>VDFB02281492.1:713863190-714204100 GCA_007258455.2 Sequoia sempervirens
TTGTTTTTCCAGTTTAGTTTCTCCTCTTCCATTAAGGCATATTCATAAGCCTCATCTATAGTAGGAATTTTCACCATTGCAAGCTCATCTTGAAGTTGAAACTTTAGTCCATTCACATATTGACCTATTGTTTTCCCTTCACTTTCTTGTATGTCCGTTCGAATTTGAATCCTTATGAATTGTTTAGTATAAGCCTGTATTGACTAGTCCCTTGTTTGAGATTTTGAAATTCTTTAAACAATTTTTGCAAGTAATCAGAAGGAAAAAATTGCTCTCAATTTTTTCAGCATCTTAGACCAAAGCTGAATCTTATTTTTTCTTTATTTTCTTCTTGAAATCTGTATGTTCTCCCACCATAGGGCTGCATGTGATTTCAACTTGGATACAACAATTTTCACTCTTTTCGGATCATCCTCATCAATATCCTCCATGCTAAAATACTTCTCCAATTCTTGGACCCAATCTAGAAAAGCATCTGGGTTGAGCTCACCTTTAAAATCATAAATATAAACTTTTACTCTAGAACTTTGTTTAGTCAATGCTTCAATAAGCCTCTCTATAGGGTCTAAAACCGTAGCAACATTTACTAAGTTTTCTGGTTCCTCTTCAGACTCCTCCAATTGTAGTTTAGTCTCAAAGGCCTCTAGCCTTCTAAACACTTCACTAGTGTTTCTTCGAGGGCCTACATTCCTTTTGCCCCTTCTTCCCCAATTCACGTGGATACTCCATTGGGCCATCACGGTTTGCTCTAATACCAAAACTGATGCAGATTGGCCTCTTCCCCTGCAAGATGATCACTAACAACAAAAAAACAAATAATCTACCATGCAAATCAACTTATAAAAGAGTGCTCTATTACCATGAATCATACGAAAGAACATGAATAAAAACAAGATACGCAGAAGCTGAATATGAACATGCTCACTTTATACCCAAAGAAAGATACTTCAATATTCCCTTTATTCTAAAAATCCAAAACAACACAAAACTGGAGTGCATAATACATCAACTGCCAACAATGTGATTCCCCTTAGTCACCTACATTTCATACTATCTAGGTAGAGAAACAAAACCAAAACGAATGTGATAAAAAATGGACCAAACCGATAAGAAAAACTCGAACAGCAAAAGAAAAGTGCCATCACTCTGCGAGTTGCTTCTTCCCATAAATTTTTTTAAGCCTTTTTCATTTTAAAGATATCAAGTTTCCACAATATAATCCATCAAGATTATATGAATAAGATTTCTGGACTCAATTGTGTAGCTGTTTTTTGTTATCAACGTTTCGAATCACACTACGTGATCCATTATCAGGATGTAAGAGAGCTGAAGGAGAAAATATATCCCTGCCACAGCACCGAATGCCCTTATTTAAAATCAGAAAAGAAATATCTAAAAATAAGCCCACGACCCTCACCCAATCCTTAATTTCCTGTTCCGGCAGAGGTTTAAATGCCCTGACATTGCTCACTGCCCAAAAATATTGTAACGGCCACTGACATTTAATTACTCCAGAATTCTAGTGGGGAATCAATGAATGGTTTTCCGTCACATCTGGTCTTGAATACATTCCTCCTCCTCCTATCGTTGTCTAAAGATGGCCTGTTTAACTGCCACTAGGGTCCTTCCCATCATCAGTTTTTCTCTTTTTCAATCTCAGTCTCTAGTTGTATGGCTTGTGTGAATTGAAGCGTTTAGATTTAGTGGGCAGTCCTGAGCATTGTGAGCTTCATTGCATGTGAAGGATCCTAATGGCTTCTAATCTCCATAAGATTGTTGTCATCATCCCCTAGCTCTAAAGCCTCACCTTCCTCCAAAATCAGGTTTCACATTTTCCTCAGTCTCTTCTCCTTTAGTAGGTTTAGAGGAACCTTATTTTCCTTAATTTAGAGTACTATCACTTCTCTGACTCAACATTCCCTTCTGATTCAGTTTTTCCTTTATTTTCAAATCATATTCATATGCTTCATCCATATTATGTACTTTGACTAGGGTTAGTTCATCTTGAAGTTGAAACCTTCGCCTATTAACATACCTGGCTGTCACTTGCTCTTCAATCCCTTTGTATCAATTCAGATTTGCAGCCTCATGAATTGTTTGGTATAAATTTGCATCAACTGATCCCTTTGCCTTAGGTTTTGAAATTCTCTAAATAACGTTTACTAATAGTCTAAAGCCAGAAATTTAGCTCTTAGATGCTTCAACATCTTGGGCCACAAATTGATATTTTTCCTTTCCCTGTCTTCTCCTAGTAACTCTACCAATTCCCCACCATAGAGGAACATGAATCTTAATTTGATGTTGCAATTTTCACCTTCATCAATGTCTTCCATCTCAAAATACCTCTCCAATTTCAAGACCCAATCTATATATATATTGGGGCTAATTTCATCTCTAAAGTCTGAAATCTCAATCTTCACTCTTGATCCTTGTCTGGACACAGCCACAATGAACCTCTCCACAGGATCTACCCCTTAGGTGTATTACCCATGATCTCTTGTCTTTCTTCAGAACCATCTAGATGCGGTAATGGATTCTAATTTCCTGAGCGATTCATCATCATTATTCCTTTGAAGCCCTGCATTCCTCCTGCCTCTCCTTCCCCAGTTCAGACAGACTCCTCTCTGAGCCATCTTTTGTTGCTCATACCAAACTGATACAAACAACCCCTGTTGCTGCAAGTTAAATTATCCTGTTGCAGGTACAGAATCGAACGCAGCAGCAAAGAAAAGAAATACAGTACCAACGAGCAATGTCAAACAGATCTCAGCAAACACACAATCCTTAATATCAGAAATGAAACTACAAATTAAACAACTTTGTTCCAGAATAACCATCTTCGAACCTTTCCAATTCACACCCACAACGAAATTTAAAAGTACCTAAAAGCAGGCAAAGGCGTCAGTAGTGAAACGATTTCTAATTCAACTCCCTTAGTTCTAAGATAACACTACAGTTCGTTTCTTGATCTGGTGGTGCATAAAAAAAAATATTGTATCTTTGCAATAGAGTAGCACATCAGATGCATATAATGACTTCTTTTAAGTGAATACTGAAGCAGGGTCAATGAGGAGGATCATAGTAGATTCCATGTAATGAATGTAGCAAAAATCCCTTTGAAACCTTTTACATCTCCTAGTAATCATGCTATGGTAGTGATTAATGACAATACAATCTCATAAGAAGACAGGATGCCTGCTTCATCCTTTGGCCGTTGTATTGTTGTTAGACTCTACCGTGTTTTAACATGCCAAGTCAAGAACAATGAGAAACTAAGGAATAAGCCATGTCTTCCTCCTGTCCGTTGCAAGGTCATTAAAATTAATAACATGACCCTATAACCTCAAAAGAATGTTTGCCTTGTATTCTATAAGAAATATGTTGGATTATATATGAGAATGAACTTCACTTGTAAGGAAATTTTGTTTAAACATGGGAAGTGTTAATCCTAGGATATGGTCTTCTTGACCAGTACTAGAATGTTCTTTCTATAAATTTTTACAGGTTTAACATTCATTGTATTGGATTTAATGGACATGCTATCGAAGAGTTTCACCGAAGTAGGGAGAATATGAGTAACCAGAATGCTCAGACTGTAAAAGTGATCATTGATCTGAATGGACAATCAACAGAGGCCTTTTGATGGAAATTAATTGATTATAATCTTGATTACAGCAATATAATGCACTTTGTACTCTCCTTTCAACATGGTATGTACCCGCTGTCCTAATATGAAGTATGTGTTACCTGAATGCTGAAGTGGAAGATAAATTAGCATTCCCTGTGGATGCTGTTCAGAATATTTTGCAATTTGAACGTGTTTATGGTTGCATCTGCCTGTAAGCACAAGAAAAAGATGGCTTGAATGAATGTTGTTGCTATTAGTTAGCTTATCAATAGTTTGGTGTAAGATAAATGTTCAAGGGGACCAACCATTATGGATGTGGTTTCAGAAAGATTGAAATCATTGGCTGGCATGTATACATGTTATCATAACCAGTCTGTAATTGTCATTGCTTGTGAATGAATAGAGAATGATTTTATACATGCATACATGTTATCATCAAGACCCATTCATAAGTTGGTTATAAGAAATAACTCATGTTTGATGAATGTTGTTTGAGTAATGCACAATAGGAGAAAGTGTATTGGACGAAGAGCCTCCCAGGAGTTTGTTATAAGATAGTTTTACCTCAGAAATTACGAATGGTTCACGAATGCTGTTTTTCATTTTTTTATTTTGTGATCGTGTTGTATCATTGGTGTCCCGGTTTAGAGATATAGTAGTGTTACACCCGATTTGTACAAATTTGTCTATTGTATCATTGGTGTCCCGGTTTATAGATTTAGTAGTGTTACACCCGAGTTGTACAAATTTGTCTATAGTCCTCTAGATCCTTAAAGCTTAGAAACATTGTGAATTATTGGAATTAAGATTAGATATAGCGATGGATATTAAAAACCATGAACATATATCAAAAAAAAAAAAAACCATGAACATATTCCTTTTCCTTGTCATGTGTCATTGTGTTGAATAATTTTAATAGTCAAAATATTATTTATAATTTCTATAATTTATAAAAATCAAAATTAAATAATTAATTATCATTTTTCATATTCGTTAAATCTGGGCATTAACAGGGCTCAGTTGGTGGGGCTACAAACAGGCAAACAGCCAACAAAGTAATGTTTTGGATACAACATAGAAAATATGAAATGAGGGAAGTGTTATGAGCAATCTCTAAATTTAGTTGCTTGTGAATTATTGATAGAGGGATCTTTTGATGTACTGTACTTGTAAAGGAAATCTTAATGGAGCTGTTGAATGAGTTTAGATGATGTACGAAAAATAAAGATTAGGAAGGAACTTGACAGGAAATTTACTAAAATAACATCAAGAAAGAGGTCCAATTAGCTGTTATAGAGATAATCTGGCTTTGTCAGTGTTGGCATGCCAATTTCTTCTTCACTAGCCAACGACAACAAGAATGATACCTTTGACATGGAAGGCCTCAAACTCGCTTCTTGAGTGCACTGAAGGGCAATCAGTAACACTCTCATTACAATTTTTGAGTCAAAATTTTCACTACAAATCAATCTGCTGTCTACCAGATCGAAATGACGATTCTCCTCATGAAGATTCCACGCCTGTTTCACAAAAGCAATTTCACATTAAAAAGGTAAAGAGTACTCTCTTGACATAAAAAGATTCTGAGGTTAATATACCCACCCACTTCACAAGGCCTGGGAAAGAGGATTTAGACTCCACATGTCTTTTGCCAGACATTATTTCTAAGACGACCACACCAAAGCTGAAAACATCTGCTTTGACTGTCACTCGACCATCAGACTTACATTCTGGCGCTATGTAACCTCTGTACAAGCCAAAATTAGAACATTTTTCTAATTTAACACAAGTATATTTACATTCTTATAATTATTTTTCTTATGATATATGTATCTTACTCTGTTCCAGCGACTGGTATAGTTTGATGGACGCCATTTTTATATAAGACTGCTCCCAAACCAAAATCTGCAATCTTGGCATTCAAATTCTCGTCGAGTAATATATTATCGGGTTTTATATCTCTATGCACTATGCAAATCCCAGAATCCTCGTTCATATATGCCAGCCCACGTGCTATACCTTGTATTATATTCAAATGGGTTCTCCAATCAAGGATTTGATCCTTTAAAGGATCTGCAATGGCAGTAAAAATCATATATAGGCATAAATACCATCTCTATGTAGGTTTCCAATTTAAAAGTCTTTGAAAGAAGCAATGGTTATTCGTTACTTACTGAAGCAAAGGTCTAGAAGGTTTCCTTTAGGTAAATATTCGTAAATAAGGAATATCTCCTCTCCTTCAATGCAAATGCCGAGCAACTTTACAATGTTACGATGTTGTAAACGTGAAGAAATTCCCCATTCATTCATAAATAAGCTCCTCCCTTCTTCAGATAATTTCTTTATGGCCAAGTGCCTACCATCTGCTAAAGTTCCCTGTGGTAGAAATGCTACATCATCACGAAACTTACCCCATATAATAAGTAGGGTATGAATGCCCTTACAGTTTACAAATCAAATTGTGAATGATCTGTTTAATGGATTACCTTATATACGGACCCAAATCCCCCTTCTCCTAGTTTATTATTTGGGTGAAAATATTGACATGCAATCTGAATTTCATTGAATGGGAACACAGTTGTGCCTCGATCTAAATCTTTTATTCCTTTCTGCATGACCAAACGCTCGTATTTTTCATCGCCCTCTGTTTTTTTGCCTCCTCTGATTCCCCGAACAATGCGTGACACTATTCCTTTCCTTTGGTAATGATTATTGCTCCTATGCCTAGCAATTTGTGAAGAGTGACCATGATTCCAGTTAACGGGTTGGTGGTGGGTTGTTTGTTGTGAGTTGAAAGAAACTGCATTTCGATGTGTTTGTCCTTCGGATGAAGTTTCAGCGACATCTTTCTCAGACTGCAACCAAATCCCACCTGCTTATGCAAAGATAAGACTTCAAATACAGTAGGACATTCATCTAATAATCTGAAACACTGAATCTGTAAACGAAAATTGGAGAACATATAGTGAGAAATTGAATACCTGGAGCTTCGGGAGTGGATTGAAGTGATGTATATGAAATAAAAGAAAAAAGTGTCTTCAGTTGCACTTGTAACATAATATCTCTGAACATACGATCTACTTGTCCCCTTAGAAAATTAAGTTCTTCCCGTATCTTTGTAGACAGGATGAACCTGTAAAATTTTTTTGAAGATAAAATCAATGCCAAACTTAAAACTTGAAAATCAGATGAAGTAATGTGTGTGGTCCAATGTTCAATCAATCTTTACAGTTGTGTCAAGCCTAAATAGGACATTGATGGGAATTCAACACCAATTAAAACATGGAAGGAAATCATGTTAATTTAGATTAGGATCAACATCACATGGCAGTCTGTGCTTGTTAGCTCTGACTCTTTAGGTGATGTATCCGCCGAATCTTTCCCAAAACAGACGGATATGTAACGGCTGCCCTCATTGTCAGTCTGGGTTTTTTCTATTTTTCTCCAATTCGTGTGTTCCTATTTTTGACTGCCGACTGTCAGTCTGGCAGTTGCTATTTTGGCTTGATTTCTCCTTTTTGGGAGAGTCCTTTTTTTTTGGGACTCGAGAGTTAGTCGTGGGTTAGGCTGGAGGTGGTGGGAGAATGCTGTTAAGGACTGTGATATTTTTGGTTATGAATTCTAAAGAGAAAATATCAATTTTCTTACTTGTGAGGATTCTATGAGTTCTGTTTCTCATCTTCTTTGTTGGATAAAATATTTCGCTGTAAATTTAATCCTTTAGCTGCAGGATTTTATTATGGAGTTTTTTTAACACAGAGGCTGAACTGGGGTATTTGAAGCCTCACTTCTATATCAGTTTTGGTATCAGAGCAAACCGTGATGGCCGAGAGGGGATTCTGCATGAATTGGGGAAAAGGGGGCAGGAGGAATGTAGGCCCTCGAAGAAACACTGGTGAAGTGTTTAGAAGGCTAGAGGCCCTTGAGACTAGATTAAAATTGGACAAGTCCGAAAAGGAACCAGAAAACTTACCAAATGCTGCTACGGTTTTAGACCCTATAGAGAGGCTTATTGAAGCATTGACTAAACAAAGTTCAGAGTAAAGGTTGATATTTTTTATTTTAAAGATGAGCTCAACCCAGATGTTTTTTTAGATTGGATCCAAGAATTGGAGAAGTATTTTGACATGGACGATATTGATGAGGATGATCCGAAAAGAGTGAAAATTGCTGCATCCAAGTTGAAGTTGCATCCAGCCCTCTGGTGAGAGAACGTACAGATTTTGAGAAGAAAAGAAGGGAAAAATAAGATTAGGCTTTGGCCTAACATGCTGAAACATTTGAAAGCTTAGTTTTTTCCCTCTGATTACTAGCAAAATATGTTTAAAGAATTTCAAAATCTGAAACAAAAGGATCATTTAGTACAGGCTTATACTGAACAATTCATGAGGCTTCAAATTCGAACAGATATAAAAGAAAGTGAAGGGCAAATAGCAACTAGATATGTCAATGAATTGAAATTTCAACTTCAAGATGAGCTCACATTGTTGAAAGTACCTACGATGGATGAAGCTTATGAATATGCCTTAAAGGTAGAGGAGAAACTAAACTGGAAAAACCAAATAGTGAGTAAAAGAGATGATAGCAAACAAAATAGAGAGAAAGAGGTTTTTTTGGAAACTACCATAAGTGATGAGTCAAAAGAAGGCAAGAATGTGAAGATTGACTTCAAAGGAAAGGGAGGCTATAGAGGTAGAGGACGAGGACGACTACCTCCTCGGGAGTGGAAGCCCATGAAGTGTTTTATTTGTGATGAAGCCCACAAGGCTATAGATTGTCCTCAAAACCCAAAAAGGGTGATGGTAGGCCAAGGGGAAGAACCTTGGATAGAAGAAGCTGAAGCTGAGTCAGGAGAGAACTTGATATTGAGAAGAACCTGGAGATCTAGAGACAAAGAAACCCCTGAAGCTGATTGGAAGAGGAAGAACATCTTTCGAACAAAATGCAAATGTAAGGACAAGGTATGTAAGGTGATCATAGATGGTGGATCTACTGATAATCTGGTGAGTATAGAGATGGTTAACAAATTACAACTTGCTTGTGTCGCAAAATCTAATCCCTATAAGATTTCTTGGTTAAAAAATGATCATAGTGTACTTGTGGATAAAACTTGCCTTGTTGCCTTCAAAATTGGTCCATATGTGGATGAAGTGCTTTGTGATGTGGTACTGATGGATGCATGCCATTTTGTTGTTGGGTAGGCCTTAGCAATATGATTGGAATGTAATCCATTGAGGTAGAGAGAACACCTATGAGGTCCAACATGAAGGAAGGAAAACACTTTTAAAACCATGGAAAGAGGAAGGAGCATCTGAAGTGGCAGCTTTGTCTCTTCTAGCAGAAGCCAAGTTCGAGCTTGAAGAAAAAAACAAAATTCCAGCTCCACCAAGAAGAGAGTTGAGGAAAATCAAGGAGCAAAATAGGTAAATGATTTGAAGAATGACATGCAACCAAAAATTGATATAGAGCTGCAGCAAGATTCAACTAACAAGACTACATGTAAGCCTCGAGAAAAAGGTATTGAAGTTTTAGTTGATTGTGACCTTCATTCTCAAGGTGATAGTGAGTTGTGGGAGTATAAACACAATCATCAAAGATCTTCCAAGAATGTGATTAAGAGTTCAGTCCAAAGTAATTGCTTTACCTAGTTTGTGAGGAGTGGTGTGAAGTATGATTGGAGCAAGGGAAAAATCTTCAAGTCTACTAGTGATTGCAGTAGTGATTATTTTATTGGTCTTGCTTTGGGGACTTTGCTTAACCTTATCAGTCCAACTGAATGGTGGAATCAACATTGGACTCCTGTCCCTAGAAAAAAATGGGTTTGAAGCTTGGATGATAGTTCAGATTGTGCCAAAGAATCCCAAGGGAATACTTTGAAGACCGGACCACTTGTGGTAATGCAATTAGACTCTTATGAACTAGGAGGTTCAGACCTTTTTAAAGGCAGGGAAGATGATGTAACCGCCGAATCTTTCCCAAAACAGGCAGATATGTAACGGCTGCCCTCATTGTCAGTCTGGATTTTTTCTATTTTTCTCCTGTTTGTGTGTTCCTATTTTTTGAGTGCCGACTGTCAGTCTGGCAGTTGCTATTTTGGCTTGATTTCTCCTTTGTGGCTTGATTTTACTTGCAGATACTGAGGTTATAATCTGCATCATTAGGGGGGTTATTTAAATATCATTTCTAGAAAAATCAGGTAAGGAAATCCTCCTCGAGAGGAAGAACTCTCCGTGTTGTGCAGCCATGGCAAACAAAAGGGCCTTAACCATTAATGCTAAGCTCTTTCGTATGAATTGGACGTCAATAATATTTTGGTTATCCTTATATTTGTAAAGAATTCCAGTTTAATCCAAATTTCCTTAAATGGAAACTGAGATGTAGGTATGCTTAATGGGATGGTATGTAATCCCTCTTTCTTGCTATGATAGGTGCCATGCAGGATAGTCTATGATGGGTTGAAGGGGATTTCAGTAAATGAATTTTCATATGCCTGATAAGTTATTTACTGAAGTTCTTTTAAAGGTCTTATTGACCTGTGAGTAAACAGTGGAAGTTCACTTTGAGGCACAATCACTCATAGTAGCTCTCCTTGGTTGGGTTTTGAAAGATAGCTCTATGGTGCATATCTGTTCTCCTACTATAGGACCTGTACCATTCACAGGGTTGGGGTGATTCCTCCTGTTTTGTGAGCCTTCCCTGGGTCATCAGATTGCTTGCAAGCGACCATTGTGTAGCCACTTAAAAAATTATGAACTATGGCGACAGCTCAATAATTGTCTGTAGAGGCCAAATAAGACCTATTCTGTCACTTATGCAGAGGTGAAACTATTCGATCTGTACCATTCACAGGGCTGGGGTGATTCCTCCTGTTTTGTGAGTTTTCCCTGGGTCATCAGATTGCTTATAAATGACCATTGTCAAGCCAACTAATAAAGATTTTGAACTCTGGTGGCAGCTCAGTAGTTGTTTCTAGTGGCTAAGGTATTCATCTGGACCAAGGTAAGATTGTGTCTAGTGGCCAGAATATTAATCTAGGACAAATCTAAGTAATATCTTCATTGGGTAATAAGTCATGCAGATGAAAAGGAACACATACTTTGATAATTTCTTAGATCGAATAACAGAACAACACATCATTGCTCCAGTGATTATCAGATAAACACCCTCAGACATCTTTTCTCTAATCTCCTTATGCAAGTGGGCCTTGATTTCCTGGAGCTGCTTAATACACTTTGCCAAGTCATTCATCCCTCGGAGAAGATCCACACATTCTCTGTCGTTTGAGGAAATTTTGTCGAGCCTTTCCAGGACAATCGCCACTGCTAACAACCCAACTGCACTCCAGTGGATATTACCCACTCCTCTGAGAACATCCACAGCCACTGTTCTTGCATCAGTAGCCCATGTGCTCGGGGATAATGATTTCTAGAAAAAAGAAAACAGTCCACATCGTTTTCAAATGAGCAAGACTTATAACAACATACCCACATTAAAGACTGCTTCAAATTTTATATATATTCAGCTGCAAGAAAATCCTTTTCCTTCGAATTTGACAATACCTGTTTTGAAAATAACTTAGAGCCCTCTGAGATGCGGCCTTCTAATAGCTCGAAAAATCCAGAAGTAGCAGGCGGAACAAAATCGGAGATTTTCGTAACACCTTCACCCTTGTCACTACGGCAGCTCTGTCATGCAAAATAAAAAATTCTGGTCATTAGAGCCCTCTGAGACGCGGTTTTCTAATATTTTTGAAGATCCGTAAGTAACAAGCTGAACCTAGTTAAAGAATTTCACGCTAACTTGACCCCTTTTTCTTATCATTCAAAAGAAAAAATTCTGGTCATAGCATTGATTTTAGCAGGTCACCAGCCAGGAGTCAAGGGGATTGTTTTTCCATTTACCTTATATGTTTTTCATTAAATTCTACTCCACACCTTTTTTTCCTTTCACCCTGTATATTGTTTATTAAGTTCTACCTTGCCATCCCTCGGGGGATTTGAACAAGTGACCTCCAATATGGAGTGCACACGCCTTCAGTTCCAGTCAAATTGTACCAATTTACTACAAGATTATACTTCCTAAAAAATTAGTTCCACTTTAGTATCTAACAATATCCAACTTTCCACAGAGTTAAGCTGGGGCTTTGATTTTGTGGGTATGGGGATTAAAACATCAGAGATTAAAATGATGAATAATTAAAAAGGGGATTGGACGGTTTTGCATACCTTGTCAATCACTGTGGCAGACAAAGCAGTATCTATATGCTGTATAAGAAGATCCACGTCCATTTCTGTTCTGTTTTGAATGCCTAGATCGGAATCCATCAAATTAAGAATGTTGATCAGAGGTCAAGTAGAAAACTGATAAATTCAATAGCCCAACCTGACGAGACTGGTTGTACAATCGTAAGCCCAGTCATTTGAAAAAAGAAAAAAAAAATGTTCAACGGTTTCTTGAGGCACACGATTCAGATTAAGGTCAAATGAATTGAACAGTGAAACTTAAACCATATAAGTTGGATACACATTGGATGCATCCAGAGTGCCCAGAGTGCTAGGGGCAATTTTTTATTCTCTATCAGTTTTCAGCCTTTGTGCTGCTGTTAATTGTTACTGTTTTTCAATTGTTTATAGGGTTTCAATGTCTTATCGAATATAACCTGTGTAAAAAAATTTGTATCCCTTTCAAAAACTCACAAAATATCCTCTGAAATCAAATTACAATTTAAAATTTTATCATTTTAAGTAAATTGCTGTGATATTTAGACCAGAAGAAAGTCTACCTTTCCCCTCTGAAGTCAAATTACAATGAATTATTTTATCATTTTGAGTTAAATGATGTGATATTTAGACCAAAAGAAAGTCTACATGAGCAATTTATAGTGGAAAACCATGACCATGTTCTCATTGTTTGCCAGGCGTTTGATTATATCAACAGTGTGGGACCGAAGGAGAAAATAAATACTAGCTTAGATTTCATGATAAACAGAATGGTTTTGATTGCCGCGAAACTTCTTTTAGTCAAACCAAAAGAAAAGTTATCTTTTTTCTTTACTCTACATTAGATGTAATATGACACAAGCCACAATGCAACTTGCAACATTCCAAAAAGACGCGTATAAGGCACAGGAGTAGTTTTGAGAGCTCTACAACTCATTACTCTCTATGACCAGCATTTTAGCCTGTGATCACCAACCCCGAGAGCCATTCCCATTGCCAAAACGGTGCCCTTGACCTTTGACCCAGAAGGTTCCTGCACACTAGCACAAAAGGCCAGTGACAAGAACATTTATTAATCCAAGCTTAGGTAGAATTGTAGTAAACAATATTTAGATGAGGATATAAAAGAATTTATTGTAAGTTTTTTTTTTTTGATATAGAGTGGGGTACAGATTGAGACATAAATAGGATTAAAGTAGTAAATGTATTTTACTTATTTGCTTGTTCTGCCATATGCTTGAGGAAGATGTATGGCTAATTTTTTTTCATGTTGTCTAATTTATTTTATTTGTTAATATTACATACATGCAGTAAAAGTTGGGAGTTGCTATGAAAGTTAAGTTGTTTCTATGTGTGACTTATCATCTTTCAATGGTTCAACAATGTGGGAGATGTGTGTAATTTGTTGGTGGATGACTTGACAAACACAAGTCTTAGGGGTGTGATCTAGGTTATCACTGTGACTACATTGTCTTCTATTTGAACAATAATATTTGTGACAATACATTGATGTGTGATGCAAGTTAGTTTTTGTGGTTTGCCTTGGAGGTATGTTTGACCTTGTTGAAGCTATGGTAGAAATTACAAAAATGTTTGGCCAAAGGTATGATTAGCGCCAAGTCTCATTTGTGCATAGTGATTTGCGCCACTACTAGATTATGTGTGGTATATGTTGGAGATAGATGGATGGTCTTAGCACGATTGTGAGCATTTGCGAATTATTTGGTGTACAATACACCATAAATGTGTTACCACAACTATCTCAAGCGATGAGAATGCTCCTAGCGTGATGTAAAAATAATCTTAGTAGATCCTCTTAGATCAATCACACATCCTTGTAAGGCAATAGTCTTGATTGTACTATCCAAAAAACAAGTGCATAACCTTGGCCTCTAGTTGTTGCTCAATGAACCATTTAGCCTATTGTGAGAGTTAACTCATTTTGACTAGTCTATGTACAACCATAATGTAATTCTATGTAAGCATGATTTCTAGAATCTAATCTATCTTTGTCATTATAGGTTGTGTGTTAGTTTGTGATGAATTGTGGAAAGCTAAGTATGCATAGTTGTATGGAACAAGCTTCTTTAGAGTTGACATAACACATGCTGAGCATGAAATCATTTTAGGAATCTAGTATCTCTTACTAAAAACTAATGCAACTAGGTTGTGAGGATTGGTGTTATATATAGACTTGTGATTATGCATGCATAGACATACAGGTAGTACATTACAAATCTCTAATTGCACTACATCACAAAACTAATTCTTTCTAAAAGGATGAATATCATATGAAAAAGTAACAATGAAGAGCAACACATGCACCTTGAGTACTATAGGAGTTGAACCATCTCAATTTGTAAATGTGTCCAATATTGAACCAGCCCCCATACTATTGCCGAAATGTGAGCCCCCATACTAAAGATTATTTATTGATTAAGGTTCTTGTCCAACATATAGATGCAAGTCCTCCTTTATCTTTGGATGGTTTATGTCCTGCAATTAGTTCATCAAGCATTGTAGTACTCATTTTGAATTTTTCCTCATGAACTCTTTCTTTTTCAAGATCTGATCTCAGAGTTACCTCTTCTTGTTCAAGTTTCGTACATTCATTAGTCTTGCTTTGTACCATTGCATTCATGCATTCCTTAATTCTTTTCTTTTCTTCCACTTGTACTTTTAGTTTGGTGATATCATCATTTTCTTGCTTCAATTGTTCATTGACTTCTCTATGTATTTCTCTGAATTTCTTGATTTTTTCTCTCAAATTTTTAATGCATTCATTTGCTTCCTTGAGATTTTCCTTCAAATATTTGTTTTCACCTTCAACTCTGTCAAGATCTTCAAGAGCAACTTGGAGTTCTTCTTTATCTGTCATACAACTGATTTCAACAATAAGATTTGAAAACTCTTTATCAACCATGTGTTCATTTGATGAAGAGAAAAATCTATTGCAAACTCAAGGAGTTCTTAAATGCAATGACAATGTGGTTTTGACAAAAATAAGCACAAGATTCCTTGGTCCTTCAAAGATGGCAACAAATTATACCCTACAACTTATTCTACGAGCATTCTTCCTAAGTTCAACTCTCAAAAGAAACCAACATTCTTTGGTTTTGGCACTTCTTTGGTCCCAAGCACTTGTATACTCTCTAAAGAATTCCCTTAAACCCTTCTTAACAATAACCAATGCTTACATAAAGAAATCTTGTACAAAACCCTCAAAGTAAAAGCGTTTACACAGTCTAACCAAAAAAATGGAACACATTGTCCTTCATAACTCATGCCAAACAATGATTTATCACCCCTCCTTTGGTGAGCATGTGCACGTAGACCTAAAAAAATTTAGTACCAAGCTTCATGATTTTTGAATGGCTGAAAAAAAGTTATGTAATTTATACACTCGCTGTAAACCCTAGGTTTGTCATTAACCCTTGTACACTAATTTCGTCATGACTTGCTCATTTTAACATGAAATAAAACCAAATAAAATTAATTATAATCTTAATAAAGTTCTCTACATGCCCATCCACCTTCAGACCATGTACTAGGCTATACAAAACCATACCACACAAGTTTTTGGTTGTTTCATAGGAAAAACTATCAATAAATTGTAAAGTAATAGGGTATTTACCAAATCTTTCTCCCCATTCTTCTTGGAGTGTATCCTTCCATTCATTAATCCTCCAAAACTTACAAAAATTAGTTACACAAGAGTATATAACATTTTCCATCAATAGCCCTAATGCCCATGTCATTGAACTTGACATTTTTTCCTTTTTTGTGCAACTTTTAACATGAACTAAGAAGTAAAACAACATTTGACCCTTACATGACTACAATGGTCCTTTAAAGACCTTATTCAACCTATTAAATCCATAAACAAGAGTTTAGGGACCAATCTCAACCTTGTGACACACCAAAAACACCTCAAAGATTCAAATTACCTTTTGACGAGAAACTTAGTAATTTGAATTTCTAGACTCTTTAACCTAACCTGACCATTGGATTATGATCCCAATGGAGTCCAAAAACCTAAATCAACTCAACTAGACTCCTACCATCCAAATAAATCATAAAAATTCCTTGAAATTGATGCTCCTATTTCATACTCCCAAGGGAAAGAAAAGAAACCCAATTCCATCTGAGAGATGATCTTCAAACTTGTCAATGTCTTCCATCTTGGGCCCCTGCAAATTGCTAATCTAATATGTAGAGTTTTGATCTAATTTGTTATACACTTATTTCAAACATTCTAAAGCCTTTCTCATTTTTACCTTAGGACTCACACTTTTCTACCACATGCCATTCAATTGAGATTCTATTTCCAAAAGTTGATCCTCCTTTGACCCTGCTACATGATTTGCATCTCTAACTTTCTCTTGCAATATTGCTTCATTGTGTCCCTTGTTAACTAGTTGGAGTTCAGCAGCTAAGACTATATTACTCAACTAAAATCTCAATGAGAACACTTTGTCTCCTCTTTCTATCTCTAGCCATTATGGCATCGAGAATAGACTCTTGATCATTTTTTTTCCTCTTCTAAAAGAGTCAAAGCATGTCTAGCTTCCAATGTCTCATGTTGTAATGCTTGTAATTGATGTACATGTTCTAAATCCTTAATGGAATACAATAGAGTTAGTTCTCCTTACCTCTTCAGTTCACTATTACTTCTCATATTTTGAAGAGACTCCTGCATTGTAGCTATTTCATCTTGTAGTTGACTCTCCCTTCCCATTACTTCTTTGTTTTGTTTCCTACACTCAGCCAGTGGTCTTTTCAACATTTAAACATCTGATTGAAGGGTCTTGGTCTAAACAATATGAACTTTATCTTTCCAATGTACCATTCTATTTTTGACTTCTCCATTGACTTTGCAGAAGGGTTTTCCTTCTCTTTTTCTATATGTATATCAGATTGAAAAATTTGTAACTAACCTTCCTTAGATTGAAAAAGGAAACAATGACTTTTCATACATTTTTCTCTATGTTCATGGACCTTTATGTTAGGAATTAGCTCCCTAATACCATCTTGTATTTTCTTGCATTCGCCAAGCTACTTTGGAAAATTAGAGATAAATTGTTTTGCATTCTCAAGTTCCAATTGCATATGCTCAACTCCTTCAATTGAATTGAAAGCTTTATCTTTCCTTTCTAGCAATTCTATATGATGACTGATATCTATCATTGAAGGAAAATAATTAGGAAGTTCATCAATAACTATATATTTAGAACCCTTTAACATGTCTTAAATTTCCCAAGGCAACTCACCAATTCTTGATATTGGTATGGCAATCCTAGGTCTGATCATCATTGCAAAATCTACATCTTCCTCTTCCATCATTGTCTTTAGAAACTCCTTTTCACCCATTATCATCCCACTTGAGCCAATATTTTAGTTTTTTTCTGCCTCTTTCAAAGGTGCTAAGGCATAGGTGACTCCATCCTTCTCCAAAGCATAGAGATTCTTGCTACCATCATGCAATGTTTTTCTGTCATATTTTCAAGGCATACTAAACAACACATGGCATACATCCATTGGAATTATATCATATAACACCTTGTCCTTATACCTTCCTATTTGAAATTCTACCCAGCATTGTTCATTAACTAATACTTGGTGCCCCTTGATGAGAGCTATTTATGTCTTATTTTACACCATATTTAAGCCTATTTCATACACCTTCATAATCATTTCCACATACCGTTTTTGTTGCATTTTCATACCATTTTAACATTTACACTACATATGATTAAATATATATAAGTAATCTTTAATATAGTTTTGAGATAAATATATGGACATTAATTATTGGTTGTATTTACTAATGAGCATTGTGATTTTTAGCCTTGGAAAATATATATTGTAGATCTTCATGTCACCTTCTATGTAGGAACCTTCCTATCATGTAACTCTTTGTTCCATCATTGTCACATGAACTCTTGCCACATTGGCTCAATGCAATGGCCATATCTACTAAGGACATCAAATCTGTTTTACTTCGTTGCATACAACAATGTTCATTTTATTGGATAATTCAAATGTTGATCTTCACCTAAATATTCAACATTATTAGAAGACAATTCTTCCAATTATGTATGCCTCTTCAGCACATGGTCCTCTCTTCCAATCATTTTATTACTGCTAAATCAGAAATATTGGGTCCAAATAAGGGGAACTTGTTATTCACTTATTAGCTTGTTTCCTATTTTTTAGCTATTGTTGTAATAAGAACATTTTTAGTCTATGGCTTGCTATAAGAGAGGGGGCCACCACATGCAAGACCCTAGGCCATGGAGGGTCAAGAGGCAAAAGGTTTCCCTAACTTACCTTAGCTAAGTGTAGTGTTTAAGGTATGAGGGTGAGAATGATGAGGATTATGGAACCCTACAACCACTTTGTAATCTCGAGTTTTAAGATGGGGCTAGGTGAGTCATTTTTTAGGTCTAACTTTGCACCTTAGTGAGCTCTCTTCCTAAGGACATCAACGTAGACTTTGGAAAGTAGTGTGGCGTGCTAGCATCTTGAAAGTGCACTATAGTCCATATGGTCAAAACATAGCCAAGGAAAGGCTGAACTCGTTAAAACGACTAACGACCTAGCTTAACAAATTCTAAGGGAACAAAACAATACTATGAAATAAGAGAAATTATAGGTAGAGGTGACAAAATAGATATACCAAAGCTAAGGTGATGAAAATGATCTCGTAGAAGAGCCTATTCGCTAGCTAGCTCCACAAAGTGTGTCCACCTACACACAACAAGAGAGAAAATTTTGGGGGGCTGTATAGGGGCCTACCTCAGTCAAACCCCTATTTAGATGTTTCCACCTCCATGGACAACCAAAGGAATGAGATAAAGAATCAATGTAATGAAAACACAAACACTACAATGTAGTACTATGCTATTCACCAAATGATAGAGGAGAGGAGAGGGAAGCTTACCACCTCCACCAAGAGCACTCAAGGCTACTTGGGGGAGAAAGGAGAGGAAATCAAACCTCTGATATGAATGGTGTGGTCCTAAATGTACTCTATCAAGTTGATGGAGTGTGATGTTGTTGTAATGGAATTCTTCGAATCCTTGGAAATGAGTGAAGTGAGCTTGAAAGTGAAAGTGTGAATGCAAGAATGGCAGCTTGATGTGATCAAGAGTTGGAATGCAAAATGGAAGAGTGAATATGAAGGAATGAGGATGAAAAACGGCCATATTCAGGTCGGTCAATCGAAGGAGGCATTAAAACTTCATTGCCAATGGGAAGAGTAATGCCTTTGCTAGCTCAGCAGTAGGAATTTTCCAGGGATGTAAGTGAGCCACGTGGACGTCTACATGTCATGCAAGCATCCCAAATGAAAACACCTCCATCAACACACAAAATAGGTTCCATGTGGACTACCAACAATGGGCTTAAGTAAATTTAAGCCTCCAACTTTGGTTTTCTAAAGTGTATAAAGGAAAAAAGGGGAATTGCATCTAGGGTACAAATTCGCTCTTATACACTTGCAAACAAGGATTTACGTGGGCCATTATTGGTTGTATTCCAAAAGAAGCGTATTCTATTTTATTCTATTGTTATAGACTTGAGCTATAAATATTAAATGTAATATCATCTCAAGTGAATTCTTTTAAGTATATTTATGTATAGGCTTTTGTATCAATGATGTTATTTTCTAATAAATAAAATTAGTGTTCCATGATCAGTCCCGTGTAGAGAAGCTTCCTATATTTCACTACCTGACAGACTGAGGAGGGGGGCCAATTCTTGGGACCTCTGGTGACTTTTATCCTTTGTATTTATAGTAATGTGTTTCTATTATTTATTGGACATTATTTTTGTGTTATTTGTAAGTGTGGTTTTCAATTCATTTAAATTCTATAATTCTTATGAGTTGTTGTTGTTCCTATCCTTGGAATCAATTTTCATTTTTATTTGTTGTAGGTTTACTTCCATAGCTGCATTCATAACCACTCATCTCATGGCTTTCATCCCTTCAATTGGCATATAGCCACAACACCTTTCACAAGTTTACACCCTCAGATTGACACGTATAGACCAAATTGAAATTTATTATAAAGCGTTAAATATTTCTTATTATTCATAACTAGTGTTGGCCTATCACCCCTTATTCAACCATGAGACTTTATAAGGTGTAGGATGAGACAATCTCCTCAAATTTAATTTCTCTACCATCTCAACAATAATTAAATGATCAATATTACGTAAATCTATAAAAAAAATTGCAACACTTACCTTGGCACTTAAAAATAGTCCTAAACAATGACTTCCTTTGTGGTAGCTCCTTCTCCATTGGCACCTTGATCAATTTCCTCATCAGCAAGGATTCTCCTATCTTTGGTTCTTCTAGTTGTGGTGAGGAGTTAACACTCTCTTCATCTCCTCCTTGAGCAACTTGAGTCCTTTCATTCAAATATGTGGTAATTTGCTTGCTCTTCTAGACCCTCCCAAGCTTGATGACCTAAAAAATTGTTGCACTTGTAGTATTTCCCTATTAATCCATTGAATCTTCCTCTTTTTCCAAATCTTCCCCTAAAGTTATGCATTCTTCCTCTAAAATCTTCTCTTGAACTTGGTGTTTGTTCTTGAAAGGTGTTTTAATCACCTTGAATTTCTTGTGACTTCCCTCTACCCCCATATGAATCTCTACCTCTGAATTTACTTCCTCTACATTTATTCTACTTCTCTTGCTTCATATTCAACTTCTCTTAAGCCTTTAATCCCAATTGATAGTACTCTTCAAGTGTTCTAGGGCTTGTGAGGCTTAACTCATCTTGTAGGCTATACTTCAACCCATTTAAGTATCTTTATTTTTTGTATCATCCTCCATGTGGCTTGACTTGATGCTCAACTTATAAAACTCTTTCGTGTACTCTTTCACTCCCATATCCTTTTGTTTCAAGTTCTAAAACTTCCTATGCAACTGAGTCATGTAGTCACTATTCATGAATTTTCCCTTCAACTTGGAAACCATCCTATCCCAAGAAGTAATCCTAGATTTTTCTTTCTTTTTCCTTTCTTCATGAACATAATCCCACCATAGGGATGCATGACCTTCAATTTTGTCCTAACTAACTTTACTTGCTACTCTTTAGGTACCTCCTCCAATTCAAAGTACTTATCTAGTTCTCCCCTATCCAATCAAGGATTTTTTTCACCATTTAAACTGCTTGCATACACTAGAAGTTCCAACTTCACCTTGGTTACTTCACTCTTGACCGACTTTAGCAATCTTTCCAACTTCACTTCATCAACATCCTTCTCTTCTTGAGGTTCTTCTTAAGGTGATTCATTCACCACTTCTTCTTCTTGGTCACTCACATCTCTTGTAACCATTCCTCTTCTTTGGTTAGCTTCCACTTCACCAAGTCTTGCATCCAAACTTACCCTCATCTCCCTCATTTCTCTAGCAAGGTCTTCTCCCAACTATGTGGCTATTCTCTCACCCATTCTTTGAGCATTTCTTGGAGGAATCTTTCTTTTTCTTACTTAACCTTATACCAAATTTCTTGCTTAACCTAGCTCTGATACCAATAATGATGTAGAGAAAAATCTATTGCAAACTCAAGGAGTTCTCAAAGGAAATGACAATGTAGTTTTGACAAAAATAAGCACAAGATTCCCTGGTCCTTCAAAGATGGTAGCAACTTATACCCTACAACTTATTCTACAAAATTTCTTCTTAGGTTCAACTCTCAAAAGAAGCCAAAATTCTTTGGTCCTAATCACTTGTACAATCTCTCAATACTTTCCTCAAACCTTTCTTAATAATAACCAACACTTACATAAAGAAATCTTGCACAAAACTCTCAAGGAAAAATTATTTACACAGTTTAACAGCAAAATGGAACACACTGTCCTTTATAACTCACACCGATCAATGATTTAGAACCCCTCCTTTAGTGATCATGTGAATATAGACCTACAAAAAATTAGCACCAAGTTTCATGATTTTTTAATGGATGAAATTAAAGTTATGCAATTTATACACTCATTGTAAACCCTAGGTATGTCATTGACCCATGTGCACTAATTTTTCCATAACTTGTTCATTTTAACATGAAATAAAACTAAAAAAAATGAATTAGTCTCTTAATATAGTGCTCTACATGCCCATCCACCTTCAAACCATGTACCAAGCTGTACAAAATCATACCAAGCAAGTTTCTTGTTGTGAACATAGGAAAAATTATCAATAAATTGCAAAGTAAAGGGTAATTTAGCAAATATTGATCCCCATTCTTCTTGGATTGTACCCTTCCATTCATTCATCCTCCAAAACTTACAAAAAATAGTTACACACAAGTATATGACATTTACCATCAATAGCCCTAATGCCCATGTCATTGAACTTGACATTTTTTGTCTTTTTGTGCAACTTTTAACATGAACTAAGAAGGAAAACAACAAAATACCCTTACATGACTACCATGGTCCTTTAAAGACATTATTTAAACTATGAAATCCAAAAAAATAGTTGAGGGACCAATCTCAACCTTGTGACACACCAAAAGCACCTCAAAGATTCAAATTACCTTTTGGTGGGAAACTTAGTAGTTTAAATTTCTAGACTCTTTAACCTAACCTAACCATTAGATTATGATACCAGTGGAGTCCACAAACCTAAATCTACTCAACTAGACTCCTATCATCCAAATAAAGCATAAAAACACCTTGAAATTGATAGCCCTATATCATCAATCTCCAAGATCTTCCTCAAGTTGTTAGGCTTCTTAAAAGGAGTCAAGCTTTGATACCAATTGTTGAACACCTAGAATACTGAGAGGGGGGTGAATCAATATTCTATTAAACCATTTTATCACAATCCATCCAATTAAAAAAACATATCTAATTTCAGCAATGAATGAGAGCATGAAACAATCACAAGATCACATATCACATGAACAATGAGTTTTTTACATGGAAAACCCAAAAAGGGAAAAACCACAGTGGGGATTAGCTCACAATATATTATATCTAGTTATAAGATATTACAAAGGCTCAATTTCAGGACACACTACCTAATAGGGATCATAGCCACAAAAATAGATATAGAACAAAAATGGCTACACAACCAAGATGTGAACTGATACAAAATGGACCTTCCTTGTGCTAGATTCAATTCCTTTGAAGCTCTAAATATAAAACACTAATCTACTTTACAATCACTCAAAATTCACAATAATTTTTCTATAGATCTGATCATGTACATAAAAAATTCACATGTTCGCATCATATCACACATCATGTCACTTCTACATTCTCAAAAATGTATTACATATATACCCAATACATCCTCGTACATCAATTAGGTCGACCTAATTAGATGTAGCCCTATATTAAATCAAAGCTTCCTTGTTGGAAGTACACTTGAATCAAAAAAAATTATTTGCCCAACCCAAATGTACAACACATGATTTAGGTCAGCATGGACCTAAAATTGATCTTACTATCATCCACAACACATATTTAAACACAACAACATATATCAAGCATTAGGTCGGCCAAGAATTAGAAATAATCACAAAATAAGCTAACTGACCAATACTAATGATCAAACCAATCACATAAACATGTGCCATCTAAAATATATAGTGTACTGACACCTGTAAATAATCTCCCAAAATTGTAAAGACCGATTCCAATCATCGAAAGGAATGCGCACCAGATTGCTTATACCCATTTACATTGTACAAGGGAAAAATTGCATGTCAAACTTTTATAGCTTATAAATTTCAAGTTGTACATCCAAAATATCTGAAATCTTGATCGTAGATGTGCATAATAGTTAGGAACAACATATTATGACTACATAAGAATATCTTATCATATGAGCAATTACGGACCAAAATACTGGATTAAGATATTTTCATTTGGTTCATTGTATTAGAAAAAATATCAACAATTAATGTTGGCATCAATGAAAACACATTAAGGGCTTCCTTCTTCATTCTTTCAACAAGATTTACAAGATTTGAAACCTTGGAAGTTCCTCAACACTCGTAATTGTGTGAAGAGAAGAAACAACTGATCATTTTTCTATCAAACAAACTAATATTTATAGTGATTTGTTTAGTAACCTCATTGCTTGTATAAATTCAAATGACAATTGAATATGACATATAAGGTGAGTTGAGATCCAATGAAATTTTTAAGATGGATGGTTTGGATGTAACATGAGTACCATCATCATTTGGAGCTCAACAACTACACTAATGACAATATGGTCCCAATTTTCCTCCATGTTTCAAAGTACATGTGAATCAATGCACTTAAGATATTTAATGGTTTATGGTTAGGAAAGACCAATCTAGTAGTTGTAGGAGTCAAATCTAACATTTAATGGTGTCCTGGGAGTTTCAAGGGAGTGGCTAGGACAAATAGAGGAAATGTGGAAGTTTGATGAGGAAATTAAGGTGAGAAAGGGAGATGTGGAATTACATAATAAAATAGGACATTATAATCAAACATTTAAAATGAATTCAATAATCACCTTAAAATCCTATAAAATAAGTTTAAGGAGGAACATTAGCATTTCATTGATTATCATCAATAAAAAACCTCTAATGATATTTCAAGGAGTTTGCAAGCTTCAACTTATTGACATATTTACTTATAGAAAATTAGGGCTTGTAAAAAACTTTTTCAACATTTTTAGAGGTTTATTAACCTTGAAAACATCCTCCATTTTATTTTCATCACTTCAGCAAGTTGAGAAACTTTTAAAAGTGTGATGGATGAGAGGATAACTTGTGAGGAATTGATGTATAAGTTGATATGTTGAATAGAGTGGATTAAATGACAAATAAGAAGGGAAATGGAAGAAATAGAATTTATGGGAATTTTAAGTAGGATTAGACATTATACTTGGATATTTGGAAAGGAAAAAGATTGGTTGTCCACTAAAAGTCTATAACAATAAAAATGATGAAAAAAACTAATTAAAACATTTATAAATTTTTGGCATCTTCCAATAGCTAATATGGATATGGAGGATAAAAAGAGACAACACTTGTGTAAACTTGATGAAAGGACCCATTAGGAATAATTCAACATTGATTATAAATGGTGGGAACATGATGAAAATGCACAAAGGGGGTAAGATTAAAGAAAATTTAGGTACTACAAACTTGGGCACCAACATAGGTTCTAGTTTTGTACATGTTCCTCTTGTAGTAACAACGAGAATCCAATTATCTCTAGGAATAAATTAAAAAAAGGGGATAAGGAGGGGACCAAGAAAAATACACTTCATCATGATCAATAGGGATCAATATTTCACAAAGACACAACACACACAAAACAAAATATATACAAGGCATGACCATCACTTACAAAAGTAATGTTAATCCATAGTGGCATCAACTATTAGCTTCACAAGATTCCAAGTGAAACTCTTGAGGTAGCATGCACTATCATTATTCTTATCAACAACTTCATATGTTGATGCCACACACAATATTCTTCTCCATTTTGAGCAACCAAGTAGTATCCCATTATGATCTTTCCATAAAACAAGAACATACCTCCAAAACTACAATTAAGGTACTTCCTATTGATTTACATTCTTTCCAAGGGGACAATATATATTCTCTAGGAAAAATGAAATATTCTTTCCTCCTATATCATCTTTGAGGTGACAAAAGGCCAATGCATGATTGAAATTCATCTAATCTAAACTTACACTAATATCTTCCATGGATGTCATCTTATCATTCCATGGTGTGCACTTCCTAATACCTATTTTTAGCTACAACTCAAAACAGGTGGACCTGAATTGCATTCATCTTAGAAAGGTGCAAAATTTCTGCTAAAAGTATTCATTGAATTTCAAAATTTGATTAAGCTTGATGAGAAATTATAACCATGCAATTTACCAAATCTTCTTTCTAAGGTAAATTATTTTATTAAGTGATAACTTTAAAAGGCCAACATGTTTTTATAGCCATTTTTCTGTCATTCAAGAGATTCACCATTTTATAAGAATAAATCAATAAAAATTTTATAGCTTTTCTTACTAATCCTTTGGACTTTTTCACCTTCATAACTTAGACCAGTTTCTTGAGCTATCATGTCTCTAGTAATGACAAACTTGACTCCTTCGATAGAAACATGTCCATTCTTCCATGAATTAACAAATTATGTGGTGAACTTATCATCATTACCTCTAATGGATAGAAAGAAAGGGGTAATTCCACCATGCTCAAAGATACCCCAAAGATCCACATTCTTCCATAGGGAAGAACAAGATTAGGCTTGACCCTAAGCCATTGTCCCCCCATAATTTATAGAGAAAAGAATAAATATTTAATAGCCTAGAAAAAATGAGAATGCAAACAATGTATAGGGTACTCAATTAGTGAGAAGAGAATAAATTAATAAAATTCCCTTCCATCCATCTACCATATCTTCATAATCAAACCAATACAAAAAAATTGATTGGAAACACGAATATAACCAGAAAGCTCATTATTATTCATCACCTTTCTTAATAAACTTTCATCCTTTTTAATATGACCTTTAGAATAACTATTGAAATTAAACTTAATGTGCCTTCCAATATAATTATTAATGATTAAAACCTTCAAATTGTAACTATTTAAGCCTTCAAATTGTAAGCCCTTTACATTTTCCCCCATGCTTATTACTCATCATTGATTGGAGAGAAAAACTAACCTTGCCTTTCATTTATGAAAATATCTCTCACACTAAGTGGGAGGCCCCTAACTTGAGTCCAATGAATCTATTCATTATGTTGAAGCCACATATTAGCCAAAGAATCAACAACCTGATTCCCCTCTCTACATGTATGAGTAACATTATCTTTGGAAATTTTGAGAATTGAGAATTTGATTTAATCAATATGGTCTTTTATCTTTCAAGAGGGGTAATTATAATTTTGAATCAAGTTGATTATGATCTTGGCATCCCCTTCCATTTCAAGTATAGAAGAAAAATCCCTTTCTATCAAGAATTACATTTAGCAAGATAAAAAAATCTATAAGAAGTAAAATAATAGATTGAACCCCTCTCATGAGTGTTGTGATTTTTTGAAGGAGATAATTAAAAAGATCAATCTAAACCTCTACTATTTTTATGGTAAGAAACTCAATTGAGGAAACACATTTCAAATATAGGGTAGAAGTTGCAACCCCAAATCTTATTTAGCTCTCCCTTGTTTTTTCATAAGTGGTACTTTGGTGGTGATGGCTAATAATCCCATTGACTTCTATATCATAAGGTGTTTAGACAAGCATATATCATTTGAAAATTTTGTGGCTTCGACAAAATAAATCTAGAATAAATTGGAAAGTCTCTTGGTTGACTTGTTGGATCATGGTTTTTCTCCTCCAATTTAACATTGTGGAGGCCTAAAATTTTGTGTAACAAAATGGGTCATGGTTTTTTGGAAATTGTGGACTATTTATTGCTCTATATGGTCCCCTTCTTTGATTCTTTTGCTACCACCATTACTTATCTTCCTATTTGGATCCACTTGTATGATTTACTGGATTGATCATAAGAAATGTGACAATAAGAAATCATCAAGATGGATTTTAATTTAGTGGAACCAAATAATTAATTTATCAGAGTATGTGTCATGGTTGGAATTTTTGAGTCTACAACTCACTCAAACAATATCCATTATGCAATGGGAACTTAGATCTAGTTCTTGAATTTTGAATGTTTCCCTCTGATGTGTTTCTATTTCAATATAATTAGTCACAACATCATAGGCTATGCCTCTAAATTACCTCCTAGAGTGTGATAAATCAAATTATAGAAATATGTGAAGAAATCTAGCTCTCTAGATTGTGACTTTCTTTGGCACTATCATGGAATTTTTTTGAGACTTCATAAGAAGTAACAAGGGTTGGATTTCAATTTGAGATCCTTGAGGTTACCAAAAAATTTGGATCTTGCACACTTTTCCCCTCTGAAATTCCTATTAGAGAAGACTTTGAAAGTATATATCAACTCTTAGAGGATGAGGAAGGATATTAACAGAACCTAGAACATATGTTGAAAGAAGATGAGTTCCTCATGGATGAGTAGGAAAATGATTTCTTAGATTTTATGGATAGAGAAGATGATTTTTTTCCATGTCTAAAAAGGACCATGATTTTTGAAACCATGAGAAAAATCTTCAAACCAAACCTTGGCCCCTCAAGTACAAGAAGAAAGGGTAGAAACCATATGTAAAAAAATAAGAATAGAAGGAAGAGACTTGTTTGATGATGAGACTCTATAGACTACGAATGACCTCCACACTAGGATTAGGAACAAGCTTTCAATCAAAAAAACTTGACCCCTCCTCTTGTAAGAGCATTATTTTGTACTATTACTTCTTCAACATCCCTTTGTAGTTTGAATTTTCTATGTTACCTTCTTGATTTGTCGACAACTTGTAGATTTTTTGTTTTTCTTAGCATCTTTGACCTTACACGAGTCTTGTAGAAGGGATTTCTTGTTGGTTTAAATTTAATATTATTTTTTGTTTAAATTTTGTTTTTTCTAAGAAAAAGTAGTGGGCCCTAGTCCCACAACTTTCTAATTAAAAAATATTTATTTTATTTAATTTCAAAATCTACACTCTTGGATCTACCAAAGGGGTTTTTAAATTTTTTAGAGAATTTATATAACAAAATAAAAAGTGGAAAAAGTCTAGGATTTTAACAAAAACACCATTGGAAAATTGGTACACATGTAATTTTAAATGAAATAATTCTTTGTGAAATTGGTCTACATTAGCTTTTGATACATGGTGAAAGTATGCCTCTATGTATGGTTGAAATTTGAAGAGTTTTGATTGAAATGGTTTTGGATAAAACACTTTTGGTTGAAACATTGGAATCCACATAGGTGGCATGACATTCATTATTGTTCTCATCAATAAATTTTCAAAAAAAAAATCAAATGAAAAGTTTTCACCGATAACCCTTAAGTTGGTATTACATGCAAGATAGATTTGAAATTCTAATCAGTTGGGGCCATTTTTCTCCATCAATGAATTTTCTAATGAGGAGAACATCAAGATTAAACTCCTACATCTTTCTTCACCTATTAAGAAGTGGTAGTAGGCTGATAAACTTTGAGAGGAGACTAGATAGAATGAAAATTCGAGTATATCTGAGCTACATCCCTAGAAGCCTTTAAGAATGAATTGTATCTTGAAGATGACTACATGGTTGCAATATGCAATGGTCACAATAAAAAAAAAACAAGGAGATGACTAGTTAGTTAATTCTTGAATCAAATAATCCTAATCTTGCATAGAGATTTTTATGTGGTTGCTACTTGCAATGGTCACAATCACAACATGAACATGACTAGTTAGTCTAAGTATACACCAATGTCTTTCATGATCTCTATGTGAGGTTAGTCTTATTTGAGTTAGGGGTGAAATCACAATACTGTGTCTCACTTTTTGTTCAAGATGGACATTTATATCAACATTTTAGACTGAATCTTCACCTTTTGAGACCTATAACAACTAAACCGTTAAGAATCTGAAGATGATGCGAACTAGTGGTTTGTGGAAATTTGTGTGTAGATTATAAATATATATTTTATTTTATTTTTAAATAAATCATGAATATTTCAACATCTCCTTTAATAACTAGTTTTAAAAAGTAAACAATTTTTTTAGAAAGTAACATTTATGTCATCAACCATAACTTTTTTCTAGAAGTTGCAATATGATAAATGGATCTGCAATGGTCAAGGCACCAATGGACATCCAATGGTCAGTATGCAGACAATGACAGGTCTCAGGGCACACAACGGTATCAAAGTCTTGTTAGAAATTCTAATCATCAACATGGTCACATGGGGAATCAAGGGTAGTATCATGCGGGACCAAAGAACCCGTCAACTGGACATTGGCCATCTAGTGCTCAAAATGCAAAAAATGATAGGTTTTCTGCTCCTCATTAGCCTCCAAGTTTTTCCAGACGATCTAGTCATCACCAAGGGCCCACAGGAAAAGTAGGGCAATTTCACATGGGAGCATAAAATCAACAAATTAGATATAGGTTCACAAGACCTAATTGGAAACCATTCAAGCAACAAAGACATTTGAATGTGACTAAACAACCAATCTTTGACATTTATGAAGATAGGGTTTTTCCAAAAGAAGACACGAGTCATTTAGATAATAGATATGTAGACAGTGAAAAGGATTTGAAGGCAGCTCAGGAGAAAAGAAAGCCATGTTCAAATAGGGTTCCTCAACCTCTAAGAGATCTCTTCAATCCAAACATACCTAATGTAGATTGGTTATTAGATGTTGCTGCCTTAGGGAGAGAAAACAACAACCCTAATAAAGAAAAGGGTACTTATCAAAGTCCACAAGAAGCAAAACCTCTAAATGATGGGAATATTTCAAAGATCAACAATGGGGAGAGACAAGGTCATTAGAATGAAGAGGTATTTAAGCCAAATATCATGCAAGCTCAACATTCTAAAAAGTAGAAGAAGAGAGGTAATGATGGCAATAAGGGTTATTAGGGGAATAGAAATAGAAGGAATAAATCAAGATCTTCATCAAAACAGAGAAAGATCAATCAAAGGAAAGTATGGAGAAGGAAAGAAATGCAACAAGGGATCATTGTGCAAAATGAAGGGGTTGTTTCTCTCAAAAAGGTGGATGACTCGCATCCAATATTTGATCATGAAGTCATTAAGATAACCTTTCCAAATTACATGGTCCAGCCACAAATTATAGATCTTAGGGAAAAAGCACTTATTTGTAAGTTTTGGAACCTTGCTTTGGATTTAGAAATTTTAAAGAAAATAATCTTTGAGGAATGGGAAGGGGCTAATAAAGTTCTTTACCTAGATCAGAGCAAAGGCATCTTTGTTATTTTATTTTCTAATAAAACATTTAAAGATGAGGTTTTTAGAGTTGAGTCATGGACATATCAAGGCTCTGGCTTATACATGCAAAAATAGACTCCAAATTTTAAGTTTGAGGAATTTGTTGTTTGTTTTTTCCCTTTTTGGTTATAGTTGCATGCCCTTCCTTTGGAGTACAGGGAACTAGATTTATTAGAGATCATGGCTAACCAAATAAGAATTTTTTGAAAGCATGATTTTGATGAGGTAAAAATAACCTCATCAATATAATGGGCTCAATATGCAAACCTATACCTTTTAGCCCAATTTACCTTGCCAATTAATTACCTTTAGGATAAATAATTGCTCTCTTTTTATGAATAAACGTGAAAACTTTACTTCTTGAAATTATTTGAATTAAGCTAACTTATGCTGATTTAATGGTTTAGTCTTGAGCATTTCATAGGTCAACTTCCACTCTTGATTACCATTCCAATCAAAGGGAAATGAGCACAGATCTTTACACCTTTGAAAACAAGCAAGCGGGTGTCGAAATTGAAGGAGAATATGTTATGGGTCAAATTTTCATAGTTATGTTATTTTCAATTTTAAAAACTTTATGGCTTGTGTCGAGCCTCTTTAATACTTCATGTCATAGGCTTTAAAGTCCATTAGTTGTTGATAATCTGTTAAAGACTTTATCGACTAGAAAGTAGGATTTTGTTAGTCGCTTTCATATAAAAACATGTAACTATTGCAAATGATGAATATAGAAGAATAATGTTATGCTGCTAATATGTTTTCTAGAGAAAAACTGCTTTATGAATAAAAATGAGTTTTCCTGCCATACTTTGAATTATTGAGTAATGCGAATGGAGTCCTTTGAATGAACTTGAAGATTACCAGTGCATGTGATTTGAGATAGTTGTAAAGACACCCAAGAGCTAACCACTCAAGGGTTATAGATAGATAGATAAGTATTTTAATTTTTATTTTGTACTTTTCTTTAATAGATAAAAGTCAAATTGGAATTCATTTTCATGTGTGTGTGCCATGTTGTTAGTGTTAACCCTGTAGGTTGTAGCTAAGGCCGTAGTTTCTGAATTTAATAACTGAAGTTCTGGAGCACCTTCTTTTAGTTATTTCTATCGAATCATTTAATGCTAGTTGTTTTAGATTGTTATCTTTTGGTTTGCCCAATGTTTCATAGTTTCTTCACTAGTTTTACTTCTTCAGCAATTTATACATTTCTCAATTTAATCATTTCCATGCTTTCTAGCTTAGTAGTGATGCTTTTCAGATTTGTAGTTTTTTGCTTTTTAGTTTAACCATTTCCAACTTTCTTGATAAAATATTTACTACTTTCTAAGCTTAGAGGCTTTTTAGTTTAGAATTTTATTTAGTTGTTTGGTCGTTAGAAAACTTGAAGGAGATAGTTAAGATGACTCTTATTGCATATAGCCTTTGGACACTACCTAGTCGATATATGGATATGCTTATTAACTAAAGTGTTAGGACCTAACGACAACCTATCACTTTTTGGTGCCATTGTAAGGGACCATCCTTTTTCTAGTGTTATTAGGAGACATCTTGAATACCCCTTTTAGGGATAGAAATAGCTCTTTGGATTCTTTCTGCATGGTCAAGAAATGAGGCCCCCATGGTAGATTCATACCAAAACCCCCCCAATTGATGTACCAACAACAAGTAGGGAGGAAGGAAACTTAGATCAAGAACTTATTGAGGAATTGACCAAACAAGGTCAACCTGAGACCTTCCCACATACCCCAGAAAGAGAACGAATAGTGGTCAAGGAGCATATTCTTTTGTAAACTCCTGAACCTTGCACCACTGAGAAAATTTTGGAAGAGGATCACATCCCCTTCAACATCATGGGTGACCGTAGAAATGTTGCCAATAACAACAACAATCATAACCCTCCACCATGCACATTCACTTATCCTATTGCTATTGATGAAGATGATGATGCGACAATGAAAAATATCTCACCGACTTTCTTGCCAAAATTTTGAGGTTTGTCTAGTGAGGACCCTAATCAGTTTCTATTTGAATTTAAAGTCTTGTGTTAGACATATGATTACAAGAATGATAATTAGAAACTAAGTATTTTTCCTTCTACTCTAAAAGACTCAACTATGTGCCGGTTTATGGGATTACCTTCTCACTCGATAACCTCCTGGGATGAAATGAAGATTGTCTTTTTAGAGAAGTACCAAAGCTACTACAAGGTGAGTGATAGGAAATAAGAACTATTCAAAATAAGGAAAAATGAGGATGAAAGTTTAGAGGATTACCTAGATAGGTTTATCTTCTTATCTAAATGCTATGGTGGAGAATTTATAAGTCTTGATATTTTGAATACCTTGTTCCTCAAAGGTCTTGATGACGAAGCTTAGAGGATTTTATATTTAATGGGAAAAGGAGATGTGTCCCAACTGAGATTGTAAGATATTACAAAATTATGTTGGAACTTCTCTCACACTCATGGAGGTATCCGTAAGTTCACCCCCTTACATTGTTCTAATGACAAAAAAACTTTGTGAGGAGTTGGAAAAATTTAAAACTGATATCCTTGTTCAACTAAACACCACCTTAGATGACACACAGGCTAAAACCCGAAATCCTGAGACCTTGTTTATTTACTGCCCTAGGTGTCAAAATAAACATTTGCTAAGGGAATGTCCTTTGGACAAAGTTAACAAGATTGATGTTTGTCAAGTGTGTGAAAAAAATTGCCCCACCAATTAGTGTGAGCAACTGAATGCCATCAAAAATTCCAAGAAAAGAACAACCCCAATTGAGGAAGAAGTGAACATTGTCAACCAAAGAATTCGAGGTAATTTTTCCTATGGCTAGAATTCCAATCCTAACTAGCAGCCCCAACCAAATTGGAACAATAATCAATGGGAAATTCCCTGGCCTCAAGATTTAAACAAAACAGTATAAGAAGTTCATGATCTAACTTGATAGGACCACCACATGGTTTCAAAAGTTGATTGCCGAAAAAATCATCTAGCCTCCTACATTCAAAAATTACCAAGAACCTGATGTGAAACCCCCTTGGTACAATGAGAATCAACTTTGCGAAATCCACAAAATAAAAGGTCACACCACAAACAATTGCATGAGACTCAAAAACATCATCCAAGATCTCATTGACAAGAAAATCATAAACGTGGAACAACCTACGAGAAATCAGGACCTTAAAATCTACACAAATCCGATGTTGAATCATGGAAACAAAGGAAATAGAGGTGATAAAGGGAAAGGTAGTGTAAATCGCGTGTATGAATCTATCGTTGCCTTGCTAAATGAAGACTGCATGGTCATCACCATCAAGGGCGCCCATGTCAAAGATTGTGGAGTCACCACAAGAGGTGGAAAAATCATCCCAACCAAATAGAGTCCCTACATCAAGAGCCATTCCATATAGCTACAATGTTGTAGACCAACTCAAAAGAATTCCAGCACACATCTCCATCATGGAGTTGTTAAAAATCTCATTAGTGCATAAAAAGATCCTTGAGGAAGCATTAGCCTCATCCACTATCCCCACAAATCTCGATGCAGAGAAATTCCAAGCTATGGTCGAAAATATCATAACACCTAATCTCCTTACATTTTCTGACCAAGATTTCCCCGCCCAACCATCTCACAACCACACACTTCACTTGGAAGCCATTGTAAACAAAAGAAAAATCAAAAGGGTCTTGGTGGATGGAGGTGTAGGTTTGAACATCTGTTCTCTTAGCTTCATCAAACAGTTGAAAATATCAGAAGATTCCATTGACAAAGGAAAGGGCATCATGATAAGAGCATATGATGACCAAGAAAGAGTGCCTCAAGGCATGATTAAGATCCCTATCCAATTAGGGCCAACACTCATGGAAACTACATGTCAAGTCTTGGACCTCGCATTGCCATACAATATCCTCCTGGGATGCCCATGGATTCATGCGATGAAAGCCGTAGCATCAACCTTCCACCAATGTGTGAAATTCACACATAATGGACAAGAGGTTACCGTCCATGGAGATCCTAAGCCGTTTTCATATTGCAAGAATCTCGAAGCCAAGTATTACAAAATTCCCCAAGTGCCAAAAAATGATGAGGGACCATCCATGCAATACATCGATCCCACCACTCTCGCATCCACTTTTGTGATAGAGACACCCGCCATTCCCACCATATCCGACATCAAGCTCATCATCCAGGAGGATGGTTGTGGAAGTTATTGGCTCCCTAACAATGCTTTTGTGATAGGAGAGTTACCACAATCTCCTAGATCATGAGGGCGCCCACAAGAAAATCAAACTTCCACATCACAAACGTATCCTTAGGATTATCCCGAATTCACAAGATGGGGAGACCTTGGTCATGAGGTCATTGAAGCAGATCCATCTCACATGTTGTATCAAGATGAAAGACCGGCAACTAATTTACCAATGGAAAAAAGAAGCAAAGGCCTACACATGATGCTTGCAATGGGCTATGACCGAAATCAAAGACTGGGACAAAATGACAATGGGCTCATAATACCTATCATGCCAGAGACGCGACCCATAACAAATCTTGGTCTTGGATGTGCCACTTCAAGAATAACCATACATGGCCAAAGTCCTCTAGTTAGAGCCGATAATGTTTCTCCTCAGCCAGTACTAGTACAAGTACACTCACCAATAGTCACAGGTAGGGACACACATAATTTTATAACTGAGCCCTATATTAGTAGCGATGATGAAGATACCTTATCCAATCTACCTAGGCTATTCAAGGATATGATTAGTACCATATCCTTTGAACTAGATAGTCAAAATCATGAGATTTGTTTAGTCTACCCCAAACTGATTGACTATGACAAATGAGGACCACTAGTTCTCAATACATTTGAAAACGATGAAGCACTCTCAGAATTCATGGGATTGAGGGATAACATTCTAGATGGAGATCACAAGGTAGGATTTATAATGGATTTGGACACACATGCCTATTATGGGGAAACGATTGAATCCTTTAGTCACAAAAGTGAGAAACTAAGAATCATATCCAAGTCCTTGAGTGAAAACCACATTATGGCACTCTCTGACAAGAAAATAGTAAAAATAAAGGACATATCCAACGGTGAAAACCTCTCTGAGGCGCCTGAGGATGAAGGATTCAATCTTCCCCTAAGAGCTATTCATCAAGAGAAGTCAACAGTCTTGGCTAAAAAATGCAATCCAGTCAACCTAGGAATAGAGGAGGCCCCACACATCACATTTTATGTGGAATCACTATTATCAGAAGAGCAAGAACTCCTAGCCGCATTCCTAAAGGAAAGGAAAATAAAATTTGTATGGAGTTACGCTAACATGCCAGGACTTGATCAAGAGACTGTGGTTCATCACTTAGTAGTGTATCCAAATGCAAAACCTGTTAGACAAAAACTCTAAAAAATGCATCCTCAAATTGTTCTGTTAGTCAAAATGGAGCTCAAAAAGTTGTTAGATGTAGGATTTATCCGACCAATTGATTATCCAGAATGGGTGTCAAATTTGGTACCTGTTTCAAACCCTGACGGAGCCATTAGAATTTGCACATAATTCAGAGATTTGAATAAGGCATGTCCCAAAGATGATTTCCCACTTTCCAATATCGACATGATTGTAGACATGATAGCAGGGCATGAGATGCTATCACTAATGGATGGCTTTTTAGGATATAACTAGATCATGATAGCAAAAGAAGATCAACATAAAACTTCCTTCACTTGTCCATGGGGGACCTACTATTGGAACATGAAGCCACTTAGCCTAAAGAATACAGGAGCAACCTATCAAAGGGCCATGACACTAATATTCCATGACATGATCCACAAAAGAGTTGAAGACTATGTTAATGATATTCTAGCTAAGTCAAGAAAGAGACAAGATAACATATCAACACTAAGTGCTATCTTTGACAGACTGGAGGAATACAAAGTCAAACTAAATCCCAAGAAGTGTGTCTTCAGAAAATTGCTAGGATACATAGTCTCCATGAGGGGTATCAAGGTGGATCTAGCAAAAGTGAAGGCAATCCTTGAGATGGAAGCACCAAAGACATTAAAACAACTGAGAGGTCTCCAAGGTAGGCTCCAATCTATTAGAAGGTTCATAACACAACTGGAAGACAAGCAGAATCCATATTCTCACCTACTCCACAAGGGGGTAGCATATAAATGGGATACAAAATGTGAAGAGGCATTCAACAAAATCAAGGAATACCTACTGACACCACCAATGTTAATGCCACCTATCCCAAAGAAGCCATTGATCTTATATGTGTCAACAATAGCAGTAGACCTTGGAGCTCTTCTTGCTCAACATGATGAAAACAGGACGGAGAGGGCTATCTACTATATCAGCAGGACAATGGTCGGTCATGAACTAAATTACTCAGTTATCGAGAAAGCTTTCCTTGTAGTAGTGTTTGCATCCCAAAAATTTAGACATTATATGCTAGCACACAAGATAAAGCTCATTACAAAAATTGATCCCCTCAAGTATCTCCTATCCAAGGCAATGCTCACGGGCAGAATGTCAAAGTGGGTAATGATATTATCAGAGTATGACATCGATTATGTAGAGAGGAAAGCTATCAAACATCAAGTTATTACAAATCAACTGGCAGAGGCACCTATTTATGCGGAGAATCCTCTTGTATCTAAATTTCCAGACGAATCCATCTTTAACCTCGATGTAGCAGACCATTGGAAACTATACTTCGATGGTTCATACACACAACGTGGATCAGGAGCTGGTGACTTCCTCATCACCCCACAAGGGGATTGTATACTGAAGTCATACAAATTGGCATTTCCTTGCACCAACAACATAGCAGAATACGAGGCTTTGTCTATAGGTCTCATGATAGCAGTACAATGGAATATCATAGCTCTCAAGGTATATGGAGACTCTTAGTTGATCATAAATCAGGTCAATAATGAATATCAGACAAAGGATGACAAGCTAACCACATACATGAAATTGGTGGAAACTTTAAAGGAATCCTTCATCGACATAACATTTGAGCAGATTCCAATAACCAACAACAGACCTGCTGACACCATGGCTACAATTGAGTCTCTAGTAGACATCCCTCACAATGTGTTGAAATATGAATTTATGATCGAGCAGCTTCTTGTTCCCACATTCGAGGTACCAGAATCATAATATGTGTGTCAAATTGTTGGTCTTGGTGATCCTTGGTATCATGACATCTACACATATCTTCACATAGGAGTCATACCCGCTGACCTACCATCGAGCCTAAAATGAACCTTTATCAAAAAGGCATCCAGATTTGTCATCCTAGGTGATACCTTATATCGTAAAAGCATAGAGGGTACTTTATTGCGCTGTGTAAATGCTGAGGCATTAACTACTCTAACTGAGGTTCATAACAGTATATGTGGCTCACACTCAAGTGGAATAACCATAGCCAAGAAACTGCTGAGGCTGGGGTACTATTGGCCCACAATGGAGTGAGAAGCACATGATCATGCTAAGAGGTGTTTACAATGTCAGCAGCATGGAGACCTCATCCATGCTTCAGCTCAAGAGCTTCACCTGATTATCATACCATGGCCCTTTAAAGGACCATCTCATTGGAAAATCTCACCCACCTCATCCAATGGCCACAAATTCATTATAACTCCAACCTGAAGTACTTCACACAAAGTGGGTGGAAGCCATACCCTACAGACATATATCACCGGAAGAAAATCTCAAAATTTATCCCTCAACTATCTCTGACTGCCGGGCACGGGTAGCCCACAAGCCATTCTATAATGGGACACCATTTAAGAAACCGGCAGGTTCGTGGACTTCCGTGAGAAATCGCAAAAATCTAGCATCGCTTTATCCACTCGGTGCATCACCCCCAAGGTACGGTGGCTGCTGGCCATGAACAAAACCATCCTCAAAATCTCAAGAAAAACAACACAGATGTAGGGTCGTGGACTGGCACTTAAGGTAGCTAATCCCGCTCCTTAGGGGCTTATCGTTTAACTAGCATCCGCGACACACCCACTCAAAAGCACCCCTTCCTTGGTCTACGGATCGTAGACTATTCTCCAATCGGTGATCAAGCTCCCATCCCTTAGAATATCAGTTGTAGAATCTCACCGAAGGAAGACTATTGGGTGTAAATATTAAACAAGCAGAGTTACTAGATGAGACGATAGATGCTTTAAATCATTTGAAAGTCTATCAAAATAGACTCAAATGAAGCTACAACAAGAGGATCAGAAGCAGGACTTTCCAAGTTGGAGAATTGGTCTTGAAAGAAAATCAGAAGAATGTCCCAAATCCCAGCAGCAAAGGCAAGTTCAAACCCAATTGGTTAGGGCCTTTCATCGTCACAGCAAGCTATAAATCAGGGGCAAGTCGCCTATCAACACTGGTAAACTCTCGCCAGAGCCCACGAATAACTCCCATCCAAAGTTTTATGCCTAATTTCGCTGTATAGAACCAAAATCCAAAAAACTGTGAAAAGTCCTAAAATGGTTACTTCGGGCGAAACCCGGGCAAATAGGCATCTTGGTAACAACAAAAAAATCAAAAAGCAAAAAATCCAAAAAAATTAGGGGAAAAGGATCAAAAATCATCTCCTCCTAGTGAAAACCACTTCAGTGGCACTTGGGTAAGTACCTCGTGAAAAACTTGGCAAACAAGCACCGTGGTAAATAAAGTACTTTCCATCTCAATGATCTTTATGGTTTGTTCGTCGTTATCCCTCCATTTCGCTTCCATCATCCATCTTATCTCCATACATCACACATCCATTCGCATCTGCACCATAGCTTGGTCATGTGTTCGTATCATGATCCCTCCAAGTACTACTCGGCCCATCCTCAAGGCCGGGCCATTCCGCCTTTATCGTAGTATTCTATTACGCCATCGGGGAACATTCTCACGATCGATCCGGTATGGTCTTAAAAGTCCTTGAAAATCGGTAAAAATCCTTCAAAACATTAGAAAATCAAAAAATCCAAAACATATCAAAACATTAGAAAATCCAAAAACATCAAACATCGTAAAAATCCAAAACATCAAACATTAGGGAAAATCCAAAAACATTCAAAACATATCAAATTCCAAAAATAGGTCGTGCACACCAAAAATCCAAAAAATTAGGGTTTCTATAAACCACATCGTCAGCTTGAATCCGTAGGTAAGGTTGATCTTTGATCGTCCCCCAAGACATTTAGGTCAGTCCTATAGGAGTCCTGGCCATAATAAACTGACATCTCATTATGTATATCGTCATCTATAAATCGGTCAATTCATCAGTCAAACTATGTGGTCTCTGTGTGTATAACATAAGCAAGGCTAATTTGTTGATCAGCCCCAGAGGCCCCTAGGATAGGTCCTTAGGTTAGTATCTTGGTCAAAATCTCATAAAATCCCAAAAACATTAAAAACCAAAAATCAAAACATTTTTAAAACTTTGAAAAATACCAAAAATAGCCTCAAAACATTGCAAAACTCCAAAAACATCCAAATATTTGAAAAAATCATCTGCCTCATCTCACTTACACCCGCAATAAACACCATTCATAATAAACTGATCGTCATCCTCAACCTTTGGTGAAATAGTTAGAAACAAGTCTAGCAAGTTAAAAGTAAATCTCAAAAGCATCAAGTCTCAAGTCTCAGTCAGTACATAAACAAGTTGGTCAGGTCTTTGTGTTGATAGTCCATCATCCAAACAGTCCCATATCAATTATCTGATAACATCATGTCCTAGGATGAATCCTTCCTACAAGGGGCATTATTTATCAGAAATAACACTTTGGATAAACGAAATGATGTGTTGCCATCCACTAACATGTCCTAGGATGTATCCTTCCTACAATGGGCATTATCTTTTGGCAATAAGTTTCAGTTCTTATCCTTAAAAACACATTCCCTTTTGGTCAGCGGTATTGAAGAACATCAACTTGTATGTGTGCTTTATCTTTTTCTTTTGACTTATCTTATTGTGCTTAGTCCAAGGACCTCTCGATGATATTCAAATGAAGGATTTGGAGAGATAGGAATGGGGCAATGATCATTATTTTTTTGTCTGCTGTGCTTGTTGGACGTTCTTGTAAAATAGCTCGGCGAATACTTTCTTTGTTAGGTATGTATAGAGGATGTTTTGGATGGCTTGTTGACTATTGCATTGATTGGTTATACCTCTCTGTGTTTTGGTTCGAGATGTTTGAAACTTCTAAAGTGCATCCTAGCAAGGTTTCCATATGTCAGGTGTGAACATGAATAATCCTATCTATTTTTTGAGTCAAGGTCCATCACACTAAGTACAATGCCATCCTGGTCCTTTATGCCTTGGTGCATCATACTTATGCATGTTATCAAATATAAAGTAAGTGACCCTTTTAAAATCCCAATCCTTGATAAGCAAATCATCCATCTATCATCATCATTTCTTATCATCATTTCTCATCATCATCTCTCATAATATTGGCTTGTTGGATTCTCTTGTCATCATCTAATTTCTTCATTTTCCACACTAACATCACAACATGAATAGTTAATCATCATCACCAATTCATCCATCATGCATCCATCATGCATCCATCATGCCTTCATATCATCATCATAATATAGATCTATTAGTCTAAGCATCTGCATAAATCATCCATTGCATAATCATAGCATATCACATCATTCATCTCATAACATATCATCATTTAAGTTGTTTAGGATAATATAGATTTGTTATTCTAAGCATCTTAAAATCATCTCATTTGCATCATCGTCCATAACCATCCATTTTGAACCTCTTTATCACGAGATCAACCCTCAAATTGAATCTTCTTGCTCGATCTCTCGAGGGGGCAATGTACCAGTGTACTTCTTTTGGCTGGGGCATTTGAAAAATTAGAAATTCTTTGAATTTTGATTGTGAAAAGTTTATTCTTTGAACCAACACAACAAGTACATTGCTTCAAAGAGGGGCAAAATGTAGACATGCAAAATTAACATTATGCATTCGATCAGATTTAGTCAAATTATGTTTCACATTAGGTCCATTCATCACTTTCATCCATTCATTAAATAATCTCATTTCCTAAGGTCATTTATTTAAAATCAGATAAACATTATCATCAACCTTTTAATAAATCAAACATCCATTTAAATCAAATATCAAATCATATTTCATCATTTTCTGATTTAAATAAATCAAATATCAAAGTCCTAAAAGTCAATCTCACCTAATCATCATTAAACTAAGATAATCATCATCTATTTAATCTAACCATGATTAAATAATAATCTCACTCACTTGCATTCTCTAGATTATGCCAATTGCACAAATAAATCATTTTATTGATCTATTAAAACCCTCATTTTCACTAAACATGACAAGTTGATTTATCCCTCCAACATAGCATTTGTTGCTCTTTTTCTTGTCCCCCTCTCTAAATTTATTGCAAATTTTGAATTCAAATTCTCCCTCTCATGGGCACTCTTCCCAAATCTTGCACATCCATTTACCTATCACCATTTGACAAGTGGCCTCTTCTCATTGGAGGATCTTTAGTCCCACATTCACCCATTTGGCCAATCTCTCATCAAGAAAATCTATAAAAGAAGGCCTTAATCCTCATTCAGGATCCACAACTTTTATGCAAGGTTACTCTCTTGGTTTGAGAATTGATCTTGCTCTTCATCCTATTTGCATTTGCATCATCTTAAGCTTTGATCAAGGATTGGGAAAGGGTCACTTGCAAATGTGACACCAATCCACTATGGAATAGGTGACTTGTTATTGCTTTCCTAATGCTTTAGTTTTTCTTTTGTCATGTATTGCATTTGGAAGCCTTTACAAGGTATTTCATAAGAGAATTTTGATGGATTTGTGAAATACTAACCCATGTTTGAGATGTTAGTATTTGCAGATTTAAAAGATGCTCACAAAAATAGTCAAAGGTTCATGTCATGCTCACCAAAATGAAAGAAAATTGTCTTCTATGCTTGGGAGATAGAATAACAATCTTCTACACTCTCATTCAAGGATACCCTAGAGATCTCAATTTAAGGTTAAAGTAGGGGAAAGAGATCTTGCAATAGGGTTTTCCTAGGGTATGATTAGAAACTAAAGAGGGGTTCACCACCAAGCTAGGGCTTGGAAAGACTAATGAAATGTAAGACCTAATACTAAAACCTAATGCAATGCAAGACTTGACTAAATGACCTAGGAATGTATGCAAAACAAAATAGAAAGCTGAGAAATCAGAAGTGTGGACTTGGGAATCTGTAGAGACCTAGATGAAGACTTGAAATGTTGAAAACACTAAAATTAATGTCTGTTGTAACTCATATGCTAGCCTAGGTGATTTAGTCCCAAAAAATCAGGACCTGAATCTACTCTTCAATCCTTGCTCTACTTTCTCCACTTGATTTTTGGGTTTGAAACTAATGAATAGGACAACTAAGACAGGGGGTGTGACTCAGTTGTCACAAAATTAAACCTGTAATTCAATCACCAAAACTAACTCTTAATATTGCTTAAATGATTAATCATCAAATGCCAATGCAGAAAATGAAATCCAATGCACAAATACAATAACACCAGATTTACATGGAAAAACCAATAAGGGAAAAAACATAGTGAGGATTAAATCACACTATAGAGAATATCGAAACCAATTACAAAAGGCTCATTTCTAAAAAAAAGGACTCACTCTCCAATAGGGCTAACAATTTGGAGGGCTCACTGTCATAGAGATACAAAGAAGATAATGAAGACTTGTTATAGAGAGACTACAATCCTAATGCAATAGAGGATTCCACCATAATCACCCATAGAAATGCATGAATGATAGAGTCTACCTTCTTCTCACTGCATCTGAAAACTTAGCATTAAGTTTTGCATTGATCTTTCACACTCACACCACACACACTCACTAAATAGAATCAGTGTCACATCAAACTACATTTTATTTTTTCTCTTTATCACTCTTCTTCTTCACTTTCCTATAATTCTTCACCACTAACTCATCTTGTATTTATACCATCTTCAACTTTGAAACATATCCAAAGTTGGCCATCCAATTCATATTCAAATTAGGTTGGTACCAAAAATCCTAGGGTGGAATTAGAGTGAGGACAACCCAAATACATGCTTCAAGGGACCCAAAAAGACCCAACATGCTTCATCATCCTTGAAAGTTGTATTTCACACAAGGTCAAAAAAACTAGTGTAAAACACATAGAACCATTAAGCACGAATATTCCAAATGAAAAACTATCTTGAATAGAACTAGGTAAAATCAACTCTAGAACCACAAGTCATAAGACTTCATCAAAGAGAAATCTAGACCAAAAACATTTCTCCCGAACCTCAACTAGAAACAAAGAAAACAACATAACTTCACAACTGGTGAACATTACTTGCACTATACAAGGAATCAAAAACCAAAAATCCGGATATAGCATCTACTAACAATAATGAAAAACATGTTTGAACCACACAAACATAGGAGAAAATCTAGACAAAAACTTGGCAACCATTGAACACCTACAACATATCTTCATTACAATTTTCTCAATATCCTTGACATATACAGCCAACAACAACTAGTTGATAACTAGTTGATTGGTTGAAATCAATGACAACACCTTCAATATTTCCATAGGACTTTCAATATTTTCATTCTTGCAACAATCTCCCACTTTGTAATTGATGGTAGCACATGATATGAAAAACCATCAAAGACAACATCCTAGCTTGAAATACATTTTTTTGTTTCTCCCCCTTAGAAGATAATCTCTTATATGCTTCTTCTCTCATTCTTCCTCTCTTTTTTTTCACATGCTTCTTCTTCTCTTTATTTTTATTTTTTTCACGTGCTTCTTCTCCCCCTTTGCCATCAATGAAAAATGAAAAATAATATTTTACATTAATTCCTCCTTGCACATGAAAATAGAATACTCACAATGACAACACCTGATACTGCCTACTCCCCCTAAGAGGTGGCTACCAAAACATTAGTCTAGAAGAAAGATAGATCCATAAATCCACTGGACTAATGCATCTCCATATGCATCTAGTTCAAGAAAGGAGGAGCAATAACACCTAACTTCTCCCAAAGATACTCAAAATTATCTTTAAGAAGATCATGAAAATATTAGCAATTTGATTCTTCGTTGGAACATACTCAAGATTTACTTCATTCTCCATGACCTCTTTCAATACATGATACCTAATAGATATAGGCTTCATCCTCAAGTGCCTCACTAGATTCTTTGAAATGTTAATTGCACTTGTATTATCACATAAAATAGAAATTGGATCATCATATAGCACTATGATGTCTTTCAATGTTTGTTTCATCCATAGAACTTGTGTTTTGCAAGATGAAACAACAATATACTTAGCTTCAATAGTAGAGAAGGAGACTAAATCTTGCTTCTTACTCGACCATGCCACCAATCCACATCCAAGAAAGAATGTACCACCACTTGTAATTGTTCTGTCATCTACACAACCATCCCAATCTGCATTTGTATAGGCACTATGTGTAAATTCGGTATCTTTAGGATACCATAATCCATAATTTGGAGTGCCATTCAAATATCTAATTTTTTTTTTTAATAGTAGCAACATGTGTTTCCTTAGGATCTTCTTGAAATCTAGCCATTAGGAAAACAACATGCATAATATCTGGTCTAGTAGTAGTCAAATACAATAGTCCACCAATTGTATATTTGTACTTGCTCTTATCAGCCTTTGGTGAATTATAATCTTTACCCAATTTGCAACCAATCACCATAGGAGTACTTACCAATTTGGAACCATCCATCCCAAAATTCTTCAATATCTCTCTCACATACATAGACTGTGAAATGAAAATTACTTTCTCTATTTGATTAATTTGTAGCCCAAGAAAGAAATTCAACTCCCCAAACATAGACATTTCAAATTATTTCTGCGTCTCTTCTGCAAACATCTTGCACATATTTTCATTTCCTGCAAAGATAGTATCATCAACATATACAACTACAATCATTTTTTTGTCATTTTCAATATTAAAGTATAGATTATTATCTGCATTACCTTTGTTAAAACCTTGTTGAATTAGATACCTATCTAACCATGCACACCAAGATCTAGAAGCTTGCTTTAATCCATATAAATATTTTGTCAATCTGCACACCATATTTGACTTATCTATCAACTAAAATCCTTCTGGTTGTTCCATATAGACTTATTCTTCTAGCTCTCCATTCAAAAATGTTGACTTGACATCTATCTAATAGACCTTAAAGTCTTTATGAGCAGAAAATTCCAAGAACATCATTATAGCTTCCATTCTTTCTATCCAAGCAAAAGTTTCCTGAAAAATCTATGCCTTCTACTTGTAAACTTTACACACAAGCCTTACTTTGTTTCTAACAACTTTTCTATTCTCATTCAACTTATTTTTGAATACCCACTTTGATCCAATGATTTTTTTATCTGTTGGTCTTGGGACCAATTCCCAAGTCTAATTCTTCTCAATTTGCATAAGTTCTTTCCTTGATTCCTTCCAATGTTCATCTTTACATACTTCACTTATAGTCTTCTATTCTATCTCAAAAAGTAAACATAAATTCACTACAGTAGCAGCTTTGCTTCTAGTTAATACACCTTTTTTCTTGTCTCCAATAATATAACTTTTTGAATGATTATTCTATACATATCTAGGTGTCCTCTGGGACATCAATGGAGCATCTTCTTCTCTTTCATCTTGCTCATCTTTTTGGAATATTCTTCCACAATTTCTTCTATTCTTACACAATCATGTTCATCGGATACATATCCATCAATGTTCATAGAATTCTTCATTGTCTCATCAACCTTGACATTTGAACTTTCTACAATCACTCTCAGTCTTTTATTGAAACATCTATATGCCTTGCCTTTAGTAGAATATCCAAGAAAAATTCCTTCATCACTTCTTGCATCAAACTTTCTCAAAGTTCCTTCAAATCTCTTATGATATAGCATTTGCTTATGAATATCTTAAAATATTTAACTATGGGAATTCTTCCATGCCATAACTCATAGGGAGTCTTTGTATTGTTTCCTCTTGCTTGAACTCGATTGAATACATAAATGTAACAATATGAATAGCTTCTTTCCAGTAAACTTTCGGTAAACCATCCTTAGTAATCATTGATCTAGAAGCCTCTTGAACTATTTTATTTTTCCTTTCAACAACTCCATTTTGTTGAGGAGTTCTCAAAGTAGATAATTGTCTCTTTATTGCATGCACTTCAGAAAAAATATTAAACTCATGAGAGGTGAATTCTCCACCTCTATCAAATCTTAAACATTTAATCTTCAAATTCACTTCATTTTCAACCATTTCTTTGAATGTCTTGAATCTATCTAATGCATTTTATTTCTGTCTAAGAAATGTAACCCATGTATATCTAGAATAATAATTAATTAAAAGCATAAAGTATCTTTCACCAAGTAGGCTTCTCACTCTTGTAGGACCACAAATATTTGTATGAACTAAATCTAGTAGTCTAGTAGTAGACTATTCCTTTGATTTGTAATGATTTCTTTCTTGCTTTCCAAACTAAAAATTACTAAAATAGCATTAGCAGGATTTGTTATTCTTGCTAAATCTCTCATGGCCTAAACAACACTGATCCTTTCCAAGTTATCAAAATTCATGTGACACATTCTCCAATGACATAACCAACTATCATTAATTTGAGTCATAAAGCATCATCCATCAATAGCCTTAAGTTGATAGATATTCCCTTCAGATATCTTTCCTATAGCAAGATCAATGTTCCAAATCCTTTCTAGATCTCACATTACTCATCCTTAAACACAATATCATATCCTTTTCTACACATTTAACCAACACTCAACAAATTATGCCTTAAAACTTACTAAACATCGTTAGTATGATGTATGCCATCAAAACTTACTAAACTGATCCCACACATTTTAGCACCAGTATCATCTCCAAACATAATGAAGCCTCCATCATATTTATCAAGCTTTAAAAACTTACTTTTATCACTAGTCATGTGATGTGAACAACCATTATCAACTACCCAATAATTTTTCTCTTGTTTAGCATGTAGGGCAAAGATAACTGTACCTTCATTTTACTCCTTCTCTGGAGGGATTTCTTTTACCTATTTTTCAAAATTAGCAGAAGTAGGTTCATCCTTAATCGCCAAAAAAAATCATTCATTACATCAAGATCTTCATATTTTGAATCCTCATGAAATATACTAGCATTCTCATTCACATAGTAAGGTATGTTAATCTTCTTTCCTTTCTTTTCCTTCTCATATCTTTGTTTATTCCTTTTAGCTCTTTCAAGACACTTTGCAACATAATGACCTATTTATCCACAACTAAAGCATTTAAAGGGAAACTTACATTCATACTTACTAGAGCCTTTCCCCATCCTTCTTACAAAGTTATCTTCTATTTCATCAATGTTTTCTTCATTAAGATCTTCAACTTTTGTAGCTTTAAAAGCAGTCTTTAATTTGCTTCCATTCCTTAGACTCGACTTCTTAATCTCATAAGATATCAAAAATCCTAACAGTAGATCCTTATTATAGGTCTTATAATCTATAGTCTGCTCAATAGCGCTCACCTTCTCACTGTAAGCAATTAGGAAGAGTTAAAAGAGAATCTTCTTTACAATCCTGATTTCATCTATAGCAACACCAAGTCCTCGCATTCCAACCACTGTCTCATCCAATCTTTAACATTCTCATATTTAGACACATGTAGAAGATCAAATAGTGTCTCAGAGTTTTGTAATTTCTCCTCTTTAACTCTTTCATCACCATCATATGCTCTTTCCAAAGCATCCCAGACTTCCTTAGTCGTCTTCAAATTCTGAACGTTAATCAACTTGGAATGTACCAAACTATTCTTCAAGATGTATTTCACCTTATTATTTGCTTCATGTGCTTTGATATCTTCAAGGTACTCAAACCATTAGCAGGAGAGGTGTAAGGATTCTTGTAAGATTTCTCCACATCATATCTACAATATTCTAGATATTCTTCCATCAATACTTTCTAGATACCATAATTAGTTCCATTAAACATCGGATAATCATAAACCATTTTGCTATCCATATCAAACCTTCCTCAAGTAGTTAAGCTCTTAACCAAGGAACCAAGCTCTACTACCAATTATTGAATAGGACAACTGAGGTGGGGGTGAATCAGCTGTCACAAAATTAAACCTTTAATTCAATCATTGGAACTAACTCTTAATACTGCTTAAATGATTAATCATCAAATTCCAATGAAAAAGCTCAAATCCAACACATAAACACAATAACACCATATTTACGTGAAAAAACAAATAAGGGAAAAACCATAGCGAGGATTAACTCACAATATAGAGAATATCAAAACCGATTATAAAAGGCTCACTGCCAAAATAGAGGACTCACTATCTAATAGGGCTAACAACTCAGAGGGCTCACTACCATAGAAATACAAAGAAGATATAGAGGACTTTTTACAAAAAGACTACAATGCCAATGCAATAGAGGATTCCACCACAATCACCTATAGACATGCATGAATGATAGAGTCCACTATGTGCTCACTGCATCCAAAAACTCAATAGTAAGCTTCACATTGGTCTGGCACACTCACACCACACACACTTACTGAATATAATCAATGTCACATCAAATTTCACTTTCTCATTTCTCTTTATCACTCTTCTTCTTTTCTTTTTTGTATATTTCTTCACCACTAACTCATCTTGTATGTATACCATCTTCAACTTTGAAACATATCCAAAGTTGGCCATCTAATTCATATTCAAATTAGGTCAATGCCAAAACATCCTATGGTGGAATTAGAATTAAGGCAACTCAAACACATGCTTTAAGGAACCCAAAAAGATACAACACACTTCATCATCCTCGAAAGTAGTATTTCAGACAACATCGGCCAAACCAATGTAAAACACATAGAATCATTAAGCACGAATCTTCCAAATGTTGAAACTATCTTCACTAGAACTAGGGAAACTCAACTCTAGAACCACAAGTCATAAGATTTCATCAAAGAGAAATCCAGACCAAAAACATTTCTCCTAAACCTTGATCAGAAACATACAAAACCACATTTCACAACTGGTGAACACAACTTGTATTGTATAATGAATCAACAACTTAAAATCTAGATATAGCATATACTAACAACCATGAACATGTTTGAACCACACAAACATAGGACCAAATCTGGACCAAAACCTGGAGCACCCACTAAACACCTACAACATATATTCATTACAATTTTCTCAATATCCTTGACATATACATCCAACAACAACTAGTTGATAACTAGTTGGCATGTTGACATCAATGAAAACACCTTGAATCTTTCCAGAACACTTTCAACCTTTTCAAATTTTCTTGTAAAAAAAACTATGATTTGCGACCTATAGATGTCTTTCAATGATCTCCAATGCAAGGTGACAACTTTGACAACCTTGAACACTTGACAACTTTCTCCAAACATGCTCTTCAATGTGTCTTCAACCTAGATCAGAAAATCACACATTGAAGAGAGGGAAACATGTTGTTTCGTTAGTGGAAAGGGTTTTTCCTTGGTCAAACCCCATTTTGGTAATCAAACCTTATAATGAAATGAAATAAAATGAAGGAAGGATGAATGAACAAAATGTAATGTTGCAACTCACCAAACCCTAGAAATAAAGTGATGCAAACATGTATGAAGTGGTTCCAATGGATGTAGATCTTGACTCTTGCTTGAATGTGATAGATCTTTAGTTGAACCCTACACCACAATTGTTAGCTCAAAAACAAACATGATGCATGATGACTTTGAAATTGTGCTTGATACATGAATAACACTCTAAAAAAATTGATAATCATCCCTTGAATGCTCTTGAATTCTCTTGTGAACACTTGAATGCTTTTGTGAACTCCAATTTTCTATAAGGAATGCTCTCAGGAAAGTCTTGTTATGAAAATGAGTAAAATAACCTTGTATTTATACTTGTTTATGTTAAATTTCTCAAAATTACAACACTAAAAGCTAACATCAAATCTAGGAGGATAAAATCCACCAAGAATTTCAATTAAATTTATTTTTGGGTCACATGGGACTCATACGCCAGAAGTGGCATATGAGTCCCATTAGGCTTAACTATGGGACACATTTTTCAAAAGTACTTAGATTCATGCGAAATCTAGATTGGGGCCCTAAAACTTAGGTGGGACTCATATTCCCAAGGTGGCATATGAGTCCAAGATCACTAAATCTAGGCCACACAACCTAAAAAGACATGAATTATGATTGGATGTTGGTTTATGTCAAGATTATCCTCAGAAAGATGCACTAAATGAGGCTTGTAGATGTATAATTAGGCCAATTAAAGTATAGAGAAGCCCAATTAATATTGAGAACCCTAGATTAGTGTGAAAGTGTGGTGCAACAATTTTACAACACCTAAAATAAGGCACCATTAAGTTCATTTAACTTACAAGGTCCCAAGACCTAATGTGAATGTGTTAAACACATTACAACACTAAATCAAGGCAACATTATGCTCAATTCAACAAGAAGGACCCAAAACAAGTGTGAAAATGTCATGGACGACATTTTTTGACACTATAAAATCACATCATCTTGCATCAAATCTCATGTCATGTCACCCTGTACAACTCATAAATGTCTTACATATATACCCAATACATCTACATACATTAATTAGGTCAGCCTAATTAGATGTAGCCCTATTTTAATTCAAAATTTCCTTGTTGGCTTCACACTTGATTCAAAAACATATTTGTGCTAAAAAAAATTTCAACACTTAATTTAGGTTATCATGGACTTAAAAAAGATCTCATTAATATCCATAATGCATATTTAATGTCCACAACATATATCAACCATTAGGTCGGCTACGAATTAGACCTAATCACAAAATAAGCCAATTAAACAACCACCAATGATCCATCTAGTCGTATAATGACTTGCCATCTCTAGTTTATAGTGCAATGACACCTATAAAAAATATCCAAACTTTGAAAAGTCTGAATCCAATCACCGTAGTGAGTGTGGGCCATATTACACTTACCCATTTACACTATATAAAGCCAAAACTATATGTCAAACTACTGTTACTTGTAACTTTTAGCCTGTTCATCCAAAATTGATGAAATGTTGATCATAGATGCACAAAGTAATTAGGAATAACATAATGTAACCTCATAAGAAGATCTTAGTACACAAGAAATTTCAAATCAAAATATTGGATTAAGATACATGTCTTCTTTCTATTTACCGGATTGGACAAATTGTCAACAATTAATGTTGGCATTAATGACAACACATTAAAAGGGTTACTTCTTCATTATTTCAACAATTCTATTTCCCAAGCCTCAACATAAGATCTATTATTAATATAGGAATAATACTATAGAGATTCTAACGCATGATTGTGTTCAAAAAAGGTGCATTAAACATATCCCTTGCATAACCCCCTATAAGATTCTATTATTCAACACTTATTTTCCTTTTAACACGTCCATTTAAAAAATATTGTTTATTGGGAACCATTGAGAAAGAAAAGAATAGTAGATCTACCTAAATGTAGTTTAGAATAACATTAATAAAATCATGAAGTAAATCAAAGGTAACAAATGCACCTCTTCCTATAACATCAATTATCCCCTATAATTCTTCTTAACATATATCTTATTCTGCCCCCCTCCCCCATGAGCCTGGTTGGTTGAAGCTCAACTTTGATGACTTCCAGCCAAACCTAAACTAGGTCAAGTGGGTGGAGGTGGGGTCATCTATGACCACAAGGGAAAATTAATTCTTGCATACACAGTTAACTTGGGGTTTCAATCAACTAGTTTTCTTGAGGTGGCAATGGCATTCCATGACATACAAATTACCATGTAAGCAAGAATATCAAATTTGGTTATAGAAGGGGACTCTAAAAACACAAATCTTATGTTGATAGGGAATATTGAGAGGGGGGATGAATCATGCTTTAAAAATCAATCCCAATTAACTATTATTGATGTTGAGTTAAACCAATTGAGCATTCACCTACTTGAAAAAACATGAAAGAAGATAAACATCCACACAAGAACATAGATGACACTAGATTTATGTGGAAAACCCCACAGGGGAAAAACCACGGTGCGAAAATGTTGCTAGGAGTTACTATCCTAATCTAACCTCATAAGTAACTAATAGTTTACAATTTGATTTTGGGCTACATCTTAAGGAATCAACTACTCCTAGAATTTATCTTGGGGCATAAAACCCAAGGAAGCTACTACTCCCTAATTGAAAGAAAGAACAACTAAAATATGATTGATATTATGGATTCAACCAGTAATAGCCATCAATTCTTCTTATTAGTCTGTAGTAGATCTTGTCACACTCTTCTCATGCACTCATACATCTTCAAACACTTCCATTATAATCTTCACAACTTTGATCTTATACACACACACACACACATCATCTCCACGCTTGCCAAATATAAGTTCAGTAGGTTATTAATAAGAAATGATGAAACTTGGAACATGTTGGCCTTCATCTTTATTGGTGGTATAAAAAAATGATGTAGCATTATTTAAATTTATTTTAGATGAGTCAAAATGACTCATACAACACCTGTAAACACTCCTTGAACTCTGCTCAATCTAAAATTAGTGGCACATATCATTAACATACCCATGTCAGCCACAACAAAAGCATATCTTCATAAACTAAGTTGAAATATTTGTTTGGTACAGGAAACAAGATAGATATTCATGAAGTTTAAGCCACAAACACTATGAGACATGTAGAGTGTCCACAAAAACTAATACAACTAAATTGTACAATCTTATGTTGTTGCAAGAAAACAAACATATGTTATGATGAAGGATAGGCATATGAAACTAAGTGTAACACTCTATCATTGAATAATTGATCTTTTGAAGCATCAAAACACTTGAATCTTCATTATAGCATGCAATGAACATCATTGAACATGTCCTCAAAACTGCACGGCCAAATCATCCAATTGATATGAATAGAGAAAATTCCAACAAGCCTTCATCACCACTTTATGTTGGTAGAGCGCATACTAGAACTTTGTCACTTGTAACTTTTACTACAGAAGGATTTATAACTTGAAATCTTAGATATTCTTCAAACTAAAACACAATGCTTTACCTAGCTACACTCCACAACAAGTAGGAGAAAGCTTTAGTATAAGATAGCAACATAGTCATGATGATTGGAAACATAGAGGCATTGAAAAACTAAGAAGGATGAATCTCGATAACCTCCAAAGTCTAGAAAGTGAAATAGAAATGTACAATTCTCTTATCCATTGAAAAATAAGAAACTATGCTCATCTTTTAGCTCCAATTGAAGAATTACATTTTAAGAAAATTATAGACATTCAAATATAGGTAGTATTAAATAATGTGAATTTTTTATGTAATGAATCAATAAAAAGTACAAATGGAAAGAGAAAATATCATATACCATGCACAAGGTGATATATATATATATATATATCAAGATAATTCAAAAGAAAAATTTGTATAAGGGAACTCAAATTCATGAAATTTAGCATACATTTAATCATACCAATCTCTTCTTTGATACCTACAAATGAATATGCTATATCCATATCAAATAAAATAATATATAACATAATACTTAAAATCCATTAGAATTCTTACCAAAGAAAAAATTTAAATACTATATTAGGTCCAAAATGCCAATTTATGTTCCAACATTTTTTTTTTTTTGTTTCATTCATCAGTTCAATCCCTAATATCAAAATAAAATAAAGCTCTTCAAATTTGAAAAGTTTGAACATAGAGCTTAGTATTATTTTCTTGGTTTGCAACTTCTCCTTGACAATATTTATGGTAGATTGCATTGCAATGATAAAGGGACTAGGTTTTATTTTTTAAACCAAAATCCTTTACAAAATGCTTGCAAAAAAATGTATATTGGAAACCTCAAAAACCTTATGAAACAACACCACTTTAGGAGACTACTCTAGCATCTAAGAGGAGCAAGAGGATACCTAATTCTTCAAGCTACACATATAGACATTGTAGACATATTGTAATCAATGAACTATGTATTTATTAGTTTTTTATTCTAATATGTCATTAAAATATTAATTGACAAAACATTAAAAATTCAACGTAAAAATAAAAAAAATATGTTTTATATTTTTAGTCAATATCTATAGATATATACACATTTATACACATTGGGAGTGACAAGTGACAAGTTAGATAAGTGATATTTTTATTCATACTTTATAATTTGATTTGATTTTTAATTTTTTTAGGAAAAAGTGGCAAAGCCACTATGACATGTATTGATCAAAAATGGTTTTTACATAGCTTCAAAGAGTGAATATTAAAATCTCCTCCAGAGATAGCCAAACATATAGACAATTCACTAACCAAAATAATTTTCAGAAGAAGAGGTCACCTCTGAAAGTGGAGGGAAGAACAAAGTAGAATGTGGATCATCCATGGTGTGCTTGAATAGAAAATGAATTGCATTAAAAGTAAACTGAGCTTTACATAAATGAAACCACCAATATGAGGCCGTAGACATAAAATTTGTGTAAAGAAAGCATGGGCATTATCTCACGAGAGCAGAAACCATCAAATATGACAGAAAGGAGATAGCCCAATAATTTGATTTAAGTTTATATTCATTGTAATCACTTTTTATTTTAACTTTACAAACAAAATTTAACAAATTCATCCTGAAGAATTGTAATATTCAATCAATATACTACATAACTATGCCTAAGAAAAAATTAAAATAAAACTAACATACAAAAACAAAATAATATTTCATCTTAACACAATTTTCAACACAAATGATCAACTCGAAAATAAATAAATAAATAAGTTGAATGGTAGTAAAAATGATGAATTATATGAGAGATATTTGTTGTTATAGTTTGAAGAGGACCAATATCAGTCTTCAGTGGAGACAAAACCAGAAGAAGCCATGTGCCGTTCAGCGTAGAGGACGGGTTCCATTTTTCAATACCAACTTTGGTTTGTAAGTCGTCATTGATTTGACCGGGTGTAGAGGAAAATGTGGTCATTGGTTTGTAAGGCCCGGCCACCGTCCAATATTCAAAGCGTATTTTGACATGTCATCTTTTTCTAGCGGTTCATTTTTCCAACTTTGTCTGTATTAAAACTGTTTTGGTAGGTCCCATAATGTAGGAAGACGAAATCTGGATGGTACAAGACAAACTAAGGTTCCTTCAATGCATAATAAGCAGAAGAAAAGTTATAATACCGCCAAGTTTTGTTTAATTTGTTAGAAAGACTTGGATTGGATGGCTTTTCGCGTACAAAATAATTAACTTTGAAAATGTTCGCAACTACCTATTAAACACAATTGAAGTACAATAATTGACTTTGAAATTATTGCTTATAGAATATGTTTTATAAAGTTGTACTGAAAATAACCATACCTAACATTAATTATTTAGGTTCTTTAAAATGAAAATTAATTTAAAAAATAAAGTGTATGAATCATTGATGCGATATGTTTATTTTATTGTATAATTTTCTTGGAAAGAGAATTTATGGAAAATATACAAAATTTACATGGTATGAACAAAGTAGGAAGAGAAAACAAAAATTAAAAAATTACAAGAGTTAAAGAAATCAAAGAAAACAATGTGTCATAGCGGAGGTAGATCTTGGGCAAATGAAGCAAACCTAGAATTTCTAGCAAATGAACAATGGAGAGGCGATTTTGTCCAAGGAGTCATCAATAGAGAATGGGGGAGGAATAGAGGTTTTTTTGAAGAAGTTCAAGAGTTTCCAAATGGTTGTTTTTGAAAAGGAAAAAATAGGTTTTACAGGGACTTGAAATCGTAGAGTTAAAACAACAAAATATAACAGAAAAAGTTCAAACAATCAAACGGCTGTCCCAAAAAGGAAACGACAGCACAAAGAGACAACAGGGCCCCAAAAAAGGATCGCCCAAAAAACCAGCAACAAACACCACCGCGCTACGCCAAGGTGTTCAGTAACTCCTCAGCCCCCTTTTCAACATCCTTCATATCCTGTAACCCCTGCTTGAGAATTTGAGCCGTATGTGACAAAGTCGGGGTCTTCCTCTTAATGTTAGCTCGAGTACGAGTCGAAATCCCTTCACCAGCAGATCTGCTGCCTCCCCTGTCCTCATCCAAATCCACGACCAGCGAACCCTTTTGGTTTTTTTCAAGCTTTTCCACCATCACATTGATGATAATGGTGTTATGCCTAGCAATTTTGTGATTGTTCGCAATAGTGGCCCTAATGTTTTGGCCAATCTTGGACATACTACACTCGATTCTAGTCAATCTTTCCTCCTGTGATTGCTGTCTTTTCCTTGGTAAGGGAGTTTCCTGTCCTTCATTATCTCTACGACTCCAGCTAATCTTCTGCTCCAAGTCCATGACCCTGTTACTGAGATGTTTCCTAATGGTTGTTCATTTCAATGGAATAATGACATTTCAAAAATAGATCGTGAACTTTGAAATATATGAGAAAAGCATAGATCTTTGGTAAGAAATTGGAGTTTTTCAAATGGAAGAGCGAATCAATATAAGGATTGGTTAGATTGGGTGAAAGGCATGAGGAACAACAAGGATCCAAGCAAACTATAATGGGAAAAAAGAGGCAAGTTTTTTTAACTTCTTCATTTGGATAAAGAAAATATTGTTCTACAAGGAAATCATTTTAGATGGGGTAAAAAGAAAAGAAATATAGAGTACAAAAATGGGAGGAATTGAAGTTCTCATCCCCCTATCTTAAAAACCTTAATCATTTTAACTTTCATATAAAAATGATAGATTTATGGCCTCTTTATCTCATAATCAAGGTATGAAATTCAAAATTATAGAGAAATTAGGCTGTCTCGCTTATCTTATACTAGCCCCTAACATGGTTCTTTTAAATATTCTACCAAAATGGAAAATAGATGAGTTTCAAATAAAAGTGGTGATTGAAAAATTCTAGAACATCATACTAGCTAGATCTATTTTGATTGAATGGGTAAATAAGAACTAGGAAGTAGTTAAGGAGATTGTTTTTTAGCAAAAGTATTTTTACTATGAAATTTGGGAACCAAGAGGGAAAGAACAATGTTCTTGAGTTTAATAAAGTTTCTTTAAATTGAATAAAATAAATTTATGTCCCTTCGAAACAAAATTTTGACCCCTATTCAAGAAAAAAAATCCCTTGTATCGATTAGGCTGCTCAATCTACCTAGAGAGTATTGGGATATAGAGGTCATAGAAAATATTGGTGATTCTTTAGGTAAATTTGTTGAATATGATAAGGAATTAGAGAGGGATGTATTGGGTTTGTTTGCTAGGATTAGTATTTTGGTTTATCTATGTAAAGAAATCCCCATATGATTTATTCTTATTTTAGACTCTAGAGTATGGCATCAATCAATTTATTTGGAAAATTGTGATCCTTTTTCATTCAATTGTAAGACCTTTGGGAATCTCCTCAAGTATTGGACCCATAATCAAAATTTGGAGCAAGGTAATATAAAAAATATAGACAAGAAAGCTATCAATAACAAATGTAGATCTTTGTTGGAGGAAAATATTCCTCATAATACCTTTATAAAAGATTTGTTGCATAATAAATCCCAAAATAGACTAAATCCTAATCCTTGAATATTTTTGGAAAAAAAAAATAGAAATGAGTAAATTAGATCAATCCTTAATCATTCCTAAGAGCAATCTTGGAATAGGAATAAAAAGTAAAATGTATGATCTCTTGTATTATTCTTTTATTGAAAAGGATGACATTCTAATTGAGAATTCTATGAATGTTGAAGGAGATAAAGGAAATATTCACCTAATAACTTTGTAATTTTTCTACATGGATAAAAAATTTGATATTTCCATAACAAAAATAATCTCAAAAGTAGCTCAATAACTAGAGCATTTTAATAATTTGGCAAAATGAATTCTAAACAAAGATTATATTGAAAAATAAATTAAAGAGGTGTTAATAGAATGTTTGGAATTTGACTCCCTTGGTAATTTAACTATATCTCAAATAGAAGCTATAATTTATTTTGAGAAATCCAACATAGGTAAACCTAAGAGGAGAAAATCAAAGAAAATGTAAACTAAGGGAGAGGTGGTAGTTGGCCTCCAATCTTCTCTTGATAGGAATACAGGACTTTCTTTGAGGAGAGTTGAGAAATATCCTCAAGTCTAATGAAGATCTTATCTTGGAATATTAGGGGCTTAAACACTCCTCACAAGAAATGCTAAATTTAGTGTTATTTAGAGTTATCTAATGCATATTTTTTCTACTACAAGAAATAAAATTAAATTCAAATAATGCCAAACAACTTTTTGATTAGTGGTTCTCTTAGAAAAACTTTTCTATTGAGATTGTTTGGTCATTTAAGGGTTTAGTAGTTCTCTGGTCTCGAAGAAAGGTAACATTCAAAGTGGATTCATCTGGTAGTAATTATTTTCTTGGTAATTGTTATAATCTTTTCTCAGACCTTAACTTTTGGATTTCTAATGTGTATGATCAATCTAGTTCTATTCAAAATAAGGTTCTTTGGTATGTTTTATCTGTATCATTAGATTCTATAAAATAAGAGCTCATAGTGTTAAGGGGATATTAACACTATTTACAAATTAGAGGAAACGGTATGTGTTGTTCCCTTAATTTTAAAATAACATATATAACTTGTAGATTTAATTAATTTTATTTAAGTTAATTGATGTTCCACAATGTAATGGAGTCCTTACATGGTCCAATATAAGATCAAACTTCTCATGCATCACAAAATGACTAGATATATTTATTTTTTCTAACTTATGGCTTTAAAACAAATTGAAGTATACAAGTAATTTAAATCATTCTTTTAGGTTTGATCATTACCCTATTTTTTACACATTTTTTGAGGACAAATCTTCAAATAAGCATCCCTTTAAATTAAAAGCAATGTGATTTAGAGATGCTTCCTTTTTATGTAAGAAAGAAGATTGATAGAAGATTTCCCTTGTTGCTAAAGGCTCTAGAATGTTGCAACAATGTTCCAAATTGAAATTTTTTAAATCTCATATTATGGTTTGGAATAAAGCTTCATTCAAGAATATTTTAAGGAAAAATTATGAATCAAGGGTGAGTTAGAATCTCTAATAAAAGTATTCACAAATGACATGGATTAGAATTTATTTTTATTGGAGAAGAACCTATTGATTCAACTTCGTGAAATATGATCATAGGAATGATTATTCTGGAAAAAAATATAGAGAATTATGAATGAAAGGTGGGTATAGAATCATAATTTATTTCTCACAATACCAAAATTAGGACTTTCAATAAAAAAATTTAATAAAAAATTATTTAATTAAATACTTTAGATATTGAAAGGAGGCTATAATTATTTTCAATACATTTTTAACATAAAGGCATCCCCAACTAACACTATTCTTTAAAATCAAGTCCAAAATAATATCCCAAATTTGGTTTTAGCTAACTAGAATAATTAGTTGCAAAATCCTTTTTCTCAAGGGAAAACTAATTTTATAATTTTTCAATGGCTGGGGAAAAAGATCTTGGTTGTATCTAATGGTTTTCCTCCTATTTTTTGTAAAAAGTGGGGAAAAGTGTTGATTTATATGGGTTGTTTCTCTTTAATTTTCATAAATTTAATACATACTGGAAATTTTGTGAGATGTGGGATCTTAGTGGATTTCACTTCCAAATTTTTAATGTGAACTAAGTGATTATCATTATTTCAAGAGAGAAATTATCCTAGCTCTTCATTCTCTCTTGTGTAGAACTTGAAGAAGCAATCAAAATGGCCATTGGCAAGAATTAGTTAAGGAACAATCAAGACACTCTATTTTTAATCATTGTTTTTTATTTCCTTTCTAACATCATGGAGATTTTGCTAAATAATAACATGGTCAAGATTTTGGCTAAATCTATAGTTCAAACTTTTATATTCTCTCTTTCCTTGTTGGATGATGCTTTGGGTAATTATAATTGGAATTCTAGTTCTAGATCATTTGATGGCATCTTCAAAATTTGTGACCTCACCTTTAATTATTCTTCCAATTTGGTCTTATCCATTTTGCATTCAAGTCTAATATGTGATTCTACTTAGGATACTCTCCTTTGCCTTCACTATTTGAATAATATTTAGGTTCTAATTTTTTCATCTATTTTTTTTAACATGTTCAACTCTTTACATATTCTTATTAAACATTTGGAGATTGGACTTCATTTTCCTCTTTCTGAGATGTATTGCTTGATGAATACTGCTCATTCTAGTGGAAGTTATGATGTTTGATTTTCTTGCCAACCTCTGTGACTATATCCAGATATTAGTGTCAATTATCTATTTTTTCATATTTGCCCATATTTTCTTTGTAATATCTAATCTAGCTCATCTGACCCATTAAGATGATCTAATAATTTTTGCTTCTAAATAGTAAATAATAGTGGCTCTATCACTTTTCATGAAGAAAAAAAATAAGTGTGATTGGTAATGAAAATATTTTAATCAATTATGAGACTTCAATAAATTGATTGTGATATTTTGTTTGACAATAAATGATTGAAAAATAGTGTGTTAGATATTAGGAATCAATTGACTAGTGTTCTATATTTTTAAGGTTGGCATGGATGAATATCTTTGATGTTGCAAACTAATCATTCTTCACTCTATTTCACTCCTACAAATACAAATCAAACCTCCTCACACATGGAATTGATCTTCAATGTGAACATTGTTTTATGCATGCATGTTTTAACTAGAAAAATATGGACTGTTGGACTTTCCTTTCCTTAATTTTTGGTGTCAAGATTTAAATAAGTACATGTGGTGTTTAATAACACTATTGAAAAATCCAAATTCCACTAGATTATAACCCTATTAGAATACCTTTATGGCTATAATAAAAATTATTAAGAAAAATACTCAAAGATCTAACAAATCTGTAATGATGATACAAGCAATAAAATATAAAATGGATTCTCATTTAATATAGTAGAACTAGATAATATTTCACATTGTACCATATTATCAAATAAAATAAAAGAGTTTCCTTGAATTAAACTACCAAGCACACAAATTGGCATAACATACTATGTGAGAGAAACATGGACTAATTTTCAAAATTTTGAATTTAAAAAATTTAAGGTTCAAATCCATGATTATTAAAGTGACCCAATAATTTATACACCTATTTATATAATATTGAGGGTATAAAATGATGGATCTATGGATTGAAAATATCAATATCTTTGTAATAATGATAAAGGGGGTAGAGATATGGGAATATTAATCTTCTCTTAAGTGACAAATATGCATATTTAGATATTTTTTAACATTGTTTGTTTGGAAAACAAAATAGATTGAGTTTTTCTAAAAGTGTACTACTAGAAGTAAATATGTTTTAGAATTAATTCATTTAGATACTTGGGAAGCTCATGTAACATGTATTGTGGGCTCATTGATCATTTTTTTCATTTATTGATGATTATTCTTGTAAGGTGTGCATTTATCTTCTCAATAAGTTTGAATTGTTTTCTTATTTTAAAATTTTTAAAGCATTGTTAGAAAATGAGAAGGGTAATAGTATAAAAATTTTAAGAACAAATAATGGAGGGGAATATTGTTCAAGAGAGTTTAACCAATTTTGTAGTGAGTATGACAATGCAATGAAATTGACATTTTCTAGAACAATACAACAAAATGGTGTTTTTGAATGTGTAAACTATACAATTATGGAGTGAGCCAAATGTATGTTGATAACTATTAGTTTAGAGAAAAAAAATTGGGTTGACAATATTTCTACAACCTAGTTCTTGATCAACAGATCACTCACTACAAATATTGATAATAAGATCCCTAAAGAAGTATGAATAGACAAACTTGTCAATTATTCCTATCTTCGTGTATTTAGTTCTGATGCTTATGCTCATATTCCTAAAGATAATAGAAATAAGTTGGATGTGAAGTCCACAAAATGTATTTTTCTTGGCTATGTAGAAGGTACAAAGAGGTATAGATTGTGGGATATTGCTACCCACAAGGTTATAGTTAGTTGAGATGTTTATTTTAATAAAAAATCAATGCAAAGAGGTAAAGAGTAACAATGTAGAAAAGTTATTCTAGTTGAGGTGGAAATTTATGATGATAATCTATAAGTACTAGATGAAAATCAACAAGATGAACAACAACCAAATGATCCACAAGGTGATATATTACCCCTTGTAAGGAGATCCACTAGAGTATCCGAATAACTTGAAATTTTATTCTCCTACTTGTAATTCTAAAGAACTTGAAAGTTTATTCTCTTACTTGTAATTCTACTTATGTATTACTAATTGATACTAGTGAACCTAGTTCATATAAAGAGGCTTGTGAAACTAAATGTGTAAGAAAGTGGAGAGTTTCCATGGAAAAGGAGATGGAATATCTTCATAAGAACAAGACATGGAATCTTGTTCCATTGCCTAAGGGGTTAAAAGCTATTGGGAACAATAGGGTCTTAAAACTTAAAAAGGACATAAATGATAATTTGGAGACCCATATAAGGATTAGTTCGTGGCCAAGGGGTATGCACAAAATTTTGGTATTGATTTTGATGAAATATTTTCACCTATTGTATGGTTAAGTACTATTACATTTGTTTTAGCTCTTGGTGCTAGTCTTGATTTAGAGTTAGAAAATTTAGATGTAGAAACAACATTCTTGCATGGTGATCTCTTAGAGGAGATTTAAATGCAACATCTAGAAGGTTTTAAGGAAAGAGACAAGGAGAATCTTGTTTGCGGGTTGATAAAATTGTTGTATGATTTGAAACAAGAACCAAGGTGGTCGTACAAGTAGTTTGATTCCTTCATGACGAGTTTGGGTATTAGTAGATGTGAGGCTAATCATTGTGCCTAATTTCAAAGGTATGATGATGACTATTTTATTATATTTCTTTATATGTTGATGATATGATGATAATAGGTCGTATCATGTATAAAATCATCCATTTGAAAGCTTGACTTGCTAGGGAGTTTGAGATGAAGGACATAGGCAGAGAAAATTAGATTCTTGGTATGAGGAAACATAGAGAAAAATAATAGAAAAATATGATTGTCATAGAAAAGTATGTGAAGAAGGTTTTGCAATGCTTCAATATACAAAATGCACAAGTAGTTAGTATTCAATTTCCTATTCATATTAAATTGTATTCGAAATAGTTCCCTAACAAAGAAGCAAAGTAGAAACAAATGTCTTGTGTATCATACTCATTAGTAGTTGGTAGTCTTATGTTTTTCCAAAGTGTGCACCAAACCAAATACTACACAAGCAATGGGAGTAGCCAGTCATTACATGGAAAATCTAGGTACGGAGCATTGGATGACTATGAAGTGGAATCTTAAGTATTTGAGGGGCCCACTTCTAATGCTATTATCTATTACAGTGGGATTAGTCTTCAAGTTAATGGGTATGTGGATGCAGATTTTAGTGGAGATAGAGATGATTGAATTTCCACTATAGGTTACATTTTATCCTTAGTTCGAGGTGTTTTTGGATGAATATCAAATTTGCAAACAATGGTGGCATTATCTACTACTAAAGTTGAATATATAGTAGCAATACATGCTAGTAAGGAGGAAATATGGATTCATAGACTACTAGGTGAATTGTGGGTAAAGCAAGACAATATGGTGTTGCATTGTGACACCCAAAGTCCTTTACACTTAGCATAGAAATCATAGTGTCATTTCAGAATAAGTCATATTGATATTCAATATCACTTTGTACATGTATTGCAGGAAAGAGGATAGATACCTTTGGCCAAGATACACACAGACATACACCCAATGGATATTTTGATGAAGCCCATTGGTAGAGAGAAGTTCATCTAGTTCATAACTTCTTTAAGCTTGCATATTACATGATGATTGGTAGCATTAGCATTTGTCTTTAGTATCAGGGTTTATTTGCAAGAGAGAAGCTTGACACCATTTGGGATATTGTTGGAATATGAAGTCAATTCTATTATTATTCTAGCAGTGATGAATTTCACTAGTAATGAATAGTTGAGATTGATATCCAACTAGTGGTTCAAGTATGCACCCAATGCAGTTGAAGGCCTACTATTCAATCAAAGATTGAAATATTCTATTGAAGGTTGAAATGACAAGAGGTCCCAAAGGGCCCCTAGATGTCGAAGGAATTTTTGGTGAAGTTGGAGTTTTTTTAAAGTTTAGGACTCCCTATTTTTAGTAATTTTGACAAATTTTTGAAGAGTAGTTTTATGTGTCGCACTTTATAGTTTTTGTTTTTATAAATTTTACAAGGACTCTACAACTCCAATTTCTTATAATCTTCCAATGTTATGTTTTTTGTAACTTTTGAAGATTATTGTAATTATGAATTTCTTGAAAAATAAAATGCAAAAGATCTTTTCTCATGATTTTTTTCCCAGTATAATTTACTAGGTTTTCCACATAAATACTATATTAATTTTTTTCTTATTATTTTTCTCTATTATTATACATTATAAATTTTCATACAAAAATTAGTAAATAAAGAAAAATTGCTTCTCATCCAAAGTACCATCTTAAAGTGAGATGCTAACTTAAAATGATGGAAATTACTCCATCCTCCAATGCCACAAGCCTCCAATGTGGTTTCTCAAAGTACTAATCCATTCTTAGTAATGTCAACAAAATCATCATCTAGGGGATCTTCATCCTCATCTTCGATGGAAACTTACCCTCATTTGATTGATCTTTTATTTTTCTTTTAAGAAGGTTACTGGATCAAACTCTACAAGACCAAACTGTGTGACCCTCTTTCTTATAGTAGAAATATGCAATTTCCTCTTTTTTTGTACCTAACTTATTATTATTACTTTGTAAGTATAATGCTTTCTCTTATTGAAAATCACCTTTAGTATCTTCTGCATTTGTTCTCTTTTCTTCTACTAAAAGAGTCGAAATCATATCTGCTAAAATTTGAGAAGTTATTTGACTAAGTGTGAAAATAACATTATTCTATTTTGAAGGAAAAATATTTAACAATACAGCTCTAGCATTGTCATCATCTATTGGAGCCTTGACTTCTACTAGTTGCTTAATGAGAGACCTCAAATTACTTATGTGATTTGACATTGTGATTCTGTCATCCATTTTGAACTTGAATAATTGAATTTTTAGGGAAAAAATTACAATAAGTTTTTTCTCTCCAAACAATTTATTCAGATCATCCAAAATTTTTGTTGATGATTGTCTAAATCTATATGATGTAATTCAAATTTTGAAAAAGGAAGATCGATAATAGCCATGGCTTTATTATCTCAACTATTCCAATCTAATAACTTATTTGCATTTGTTGGTGGGTTTTGTTTCCAATTACTATTCTCCATAAATTTTTATTCATTAGTTGCATTTGAGCTTTCATTCTCCAAATATGAAAATTAAATCTAGAGTACTTGCATTATACAATCTCCATAATGCACTCTCTTCACTCCCCAACATTGAAAAACTATTTACCTCTTGATGGTGGCATCTCAAACCTTTCTTTGACATGAATTCTCATTACAATAATGGCTACCTAAGAAAATATACTAAGATATTTCAAGGAAACCAAGAGGACATTCCACAACTAGAGTTTCTTGTACCTTGAACATAAATTTGTTGTTCATGTATTCTTCCCAAAAACTAGTTGACAATCTATACCTTCTTACACCTTTTTTAACTGACTTTAATCACAAAATACTATCAACTCACAGATTAACATTAATAAAATCTGTAAAAACAAAGCCCATTACCCAGCAGTACACCTTCACTTTCTTACGCCCTTCACTCATACAAGCCTTATAACAGCAAGCCCTCCAAGCAATTTCAACGTAGATGTGCTTTACCTCTAATCACGCCTAGCACAACAAATCAGACGTCTCTTCTGCAGCCTCTATCCATCACGCCTTTTGCTAAACCAACACTTCAATCCTTTCCCGTGATCTGATCTTGTATACGACACGACAGTGGCACTAGAAAGTTTCAAAGTCTAACATTTGCATACAGCATGCGAATCTTGTAGCCATCATCACATGTTATAGCGATGCTTCTTTTCTTCACGCCACCACCTTTTTCAAATTATCTCCTACTCATTCATAGGGCACAGGAACATCAAAGAGACTTCCAAATTAATCAGCTTCTTCCACCAACCATCCCATTCCTTCGCATGCATATTCAAAACAAAATACTGTCACGTGAACAAGGGGCTCTAATACCAAATCAAGAGTTGTAAAGCTTAATATCGATATTATTTGATGATCACCAATGCATTTATACACGCGAGGAAGCAAGGAGGAAGGAGGAACCGGTTCAATAAACAGTTTAACTGCATACTCACCTGTATACACCTGCCGCCAGTATAACAATGTCCATACAATTTAAAAACAGTTGGAATATCAAGGTTTACTTTAATAAAGTCATCTTAATAATTTGTAGTTTTTAAATAGTTTATTATTTTTATTTTAATATTTCATCTATTTATTTATTATTTTTATTTTCCTTGTTGCTTTTAGCAGTTTCATTTGTAGACAATAATATTTATTTTTATTTTTTGTCTTTATATTTAAGAAATAAATATTTTTCTTTAAAAATAAAAAAATAATTAATATTTAATCTATAATTATTTTTTTCATTGATAAACTAAAACAAAATATACAATTAGTGTATATTTATATATTTTATTCTTATATTTTATTATGTTTGTTATATTTTTAATTTTATAGTTTATGTTTTCTTAAATATATATATATCAATCATGTTTTATTTTTTATGGAAACAATCATGACATGTCTTCCTATCATCTACTATTACAAAACACTGTGAACAAAATAATGATCTAATAACTAATATAAATATTTTAAATAATCTACCTAAAGTTCAAAGAGATGTGACTCTTAAATTATTTATATATTTGAATATAATACTCATTGTTTTTAATTTTAATGTGTACATTCCTTCGTGTCACTATAAAATATGTCATATATATATATATATATTATTTATTATATTTATAATTTTATCTTAAATATCTATATATCAGATTAGATACGTTAAAAAAGGAAAAAACAATAGATCTTTCGATATTTTAAAGACTTGAACGAAGAAAATACCCAAGATACTCATCAAAGTAATTTTCAAGCCCTAATGACTATAAAAAATAATAATAACAAAAGAGACCTTTCAAAAGAGATTAGTTCGAGCACACAACTCCATCTCCTACGATCGTCATTAAATACGAACAACAGACAAAGTCAAGTACATCCTCAGTCATTTGTAATCTTTGAATTAGTGGACGACTTACAACGACTTTTACATGTAGCAAATAACGCGTCCTGTAAGTATAAGGTGACTTATAAAAGTTGCTTTCGTTGAAAACCGACCTTCTAACAATTTTTCTACCTGTATTTTCATTTCTACATGATGACAATTGCGAAGGCGGCCTCACAGATTCCGCGTGGACCACACCAGCGTTAGTTTGGTATGGAAATCAAGAGCTTTAGAGAAGAAAATCAGAAAAATGAAACCAGTAGCGTAAATCACGGAGTCTTGTAACCCCACGGGCTGATTAGGTGGCTCTGTATTGTCCAGTGCTAGGGTTCAACTCCTATTGTTTGACAAAACAAGATTGGGATGTTCTATTCACTAACCTTAAACCATTTTTCCCCTATTGCATGTTTGTTTGTAGCCTTTTGTGTGTATATTTGAAAATCTTTTTGGTGTTAAAGATTAATTTACAAGTCAACTCAAATCCATTTTAAGCCTGGAGAAGGTTTTTTGTCTATTTCCTGTAGAATTGACTTCAGTAACCTGACAAGCAGTGATTTCCAAATCTGGTGTTGTAAAATTGTCTCCTAGTTTTTTAGAAATTTGGGAGATGACTGATTCACTACCTATGGCGAATGAGCCCCACTTTGAGACTGAAAATCTGAATTTTGTCAAATTCTAGATCCTGATAGACAAAAACTTGTTTTTGACAGTTTTTCACTAGGAGGAGGACTAATTTTCCACCATGGTTGAATGAGTCCCACTGTGAAAAATCAATGATTTCAATTAGCATCCCCAACATTCTAGATTCATCATACTTCACCCAGATGCACTCAGATTCATCTCTTTTCTTTTTGTTATGCATTTTTCTTCATTTAGTTCATTGTTGCATTACACAATGTGTTTTCAAACATAGCTTAAATTTCACTTTTGCATTCATTTTCTTTCATTTAGATTAGTCAATTGCATTTAGTTAACTTCATTTAGATTATAAAACATCACACATAGCATAATTTGAATGAACCATTAGCATTTTTTCTCCTAACTCTCTCCTTTTAGGTGAGAAACCCTGGAAGAGAAAGAGTTATCCATAGGAGCCAAAAATCAATAGTTCATTTTGGTGAACCTGACTTTTGAGCACTTTTCATTTCTAATTTCATTTACATATTACATCCTATTTTACTTTTGCATTAACATTCAATTAGTACATTGTTTTGTTTTTGTATTTTAGGACATTTTATCTTGCATTAGTGAAAGATTCATTTAGATTTCATTTTTGCATTGTATCTCATTGAAAAAACTAAAAAAATTGCATTTTGCATCCTTGATTGCATTCTATAGAGCATTGAAATCATCTTAAAAATCTTGAAAAACACAAAAAAAAAATCATATTGGGACTCATTCGTCACCCAAGGCGAATCAATCCCTTTACACTTTTTAAACAACATTTCTGACATCAGTTTAGCATTTTTCTGCATTACTATTTCCTATTTCTACATTCTGTTTTACTTTCCAAAATCTCTATTTTTCCTCATTTATTTCATCTTAGTTTATTTGCATCATGGCATTTTCTTCAATAAGTTTTGTAAATCCTTAAAATCATTGGTAGAAATGTCCAATTGTGCCTTTGGTTGTGACCCTAATGACTTTGAACAACCTCATGGTCTTTTAACTCCTCATTATTGTCCTCCATGTGAAGTAGACATCATTAGAGAAGATGATGCTAGCATGAACAAGTTCTATAATGATTTCCTTGATAACCTAGAAGAAAATGCAACCTTTAATCCCTCCATGAGGTCACAAGATCTTCCTACTGTTGCACCTCCTGATCACTTTGCATACTTACATGATCCTGAATTCAATATAGGACCTAAGGTTCCTCTCTCAGGTGGATCTAGTTCCTCTCACCAATCACATTCACAACCCTTTTACGATCACAAAGTCACACACACTTCTACCACCCTTGAAGAAACATATGGCAAAGGATTCATTATCTTAATTAAACATGGTTGTGACACAAAACATGAACATGAAATCCATCAACTTCTTGAACAATAATCAACTAAAGCACACACAATAGGACTAGGATATCAAGATCATTCTCATCCTAATAGACATCCTATTTAACCTAGGAGACTTTGGGATGTTGGTACAGTGATCTTGGATACTCCTCCTAACTTAAACATTCTCCTTCCACGTGAGAACCATTATCTCCTTCTAATGACAAGGATGTTAGGATCCCTATGGGTCCTCTTTCTCCTTCTATTCATGAACAAGGTGAATCTAGCAAGCGTAAACAACCTTACAAACTCAAAATAATCAAGTTTCCCACACATCCTCCACCTGAATGTGAAAGGAGACTTCAATTGATTTTAAATAAAGGTCTTATACTTTGACCACCTATGAATAGGTTTGTTATTCATCTAAAAGACTCTAACATACCATTTTGCAAATATCATTGCATCCTTGGACATCACACTGAAGAATGTTGGACATTGAAGGAAATACTAGATAAGTATCACTTCCCTAGAGTATGTGGCTATCTTTAACTAGGAATTACTAATTTGATGGGTATGCATTGAAAATTAAGGTACATTCTTCATGTTAATATGATCCCTAGAGAAGCAAAGATAGAAAAATGAAAAATTGAAAATTAAGGTACAAAACAGGAGGGGGATCATATTAAGAAACTGTTGATTAATTGATGAAATGTCATAGTTAAAGATAGCCACATACTCTATTCTCAAGGGGGATCATGCTCAATTTTTTGATTTAGGTATGTGCAGGATCATGATGGGTAAAAAAGTGGTAATATGATGGGTATGTGGCTAACAACTATCTTTTTACCCAAAATTGATGAAACCATGGACTTTTTACAAGCATGAGTAATTTCCATGTAATCTACTTCAGTAGTGGACAAAGCGGCCACATCTTGTTGCTTACACATCAAGCTAATAGCACTACCAAACATCATGAAAATATATCCATTGGTGGATCTTCTACTATCAGTGTCACCCACTAAATAAGAATCCACATATCCATGGATGCTCACTAAATGTCAAGGTCTAGTAGGTCTACCATGAAAACATACCTGGCATACTTGAAAGTACCCCACAACTACTTGAACACTCTCTTAATCACATCCCCATGCACTTTTCCAAGATTATCCATAAACTAGCTAAGGACTTCCATTGCTTGGGAAATGTTTGGCCTCGTCTAGACCATAACATACATAAATCTGCCAACAACTCTTGTATAAGGAACTTTGTTCATGTCCTCCATCTTGGTAAGATATTTTGGACAATATTCTATAGAAAGCTTCATACCTTGCATAATTGGAACAACTAGCTATCTACAAGTATCCATGTTGAATCTCTCCAACATAGAGTTCATGCAGTTTGTTGGCCTCCTACAATGATTTTAATAAGCCTTTACAACCATGATTCAGAGGTTGGACATCTAACCTAAATAGCTATTTCAATCATCATGAAGGTGCATTTGACTTGTCAACCCAGGGACGTGAACTTGAAATGGGTAAGCACAATTTGAGCAACAAACAAGAAACTACTTTGTCTACTTTGGATACAGGAATAGTCACATAATGAAATTCTAGTGGCTGCAGGAATAGTCATTGCCAGACTTCTAACTAAGTACTAAACAACAAGTAATACTAGACTAATGCTAAACTAAGAAGATAGATTACTGACCAAGTGGGCCCCCTTGGATAAGTATCCTCTAAAACTAATGAGAACTCAGATGCTCGAACTCAGAACTTTTCAGCAATAGTAGGTACAAATAGAGGAATGAACATAAACACATGTCAAACAAAACAGTATGGGGGCTCACATTACGCACATGTAATCATACAAAGAACATGAAAATAAACAAAGGAAAAGACTAGTAAAGCACATGCAAGTCAACCTATAGCAATTCATCCACATCCCAATCTTGATCATTCTAGTACTTAAATTTTAGGGAAAAAATAAGAAGTAGGTGTTTGTCTCACCGCCCTAACCACAATAAAATAATAATATTTTATATCTAAGTAGAGGACTCATGTCCCGATGTGATGCATATTTTTTTCCAAGTAAATAATTATTTATGATTTTTTATTACAAATTTAAAAAAATATAAAATATCGTATGTCTAACCACCTTAACTTGGTCAAAACTTCATGAAATTCAATTTTTCTTTTTATAATCCTATCGTATGCAAAGCATAGAATGTGAGACATGTTTTGGATTCAAAAATTGTGATACCATTTGAAAGCTATAGATGTTTTTCAATCAGCCTATCAATTAGGACTTTAATCATAATTCAAATAGAAAATGAATAATAATTACTTATTAAATTAAAAGTAAAGCATAATTTATATTGGTGGAAAGTTGAGAATCTCCTTTAAAAACCCTTTTTGTTTCATCAATTTTGGGTAAAAGAAAAGTTATCAGCCATATACCCATCATATTGCCACTTTTTGGCCCATCATGATCCTGGACATACCAATTTATACATACATACATACTTACATCACTGGGAATCACATCAAAAGGCTACACAAAGGTCCATCTAGTCACCGATAAGTAGCATACTAATCCATGATACATAATCCATGAGCCAAGAGCCAATATCCATCTCACATAATCCATTCCTCACGCTTAGTGGTTTGATGGTGTTAGGCCACACACACATGGTGAGACCATCCAAACAAGACCACAATGCCCTATCTCTTATTGAATAAGGTGGTTAGCCTCCAAGAGATAGTCATCACACATAGGTGGGTAGTGGGTCCTACTTGTGTAACAATCTCATATATCCCCATCCTTAAGGTTCCCTGCATCTACTTCCTCGTATACACTCAATCAAGTCTGGATCTTTCGTTCTCAATGAGGAATCACATTACAACACAAGACCATCATTTGAAAACAACAAATAGAAAAAAAGTTTAGCCACCAAAGATCATAAGTAATTATCAAATAAAGATTCAATTGTAGTAATAAAGCAAGAAATGTGCACAATTTCAACACTAAATCAAATGTAACCTCGAGGGCTATGTGCAAAGAAATTTCACAATTAGTGTCTAAACCATCACAAACAAGATAAATCAAATTTTTTTGGTCCTCACAATAAAAGTGAAAATCATCAATAACCAAAAGAAGATTCACAATCTTTGAAATGGCACAATACATAACTATGTGACTAACTAGCCACTAGATGAGGAAGGAGGGAACAACATCTGACTATCGCAATAGCCCCTCATGTGTGGTAGAGTGAACACACCAACCACATGGCATGAGGTGTACTCCTCGGCTACACCCTACATCACATCATCAAGCGATGTGGACTCGCCAAGTGGCCCACACACTCCTTGGCTATCCGCATGGAATGTGCACCTCGGCCACATCCCACATCGCGTCTCAACATGGCATGGTCATACACTAGCTAGAGAAGGAACATATTGGTCGTATGCCACATGGCGGTGTGTCTATGGCTCCGCGGAAGTAGGCACATACAGAACACACCCCACTTAGGGATACCTTGTTAGTCAGCCAATTAAGGATACCTTATGGTTATTGCAAGTTGACCTTTAATCCCTCTTAGCAATCTAACCCTCTTTCTTAGTCATAGTTAATTTATGATTAAGATGTGCACACCCCTAATCATCATTAGGGTCCCATCCTCCATAATTTCTCACTTGCCTCTAATGAGTCCTTAATTAGCCTAATCAAGTACTTGCACAACCTTAATCACATATTAGGTCATCTCTAATTCCCATATCATTTATGGAAAGTGTCCTTAGTCAACTTCATTAAATACTTTCTCCTTTTGGACAAGGCATCTCCTTTCCCTATGTGAATTTTCAATTCACATTTAATCCCCCAATGCATTTAAGGAATTTTAAATTCCTTCTCTCATCCCCATGAGAATATTTTAGGAATTTTTAATTCCCCACTTGTCCTCTCACCCACATGGGGACAAGTACCTCCTTTATGAGGAGATCCTATCCCAATCCCAAGGTACTTTGTACTCCCTCCATGTCATGTCCTATCCCTCCACCTCATGTACACATCACCCCTTTTAGGCCATATCACTTGCCACATGTCAAGATGTGAGGGCTTGTGAGTTCTCAACTCACCTTGGCCCTACATCTTGATCTTGGTGCCTCAATCTTGACCATCCATTTCCCTAGAGGTTTCCAAAATCTCTATAAATACCCCCTTTTTTCTCTCATTTTAAAAAAAGATCATGCATTGTAGCCATACTCTTGCAAATTTTTCCTAGAATCCATACTTAGCCAATTTCATGCTTGCACCCACTTGCATCCATTTTCATATCACCATCTAGTTTGCATCTCTTGCCATCCAAGGAGCATACACATCAAAGATCGAAGGGCCAACCAAAGGATCGATTCAAGACAAGGTATAAAGTTCTATTTGTTGTTTTTATCTTGTGTTGAATCCAACTAGGCTAATCTTAAGGTGTAGGTTGTTTAGAGTTATTTTGCATTACTTTGTTTGCTACTTGTTTTCTAATGCATATATTCGACCTATCACATTTCTAGCATGCCCAGTGGGACCCACAAATGGGTCTTTTGCTTTCACATTTTTTATTTTTTAACTTTTTGCAGGTACAGGTTATAGAGGGGCGGACCCGACCTAACAGATAGGCGAACCCGCCCTCCATAGGTGGACCTGACCCTCTCTAGAGGCGGACCTGCCCTCCCCAGATTGCAGATTGTGTTTTGAAAAAAAAAATTCACAAACAGGCGGACCCGACCTAACAGATAGCCGGATTTGCCCCAGATAGCTGAATTTGCACTCTCCTTGGGCGGATTTTCCCTAGATAGCTTTTTTCAAAAGGTGAAATTTTGGTTTTTTAGTAATTTGGTGACTATTTTAAGGGTTCTTAACCCCTAATTAGGAACATAGTTTAATTAAAAAGGGGTCAATCAACCTTGTATGTTGTGTTTTTGGGTAAGTTATTTGACGTATCCAATCCCCTTGTGCCATTCGGCGATCCTGGGTGACAAGAAATCTTAACTTACCACATCCTTTGAGTCTACCCATTTTATCTTTCTTAGTGGGACTTGCTTGGGGATTTCATCACCCCAAGGGACGATTCCAACCACGTGTATCGACGGGGTATATAAAGGGGGGAGAGCAAAAGCTATACCTTAATCCAACCACGTTGTAATTGGCAAAGCATCGGGATGATGTGAAGAGTTGGTCCGAGCCTTTTCAGGTTCCCGACTCATCCTTGTAATGGGTTGGTGTTCACGGTTTGGGCCTCACGTACCGGGTGTATATCGAGGACTCCCTAGTAACCATGTTCATCCTAGATTAGAGGACTTTGTCGGCTATACCCCTTTACTAGACCTAAACTTGTGCTGACTGAATTGTCTTCTTTGTGCGAAACTAGTGATTATCTGATTTATTTCACTCATCCATAGTCTTTTGATTAATGATTCTTGTATTTTGAGTCCTTTTCCTTTGCCTATTTTGGGTATAGGATCATCAGTTTTTCATCCTTGGGTGGACTTGCCCTCATCTAGGGGCAGACTTGCCCTAAAAACTGGTCCTTGGTAGCCTTTTTTGGGCATAGGATCATCAGTTTTTCATCCTTGGGCAGACTTTCCCTCATCCAGGGGTAGACTTTCCCTAAAAACTGGTCCTTGGTAGCCTTTTTTGGGCATAGGATCATCAGTTTTTCATCCTTGTGCGGACTTTTCCTCATCCAGGGGTGGACTTGCCCTAAAAACTGGTCCTTGGCAGCCTTTTTTGGGCATAGGATCATCAGTTTTTCATCCTTGGGTGGACTTTCCCTCATCTAGGGGTCAACTTGCCCTAAAAACTGGTCCTTGGTAGCCTTTTTTGGGCATAGGATCATCAGTTTTTCATCCTTGGGCGGACTTGCCCTCATCCAGGGGTGGACTTGCCCTAAAAACTAGTCCTTGGCAGCCTTTTTTGGGCATAAGATCATCAATTTTTCATCCTTGGATGGACTTCCCCTCATCTAGGGGTGGACTTGCCCTAAAAACTGGTCCTTGTCAACCTTTTTTTGGCATAGGATCATCAATTTTTCATCCTTGGGTGGACTTGCCCTCATCCAGGGGCAAACTTGCCCTAGAAACTAGTCTTTGGCAGCTTGTTTTGGACCTAGGATCATTGGTTTTTCATCCTTGGGTGGACTTGCCCTCATCTAGGGGTGGACTTTCCCTAGAAACTAGTCTTTGGTAGCCTGTTTTGGACCTAGGATCATCACTTTTTCATCCTTGGGTGGACTTTCCCTCATCTAGGGGCGGACTTGCCCTAGAAACTGGTCTTTGGCAGCCTATTTTGGACCTAGGATCATCAATTTTTCATCCTTGAGCGGACTTGCCCTCATCTAGGGGAAAAATTTCCCTAAAAAATGGTCTTTTGAAACCTGATTTAGACCTAGTTTCATCAGTTTTTACTCCTTAGGTGGACCTAACCCATGATCGGTCAACTTTCTTATCCACTTCACTAGCTGGAACCTTCATTCTGCCATCTTGATCACTCGTCTTCTCATTTTAGGCATCTGTCCACTTGTTTCAAGAATCCTTTCATTATCCTAAATGGTCATCCCCTCAGCTCGTATGGAAACTACATTTCGGTTATCAACTGCACGTTTCAAACCATTGATACCCCACTGAAACCTTGTTAAGAGCGGTTACTCAAGTTGACCTAGGTGTTCACCTCTAATCATCACTCATCAAAACCAACTTTGGATCGTCATCTGTCCTAAGTTGGTCATCTTTGTCAGTCCAATCAATCCACTTTCATCTCAAGCTGGATTCGGCGCCGTTATCCTAAACCCCCCTTTTATTCAGTTAATCAACAACAAGCGTTACCAAGGATCACTCTTGAACTAGGGTTTCAGATCCTATCATCCATCCTAACCAATCAATTCAAATCAAATCATTATATCATCCAATCCTAATCGACTCATCTTCTACCAATCGACCTAGATCACTTTGGGAAAATCAAATCAATCTCATCAAGCCCTAGCTTAGACAATTGACCAATCAAACCAATTCCATCAAGCCACGTCATTTAATCGACTATCAAATCAAGTCAATCATTTCATCACTGAGATCATCTTAATCTGTCATATCACCTTGCATGCCCGTTCAGACTCGATCACAAGAAAGGAAAATGGCCGAACAACAATCCCAACTGAATATCCCTCAAGATCCGAACAATGCAACTAATGCCTCACAAGACCCCAATAACAGTGAGAGCATTCCCCGGGATCCACACAATGACACCTCATCACAATCCAATATAGACGGTCAAAACACATCACCTCCTGGCGATGAAAACATTGTCATTCAACCTGAAATCACATTCGAGGAGCATTTTAGTAACCCAGTCAATGTGCAAATGACATACCAACTTCTTGAAAAACATGGCGAGGAAATCTTGGCTCACTTGATTGACAAAGGTGTCAAACTGCCATCAGGTGTCGACTTATCCAAGTATGGCACTTGCACACCTAACATACCCCAAGGTTCACATAACATTCCAGGTAGCTCATACGTCCCCAATGTTCCTTCCATAGAAGGTTGGCATCAACCTAAATTCGGCAACGCTGTTTTGTATCCTGTTGGCAATCCCACACATCCCACCATCTTGGTCATAGGGACACCCCAAACCACTGATCCCAATGATCGTTTTTCCTTTGGCATGCCACAAAACATCCCACAATTGCAACCACTAATGCTACCAGCACCACCCCCCTCAAATCCGCCTCTTGTCAACACTGGGGGCAGCCCTTTCGCTACCTTGCCTCCACCTTCTGGGGCCCTAAACCAACCGTCGCCTTCATATGCATCCCCAAAGCTGCCTCAATCTAATCTACCCCCTCCGAATGTCCCCTTCAGTGCCCAACAAACTCCCTTGCAAAATCCCCCTATGCTAGCCTAGCTGCCTCAACAACAACTGCCATGTCAACTGCAAAACAATCCATCTTGAACTCCCACTCAGACCATATATCCTTTCCTCACATCCATCCTAGGACTGCGAGCTCAAGCACAGTACAACATGTTGTCTCGGCCCATGCAACATCCCACATCACATCAACCCCCACAACACTCGTATTACCAACAACAGTCCCAACATCAACCATCTTATGCAGCCTCCCAACAATCACACCAATTCCCCCATTATCAATAGGTCAATCCGCAACATCACATCCAAGCTCCTCAACAACCCACCTCACATCCTTATCAAATGCATCCATATTATCCCCCACAACAACAACCCACATATCAACAAATTCCCTCAGCATACCAACAAGGGATGTCATCACTTCACCATTCAAACCCATATCTAAACACTTTGCCGCTCTCTCAGTAGGATCCTCTGTCATCTTACCATCTAGTTCCACCCAACCAATCACCACTCAACTTAGATTTGCTAGAAATTAAAGCCGCTCTGAAAGATCTTTAGGCAGGGACTGGCAAACAATCATTCAAGTTTGAAGACATATGCCCATATCCGTTCGATCCCTCCATCTCATTGATTCCCTTCCCTAAACATTTTGAAATGCCAAAGTTTGACAAATATAGGGGGAGCAAAGATCCTAAGGCCCACTTGTAGGAGTTTTACTCCCAGTGTCAAGAGGTTATCCACAATGACAACTATCTCTTGCACCTGTTCCCACAGAGTCTGGCAAGCAATGCCCTAGGGTGGTTCATGACCCTCGAAAAAGGATCCATAAAATCTTTTGCAGACCTATCAAAAAATTTTGTCTCCTACTTCTCCTTCAATTTGGAGGACACCGACACCTTGGATCTCCTCAAAGAGAAACAACGTGAAGGGGAAACCTTTACTAACTACCTCCAAAGGTGGTGTGCACTAGCAAGTTGAATGAAAACCCCTTTGAAAGAAAAGGACATGGTCACCCTCTTCATAGAGACCTCTCATCCTGACATGGATCATAACTTTAGATTACATTGTGTCACCACTTTTGCAGAGATAGTAGAGAAGGGACCCATCCTTGAGCGTGCCCTTGTTGCCAAGGGGCACATCAAAATATATAATCAAGATAAAGAAAGGTCATTCAATGACAAGCCATGTTTTTGGAACAAGAACAAAAACACAGTAAATGATGGTGTTACTAATACTAAACATGTCCACGTGGCTAACACATCCCAGAGACAACAACAACCCATACCTAACGCCATATCTGTACCGCAGGGGGCACCCCATCCTCCCCAATAGTCCAATCACAATAACCAAGGGAACACTAAATGCCAGTATGCTCAATTAGGAGAACCTCTGAGTGTTGTCTTCAATAAGTTGTTACAGATGAACTATCTGATCACGTACCCTGTCACCAAGCCACTCGATGAATCCAAACCTAAGCCTACATGGTTTAGGGAAAATGATTATTGCGAGTTCCATAAAATCAAAGGACACTCTTTGAATAAGTGTCAGGGTCTAAAAAACTATGTCCAAGATCTCATAGATCGAGGTGATATCAAGGTTGACCCCAGTCAAGCTTTGTCATCCAATGCTCAATTAGAGATATATCAAAACACCTTTCTAAACCATAATCAAGGCCCAAGCACCTCCACAAGTAATCCACAAGACAACAACACAAATAACGTGAGCTATAAGAATGTACCCCTCAATTACAAGGGTATTATTCATTACATTGAGCAAGTAGAACCTCGTGTATCTGTGATACATGTAAAATCTAAAGACCCTCAGTGTGCTGTTACTACACGACGAGCCAGCATTACTGTCCCTGCAGCCTCCACACCCGCCCAATCACCTCTTGTAAGCTCTCAGTACAACATCCTTGATCACCTAGGGAAGACCCCTCCTCATATCTCCATTTTGGATTTGCTTAAGTCTTCTCCCATACATCAAAAAATCCTTAACAGAGCCCTACAGGAAACCCATGTGCCTAATGACATTGACCCTACACGATTCCAAGCTTTGGTAGGTCACCTGGCTTTATCTTATCAACCAAAATGACATGCCAAACATCGATGTGAATCATAATCACCCCTTACATATTGAAGTCGTGGTTTCCAGTCATAAAAAAAAGGGTCTTGGTAGATAATGGTTCTGCCCTTAATTTGTGTACTCTAAAATTCATAAACAAGTGGGGTATACTCAAGCATATCTAAGTAATCAGATCATGACCATCAAGGCCTATGATAATGCAAAAAGGAATTCAGAGGGAATTATCAGTCTTCCTATCCAAGTGGGACCTGTGGTTCAATACATTACCTGTCATGTCCTTGATCTGGACTTGCCATATAATATCCTCCTTGGCCGCCCATGGCTCCACGCTATGCAAGCCATCCCTTCCACGTACCATCAGTGCCTGAAATTTCTAGTCAACGGATAGGAAGTCACCATCTACGTTGACCTCCAACCATTTGAATATTGTCGGGATTTGGAAGCATCCTTTCCCCATTTACATTACTATCCCGGGGTTGAAATGGGGGCATCCCAGTCATCATCTACTAATCCACCCTCCACCACGATAACCACTCCATCTTCCATCACTGATCCCGCAGTCACAAAAGTCCAAATCATTAACAAAGGGTGTGGTGAATATGAAATGCATACTGCTCTTAATATAGCAACCATGCCCCCGTCACCACATGAGTATGGCCAACCTTCACATGCTACTCCAAAGGAAGACAAGCCCATCACCTTCAGTGGTAAAAACATCCCTACCACCAATTTCAGGTTCCCTAGTATCAAGATAGATGCACCGAAAGAGGATATGAGTCAATGGGTATACCGAGAAGAACCCCAACCAGATCCCCCTCTAAAGGAATATTTTCAAGAAGCATATCCTTGGTCAACTAAGTTTGCGGAAAAGTATAACTACCAAGGTAGAGGCCTAGGTAAAGAAGAATAGGGGCAATTGCAGCCTATTGATACAACAAAGCTGTCGAAGAACATAGGTGTCGGATACGACACAAAGCAGAAAGGCCCTACAACATCATCTAATACTTCCAATAGTGTCACCATAGACAATGGCTCATTGGAAGACATACCTGAGGAGGAATCCATCATACGTGCGTATGATGACATCGATCACACTGACCTATCATCCATGTTCGAATGCCTATCCATCTGCACTATTAGCCTATCCCTTTGTCACCCCGAGCTTATTGATTGGGACCTACGTAATAGCACACCTGTTAGTATGTCTACGGATACATATGCCAACCTTATGGGATTGGGGGAGGATGAACACTCCAGTCACAAAAATAAGAATAAGAAAAGTAAAAAGCAGTCATCTAGTGAAAACCTCCCTAAAGCACTTCTTGACCTTGAAAAAGTAAAAATAAAGGATGCATCTGATGGTGAAAACCTCAAAGAGGTGCTGGAAGATGGAGATGTTCATCTTCCCCTTGTGGGAACTCAGTTATCTGCCCGATCATGTATTCTAATTGAAGAGACTCAAGAAGTTAATCTGGGTACTACTGAAAATCCTAAAATCACCTATGTAGCTAAGTCACTCTTAGAACAAGAGTATCCAGTCATCGTGCAACTACTCCAAGAGGGAATCATTAACTTTGCTTGGTCATACTCAGACATGCTAGGCTTAGACCCCGCCTTAGTGGTTCATCATTTAGATGTTCACCCAGACACTAAGCCTATCAAACAGAAGCTCTGCAAGATGCATCCACAGGTTGCATTATTAGTCAAGAAGGAATTGGAGAGGTTACTAGAGGCAGGTTTTATCAGAACGATTGACTACTCTGAGTGGATCTCCAATATAATACTAGTTGCCAAACCAAATGGAGACATTCGGGTTTGCACAGACTTCAAGGATCTTAACAAAGCCTACCCAAAAGATGACTTCCCTCTGCCTAACATTAACATGTTGGTTGACCTGACAGTAGGACATGAGATGTTATCCCTTATGGATGGCTTCTTTGGTTATAATCAAATTCGAATCGCACTTGAGGACCAACACAAGACTGCCTTCACAACACCTTGGGACATTTTTTGTTACAATGTTATGCCCTTTGGTCTAAAAAATGCAGGGGCAACATATCAGAGGGCAATGATGGTCATCTTCCATGACCTCATACATATCATCATGGAGGATTATGTCAACGACCTATTAGGGAAATCTAGAACATGAGCAAAACATCCTACTATCCTGAAAAAGATCTTTGAACGGTTAGAGCATTACAAGCTGCGGCTAAATCCAAAAAAGTGTCTTTGGGGTTACGTCAGGAAAGTTGTTGGGCTTCATAGTCTCTCGCAAGGAAATTGAAGTTGATCCTGCCAAGGTAAAGGCTATCCTAGACATGCCACCTCCACGTAATCTGAAACAATTGAGAAGCCTCCAAGGGAAGATGCAATCCATCCATCGGTTCATAGCCCAGCTTGCAGATAAGTGCTAGCCATTCACCCACCTCCTAAAGAAGGACTCCACCTTTTGATGGAACCAACATTGTCAAACAGGTTTTGATAAGATCAAAGAATACCTAGCTCATCCTCCAATCTTGATGCCACCCATTCCAGGAAAACCCCTCCTGCTATATATCTTTGCCACTTCAGTCGTGTTGGGGGCATTGTTGGCACAACATGATGAATCATCGAAAGAGAGGGCGATCTACTACATCATTCAGACATTGGTTGGCTATGAATTAAACTACTCTCCCATAGAAAAGGCCTGCCTTGCACTAGTCTTCAACACACAAAAATTTTGAAATTACATGCTCAGCCATCTAGTCAAATTAATTGCTAAAATTGATCCACTAAAGTATTTGTTATCCAGAACCACTCTGACCGGCCACATGGCCCAGTGGGTCATGCTCCTCAGTGAATTCGACATAGAGTATGTGGAACGAAAAGCCATAAAGGGACAAGTCATAGCTGATCAATTGGCTGAGGCACCATTAGTAGATGCTTACCCTCTGGACACTGAATTTCCAGATGAAGAGGTCTACATAGTTACAGAAGCACTAGCTTGGACACTATATTTTGATGGCTCGTACACACATAATGGATCAGGTGCAAGAATTTTACTAATTACCCCTCAAGGCGACTACATTCCAAAATCATTCAGAATAGCATTCCCATGTACCAACAACATCGTAGAGTACAAAGCCCTCCTCATCGGCCTCCAAATTGCAAAACAGTGGCATATAACTCACTTGAAGGTCTTCGGGGATTCATTATTAGTCATCAAGCAAGTTAATGATGAATTCCTAACAAAGGATGATAAGCTATTACCCTATAAATGCATGGTGGATGATATCAAGAAATATTTCACCTCCATACAATTTGACCAAATTCCTAGGGTTCAGAATAAAGTAGCAGATGCAATGGCCACCATCGGTTCTCTAATTGACATGCCTAAAGATCGGACGGAATGTGAGTTCCTTGTCGAACAAATTTTAATCCCAACATATGATATCCCAGAGACTGATATGATGTGTGATATCATAGGTCCCACCTCCCCTTGGTACCAGAACATCTACACCTACCTCCATGATAATATTATATCCCTGAATCTTACACGTAATCAATGCAAATCCTTCGTCCATCGTTCTTCTCGATACATTATCGTCGGTGATATGCTTTATCGTCGCGAGTATGATGGAATCCTCCTTAGATGTCTAAATGAGATCGAAGCCCATGCTACACTAACAAAAGTACATAGTGGTGTTTGTGGAGCTCACTCAAATGGTATGGCCCTGACCAAAAGGATTCTACGAGCTGGATATTATTGGCCTACATTGGAACACGATGCTTGTGAATTTGTGAAGAAGTGTCTTCCATGCCAACAACATGCAGATTTGATTCACACCCCAGCACAAGATCTTCAGCCCCTCCTGGCACCGTGGTCATTTTCTCAATGGGGTTTCGACTTAATTGGCAAGATTTACCCACTATCATCCGATGGCCATACATTCATAATTACCACCACTGAATACTTCACTAAGTGGGTGGAAGCAATACCACTCTTACAAATCACCGGTATCCAAATCTCAAAATTTATCCTTTACCATATTCTCTGTAGATATGGTATCCCATCCACCATCCTCTCTGATAATGGAAAACCCTTCAAAAACCAAGCCATGAAACACCTCTGCGACACCTTTCATATCCAGCACCATTGGTCAATGCCTTATTACCCCTAGGGCAATGGTCAGGCAGAAGCAACCAATAAGACCCTTATCCGTATCCTCAAAAGGGTTGTCAATAACACTGGACGAGATTGGCACCTCCATATTCATCCTACCCTCTTGGAATATCGCACATCCATCCGCACCCCGATAGGTGCCACCCCCTATTCTTTAGTATATGGTGCTGAAGCCGTCTTGCCAATTGAAGTTGACCTTCCATCACTAAGGATTTCTCTGAAGAATCTTATCAACGAAGAAGATGCTCATGTTGCACGGCTTGCACAGCTGGAATTACTGGATGAATGAAGAATAAAAGTCTATGATCATCTGCAAGCATACCAAAATTGCCTCAAACGTAATTACAATAAGAAGGTTTGTCCTCGACAATTCCAGGTTGGTGAGCTTGTTCTTAAGGAGAACCAGCGCACTCAACATGATTGTGATAAAAAGGGAAAATTTGAGGCAAACTGGTTAGGGCCTTATATCATAGCTGCCAAATATGGATCTGGGGCCTACAGATTGACTAATCTTGAAGGAGATCCCCTTGACAAACCCATCAATATCATGCATATGAAGAAGTTCTACACCTAAATCTGCTCGGTAACCCCACCTAATAAAAAAAAAAAATAGTAAAGAGAAATAAATCTGTCCTATGGTGAAAACCACCTCTTGGTGGCGCCTTGGATAAGTATGGATGGTGAAAACCTGGTAACAGACGTCATCCATAGAGGGCTTAATCATTATCTACCTGACATCCTAGTTATTTTATGCTTTCCTCTACACTATTGTCCTCACCCATCTCATCCTAGGCTGCTTGGTATATATTGATTGAGCATTGGACGACCCATCTAGCCTATCCCCCATCCTGAGCTTTTCAGTATCCCACTTTGAGCTTATGTCATTCATTCCCTTTGTTGGTCAGTTTGATTCATCATGTAGGATCATCCATCGTGTTAGTTTCCATCTAGCTCTCATCCTCTCGCATCACCAGTCGAACTACATTGCCCTTGCGCTATCACGTAGGCAAGGCTGATCCTTTGATCTGCCCCCAGGGTATTCTGACCATCACGTCTTGATCATCCATCATTCACCTTCATCATCCTCTTTCCACTTTATCCATGATCTTTTCATGAACTATGAGGGCTCTACTCTTTCACGTAGGCAAGGCTAATCTCTGATCGGCCCCTGAGCTCCTAGGTCTGTAGGATGTGCCAGTCTGTGTCCCCATCTTGCTCGTTATTCTCAAATAAAATCCTAATATTATTGAAAGATTTGGTTAATGAAAAGCATTTGGCATCGAACTAGGTCATTCTAGTGTAGTGCCCATCATCGGTCTCAACAGGATGCATCCTTCCTAGCAGACCTCATCAATCCCATCCATCACCCTAATCCTATGGCAAAGGATGTTTTGTTTTTAATTGTAATCTTTTGATGTTTTGGAATTTATTTATCATTTGAGCTCACTATCAACACTTGTCATGGTCACCTTGATCCATCATATCATGGTGTGCTTTGACTAGTCGACATATGGGTTCATCTTGGTCTTTTCTTTTTTGTTGCCTTTTCAGTTGTCCCACGCAGTACCCACCAAGATCTCCGAGGTCTCGTGTTACACTGGGGTATCCTTGTGTGTTTGTGGTTATCCCAATGCCAGGTCCGACCAAGGTCATTGCGACTTTGGGGTGTTGGGATAGCCTTCTTGTTTATTGTGTTTGTTCATGCATTAGACACTAATGTGCCCTGGTTCTTCATACCCTAATGCTTGGTGTCTTATGCTATAGCAAAAATTAGTGCTCCAAAGATGGCAACTCATATTAGGATTGCATTTCATCGCCCGTTGTATTGCATTCACCTTGTGATTTTGGTTGTGTGAATACTTTATCCCGCCCTCTCCCATTCTTCTCAGGATACTAAAGGTTTTGACAGATGACCAATTACACCCATTTTTCACAAACCACTACATATCCATCTCCCATTATCACGTCAGTTCTTATTGGAACTTATGACCATGTGTTATTTCCTTTCAGCATTAATGCACTATCAATTACAAGAGCATTATCACATATTAGGTTCATTCTATTAACTGTACCTACATAACCATCTGCATCACAACACGTTAGAACCACACATATGTCGCCACCTGCATCGCAAAGTGTCAGACTCATAGTACATTGCATCATCATTTAAGTTGTTTAGGATAATCTAGATTTGTTATTCTAAGCATCTCATAAATCATCACATCTGCATAATTACAACAGATTATCATCATAGTATAAATCTGTTAGTCTAAGCATCTGCATCAATCATCCATTGCATAATCATAGCATATCACATCATCAATCTCACCCATTTCACAATATATCATCATTTAAGTTGTTTGGGATAATATGGACTTGTTATTCTAATCATCTTATAAAATATTTGTTATAAAATATTCATATAGAATTCATCATACACATATACATACATGTCAATAAATCAACTAGGTATCTATCCACATAAGTCATCATAGATCTAACATGTGCATACATCATATCACCATGTGAATATCTACATTACTAAGATCGTCCATAGGAATATGCATAACCATATTAACTCATACATCCACCTAAGCATGTAGTATCATAAAACATGTGCATAAATAAACCAAAGTACCCAAATACATATGTCAGAAACATCATATAAATGTGCATACATTAACAGGATCACCCATCATAAAAGGGGAGCATACTGCATAGTGTCAATAAGGACTGTCTCATATCATAATAAAAATAATACAATATATGTCATATGTCCATCGTATATCCATCACATAACACTCATACATCATCAAATAAAATAAAAAATCAGAGATGTAGAGCATCTCTGATCCCTGTCGATAAGTGCTATGCACTCCACCCTGCATTTGTCAAAACTAGGTATCCTGTCATCTCCCGAATGAGCTACTCATGTCTAATCTTTGTAGTGAATTAGGTACTGATCTCCTGCCTGGGGTGACACCTGGTGAATCACTGTAACCTCAGGTCCGTGTCCCCAACGACTGAGATGGCGCTGACATCTGTGATGCTTGTCGAGTGTATTGGAACAGTCGCTGGGTCAGGTCTGGCACTGCATGGTAGTACGTGGCTATCCAAAATCCTGCCTCCCTCGCATTCTCCTCTCACTCAGCAACCTGAACCCGAGTGAAATTTCACTCCTAACGATATCTATTTCGATCTCTCGAGACCAGACTCCTCTCCTACTCCCAAGCCTCTTGGGATAGTCGTAACTGTGCCATCTCTGCCTGCACTCGATCTCTCACCTCCTCGGTAGCCACTACCCTAGCCACTGCAACATCCCTCTCCCCCTGTAATCCCTATATGTTTGTCCCCATCATAGCACTACCTTGCACTAACTGTCGTTGCGTCACTATTGCATCCCACTCACCTTGCAACATTTGCATTCATACCTCTACAACATCCCTCTCCCTCTGAGCTGCCTATGCCCGAGCCTCTGTTGCATCCCTATCCCTCTGAAGTGCCTATAGTCTCACCTCGACAGCATCTCTCTCCCGTCGCAAACCTGACACCTATGATACCGCTGCATCCCTCTCTCCTTGAAGAGACTGAACCTCTGCCTCTGCCACTAGCCTATCACTCTCAGCTACCTAAACACGTGCCTATGCCAAATCCATGTCTCCCTCTAAGACCTGCACCTGTACCCATGCCACATCTATGTCTGACCGCAACATGTGCACCTCTCTCTACGTCTCCTCCTACCTCTGCTGCATCTGTCCCATGTCCTCGACTGTCTGCTCTAGACAATCCACTCTGTCTCTGAGCTCAACCCATTCCTAGAGCCAGTCTATTTTCTCTCTCCATAACTGATGTAGCTATCTCTGCAGATCCTCTATATCCCTGCTAGTCCCTGTCCCAATCTCTGATGGCTCCTACCCCATCCCCCCTTTGACAACCTATCATATCGCTACCTCTACCACCAAGCGATATCGCTTCCATCTCATGGCATCTCCCTCCTCATGATCCTTGGCTACCTCCACTCGCAAAACCTCAATCTCTGCTCGCAGATCAACTGCCTCATCCCGTGCCTCATCTCTCTCCCTAGTTAGTCTCCGCTCTGCATCTGACGCCAGTATGGCTAGGGCTGAATTATCTCTCTCACCCTGGAAGAACTGTGTTTGTAACTCGCTCAGCGCTGCCTCTAACTTGACCCACTCTACCTCTATCTATTGTAACTGTTGCTCACTAAGGCGCAACCTCTCTACGGTCCTTCTTAGCACCACTGTAGGGTCCTCCCCTCTGGGTGGCACTGTCGATAGTAGTCGGAGGTCATAAAAATCCATGTCAATATCCATCTCTCGCGGCTCATACCCCTCGCTATCCGCTGATGCCTCCATCGCATCCACATCTATCACCGAAGGGGATCCATCTCTCCCTGTTGCCCTCTCCTATGCTCTGCTAGCCTCACCATCCTCCAGTCCCTATCACTGACCCCCTCCGGTAGCCATGTCTGGCTCATACCTCTCCCATGCTCTGCTGGTCTCAGCCTCCTCCCCTCTCTCTTGCTGCTGCCCCTCTGGGGATGCACATGCCTCCTGACCCCTCTCTCCCTGGATCTCTGCACCCTTATCCTATTGTGTTGCAGCCCTATTGGCCTCATCCTCTCCCTCCTCTCCTCCATCCCCTCTAGATCTGCACCGCCGTCTCCTCTTAGCTACCCTAGCTGGCCCCTCGGCTGCTCCCACCTCCTGTCGTCCTCCCCTCGCCTAACCTCCTCTCTGTCGGCCTTGAGGTGCCGGTCCCTTTGCCCTCAGCTGTCTCTCATCCTTTGACCTGAACCCTAGTGCTCCCTCAATTGGCACTACTGGGGTAATCTGTGGCGGTGGATGTCGCCTAGACCACTACCGGTATCGATTTGTCACCCCTGCATCCCTTGCCCCCCCGTCGGTCAGGGTTTGGCCTGAACTGTAATGTCTCCAGCTCCTCCCACACTGCATCCTAGCTCAGCTGAGCCCCCCATGGCCGCTCCTGTGATAGTTGTCGGAATCTAACTCACCCCTTGGGAATGTCCTGCCTCACTCCAAACTGTTGTATCACTCGATTAGGTCTATGTAGCTCCACTATAATCAGAATCCACCCAATAATATAGCAATGCATGAAGAAATAACTACTATGTGCCACCTCATCATCCCTCTAACCCTTGAAGCGCCACAACATATAGGGACGCCACACTATCATCTCCTCCTACAAATCATCGAATCATCTCCTCCACACATCCACATTGCTCACATCCTGATACTGCAGTATCGCTCCTACCTCTATCCCCCAACCCCAGGCTACGACCTCTCCGTCATCCTACACTCCTAATTTGCACACGATCGGTCTGGTCACCCTGATGTGCTCCCATGCCCAAACCTGTAATAGTGTGACATGGGCCACACTCAGCGCTCCCCGATAACATACCCTATTCATGTCTCAGTACAGCTGTGCCAGTATACATGTCCCCCACACGAACTCCTCTCAACCCTCGATGATATGTCAAATCACCTCGACAAATCTCAAGTGCTAGAATCGACTGCTCCGATCTGGCACTAGGATCCCACTAATCTATCATGCTAGGAATAGGGACAAAACTGACATCCCCCTGCATGACAGCATCTTGTCCACATCCAACTGACCCCACTGAATTGGCAGATCGTCACTACCAAAAACAACGCGCATGGACTCATCCAGCGCCTTACCCTCTGACCAGCACTCTCTAATCGGAAGTCCTACTATAGGGAGCCTCAGAATCCGCCAAACATCCTCCAAGGTCATCGTCATCTCCCTCGTCGGTAGATGGAATGTCGATGTCTCCGAGTCCCAGCGCTCTATCAACGCTGTTAGCATGGCCCTGTGGGCCTTCATCGTCAGATAGGACAACATGTGCAATAGTCTTGCCTTTGCTAGTCTCTCATGCTCAACACCTGTCATCCATGATATGCATCTCGCCAAAACCTCGGATCGTCTCTCTCGCGTCCACAGACTCTCCACTCTCTGCATCCACCACAACAACAGCTTGTCCAAATTTGTTTCTTCATATCATCCTATCCTGCAATCTTCAAACACTCCCCCAAAATTTCTTTTCCTTGCCCATGCCCCCAGGTAGTCTTGCCTAAGCTGCTTGGGCGGACCTGCCCAAGCGCAAGCAGCGCAGTCGGCGCACGAGCGGACCTGCCCGCACCGCCTAGCGATGCTCCGCCTTGCCGGGGCAGAAACGCTCGCCCAGATGGGCATATCAGCCTGAGCTGGGCTCCACGCGTCCCCCACCCCGTCCCACCTACCCCAAACTGCAACCCAAAATAAAAAAAAATAATTATTTTTTTCCCCTATGCATTTTTCATCCCTACCCCCACCCCAAAACCCATATTTTTGTTTTTTGAAAACAATTGGCAAAATTGCACGAAATCACTAGTTGGGGTTTCGAACTCACCTGGCGTGGCACTGCACACTCGAAAAATTTCCGTCTCTCGTCCCCTAGTGAATAATGTCCGAATCATATTCTGGCATCGTGTCTCGTCTTTGTCTTGCTCTCTCCTCCTCTTCCTCTTCTCCTCACTTGACAACTGTCCAAATGAGGAGAAATGACCCCCACACTCCCTTTTATAGCTTTTCCCCCCCTTTTTTTTACTTTTTCAAATAAAAGGATTTTCTTCCTTTTATTTAACATTTTTGGGCCTTAACTAATTCCCCCCCCTTGTCTTCCCGGGGCCGCTATTTCCACACTATAGACCCGTTTTCCTCCATTCAAATGCCAATCTTCTCAATTTTTTCGTATCCTTTCCAATGACATATACCACTTCCTCCTTTCAAGAAGTTTCCTGGGGCCCCCTTTCTCCACCTCCGTCCCCTTCTCAAGGGGGCATACCCTACCATCCTCTCCCAATCTTCTATCATAGGCCTTCCTTCATGAGACTGGGGCATCCCCTTTAATTCTCCCCTGTTCAGGTAGCTCATAATCTCTCCCATGCTGGGGCATCTCTTTTCCGGTCACTTCTTCCATGCAATCGTTTACGTTTTATTTTTCTTTGAAACCCTATTATTCTAATAGTGTCTCGAAGAGGGGCAAAATGTAGACATCCAAATTTGACCACTTCTATATGGTCAAAGTCATCTTCTTAATCATCCCTTTGCTTTTTTAAAATCATCCTCTTTGCCGGTATTAATTAAATCATTCATTTAATTGATATTATGTTTCTTGCATAAGGTTCCCCAAGGTATCTAATTTAATAAATACTTTTCCCCTATTTCCTCTCTAAATTAAATAAATACCTCACTTTATTTAATTTAGTCACATTATCCTTTGGAATTTTAAATTTACTTTTAAAAATCCCTATTTTCTCTTTCATGTGTCACATTCTCCAACTTTTGCAAGTTGACTTTTAATCCCTCTTAGCAATCTAACCCTCTTTCTTAGCCATAGTTAATTTATGATTAAGATGTGCACACCTCTAATCATCATTAGGGTCCCATCCTCCATAATTTTTCACTTGCCTCTAATGAGTCTTTAATTAGCCTAATCAAGTACTTACACAACCTTAATCACATATTAGGTCATCTCTAATTCCCATATCATTTATGGAAAGTGTCCGTAGTCAACTTCATTAAATGCTTTCTCCTTTTGGACAAGGCATCTCATTTCCCTATGTGAATTTTTAATTCACATTTAATCCCCCAATACATTTAAGGAATTTTAGATTCCTTCTCTCATCCCCATGAGAATATTTGAGGAATTTTTAATTCCTCACTTGTCCTCTCACCCACAAGGGGACAAGTACCTCCTTTATGAGGACATCTTGTCCCAATCCCAAGGTACTTTGTATTCCCTCCATGTCATGTCCTATCCCTCCACCTCATGTACACATCACCCCTTTTAGGCCATATCACTTGCCACATGTCAAGATGTGAGGGTTTGTGAGTTCTCAACTCACCTTGGCCCTACATCTTGATTTTAGTGGCTCAATCTTGACCATCCATTTCTCTAGAGATTTCCAAAATCTCTATAAATACCCCCTCTTTTCTCTCATTTTAAAAAAATATGCATTGTAGCCATACTCTTGCAAAAATTTTCTAGAATCCATACTTAGCCAATTTCATGCTTGCACCCACTTGCATCAATTTTCATATCACCATCTAGTTTGCATCTCTTATCATCCAAGGAGCATACACATTAAAAATCGAAGGGCCAACCAAAAGATCGATTCGAGACAAGGTATAAAGTTCTATTTGTTGTTTTTATCTTGTGTTGAATCCAACTAGGCTAATATTGAGGTGTAGGGTTGTTTAGAGTTATTTTGCATTACTTTGTTTGCTTCTTGCTTTCTAACCAAGCAGCAAACAAGCCAGAAATGTGATAGGTCGAATATATGCATTAGAAAACAAGCAGCAAACAAAGTAATGCAAAATAACTCTAAACAACCTACACCTCAAGATTAGCCTAGTTGGATTGAACACAAGATAAAAACAACAAATGAAACTTTATACCTTGTCTCGAATCGATCCTTTGGTTGGCCCTTCGATCTTTGATGTGTATGCTCCTTGGATGGCAAGAGATACAAACTAGATGGTGATATGAAAATGGATGCAAGTGGGTGCAAGCATGAAATTGGCTAAGTATGGATTCCAGGGAAAAAAATTGCAAGAGTTTGGCTACAATGCATGATCTTTTTTTAAAATGAGAGAAAATAGGGGGTATTTATAAAAATTTTGGAAATCTCTAGGGAAATGGATGGTCAAGATTGAGCCACCAAGAAAAAGATGTAGGGCCAAGGTGAGTTGAGAACTCGCAAGCCCTCACATCTTGACATGTGGCAAGTGATATGGCCTAAAAGGGGTGATGTGTACATGAGGTGGAGGGATAGGATATGACATGGAGGGAGTACAAAGTACCTTGGGATTGAGAGAAAATCTCCTCATAAAAGAGGTACTTGCCCCCATGTGGATGAGAGGACAAGTGGGGAATTAAAAATTCCTCAAATATTCTCATGGGGATGAGAGAAGGAATTTAAAATTCCTTAAATGCATTGGGGGATTAAATGTGAATTAAACATTCACATAGGGAAATGAGATGCCTTGTCCAAAAGGAGAAAGCATTTAATGAAGTTGACTAAGGACACTTTCCATAAATGATATGGGAATTAGAGATGACCTAATATGTGATTAAGGTTGTGCAAGTACTTGATTAGGCTAATTAAGGACTTATTAGAGGCAAGTGGGAAATTATGGAGGATGGGACCCTAATGATGATTAGGGGTGTGCACATCTTAATCATAAATTAACTATGACTAAGAAAGAGGGTTAGATTGCTAAGAGGGATTAAAGGTCAATTTGCAAAAGTTGGAGGATGTCACACATGAGAGAGAAAATAGGGATTTTAAAAAGTAAATTTAAAAGTTCAAAGGATAATGTGACTAAATTAAATAAAGTGATGCATTTATTTAATTTAGAGAGGAAATAGGGGAAAAGTATTTATTAAATTAGATACCTTGGGGAACTTTATGCAAGAAACATAATATCAATTAAATGAATGATTTAATTAATACCAACAAAGAGGACAATTTTAAAAGAGCAAAGGGATGATTAAGAAGAAGAATTTGACCATACGGAAGTGGTCAAATTTGGATGTCTACAGGTGGTTAAAAGATTGACTTGCATGCCTTGCAACCTCTAATTCTAGAAGGGACACCATTCCTCATTTATTTTTTGGCAGTTTCTTGTCTTCCTTCATGTGGTGCCCATGTTGACACCATCCCTTGTCCTTTTATGCTCACATATTTTATTTTTAATAATTTCCTCCTACACTATCCAGCATAGGGGTCGTTGGTAGGGATGTGACATCCTTCCCCCCTTAGGATAAGCCGTCCCAACTTATTTGAAGGTTACATTTGTTAATTTCTTTAATTTTTTGGATTATTAGCCAAGTTAATTGCTTTTAAACCCCTTATCCTTACCTTTTCAGGTGGTTCCTTTTTCCCTAATTAGATGAAAATTTGAGTAATATATTTTTATTTTTATTTTGGATTCAAGGGGGTGCATACTAGAAATATACCCTCGAGCAAACATTTTCAATTAGTCCAATTCTCCATTTTGAAGTTAGGGGTTGATTTTTATGAAAAGTAGTCAAATTCATACCATCAAGTATTTCAAAATTAATTTTCAATATATCATGCTTCTTACCACATGACAAGGGATAAGAGAATATCCAACGAGTGGGTTAGGGGAAATAGTAATCCTCAAATGCCTTATCCTTCTGCAATGCACTCAGATTTTTATTTACAATACATACATCAAAAATCCCTTTTAAACCCATCTAGGTTTCTTTTCTTTTTTTTAGTTAGGACTAGCCATCTATTCCTAGGAGCCTACAAGTCCATTTAATATATTCATAACTATTATGTACATATCAAGTGACCAACTTGGTTATAGTTCGTTGGTATCATAAGAATTCATAACCCAAAGTCAAGTGAGCCTCATAAGTCCAACATTTGAACTTGGTTGCTCTGATACCAATGTAAAATACCCATCTTAGGCATAATTTTTTTTTTCCGCATTCACAACATCTACCACTTAGATGATTCAACCCCTTCCATGAAACTTAATGTATACACCTAAAATCAGTCATGGCATTTAATTAATTAAATTCTAGTTATTTAATTAATATTTCGACTACGTATATAAATAAATTCTCAATTTATTTATATTATTCATATTCTAAATTCTCCAAATCTAAAATCATATTCTTCTAAGTTAATTAAATAAACAAATTTCCATAAGCTTTATTTATTTAATTAATCTTTACTAATCTTGATTAGGAATTTAAGCACATGTCTACAACTTTTTGTGCCACCTCACCAAGGTGACATGAAATTAAATTCTAATTTTTAATTAGAATTATTTTCAACTATTTTTTAAGCACATGGCTTTTTCCTCACACACTTCAACCAATTTTCAAACACATGGTCTTTTCTTCCCATACTTTAGTCTTCCATCTATTTGACATGTTTCCTAGTGGTCAAGAGATTCTTCCATCCATTTGGCATGTTGTCTTTGGTCAAGGGGACAACATCTTGATTCTCTCCATCTCCACCGTTCATTCTTCTTGTTCGAATTTGGACCATCAATCGTTGCCACCTCACAAGATGCTTGGAAAAGGCTATAAATACAACCCTTTGGCATTGTATTTTGCATCCACTTTTGAATAGGGTTATCATGCAAAAATATCATTTGTGCTTGGGAGCACTTTTGAGTCTTATAGTTACATTTTATACCATGTTTTGCATCATAGTTAGATCTTAGAGTAATACTTTGCTTCATAGTTGCATTTTATGTCATCCTTTGCATCATAGTTGCATTTTAGATTAGCATTTTCATAGTTAGCATTTGAGCATATGTAGAAATATCCCATCTCACTACCATAGTGTCTACCTCAAATAATCTAGCATCATCATTCATTCATCATAATATTCATTATCATTTTCATCATATAGTTTCATGTAGGAATTTAATTGGCTTGCATGTTGAATACTATCTCATTTCCTAAGTTGTTATTTTAAAAACCATTATGCACATAGAAATCTGAGGGCCAAATGGTTTGATAAATCCTTAGGAATAGAAGACAATGAGATTTTCTTTAAAGATTTGTTTTGTGGCAATTTAGAGTGGCTATTTTCTTTGAATCTTCAATATAATTCATTTCATTAAGGTTTGTCTTGATTTACTAACTTTCCATATTTCACATACACACACACTTAATAGTGTTAACTTCAATACTTCTCCATTCCCATAGTGGCATCAACTCATTCTTTCCAAATATATACTTACACAAAAGAGTTCAATATAGTCCCAAGGTTAAGGTCTTTCCTAGACCTATGACCTAAGCCTGGAGGGATCATGATGACCCTTCCTATGTTTACCCTCATGGGAATCAGAGGCATCATAGTTTGCCCCACAATGACAGAGGGAGTTCAATCTCACCTCTTGTATGAGATATATTATCTCACCTTTAGCCCATAACTATTAATTTAGTACATGTAAACTATTAACATATTCAATTATCATATAATGATAATAATCTTGCCATCAAGTGTTGGGTCAATACTAAACATTACCAAGCATTGGTGTACAAACATTCACAATATTCAAAGGGGCATATCATACCATAATCCCAAAGATCATGCACAATGTAAGTCATGAGCATACCTCTATATACACAAGTTGAATTAGCTTGTACACATCACTAGTGTAATAGTGACTGGATCATATACAAATATAAGTGCAACAGTGATAGATGGATGATTGACCTCATGATAGGTGAGGATCAATGATAGATTGATGATTGACCTCATGATAGGAAAGGATCAATGATAGATTGATGATTGGCCTCATGATAGGTGAGGATTAATGATACATGCTCACAAGATTTCATCAAAGTCTCATTAGAGCCAATTAGATTTGATTGATTGATAAGATTGTTGATTTGCGATATGTTATGATCATAGGAGGATTTCTGCATCTGGTGCAAGCCAATTTAGATGTTATCAGTTGATGTGGTTTACCATTGTTGATTGATTGATATGCCTTAGTATAGGATTGATTAATGTACTGAGACTCGATGATGTACTAAGACTTGATGTATACATTGATTTAGTTGAGACATTACAATTTATGCCATTTTTGATGATATACCTCTCGATATTTGGATATCCTTGTACACTTGACATTATTTTGAGGTATATATGATATGCAGCGATGATTATGATCTATGTGTCTATATGATGTTTATATAATGATCATTATGATTATGATGGATGAATTAATTTCTGCTTTATGATGCTTGATGTGATATGATATGCTATGGATGCAAATGATGATGCAACTGATGTGTTATGATTCTATGATGCTTTATGAATGATGTCTATATTATGTATGGGATGAATTTTATTATGTCAATGATATGTGATCTATTTGATATTTTTGTACATTTCTAATGCAAATCAATGATGCAATGAATGAATGAATTATGTATGAAATGATCACATGATGGTGCATAGTTCTATGTGTGTATGATGTTTATATGATGATGCTTATGTGATGATGATTATGAGATGCATGCAATGATGATATGATTAATGATTCTATATGTGTTATGGATTCAAGCCTATGCTATGTGAGATGGATTTTGATTATGCAAATGATGTGTGATGATATGTGATGTGCATATTGATTATGTATGGATGCGATGATAATGGGATGATATATGGATGATGTGTTATAATATGTAAGATGAATTGTGATGATGTGATGCAAACGATATATGGAGGATATTTGATAATGTTTTCTAATGTATGCAAATGATGATGCAACTAATATGAAACTAAATGAGAATGATGTGTTTTTGGTTAATGTCAAGTGTACTCAATCCATTGATAATAGAGATAGCAGCCTTGGAAACCCTATAGATATAAATGCATTCTAACATGGATGCAATCTACTATAACCATACAGATCTCATATTCAAAAGGTGTCATTTGTAACAACCAATTTGTCGTGATTTTTATCATCATTGGGCCTTTGAAATGTTGAAAGTGAGTACAAGCATCAATAACATATTTAGACCATGATGACCTGAGTACTACTTCCATGATTTTTGATGTTGCAAGTTAACACAAGCATCTAGGTATAATGAAACCAAGATGACCTGAGTATTGCTTTCATAAACAGACAAGAGTTAACTATTTTCCTATGCAAATTCAAAATGTCATTAGTGATACTTTGTAGAGCACATCTCGCGACAATTTGCATAGTAATAATGATCAACTCACAAACAACAGACAAAGAAAAATCATACTCCTTCCTAGCTCTTCTAGTGTGATACATCATTGAGGTGCTCTAGAGATATGATGACAAAAAATCAAAGTTCAACAATTGAAAAGTCATGCCACTATGATAAAACCATGATTCAGAAGGAACATCATCCATTTAAGGTTTGTCTTGATTGGATTGGTTTAGTTGTTTGATGTTTGATGGTTGATGTGTTCATGGTTGTTATTGATGTTTGATGTTGTGTTGGACTATGATCTTTGTGTTTGTTGTGTTTGTCCTATTTATTTTTGTCTGTTGGTTCAACCTCAAAGTTTATTGCCCCTAGCGAGTTGAGGATTCTGCCCCCAATCCAGGGTGAGACTGACAATGATGCTAGGATATGTACATGAAGTTTTTTTATGATAGGTAGATGGATGACGAAAGCAAATGGAAAAAGTGAATGGTCGACATGCACAAATAGATGGAAAAACTAGTCTATCACAAATAGTGCCTACTGCCAGGTTTTCACTACTTGTTTTTATTGCACTTTTCTAGATTTTTTATGATTTTTTATTTTATTTTATTTTATTTTAATTTTTCACTCTTTTTTTTGTAATGTTTTCTTTTTCTAATTTTTTTGTATTTTTGATTTTTTTCTAATTTTTTTGATTTTTGATCTTTTTTGATTGTTTTAATTTAATTTAGTTTTTTTGGATTTTCCTCAAGATATTTAAGTTGGAATGATATGATACAACCTATTGAAGGAACAAGATGCCCCACAATAGAGGTAATGCAACATGGATAAATGATAGATCAAAATGAAAGATTCACTACAAAACATGTCACATAGGCAATGTATCTCTTGTTGAAAGATGATAATGGTTGATTGATTAAGATCCCAGAAATGATTGATTCCATAAGGAATGATGATGATAAGTACTTAGGATCACTGATTTCCTCTAAGCATAATAAGATTGATGATTGTTGATGATTGATTGAAAAAACATAGGATGATTGGATATTTATGTTTTACGAGGATCAAATATGATTTGTATGATAAGATTCAAGGTTGCAAAGGGACATGATGACATGGAGTTTGACAAGCTAGGAGATATGGAATAGAAGAAAGTGAGGATAAAGATAATGAATGGGATGATCAAGATCAACTAGATAGGATGTAGACACAAGGCCCAAGTACTTTTCCCATATTCCTCATCAAGGCCAAGGACGAGAAGAAAGGATGTATTTAGAAAAAATGATGGAATATGGATAAGGTGAAGGATATGATATGAAAGATATAGACAAAGTGAATAGGATAAGATATATGATGTTCAAGGAAATCCTTAACCTCAAGTGTCAAGATCAAAGGTGGAAATGTAAGGAATGATAAGATGGATGAAACTTGCCCCCCAAGTGTAGAGTGCAAGAGGAATATGGAAAATAGGATATGGATGATAGGGAGATGGAGGAAGGACTGAAGCATCAAGTTTCATGACCAAATATCCCTTTAATAAACCATGGTAAATGGGAATTAGACTCATAAATGTTGGCCTATTAAAGGTACGATGGAAGAACTAAGGACTTATCCAAAGGTTTGGATTAAAGGAGAATAATGGGGGATGAATGTTGTGTAATGGATACAAGGTGGGAAGACTTGCTAATGGATAGATGGAAAGGATTGCAAGGTCAACATTGACACACACCTTGAAGGGTGGTGGAGTGAAGGAGGAACAATGGATTTGGAAGGTGAGAGGATTTTAGATGGCAAATTGGAGGAAGCTTTTGGAATAACAAATTTGGATGCCAATTTAGATTTCATTGCTTCTATGAGACTTTTAGGAAGTCATGTAAGGTGAGAGGTTTTTAGATGGAAAATTGGAGGAAGCTTTTGGAATAACAAATTTGGATGTCAATTTAGATTTTATTGCTTCTATGAGACTTTTAGGAATCCACATGACTGTTGACTTTTATTTTTGCTTTGTGGGCCTTTGTGGCCTTTGAGATTTTTCTTTTTTCTTTATGGGCCTTTGTGGCCTTGGAAATTTTTCTTTTTTCTTTGATGGGCCTTTGTGGCCTTTTGAAATTTTATTTTGATTTATGGACCTTTGTGGTCTTTGAAAATTTCTTTTTTGATTTGATGGGCCTTTGTGGCCATTTTGATTTTTCCTTTGATTTTGGATCAAATTTTCTTTTATTTTTGCATGCCTCTTCAAGGAGACATGTTGACCCTTTGACACATGTGGATTTTGATATGATTTTTTTTAAAATTTGGCACCCAAATTGCTTCCAAGAGCAATGGGAGGGGTGGATTGAGATGAATGGTATGGAGGTATTATGGATGAGTGTGTGTAGGTAGAATTTTGAAAGGGCATCAAGGATGTGTGCCTTTGTTGTTCTTGAGGAATAGGATATGGACCTAGGATAGATGGAAGGTTTGATGAACTAGGATGAGGGCCTAAGGTAGATGGACAGTTTGGTGGATTAGGATGAGGACCTAAGATAGATGGTAGGTTTGATGGACTAGTACACTTAGGTGTATAACCAAGGCCATGGTAATATGGGTTTTATTGAGCAAAAAGAGGTTCTAGGATACCTTTTTCATGAAGGCCTAATCCTTTTCCTTTGTAGTTCATACTTTGACACATTCGTTTACCAATGGGATATGTATTGTTTGTGAAACAAGATGCAGTCCATTTTGGGGAGGATATGATATGGATGAAAGGATAGGTGTTGGAAATAAACCAGAGCAGATAAAGGTGGAGGATCCCAATTTGTAGGTGTGGGGTTCATGGATAACTTGTATAGGTGTGATAGGATCTTGACATGGGGATGATGAAGTGTTTTGATCTTGACTTGGAAGAGGATCATGAGGTGTAGAAGATGGAGTATTTTTCTCTTTATTAGTTGTGGAGTCATCATGAAGTGGTATGGACAACATATCTTGATCTTGAGACAGATGAACATCCTCATGGATTGGAAGGGTATCCTTGCATGGAAACATATCTTGATATTGATGAGGAAAGGAATCATGAGATTTTGTAGAAAGTATATCTTGATCATCGGATAGTAGGACATCATTAGATATGATGGAAGAATTATCATGCTCCTGGAATGCAATAGAATCATGAGATGGTATGAATTCATTAGATGGGGTGGAAGAAGAACTTGGAAGAATACTTTTCTCTTCACATGGAAAGGAATCATTGTGGATGAAAAGTGAAAGGAGGGGATCATCATAGAATTCTTGAGAGATTCAGTCTTGGTCAAATATTGGAAGAACTTATGGAATTTTGGTATCATTGGATTAAGTGGAAAGAATGCTTTGATCTTGAGGTGTATGGGAGTCTATGACAACATGGTTTGGATTGAGAGATTGACATGAATCATTGGATATAGAAGATATGATAGAAGAAGGTGGTTGGATGGAATTGTTAACTTGGGTGAAAGAATCCTGAGATTTATTTTGACTTATGGGAGATGAAGATAGATGCATGACATGGTAAGATTGTTCAATATCTTTTGTGTTTGAGGACTGAGATTTGGGCTTCTCATTTAAATTTTTCAAGAGTCTAAAGAAATTGAACTTGGATAAGAATAGATGTTTGACAACAAATATCCTTTTGTGGTTGTTTCCCTTTGCATATCCCATATTTGTTGTTGAAGGTTTTTTATTTGATGAGCTAAAGCATTCAATTGATCCTCATCTATTTCAACAATGGTGGTTTGAAATTATGTGGAGCCCCAATATAGCATCATGATCCTATTAATTTTTAGCTTCAATCTCCATTAGAAGATGTTAAGACATAACACACTAGTTATAAACTTGCTCTAAGAAAAGTCAGAACTAGTCCCTTAGTTCAATTGATAGTTCAAATGCTACTTAAGAGTTCTATAGTCATTATGTAGTAGCAATATGCTCAAACTTATAAATTCTCCAAAAATGCCAATTGAAATAAGGTTAAAATATGAATACGTTATAGTTTTAGTTCATAAACTAGATAATTTTATTGTTACTTTCTATTTATTCTAATTATAACCTTGATGATCAATAGTAGGGTTTTAGAATATGCTGCATGACAAGTGGAACTACATAGAATTTATCTCTTAAGTTGTTTTCAACAACATTGTCCAATTAAATGATAGTTTCCTTCCATTTATCATGCAATTATATTGTGGTTTGTTAAAGCTACAATATACTTCATTCACTTGATAATTTCCATAGCCATATTCTCATATTTAAGAGGTTGATAAACATTTTATGGTCATATAAAGTCTATATCCCGAATCTGAAATAGATTACCAATGTTATCAAGAGGAATGGTAAATTATATTTGATTCTATGTGGTTCTAATGCCATTGTAAAGGAGTCATTTTCACTTACATTATTGATCAACCAGAATCCAAAACTTAGATTCATAATTGTATTCCTAGTTCATAATGTATAAATAGGTCTATAGATTTAATCTAAAACTCAAGGCCACCTTATTTCATACAACCAATTAAAATAAAATCATATAAGACCATTGAACTTTATTTATAAAATAGTTCAATCATTCAAAGAATAAAATAATTTAAACTTAAGGAGTTTATTCCCCGTAAAACCCTTCTTTAACAACATAATATTCCATCCTTACTCTCAACCCCCTCCCCCCCCATTTTTTTTAGCTATAGGAGCAATAATATAGATTTAAATACTAATTTAAGAAGTAATAGTATAGGAGTTGTGTACTAACTTTGAAAACATGGAAGCTATAGGTTTGAAATGTGTGTTGAATTACGTTGTGTTGCCTCTGTTGGAGTTTACCCCACCTTGCACTATTTCCACAGCCTCAAAACCAATAAGAAATTGACCCCCAAATGGCCTATGAATTTCCAACTCCTCCTTGCTCCTCATTCCACACGATTCTTGGTATTCCTCTACATTTCCTTCCTCAGGATTTCTTCCAATTTGTGCTTCCCTTCCCACACCTTACTCTGTTCATGCCTTCTCTCTGCCTTTTCCTCCTATGCATTTCATTCTTCCATGACTTGATGGATGCTCTTAGCCTACTCAAGGCTTTCCTCCAGGTGCAAGCAAGGATAATAACATCTAGGGTTTTGGAATGTGGCTTTTAACACCTACCAGTTGCATCTTCTTATAAGTTTTTAAAGCCATTTCAACAGATCCATTTTGTGCACATCTTTGCATTCCATGAGACCACATTTCCTTTATGGAATTCGTCTTTATATTTCCGCATATATCTCTGCTAGGACAGTAGCCATAACTTCCTGCTACACATTCCAGAGTAGATCCCCTCAGCATATTCAGGCCTCTAATAAATTAACTAGCCGCCTGCTCATGAAGTAAAGGGAATAGGAAGCGATTGATGGGGTGAGAGAGGCTCAAATTCTCTACCTCGGGATTCTTCAGAGTAGCTATGAGACTAACTGAGCCACCACCTCTTTTTCTCCCATAGAATAGAGCATAATATGCAAGTTTCTGAAGGGTCGTGGGTCCTCTCTCTTGCCCTACGAATAATATATGGTCCTCACCCCTACCATTCTAGATGACCAAGAAGTGAAACCCCAAGCCATTGATTACTCGATCAATTCCACTACATTCTCATGGCAATCTATGACTTTGTTGCCTTTCATCCAAACTCTTTTTCTCACGTTTTCCTTCATTTGACTCCCCAATCATTCTCCTATGCGCTTCCTTATCTTTTCTATCTTTTCCCCTCTCTACGCACCTCATCCCTACCTCCAGGTTTCCTCTCTCCATGTGATACTCTCTCCTGTGTGATTTTTGGTGCTTTCCTCTTTTTTCCTCATGCCCTCTGCTACTCCCAATATGATCACCATCTTACAATTTTGGATGGATCCCGAGCAAGGATGCCATACCAGTGATAAACACATACCCTTGAATGACTGATTAATGAATTTGTGGGAAGGTAGTTAAAAGATTGACTTGCATGCCTTACAACCTCTAATTCTAGAAGCGACACCATTCCTCATTTATTTTTTTGGCAGTCTCGTCTTCCTTCACGTGGTGCCCATACTGACACCATCCCTTGTCCTTTTATGCTCACATATTTTATTTTTAACATTTTCCTCCTACATTGTCTAGCATAGGGGTCGCTAGTAGGGATGTAACAATAGGCTCAAATTTTTATTATTCTATCTAGTTTTTCTCCCTAAGTGCATTGTCTTACCACCACTTCTTAATAGATGGAGAGACTTTTGAAAGTTTAATGTTAAATTTCCATTTATTAGAAAATTCATTGATAGAGAAATATGACTTTAATTGATGGGTAAAAGTTGAAACCTATCTTGCATGTTAGGCCAAATTAGGGGTTCTAAGAAAAACTATTTTATATGAACAAATTATTTGAAATGTTTCACTTAGAACAATAATGAATGTTATGGAACCTATGTGGATTCCAATGTTTCAATTGAAAGTTTTTTAGCCAAAACCCTTTTGGTTGGAACTCCTCAACTTTCAACCATACATAGAGACCTAATTTCACTACGTTTTCAAAAATAAGAAGACGAATTTCACTAGGAACTGATTCATTTCAAATTGCATGGCTCTAATTTTCCTATGGTCTAATTATTTAAAAATTCTAGCTTCTTGTTGTCGAAGTGAGCAACCAAGATATTCAATTTGTAACACCAAATAACCTCCACATGCAAAAGAGAGAAGCAACTAAAAGATGTTATTCCACCATACATGAATTACAATATTTAAAATATGTGAAAATGATATAAAATATGCAAGAGATGCCTTGCTTATAAAGGGAAGGTGAGAGATAGGATTAGACATGATCATGACAAGTGTCTAAATCCTGTTGCATGAGACAACTAACTCATAACTTCCTAGGATAAGATAAGACCTAGAAATGAGAACTAAGACTTCTGGAAGAAAGCTTATAGTTCTAAGTAATCTTAACATGTGAATAATTCTCCTATATCCCCTAGTACTTGGAATTTACTAGGTACAAGACTTTATTCACACCAACACCCCCCTTTAGTGAAAATTAGAGAGGAAATAACCAATGCATGATGTACAAGATGCAAAAGATGGGTCCTGACAACAAGGTGTAATGAGATACCCATGTACAAAACATTCTCTCATGAACTAAGAAAAGGAGAGAAAACCACGTGAGAAAAAACTACTCTCCAAAAGAGAGAAAACCTACAAAAAAATAAAAGAAGGAAGAAGGAATCATGAAGATCCCCCAAGGACAACTTCTTTCAACCCAATCATTGATTGCAACTAAAGATAATGAGGCAATGCCAAAGGTTGAATGAAGATTTATGTAACCTATTGCTTCGTAGGTAAGTACTCCAAGTTGAGAACACCATCCTAAATGAGCTACCTAATAAAGTGCATGTGGATCTCAATATGCTTAGTACATTGATGCTCCACTAATTTGTGAGAGATATGAATGGAAATCTAGTTGTCACACAAAACAGTAGTGGGTTGATTGGGAGGAAATCCAAAAAATTTCATCAATGAATCCACTAACTAGTCAAGACTGCATAGTACTCAACCTCTATTGATGATACTGTAATAGTAGTACACTTCTTGCATGACAATGCAATCAAACTAGAACCAAGGAAAAATACAAAGCTATAAGTATACTTCCAATCATTGAAATCACTAGTCCAATCTGAGTCAATGAAACACACAATCTGAGAAGCCCTCGATGTGTAATGAATGCCAAAGTGTGTAGTTCTTTGAAGGTACCTAAAAATACATTTGGTTTCCTTCCAATGACTCTCATAAGGGTCTTGAGAGAAATGAGAGACACGACCAACCACAAAGGAAATAATAGGACAACTATGTGTCAAGTATAAAATACTTCCAACCAACTACCTACACAAGGTAGGATAAACTATAGGAGTAGTGCAATTGGTAGATAATACAACACTTGATTCAAAAGGTGTGGAGGTAGGATTGTAATCATCCATGCCAAATCTATAAAGAAAATCTAGAGCATACATCTATTGGAAAGTAGAAATACCCTTAGAACACTGATGAACCTAAAGGCCAAGGAAGTAATGCAAAAGACCAGGGTTGGTCATATCAAAACACTCCATCAATGCTTGTTAAGTACTCTGAATCATAAAAGTGGAACTCCTTGTGAGAATCAAATCATCCGCATAGATCAAAAGAATAAGAAAATCCTTTCCATGTTTCTAAGTATAAACTATACGATCATAATGGTAATGAGTGTACCCAAAAGAAAGCAAGAAACTATCAATCTTCTCATACCAAGCTTGAGGGTCTTGAATGACGATGCTTGCAAACAAGTGAAGGGTCTTGCATAAAACTAGGTGGTTACTCCATATAGATCTCATCATGAAGATCCCCATATAATAAATCACTCTTCATGTCCATCTAATACATTGACCATACCTGAGATGCAATGAAAGGATTAGATGAATAGAATCCATCTTGGCAACAAGAGCAAAGGTAACAAAATAGTCAACTCCATGAACCATTGAAAACCCCTTTGTAACAAGACGAGTCTTACACTTGTTAATGGAACCATCAATTGCATATTTGGTATGATACACCTACTTGCATCGAACCAAATTTCTTCCCTTAGGAAGAGATACAAGATCCCAAGTATGATTTTTCATCAAAGAGGAATATTCCTTAGCCATAGCACTATCCCATTCAGGAATACTTGAAGCATCTAAAAACTTTTGAGGACCAGATCTAAAACAATATGACTCAAAAGATTGATTCCTAAAGTATGAAAATGAATGCGGTGAGTATTTGTGGGATCACCAACAAGAGGACTAGCCTCCTCAATGGATCTCGAGGAGGTGGATCAAAATCACCATCAAAATATTCTTCAAGAAGAAAAACATCCTCAATTGAATAAGATTGAGTTGGTAATGATGAAGAAGAGGTTGAAGGAGGATCCATCTATGTGAAGTACTCAACAAACTGAACATCACGATGAAAATGAACTCTTGCATCAAGATCAAATAATCTATATGCTTCCACATCCTCACAATAATTGACAAAACTGAATCACAAACTCTTCTTCTCTATTTCTTTATGTTGACCATCTGGAATGGATGCCCAAGCCTCACTACTAAATACTCTAAAAAAGGATACATTAGACTTGTGATGGGACCAAGCCTCTTCAGGAGTAATATTTCTCATTGCCTTGTGAGACACATGGTTCTAAATATAGTTGGTACAATCGACAACTTCGGTCTAAAAAGATGGAGCCATGGAATGAGACTAATAATACAACTGGCCATCTCCCCTAAAGTCCCATTCTTCCTCTCATCCACACCATTCTATTGAGTGTAAGGAACCATCATCTGTTGATGAAGAATACCATGCTCACTGCAAAAATATTGAAATGCCTAATTGGCATACTCCCCCCATTATCTATGTGTATTTGTAAAATCTGCCCCTTGAGCACTACAATTCTTCTTTTCTAAACAAATTCACCACAACTACCAACTTAACAACCCAAGCAGCTTCATCTAAATTGGAAGTGCTAATTACAAAAGTTCTTCATTCACTAAGATAACATGTCAATGCCACCGTTTTTATGCTTACACTAGTTAAAAGGTGTTAAGCTCATACAACTAGGGTCATTCCTAGACCTACAACCTGATCCTCGAGGGTTTGTGTTGACCCTGCCTACGTATCCCCTTGTGGGAAATCAAAGGCTTTGTAGTTCACCCCACACTGACAGAGGGAGTTCAATCTCTCCTCTTGTATGAGATCTATTATCTCACCTTAACCCATGAATAATAATTTAGTACCTGTAAGCTATCAACATAGTCCATTATAATATAATGATAATAATCTTGTCATCAAGTGTTGGGTCCATGCTAATCATTACTAAATGTTAATGTACAACATTCAAAATATTGACAAGAGATCATTCATACCATAATCTCAAAGATAATACACAATAGTCATCATGAGCATACCCCCATATACACAAGCTGATTTGATCATACATAATACAAGTACAACAAAGACTGGATCATACATAGATCACAAGTATTACAGTGACAGGATCATATACAGATCACAAGTACAATGGTGATTGGATCATATATAGATCATAAGTACCATAATTATTATCTCATTCACATATCACAATTACACTAGTGACCAGCTCCAGCATATATTGAAAATACACAATGACAATCTCTATCATACATCACATAAACATAGTGACGAGCTCCACCATACATCATATAAACAAATTAAAAATGGTTGACTAACACATAACAATGGCTAACACATGTCCATAATGCATCCCAAATAGAAAGAATATCAGTGCATTGCGCACTACACCATGGGTCTTATCCTTTCCACCAATCATCAACACCATTGGAGAAATGGGAAGAGGATTCGATACATCCCATACTACACTATGGGTCCATCCTCAACCCCACAAGGATAGGTATATATTTTGACAACTGGAAAGGGGATTCAGTGCATCCCATACTACACCGGGGGTTCGTCCACCACCCCAAGGGTTTCCCCAAGCAGTGAACCTACTAAACCAATGGATTCTGACTTCAATCGCTTATGGGCCACTAGTGATAAGTCTGTCCACCTAGGAAGAAGTAGCTCGCGACATATACCACCTTGTGACCTTTGTGATATTTTTATCTATCATATTCACAATCCTAAGTAACACTTGGCATTGGCCACTTCTGTACTTATTAGTGATAGCTAGTGAACCATCTCAATACACGGTTAGCCCCAAATTACCATTACCTGCACAAATGGGTCCCTACCCATGCAACCACTATGATTGTATCATAACCAGGGTATCCTGCTACCTTCACCTCCATGAACCAAGTGAATGTTGACTAATCCCTAATAGTAGCCCATACATCAGTCATTGGCATGGTCCAATGACTTCCTGTCACAACTCAAATATCCTAGAGGTTCACTCTTGGGCGGGTTATACATAACATGAGTCACAATCACAATCAATAGATACACATGCCTATACATAAAGACCTCTAGATATGGAGTTAAATTACATAGAAAGATAAGAGATACATGGAACAAACATGTGATGGGCTTTACCCAACATATACATATAATCAAATACCCATTAAAAAGTAGTTAAATCCCTTCATTCTATTTAATAGAAGCCTATTATGCATTAAATATCAATTATTAAATTCTCTTAACTTGATCATACCCATTTGATACCCATTTTAGCCTCAAAATGAAGCTCACAGAGGAAAGGTCAAACCATGTAGGAACAATCCCAACATTTGGGAGTTACCCCCCCTATAGACTTGAGGTCACAGAGGCATCCTTCGCCCAAGGACCGCCTATGTTCCTGCTTCCAAATGGGTCAAAGTCACACGTAGTTATCCTTACCAAGCCTCTCAAAGTATCCCCTAACACATAGGTTTCCAATAATCAAGTTTTTGCTAAAACTCCCCCTTAAGGATATAGAGGTATCAAATCGAACTCCACCCATTTTATTTATAGTCTAGTTTGAAAATCCAATATCTCTTATAGACTCATCTTGGAAGCATTACTTAACAAAAATTACCTTGGTTCACACAAACCCATTGGACAAAATTTCCAATTGATGTTCATATAATAGTTTCAATATTAGAATTCTTATACTCAAAGGGGTCAACAAATATCATTGAAGGACATCCAGTAATAGTTACAACCCTGTTTTAAGTATAATTAATGCCTGAATCCTCCTTAAGAAAGTTGGAAACACTATGTCCTTTGGACCAACATGTGAAAATATAAACCTAATGATAATAATACTAATATAATATTCTCATTCTAATTTTCTTTAACCTATTGTGCAACTCCATACTCTTAGAATAGTCTAGTTTTAGACTAGATAGCTTATTCATACTTTCCCTTTAATTTAAACCTAACCTTAATAATCATTGGTAAGGTATCAAGAGATGCTATGTAGGATATATCTCATAACACAGTATCAAAAATAATTATCATCCTCCACCTATCATGTATTCATATTATGGTTTACTATAGCTATACTATCCCTCATTCACATAAGGGCAAGTGCATGGAGATGGGTAGCCAATTTGTGGCCACTTTCAAAAAAAATTCTTGAAAAAGTCATAACACGGACGCATTATGGCGTGGTGGGCTGAGCCTGAGGCTTGGCCACAACGAGCCCATAACACAAGCGTGTTATAGCACACTCGTATTATGACATGTTAAATAAAAGCAAAAAAAAAAGTGAAACTCATTCATTCTTCATTTTGACTGTGTTTTTTGTTGTGCCAGTGGCCAAAACTCCAATTTTTTGCACTCATGTTCTAGGAGGAGATATTGTGCAAAAATCTTCACCAACGGTTGCTATTTCTTTGCAAGGATGGCACCACAATGAGGAGGAGGTGTGAGAGGTAAGAATTGTTTGCTTTTTGTTTTGAATTTTTTAGTTTTAGGTTGAATTTGTTAGTTTTAGGTTGTATTTGATATATTTTTTTTTTGAATTTGTAGGAGATGCAAATCAACCTACAAACCCTCAAAATCCTCAACAAGAAGAGCAACCAAATCCTCAAGAAAAAAATCAACCACAACAACAACCTCCTCCACCAATCACTCAACACCCTCTTGACACTCAACAAAATTTAATGAGTGAAATTGAGAAGAACAAAAAACAAATTAAGGATTTAATTAGTAGGTTGAGTGATCTAAATGGCTTGACCATAGAAAGAATGACCCTAGAAAGTTCATTGAAAGATATGTTAAAAAATGTAGATTCAATTAGCGAACAAATAACTGGATGGCAAGATAGGAGGTAGGAAGCTAGGGCTTATTATCCGGATAAACTATCATATAAAGATGTAAAGGATTTAAAAATTACAAAAGGTGATTTGTGCTCATTATTCACTGACCCACACATAAATTAAAATCTTACCCTTAAAGCGAAGATGTTTCCTATTCATTGGTGCCACCACCAACAAATTAGGAACTATTTTTATGATAGGTGGTACATGGTCTTTGATTACCCACCGTGCAACAATTGTAAAGTCCTGCAATATTTCCTTAGGAAACTTTACAATGAGTTCATATTGAAAAAAATCCCAAATTATTTTGATATGAGGGACTTCCAAGGGAGAGGTGGGGGGTCGGCTCAAGATAGACCCGATGTACAGCCAGATCCTATGCAGCAAGGGAGACGAGATCTTGCTAGGCCACCTCATGAGAATGTTGTTATGCCTTCCATCGCGAAGGAGAGTGCCAACATAGAGACATTGCAGGTGATCAACACTTTGACCTAGAGTGTGATCCATCATACTATCCCTATTCTACAACGCCATCCAGGGGAGTCTTCAAGTGGTGGCCTTTGAACCCATGTGTGTCAAACTTGTAGGGTGACTTGTTCATATGACCCCACCAACACTTAGGAGGCTGCTAGACAGAATCCATCTACAACTATGAGATGGAAAGGGAAGCTAACATTTTGCATGAGGTGTATGGAATTGATAGTCAAGTAAAAGTTAGCATGTTCATTGAATTTAATTTATTAAATTTCAATTTTTAAATACAAGATTAACTAATTTAGTTTTATGCTTTTAATAAAATTACAGGGTCATAGTGTTGAGACTAGATACATTGGCCCTCCACCTAATTATTTATGTAGTACACCTATCGGTGGGGTATGTAACTAGTAAAAAATTATAAATTTATTACATGTTAATAGCATTGTTTTACTAATGGTATTTTAATATGTGATTTTGGATGTTGAACAGGCTAATATTGGAGGTTTCGACGGAACACCTCCCAGTGCAAGTGGATTTACTCAAACCTACACGTAGGTAATAGAATAAAGAGTTTAACTAATGAATTGTACTTAATAGATTTGTGTAGTTTATATCCATATCATTGATTACATTGCATTGCAATGTTGCCCAATTTTCACTTACAGGCTCAATTAGGCAGGATAAATTATGTTTCAGATGTTCATAAGGGCCAAATGGGACATTTGCATTGAGGGCTAGGTCATGCATCTGATGCCATTTCACAAGTAGCTAAGTTGAAAGTCTGCCTCAGTCAAGTTTGGCATAAAGTTCCTCTCAAGAGAAGGTTGACAAGACCTTTCGGTTGTCTTGTCGACTAGCCGAGGTTCTTTTCATTTTTGTGTCCCGGTCGGCCAGACATTTTCATCGCTGAGAGGTCTTGTTGAGGGAAGGGAGGCCTCACCGACAAATGTAGGGTCTTGACGAAAGCTGGGGCTGTCGCTGGGATGTCTCGGCGACTAGCAAGGGTCATGCCAATAGTGATTCACTGGGGAACACTCGGTACAAGGTTATGCCTTCAACGAAGGACCTGAGCTCAAAAGGAGATGAGGAATTCGACATGAGGTCTGGCCGATGAGAAGAAGTCTCAGAAATAAGTGATGATCTTGGCGTGAGGTCTCACCGACAGGGTCAAGTCTCCCCGAATTGAAGCGAGTTCGCAGAAAGGAAAGTATTTTCAGCGTGAGGTCTTGCCGATCAACCGCACTTTGGCCAAAAGTTTTTTGGGCTAGCCAAGACATCTCGCCGACCACCGAGAGTCTTGCTGAAGAAGATTGTTATCGGGAAAGGGAGCCCTTGTTCACCATGAGGTCCTGCCGACAGACGAAGGTCACGCCAAGGGTTGTTCAAAAGAAAGGAGTTCACCGAGATATTTCAGCTACTAATGGAGGTCTCGGCGAAAGAGATGAGTTCTCCATGAGGTCTCACCGACACATGGGTGTCTCGTCAACAGAGTGGCCCAGCGATATAATGATGGAGTTTCGGCGAGAGGTCTTCCTGACTTGCTAGTGTCTCATAGAAAGAAATACTTGATCCTAGGGAAAGTGGTTTGTGTTCGCCATGAGGTCTCACCAATAATGAAAGATCCCGCCGAGAAAGTTTGACATCGGCGTAATGTCTGGCCATCAGAGCGATGTCTTATCGATTGCTGGAGGTTTTGACAAAATGAAGTGAGCTTGGGAAGAGAAAGAGAGCTCGCTAAGAGGTCCTATCGAGAGAATAGTGTCTCACCAATAGGGAGCTGGCTGCGGTGGGACTCACCTCCGAGAGGAGGAGTTCGATAAGAACTCTTGTCAACCCGATAGGGTCTTGCAAAGATGAAATGGGCTCGCCAAGAGAGTTGCCTTCGGCATGAAGTATGGCCGAATGAGGAAGGTCCTGCCGACAATGGGGTTCCTTTGTTATAATATTTTGAGTTTGGCATGAGGTCTTCCTGACCCGATGGTGTCTCATCGAAGGATGAAGGGGATTGCCTTCGGAATAAGCTCTTGCCGACAATGGAGAATCTTGCCGATAGAGATCAACTTGCCATGGAAAAAGATATCGGTAGGACTCTTAGCGTTCACTATGACCTCCTGCCAACTGAATATCTCTTGCTGACTCGATGTGTCTTTGACGATAGTCTAGGCGATGATGAAGGTGAGATTGGTATGAATTTTGCATTCGATATAGGGTCTTGCCGACTGTCATGTGTCCTACCGATAGCTACTACGAGGTCTAATCACATCGGGGAGACACGACCAGTGTCTCACTGATATGCGATTCAATCTGAGCAACCTTTGACCATCCGATGACCCCATGAGGCATCTGTTCAACCAATTAGAGGAAGTTGTAGGGGAGTCGTGGTAGTTTGACCCTTGTGAGGAAGATCAATGAAGCATAGGCAACGTGGATTCGCTCTGGGAATAAAGCAATGGATTAGTTTGATATCTATGAGGTGTTGTCGGTAAACAGAAGGGGTGAAGACTGTGGAAATAGTTGGGTGTTAACTAGCAAGGGGTAGATAGACATTTATGATAATGCTTTAGGACATTCAAAGCAGCTCGACAGAGAGGTTAGAAGGTGGACACGAAGGCCACAAAATTAATACTATGGTTGCAAAAGATCTGAGGGCTTCTCCTGAGGGTGATCTCTCTTCACCAACATGGACAGCGGGGATACACTTGAGGGTAACATTAACTTCATCTGAAAAGATCTAAGGGAAGATCTTTCCAAAGGATGATATTTTGTAAGCCCTAGGGGCCGACATCTTTTTGTATATAAGACATTTTTGCCTCTATGTAAAGGGGTTCTTCTGATGCTTTTCTAAAGTTTGTGACTTTTGTAGTCTGCTCTCAGATTAGCAAACTTTTGTAACTCATTTTGGAGCATGATACATAGAACTTACCTTGGTTAACATTGATGGTTCAATTTTCTTTCTGGTTCTTGCAAAATATTGTGCATTTTCAGGTGATCCATTAAGCTACTTCGCAAAATCTTTCCCTTTCCTTATAGATTTTGATTCATGTTAGCATGCCTTTCTTTGCAAGAGTGGTATTATGTAGGTTACAAACTATGTTTACTCAATTGCACATGAGCTTTGAATTTGTGAAAATATTCTTTTCCTTCTTGAAAGTGTGTGCATGTCAAACCTATTTGTAAGCATGATCTACAGAATCTAGTTGTGCAGACCCATATCCATCATCAGTATTCAAGTGTAACCTAAGTGTCTCATTGCTCTTATCAGTTTGGTTTATCACCATAGGGTTTAGTTTTGATTTTAAAAGCATTCTCCTTCTCCTTTTTCCTTACAAGACCAGTAGTTTTAGGTGATTACCCAACAAGCAAGCTGGCCTTCTCTAGAGGTTGACCTCTACTTACAAGAAACCCACATCTTTAGAGGTCTTCCCATATTACATTGAGTTGTTGAACATTAGGTTCAACAAGGTACAATTTTAGTGGATAATAGTTTTGGCACGCCCGGTGGGACTAGGAACTAATTTTCAGTCTCTCTTGTCCTTATGTTACTATTCTTTGGTGTGTACAGTGATAGTTTGAGCCTCTTGGAGGAAAGTTCAATCACATACCTGGCAACTCTGAGTGTGGAAATTTTTTGGTTTTAGTAGCTTAAGTGCTCACTTGTTTTAAGTTTTTGGAAGGAAATTTAATTTGAATGAAAAAGAGATGTCAAGTTTTCAGGAGAATATGGCCTTTTACCCTCCATTCCATGAAAACCTTGTACATATGTCCTCTTATCAACCATATTATACATAACAGTATGTTGTCATTATTCCAAATGACCCCGTAGCAACATAGTTCCAGAATTTTTATCATGCCTCCCACCCTCCCACTCCTGCTCAATTTCAATGTCGCCCAACATATGCTCAGATTCAACCACATGAACTTATTTATACACAAAAACAACATGGTAGTTTCAATAACCAGCCCCAAAATGCTAATAAGGGGTTAGCAATATTGATAATATATTGCTTGATTTTCAAAGGCAGATGGATGATATTAAGAGAGAGCAAGAGTTTGTTGTGTAGCAGGAAGAGCTTGCTTGTCAAGCTTATAGTCAACATCATCAGGATATGGAGGTCCAAGAGTATGAATAGGAGGATGCTGCCAGACAAATTGCAGCTAAAGAAGAGAAAATAAAAAGCTTACTTGCACAAAAACAAAAGTAGGAGTTTCAATCAGCCTTCCATGTTCATGAACAACTTGTCCAAGAGGAGATTCCCAGGGTCAAATTTTCAAGCTTTAAGCAAAACTTACTTTCTAAGTTTTCAAGTCAACCTTCTAGTTTTGAAATTCCAAGTTGGAAGGGAACATGCATTAAATCCTGTGAGACTCCATTATCAGACATTCAAATGGAACTAAGCCCTAATGTTCAGAAGGCAGAGGAAGAGAAACTTATTGATCAAGATAAGTTAATCCTCTGGGAAAAGCTTAAGAATGCAAATCCTTTTCATTTAGCCATTAAGTGTCATCAATTGCAGCAGCGAATAATTGGACAGGAGGAAATCTCTCAAGTTCCATTTGGACGAAAAGAGGGTGAAATGGAAGTAGCTATTGAGAAAGATCAATTTACAACTTGGAATAAGAGACTATCTCTATTCTCTCAACTTGATGGAGAAGAGGTAATTATCGAGTTTTGCTCAACACTAGAAAATGAGGAATCTAAACTTTTGCAAGAAGGTGAGGAGAATCAGGTTGAGCAGCTTGTTGTAATGGACATAGCTGAGAATCAAAAGGCAAATTTTACTTCTCACTTGATGATCTGCCTTACTTCATTGACAAGGATGAAAAATTGGACCAACATGAGGCTGATGGAGGTAATACTGATTTATTGTTGCATAAGGGTGAAGGTGAGTTTGAAGTATTTACTCACGATCAAGGGGGTTTAAGTAGCACTGTTCAAGGAGAGCTATGTTTTGATGTGCATGAAAATACCCATCAAGTTGAACACATCCCTGAACTGGGCTTACTGTTTTTCCAAGGGGGTGATTTTGATGCTTTATCAAAGCTAGATGAGAACCACTTTAGGCTTGAAATTAGTCCTTCTGTTTAGAAAATTAAAGAAGGCAGTGAAGAGGATATGTTTTGGAATGATTTAGAAGATTTTTGTGCTAATTTGAGTGCTGAAATAATACCTCTTGATGAAGTTAATCATGAACAGTTCAAGCTTATTGAAGAAGCTTCTTTTTCCTCACTAAGTTAGTCCTAGGGGTTAGACTTTTCTAGCCAAGGCTATAAAACAACAGTGAATGGGTAAGAGACCAACAAGGAGAACTCAATTTTTGTCTTTACAAGGGGCTGTCCGATCAGAGATTTAGCCCAGATTGAGTTTAATGAAATGCCAATGGTTAATCAAGCACTCACACATGGAGCCACAACTGAAAGTGGCATGAAGGATGTACTTGCAGTTGAAAAAGAGTGTGTTTAATTTACTTATCCTTCTTTGAATACAAATGCATATGATCCGTTTAAAGAGGTAAGTGAACTTGTTACCCTCTTTCATGAGGCAGTGCATTGCATTTTTAAACATTTTTTAGTGTACCATCTTTATTCAACTGCCATTAAGCTTGAGAGTCATTGCATATTGAGGAGAAAGGGTAGCTATTTCAACCATCAAGAAAATGGTTTTGTTTGACCAATTTCATACTGGCTAGTATAGGGTAGGTTTAGATGCAGTTTACATTCCCTAAGTGTTGTCTCAACACAGTTTGATATTTTCACTTCTATATTTTCTTGTTTTGAATTAGTTTCCAGTGTCCTAATCTGTTCTATGAGTCTCAAATGAGTTGTATCCATGTACAAGCTTCTCTAGATCTGTTTCTGAGTTTTTCTAATGACTCCATGCCCAATGGATAGGCCTAGGCTACTAGTTTTCATGTTTAGTAGGCAAACATCCAGCAAAGGTCGCCATAAATGTTGCACAATTTTCACCTATGAGCTCAATCAGGCAGGATAAATTATGTTTCAAATGTTCATAAGGGCCAAATGGGACATTTGCATTGAGGGTTAGGTCATGCATCTGATGCCATTTCACAAGGAGCTCAGTTGAAAGTCTGCCTTAGTTGAGTTTGGCATAAAGTTCCTCTCAGGAGGTCGGCAAGACCTTTCGGTTGTCTTGCCGACTAGTCAGGGTTCCTTTCATTTTTGTGTCCCGGTTGGCCAGACATTTTCATTGCAGAGAGGTCTTGCCAAGGGAAGGGAGGCCTCACTAACCAATGTAGGGTCTCAGCGAAACTTGGGGCTCTCGTTGGGATGTCTAGGCGACTAGCAAGGGTCATGCCGACAGTGGTTCACCGGGGAGCACTCGGTACAAGGTTATGCCTTCGGCAAAGGATCCGAGCTCGTGAGGAGATGAGGAATTTGACATGAGGTCTGGCTGATGAGAAGAAGTCTCAGCAACAAGTGATGATCTCGACATGAGGTCTCACCGACAGGGTGAAGTCTCCCCGAATTGAAGCGAGTTCGTAGAAAGGAAAGTATTTTTGGCGTGAGGTCTTGCCGATCAACCACACTCTAGCCGAAAAGTTTTTGGGCTTGCCAAGATGTCTCATGGACCACCAAGAGTCTTGTTGAAGGAGATTGTTATCGAAGAAGGGAGCCCTTGTTCTCCATGAGGTCCTGCCGATAGACGAAGGTTATGCCGAGGGTTGTTCAAAAGAAAGGAGTTCATCGAGATGTCTCGACGACTAACGAAGGTCTCAGAGAAAGAGATGAGTTCACCATGAGGTCTCACCAACACATGGGTGTCTCACCGATGGAGTGGCCTAGTGGTATAATGATGGGGTTTCGGTGAGAGGTCTTCCCAACTTGATAGTGTCTCACTGAAAGAAATGCTTGAGCCCGGGGAAAGTGGTTTGTGTTCACCATGAGGTTTCACCAATAACAAAAGGTCCCACTGAGAAAGTTTGACATTGGCGTAACATTTGGCCGTCAAAGCGATGTACTGCTGATTGCTGGAGGTCTTGGAAAAATGAAGTGAGCTCGAGGAGAGAAAGAGAGCTCGCTAAGAGGTCCTGTCAAGAGAATAGTGTCTCACTGATAGGGAGTTGGCTGCAGTGGGACTCACCGCCGAGAGGAGTTCGATAAGAAGTCTTGCCGACTCGATAGGGTCTTGCCAAGATGAAATGGGCTCACAGAGAGAGTTGCCTTCAGCATGAAGTCTAACCAAATGAGGAAGGTCCTATTGATAGCAAGATGCCTTCGTTATAATATTTTGAGTTTGGCGTGAGGTCTTCCCGACCCGATGGTGTCTCACCGAAGGATGAAGGGGATTTCCTTTGGCATAAGCTCTTGCTGACAATGGAGAATCTTGTCGATAGTGATCAACTTGCCATGGAAAAAGATATCGGTAGGACTCTTAGCGTTCGCTATGACCTCCTGCTGATTGAAGATTTCTTGCTAACCCAATGTGTTTTTGATGATAGTCTGGGCGATGATGAAGGCGAGATCGGTATGAATTTTGCATTTGATATAGGTTCTTGTTGACTGTCGCATGTCCTATAGATAGCTACTACAAGGTCTAATTGCATTGGGGAGACACAACTAATGTCTCACCGATATGCGATTCAATTTGAGCAACCTTTGACCATCTGGTGACCCCATGAGGCATTTGTTCAACCAATCAAAGGAAGTTGTAGGAGAGTCGTGGCAGTTTGACCCCAATGAGGAAGATCAACGGAGTTTAGGCAATGTGGATCCACTCTGCGAATAGAGCAATGGACCAGTTTGATATCCAAGAGTTGTTGTCGGTAAACAGAAGGGGCGAAGACTGTGGAAACAACTGGGTGTCAACTAGCAAGGGGCAGATAGACATTTATGATAATGCTTCAGGACATTCAAAGCAGCTCAACAGAGAGGTTAGAAGGTGGACACGGAGGCCATGAAATTAATACTGTGGTTGCAAAAGATCTGAGGGCTTCTCTTGAGGGAAATCTCTCTTCAATGGCATGGATAGCGGGGATACACTTGAGGGTAGCATTAACTTCATCTGAAAAGATCTAAGGGCAGATCTTTCTGAAGCTTGATATTTTATAAGCCCTAGGGGCCGACATCTTTTTGTATATAAGACATTTTTGCCTCTGTGTAAAGGGGTTCTTTTGATGCTTTTCTAAAGTTTGTGACTTTTGTAGTCCGCTCTTAGATTAGCAAACTTTTGTAACTCGTTTTGGAGCATGATATATAGAACTTAACTTGTTTACCATTGATGGTTCAATTTGTCTTCTAGTTCTTGCAAAATATTGTGCATTTTCAGGTGATCCATTAAGCTACTTCATGAAATCTTTCTCTTTCCTTATAGCTTTTGATTCATGTTAGCATGCCTTTCTTTGCAAGAGTAGTATTATGTAGGTTACAAAATGTGTTTACTCAATTGCACATGAGCTTTTAATTTGTGAAAATCTTCTTTTCCTTCTTGAAAGTGTGTGCATGTCAAACCTGTTTGTATGCATGATCTAAAAAATCTAGTTGCACAGACCCATATCCATCATCAATATTCAAGTGTAGCCTGAGTGTCTCATTGCTCTTATCAATTTGGTGTATCACCATAGGGTTTAGTTTTGATTTTAAAAGCATTCTCCTTCTCATTTTTCCTTACAAGACTAGTAATTTTAGGTGATTACCCAACAAGGAAGCTATCCTTCTCTGGAGGTTGACCTCTGCTTACAAGAAACCCAAATCTTTAGAGGTCTTCCCATGTTACACTGAGGTGTTGAACATCAGGTTCAACAGGGTGCAATTTTGGTGGATAACATGCACATCATTCAAACTCAAAGCATTACTTCACATTACATAACTAATAACTAGATGTTGATAGATGACAAAATTTCAACTACAATATAGTTGTTTAGAAAGTCAACATAAGCAGTGATGCAATTACTTCACATAGCATAAGTAATAAGTCTAGGAGTAGCTTCCAATTGCATTTGCTTGTCATGGCATTCCATGAGAACACTTTTTACTACTCAACATCTTTTCAAATAGTTCATTTCCTTGTCTATGCTATGGATGCTTGGAAGGAATATATGAAATAATAATAGTATGCAATAACATATACAAGGCAATGATTTTTTGAAAAAATGCCTCAAAGAAATGTCGTCTCATGGTGATGTCCATCACCATGAGACCCAATTTCTTTGAGGCACTTTTTCAAACATCTCACTGCCTTTTCTATGCTACCAAATTTTCCATACATGTCTACCAAAGCATTTTATCAAATAGTTCGTTTCCTCACTGCTATGGCAAAAAGCTTAAAAAAGGTGCTTTCCAATAAATTGATGCAATGCAAGGCAGTCAAATAACTTAACTTCATCATTCAAAAGGATTCAATCCACTTTGCAACTCAAAAACTCAATTCTTTCTTTGTTTCCAAACTTCTACCTAGTCTTCCTACTGGGTTAGCCAACCTACTTTTCCTGTCAAAACTTTCAATTTTCTCAAACAAGCTTGTAAAAAATCCCCAAATTAGGCACCCATCATGGCCTAAGTTTACATATCAAAAACTTAATACCAACTCCTTTGGATTAGTGATATTTTATTAGTTTTCTCCTTCAATCTCTCCAACAACTTACATCAATGGATCATATCATTTTTAAACATTTCCCAACCTTTCCAACTTCCCAAAATGATTCTAATATATGGATAGGGCCATCTATTGTACACGTGATACGACTTCATAGAAATAGAGTCTATAGGGTGCCTACCATCAATCCATCCCACAATCAATCTAGATAGGGAATTGCCACATGGGGTCTATATCTATTCTATGGGTGACCCAATCCCTACTATAGATAGGTGGGGGGGCCACTATGGTACAATACGAATCTTGAACCGACCTTATAGATAGTAGGGCCGACGGTCCTATCCAACCAACTAAGCACTATAGTTGGTGTGGGGCGGCCCCCAACTTTCTATAGTTGGGATTCTCTCAGCAGCCTGGCCTGAGATCCGAGTGGGGGGGTTACTCACTCGAGAGAAATCTCGGGTGAGGGTGATCCTCTATAGTGGATGCCTACCCCTAGCCCCTACCCGGCTACCACTATAGTAGCGGTAGGGGGTAGGGCCCCCCCTAAGGGGGCCTACCCCCAGGTATAGATAGGGGGTCCCACCGCTACTATAGCTGACCCTTTCTATATTGGGGGGGTAGGCCCCCACTGGGGGTAGGCCCCCTATCTATATCTGGGGGCTGCACATTTCTATTTGGGCTGAAACTTCCAGGAAAAAACTTTGAATTGGGAGGGCGATCCTCCCGGTGAACTAACCATACCCCAAACTAACACGGGTGAATGAGTAGAGTATACTAGGGTGCTTGAGAGAACCATGTTGAAGGAACTCGGAAAAATGACCCTGTAACTTAGGGAGAAGGGGTGCTTTACCAAAGCACCATGGGAAAGCGGCACATACTAGGGGGTAGCGATCATTTCTTAAAAACACAGGACTCTTCCAAGTGGTAACACGATGTATAGAGTCTGACACCTACCTGGTGCTGGAAGGTTGGAAGGAGAAGTGTAGCTTCGAATGGAAGCCCCGATAAACGACGACAGTAACTCTAACTGTCCTAAGGTAGTGAAATTTCTTGTTGCATAAGTAGCGACCTGCACGAATGGTGTAACGACTGCCCCGCTGTCTCCAACATGGACCCAGTGAAATTGAATTCTCCGTGAAGATGCGGAGTACCAACGGCTAGACAGTAAGACCCTGTGCACCTTTACTATAGCTTCGAAGTGACAACCTCGATCGAATGTGTCGGATAGGTGGGAGGTGGTGACACCAATCCTAGAATACCACTCTTTTTTCTAAGGATGCCTAACCTAGGCCACCATAGACTATAGAAGAAACTATCTGAAACTTCTTTCTTTCTATAGTTCAAGGGTGGTTCATCGAGACACTACAAGGTGGGTAGTTTATCTGGGGCGGATGCCTCCTAAAGAGTAATGGAGGTGTGCAAAGGTAGGCTCAAGCTAACATCAGTCAGCTCATGAGTGTAATGGTATAAGCCTACTTGACTGTAAGACTGATCGGTCGAACAGAGACAAAAGTTGGCCATAGTGATCCAGGAGTCCCATGTGGAAGGGCGCTTGCTAATTGGATCAAAGGTACGCCAGGGATAACAGGCTGATGACTCCCAAGAGCTCTTATCAATGGAGTCGTTTGGCACCTCGATGTCAACTCATCACATCCTGGGGTTGAAGAAGGTCCCAAGGGTTCGGTTGTTCGCCGATGAAAGTGGTATGTGAGTTGGGTTTAGAATGTTGTGAGACAGTTCAGTTCCTATCTACCGCTGGTGTTGAAAGGAGAACTGTGAGGAGCCAACCCTAGTACGAGAGGACTGGGTAGGACCAACCTATGGTGTACCGGTTGTATCCAGAATGCAGTGCCGGGAAGCCAAGTCGATATGGAAGAACTGCTGAAAGCATCTAAGTGGGAAATCCTTCTCTATACAAGTTCTCGCCCAACTGCGAACGCGAACAATATAGTTGACCGTTGGAAAATTGGTGAAAGAACATCACTTCGATAGGTGTTTTTGTGTAAGCACCGCGAGGTGTTCAGTGAGATCATACTAAACCAGGTTCTTATATAAAAAAGAAACTCACTCTCTCCATAAGCGACATCTACCGACTGAACTAGAATTCCCCCCCACCCGAAACTTTAGTTTCCCACCCCCCCTTAGATAAAGCTCCTCCCACCCAAGGCCAAATGGATAGTGGGGTTGATGGATAGTGGGTTGATAGGATGGTGGGGCCCCTATAAATTCTATGGGGGTGGGAAACTGAGGGATGGGTGGGGAGAAGTAGTTGGGGGGATGGGGATATTAAGAATTAGTCATCTACATAGGGTTTTCCAGATTCTGTACATAACATGTCTCCCACCCTTAGGCTAGCCACCCACCCACCCCAACAGATAGGGGTAGGGCCCTCAATATAGGATGGGGTGGGGACCCCTACCCGTTGGGGGGGAATTCTAGTGGTGGTGGGGGGAATGGCATGTTACTCCACCCCTTAGAATAGTAGGGGCCTCCTAAGTTCCAGGGGGGAGGGAATTGTAGTTGGCCAATGGAAATCTAATTCTAATTCCCCCGAGGGTTCACCCTTGCTCCCAGGGGTGGAACGGATTATTTTATGAGAATGAATCTGAGTAAAGTCGCTCCGCATCTCGAACCACTTCTTTCACTTGATTAACTGAAGCCTCCGATGAACCGCTGGGTCTAGATTGGAGCGAGGTATAGTTGTTTCTATCGCATAGTTAGTCAACCCAAATTCTGTTTCTTCGCCCCTCCCAGGCTCATCTGGGCAGGCTAGGAGGGGACGAGAGATAGAGAAATAGAGACCTTGCTCCGTTACCTGGATGGGAGCGAGCGGGCATTACCGACGGGAGAGACATGGATGGAATAGTGGGGTGCGTCTCCTATTTTCAATTGCCACGCGAGTTCCCATCAACAGCCTCCCTCTACCCTCAGGTCCCAGTCCTCAGCTCCATTGGGTCGGATCGCCACTCAATTCAGCAGTATTGTAGAAAGATCAACTACCGATAGCTTCCCCTACCATTTGATATGCCGCCCCTGCCTCTGGTGCCCCTGCCACTACAAGTAGGGGGGCTCCATCCATGGACTTAAACCCCTATTAAAGGGCGACAGTGAGTAGCTGTCGGTAGTGGAGGGGTACAGGGAGCATAGCTGGGGCAAGAGCTTGTGTGGCATACTAATGATGGTCATAGCATCACCGAATACAAATACTTCAAATCCATTCATTGTGAATGCAGTCCCATGCCCTGGTAGCATATTCCTCAAGGACGTAGTATATGTACGGGCTCTTTCATTCCTGTGGTCACGGGGGGGATGAACATTTTGGTGCTAGAGCGATTAATTTTGTTAGGCCTAGGAGCAATGGTAGGATCAGGCGGCATGGGCCCCTACTATTCGTTGGGCAAGACCTCCGTTGATCAGCCGCGGGGTGGGTGGGTGGATGATAGTTATGGATGTATCTCGTGAATGGTAATGATGCCAATGCTTATCGATCCACTCTACCCCGATCTAGAACTAGATTTCCATGCTTTGGCTCAACCTCCATGAAAGACTGTGTGGGTTGTGCCAATGAACGGAATGTGATGCTCAACGCTTCTGGGGACATGGGCAGCAGAACACCATGGGGAAGGTTGGAAGGAGAAGTGTAGCTTCAAATGGAAGCCTCGATAAATGGCGACAATAACTCTAACTGTCCTAAGGTAGCAAAATTCCTTGTCGCATAAGTAGCGACCTGCATGAATGGTGTAACGACTGCCCCGCTATCTCCAACATGGACCCAGTGAAATTGAATTCTCCGTGAAGATGTAGAGTACCAACGGCTAGACGGTAAGACCCCGTGCACCTTTACTATAGCTTCGCAGTGATAACCTCGATCGAATGTGTCAGATAGGTGGGAGGTGGTGACACCAATCTTGGAATACCACTCTTTCGTCTAAGGATGCCTAACCTAGGCCAACCATAGACTATAGAAGAAACTATTTGAAACTTCTTTCTTTCTATAGTTCAAGGGTGGTTCATCGAGACATTGCAAGGTGGGTAGTTTATCTGGGGCAGATGCCTCCTAAAGAGTAATGGAGGTGTGCGAAGGTAGGCTCAAGCTAACATCAGTCAGCTCATGAGTGTAATGGTATAAGCCTGCCTGACTGTGAGACTGACCAGTTGAACAGAGATGAAAGTCGGCCATAGTGATCTGGGAGTCCCGTGTGGAAGGGCTCTCACTCAACAGATCAAAGGTATGCTGGGGATAACAGGCTGATGACTCCCAAGAGCTCTTATCAACAGAGTCGTTTGGCGCCTCGATGTTGACTCATCACATCCTGGGGTTGACGAAGGTCCCAAGGGTTCGGTTGTTTGCTGATGAAAGTGGTACGTGAGTTGGGTTTAGAACGTCGTGAGACAGTTTGGTTCCTATCTACCGCTGGTGTTGAAAGGAGAACTATGAGGAGCCAACCCTAGTATGAGAGGATTGGGTAGGGCCAACCTATGGTGTACCGATTGTATCCAGAATGCAGCGCTGGGAAGCCAAGTCGGTATGGAAGAACTACTGAAAGCATCTAAGCGGGAAATCCTTCTCTATACAAGTTCTCGCCCAACTATGAATGTGAACAATATAGTTGGCCGTTGGAAAATTGGTGAAAGAACATCACTTCGATAGGTGTTTCTGTGTAGGCACCGCGAGGTGTTCAATGAGATCATACTAAACCAGGTTCTTATATAAAAAAGAAACTCACTCTCTCCATAAGTGGCATCTACCGACTGAACTAGAATTCTCCCCCACCCAGAACTATAGTTTCCCACCCCCCCTCAGATAAAGCTCCTCCCACCCAAGGCCAAGTGGATAGTGGGGTTGATAGGATGGTGGGGCCCCTATAAATTCTATGGGGGTGGGAAACCAAGGGATGGGTGGGGAGAAGTAGTTGGGGGGATGGGGATATTAAGAATTAATCATCTACATAGGGTTTTCCAGATTCTCTACGTAACATGCCTCCCACCCAACGGCTAGCCACCCTTAGGCTATCCAACCACCCACCCCAATGGATAGGGGTAGGGCCCTCAATATAGGATGGGGTGGGGACCCCTACCCGTTGGGGGGGAATTCTAGTGGTGGGGGAGGAATGGCATGTTACTCCACCCCTTAGAATAGTAGGGACCTCCTAAGTTCCACGGGGGAGGGAATTGTAGTTGGCCAATGGCTATCTAATTCTAATTCCCCCCCGGGGTTCACCCTTGCTCCCAGGGGTAGAACGAATTATTTTACGAGAATGAATCTGAGTAAACTCGCTCTGCATCTCGAACCACTTCTTTCACTTGATTAACCGAAGCCTCCGATGAACCGCTGGGTCTGGATTGGAGCAAGGTATGGCTATTTCTACCGCATAGGTAGTCAACCCAAATTCTGTTTCTCCACCTCTCCCAAGCTCATCCGGGCGGGCTAGGAGGGGACGAGAGATAGAGAAATAGAGACCTTGCTCCATTACCCAGATGGGAGCAAGTAGGCATTACCGATGGGAGAGACATGGATGGAATAGTGGGGTGCATCTCCCATTTTCAATTGCCACGCGAGTGCCCATCAACAACGTCCCCCTACCCTCGGGTCCCAGTCCTCAGCTTCGTTGGGTCGGATCGCCACTCAATTCAGCAGTATTGTAGAAAGATCAACTACTGATAGCTTCCCCCACCATTTGATATGCCAGACCTGCCTCTGGTGCCCCTACCACTATAGGTAGGGAGGCTCCATCCATGGACTTAAACCCCTATTAAAGGGCGAGAGTGAGTAGCTATCGGTAGTGGAGGGGTACAGGGAGCACACCTGGGGCAGGAGCTTGTGTGGCATACTAATGATGGTCATAGCATCACTGAATACAAATACTTCAAATCCATTCATTGTGAATGCAGTCCCATGCCCTGGTAGCATATTCCCTAAGGACGTAGTAGATGCACGGGCTCTTTCATTCCTGCGGTCGTGGGGGGATGAACGTTTCAGTGCTAGAGCGATTAATTTTGTTAGGCCAAGGAGCAATGGCAGGATCGGGCAGCATGGGCCCCTACTATTCGTTGGGCGAGACCTTCGTTGATCAGCCGCAGGGTGGGTGGGTGGATGATAGTTGTGGATGCATCCTGTGAATGGTAATGATGCCAATGCATATCGATCCTCTCTACCCTGATCTGGAACTGGATTTCCAGGCTCTGGCTCAACCTCCATGAAAGACTGCGTGGGTTGTGCTAATGAACGGAATGTGATGCTCAACGCTTCTGGGGACACGGGTAGTGGAACACCATGGGGAAGGAACAAATGCCCATATTGAAAGGTTCTGGAACTGGGATCCACGTACCGCATCCTGTTAGGTATAGTAATCTCCAGTCACAAATTATTGTTGCTCCAGACATCGGCCAACTGAATGATAAAACAAAGAGGATTTACAACTATCCCACCCACCCCAACTCAATCTAGGGCAATCTAAACTATAGAGGGTAGGTGGGGGGGCCCTCCCACCCAAACTCTATCTAGATCTACTCGGACTGGGTCGGATGGGCCTAGGGCAACAACCATGATTCTTAACATAGGAATTAATGCCTCGTAATGGTCACTTCTTCCAACATGCCCTCTCAGCGGGAGGAGAGGCGCTGCCCCGCCCTACAGTGCTTTGAATGACGAGTGGATCTGCTGCTTACACCGATGCTCAGAAAAAGTAGAATTGATTTTTGAACCAACTAGATTGACTAGATCTACTACTCAAAACTACTAGTGGATCACTGGGGCGAGCCCATCCCAATCTATATCGAAATTGACTTGGCTGGCTCTGCCTTTCCCACAATAATAAGAGGGGGGCCACTGCTAGCTATGGAGTAACCGGTTCCTCAATGGTCTCAACAAGATCACCGGACTCGACTAGATCAACTAGCTCTGGTTCAAATGCTATCAATGGTGCTGAGGGACTGTAATCAGATAGTTAGGCTATGGAATGGACCACTGACGTCGCGATGCTTCTTCAATTCCTCTCTAGGCCATCAGTTCGAAGCGACATTGAGTCAATCTATTTCACTGGTGGGGTAGATAGAGGCATCGCTTGTCGGAGAGGAATATTTCTTTCTCAATGAGAAGCCTATCCCCTAACCCACCCCATTCCTCTCACCCATTGCGGTTCGATCCTCACCCATTCGTTAGCCAAAGCCGAACTGAGAAACTCGCTCAAATAGGTTTGGCTCGCTCGCCCCTGCTGCTCCGATTCGGATCAGGGGGCTGGCCTCTGAGAAAGCCCCCAACCCATGGAAACATCAATTTGATTCTTCTATGCCCAATGATGCAGTCCATTTCCCGCCCTATAGTTTCTTTGGCCCTAAAATTCTATGGGCCTGCTTGAAGTAGTCAAAGCTTCGGTTGGCTAGTCCCATTTCTTTTACCCAAAATGGAAACTAGATCACTGGGAAGCACAAGAGCTGGTTCAGCATACATCCTTTATTTTCCTTTAATTTCTTGCCCCCCCCAATTCTAGTTGTTGTCAGAGGGATGGGATTCAGTAGGAGGGAACTGGAATAACACTTGGGAGAGTCCCGGGGTGGGTGAAGCCTCAGCTTTGAATATGTCAATACGGATCTGGAGTGTCAATATGCATTATTTTGATCCCGCATTCACATATCATCAAACCGGTGGAACTAATAGCAGGGTCATTCATGACCAATGCCATGACCAGCTCTTCACTCCGCTCTCGATCAGAGAAGTCTCCACCTACCCTTCCTTGCAACTGCCTCACCCCCAGATTAGAACCTATGGTTGAACCCCTACCCAACTATCGAGCAACCAGAGTTACGTCTAGATAGGATGAAGGTTCGCGGAGGGAAGCAGAACAGACCTTTAGGGGAGTGAGTGTCCCCCGTCCCTACTTTTACTCCCCCCTACTATGAGGGGAAGGAAGGGCCCACCCCCACAGGCATTCCATTCCTTTACACCTTTTTTGTATTTTTACAAAATTTGAAATTGACAACTTTGTCAATATTTTGCAATTTTTCACTTTATGCCTAAATTAACTAACTAAGACTATTACAACCTACAAAATGGCTATTTAAGCCTTATTATATCATCAAAACACCTTAACCAATTCAAACTCCTAAATTTTCCTCATGGAGGCATGTGCTTGCAAAGGTGCACCTGCACGACAAACTATGAATGCTTGGAAAAAATCTATCAAAGCATAATAGTAAGCAATAGAATAGACAAGACAATTAGTAGTTTCAAAAAATGTCTCAAAGAAATGTGGTCTCATATCACCATGAGACCACATTTCTTTGAGGCATTTCTTCAAACAACTCACCACCTTTTCTATGATACCACATTTTGCATACATGTGTACCAAAGCATTTTATCAAACTACTCACTTCCTTGTAGCTATGGCTAAAAGCCTAAAATAGGTGCTTTCCAACAAAATATGGATGCTTGGAAAAATATCTATCAAAGCATAATAGTAAGCAATAATACCATAGAGAAGGAAATGAACTTTATGAAAAAATGCCTAAAAGAAATGCATTCTTATGGTGATGGAATGCCATTACGTGCATTTTTTTGTAATGGCATTCCATCACCACGAGACCCCATTTCTTTGAGGATTTTTTTCAGATAGTTCACTTCCTTCTCTATGCCACTATAGTTATCGTACATGTCTACAAAAGCATTTGATCAAACGGTTCACCAACTTGCTGCTATGGGTAAAAGCCTAAAAACACATCCTTTCAAACAAGACATGGATAAGGAAAATAGTAAGCATGATAATTAGAAATATATAGTTTAATAAATACTCCAAAATTTTGTTCATTATCTCATACATTATAAGTCATGATGTGGATCACTATTGTAGTTTTTGTGATTGAATAATTTGTTGTTTTATTTTTTTAGATGTTGCAAGCCAAAACACCTCTGAATGTGACAAGGGAAATGGAGATCGATGTTTCATCTGCTATAAAATCCTTGATGGCTCTGACAGGGGAGGTATGAGGAAAATTATTAAATTTCAATTTACATTCATTTTTATAGATGTTAGTTAGTGAAAAATCAAACCATTATTGATTTATATAGTTTAATTTTTATTTGGATGGTTTATACATGGCTTGAGCATGCTTGAGCATGGGTGTGTGAATATTTCCTCATGGAGAGAGATCATGAGATGGTGGTAAGTGATTATTTTGTTAAATACATTATTTTTTATAATGTAATTTCTATATATTCATGTCTTTACTTCTTATTGTAACAATTAAAACTTCACCATGAACTAAACACTAGGAGGAGTAGCAAGAGAACTCTTTGAGTGCAACACAAATGAGTGACAGACCTATCGCCATCTGATCGACAAGCAAAGGGAAAGAATTTATTTCCAGAGCATGGAGAGCAATGATTTTTTATTCCAGAGCCCTTTGTTGTACACCTACATCACAGTTTTGTACATATTTTGTATTGGATATATTTGACATTATATGCCTATATGGCATTCTCGTAAGCCTATATGGCTATTTTGTACATATAATTCATACTTATATCGACATATTGATGTATTCCTAAATGGATATTTGGTTAATACAAATCTTTTTTATCAATGGTGTCCATATTTGCATTCTAAATTGATGGTTCAATAGATATGAGTTACATGTATTCAAGTGTATACTTTACAACTTACATGTATACTTTGTGACTTACGTGTGTTCCAATGTATACTTTGCGACTTATGTTTTTTCATGTGTATACCTTGTATTCATGCATATTTTTTTTTTAATTTGTGCATACTATGTATTCGTGTGTATACTTCAAGGCTTACTTGTTTTTGAGTACTTGTGCTTCCCTTATTCAGATGTACATGCTTGACTTATTCATGTGTATACTTATTAATTGGTCAGCCCTAGCATTGATCATTGTTGTCCTTCATGATTTGTCTTCAATATTAATTGATTGATGCTAAACAACTTTATCCAAAAGAATTAAACACGTTTTCAATTGGTATTCCATGAAATGATTCATAAAAATATTCCAATATGTTCTTGATGCATCACCATATAAGCATGTCGAAATATTTATATGTCAACTTTTTGTAATATTATTTCTTGTATATGAAATGGACTCAGGAGAAATCAAGTTATAATTTATAATACAAATAAGAAATGGACTCAACGCTATCCTAGACCCTTGAATGGGTCCATTTAACAAATCAACACAATTTCAATCACTCTTCCAATTGCAAAACACCATTGGGAAGCATTTACTAGTCTACAAATCCACAAAATCCACAATTTTTAGAGCGTGATTGGCCCTCTAACCCCACTATCCTCTAAACCCTCACTTTTCTTAAAATTCAGTAGGGTATATTGAAAACCCCATATCCAAAAGTCATACAACCTCAAAACCTGTTCCAACACTCTTCATTCTACATGCACAAACTTAATTGACCACCAAATTATGCTGCCCCTTGACTTAACCCACTTTTACTCCCTCAAACCTCTCTTTTTCATTCAAAACCCCTCTATTCCCAATCAGGGCATCATGCCATAACATACTTTTGACCTCCCTTGTCCTTATAGACCATTTGAACACATAAAACTCCACAACCTCGCCCTATTTCCAACCTATTCTAGCTTATTCTCAAGCAATTTCTTCTTTTCACCTCGTCTAACCTTGATTTTAAGGCCTAAAATATGAATTTTAAACAAACATTAATAATCTATTCCAATGCCTTTACCAATGCTATTTTCTTATTTGTACTTACATAATTGACTTAAATGACCCCACACTAACTCAAAACTAAAAGAAATATTACAAAATGGCCTATCGTGGCCTTATTTGACATTATAATGACTAAAACCATTGAACTAGAACTTATTCATCAAATGGAGAAACAAGGTTCTTTGCACCAATGATCATACGCTTTTTGTGTGGAATACTCAGACTTTTCAACCGTCATGTGTATGTTTCTCTTTTCCATTGTTTTGCATGCCATCATAAGGGATCAAGCCAATTGAATGCAACTCAGATCAATTCCGCATGTTTGGGTGTGAAAGAGGACCATGTCTAGCATAAACCTACCTATTAGGATGCATTGGAGCAGTTAGTTTGGTCACATGAATTACAAAATGAAAGTTGCATCACTTTGCAATTTTAGACTGCTTCCATTTGACACTTTTTCCATCAAGTGAAAACTGAACACCACAGAAAAATGACTCTGAGATAACAAAAATCGAGAGAGGTTATTGTAGAGGGGCCCAATGGGATCATGTAGGCTCAAACATAGAGTTCATAAGTGTCATGGTTTCCAAGTAATATCCCATCAAAGTTTGCTTCCCTTTTGCACTTTGGACCCTTAATGGATCGATCTGGTTGAATACAGCTCAAAGTGATTCTGCATGTTTGGGTGAAAAAGAGGACCATGGCTAGTGTAAAAATACCTATTTAGATTCATTTGAACAGCTTGTTTGGTCACACGAGTTGCAAAAAAAAAGTTGCACCACTTTGCAATTTTGCACTACTTACATTTGACACTTTTCCATCAAATGAAAATTCGCTACCACGAGAAAACCACTATGAGATAGCTAAAACCGAGAGAGACTTTTGTAGAGGGGACCAATGTGATCCTATACGATCAGACGCAAAGTTTCTAAGCATCATGGTATTTGAGTAACATCATGTTGAAGTTTGCAACCATTTTGCACTTTAGACTTTTAAGGGATCGATCGAGTTGAACATAGCTTAGAGCAGTTCCGCACATTTGGGTGTGAAAGAGGACCATGCCTAGCATAAACATACCTATTTGGACAATTGGAATAGTCTGTTTGGTCACACGAGTTGCAGAACAAAAGTTGTAGTACTTTGCAACTTTACATTGCTTGCATTTGACACTTTTTCCATCAAGTAAAAATATTCCGCCATAGGAAAAGCACTTTGAGATAACTAAAAACAAGAGAGGTTTTTGTAGAGGGGCCCACTGTGATCTTGTAGGATTAGATGAAATGTTTCTAAGCATCACGGTATCCGTGTAAGAACATGTTGAAGTTTGTAGCCATTTTGCACTTTAGATCCTTAAGGGATCAATCCAATTGAACATTACTTAAAGCTATTCCGTGTGTTTGGGTGCAAAAAAGGACCATGCCTAGCATAAAAATACATATTCAGACACATTGGAATAGTCTGTTTGGTCACACGAATTGCAGAAAAAAAGTTGCACCACTTTGCAACTTTGCACTACTTGCATTTGACACTTTTTCCATCAAGTGAAAATCTACTGCCACAAAAACCACTTCAAGATAGCCAAAACTAAGATATTTTTTGTAGAGGGGCCCAACACGATCCTGTAGGATCAAACAAGAAGTTTCTAAGTGTCATGGTATCAGAGTAACAACATGCTGAAGTTTGTAGTCATTTTGCACTTTGGACTCTAAAGGGATTGATCCAGTTGAATGTAGCTTGGAGCGATTCCACATGTTTGGGTACAAAAGAGGACCATGCCTAGCATAAACATACCTATTTGGATGTGTAGGAATAGTCCATTTGGTCACACACATTGCAGAACGAAAGTTGCACCACTTTGCAACTTTGCACTACTTGCATTTGACACTTTTTCCATCAAGTGAAAATCCGCCGCCACAGGAAAACCACTTTGACATAGCAAAAAATGAGAGGTTTTTGTAGAGGGTCCCAATGTGATCCTATAGGATTAGATGAAAATTTTCTAAGCATCACAATATCTGAGTAACAAAATGCTAAAATTTGTAGCCATTTGCACTTTGGACTTTAAAGGGATCGATCCGGTTGAACATAGCTCAGAGCAATTCTGCATGTTTGGGTGTGAAAGAGGACCATTCCTAGTGTAAAAATATCTATTCAAACACATTGGAACAATCCATTTAGTCACATGAGTTGCAGAATGAAAGTTGCACTACTTTACAACTTTGCATTGCTTACATTTGACACTTTTTCCATCAAGTGAAAATCTGCCGCCATGGGAAAACCACTTCAAGATAGCCAAAATTGAGAGAGGATTTTGTAGAGAATCCCAATGCGATCCTATAAGGTCATATAATAATTTTCTAAGCATCACGGTATCTGAGTAACAACATGTTGAAGTATGCAACCATTTTATACTTTGGACTCTTAAAGGATTGATCCAGTTGAACATAGCTCAGAGTGATTCCACGTGTTTGGGTGCAAAAGAGGACCATCTCTATTGTAAAAATATCTATTTAGACATGTTGGAATAATCCGTTTGGTCACACGAGTTGAAGAACGAAAGTTACACCACTTTGCAACTTTGTACTGCTTGCATTTAACACTTTTCCATCAAGTGAAAATCCGCCGCCACGGGAAAACCACTCTGAGATAGCCAAAACCAAGAGAGGTTTTTGTATAGCGGCCTAATAAAATCCTATAGGATCAAAAGAGAAGTTTCTAAGTATCAGGGTATCCGAGTAACAACATGCTGAAGTTTGCAACCATTTTGCACTTTGGACTCTTAAGGGATCAATCTGGTGGAACGTAGTTTGAAGCGATTCCGCGTGTTTGGGTGTGAAAAAGACCATTCCTAGCATAAACATACCTATTCAGAAGTGTTGGAATAGTCCGCTTGGTCACACAAGTTGTAGAACAAAAGTTGCACCACTTTGCAACTTTACACTACTTGCATTTGACTCTTTTTCCATCAAGTGAAAACTGGACACCATGGGAAAACCACTCCAAGATAGCGAAAACTAAGAGAGGTTTTTGTAGAGGGGCCCAACATGATCTTGTAGGCTCAAATGAATATTTTTTAAGAACCATGGTTTATGAGTAATACCTCATCAAATATTGTTTCCCTTTTACACTTTGGACCCTTAAGGGATCCAGCCTAACTAACCTACTTCACTGATCTAAACTATCAAATTCGGTGGACCATTATTGGTTAGTGTACATGAAGGAAAAAAGCATGCCATCTTCTATGTATTGATACTCCATGAACCTGCATTTGAGCTAAAGAAAGAGTGTAGCTCATTTGATCCATTTAGTGTACAACAAGCCTCATATGGTGCAATGTTAGTATCATCCATCAACCAAAAATACCTATGAACTGAAGACGTACCTTCACTACTTGGACCCATCAAAGCATTACATCACTTGATAATTGATCTTGCATATGTCAACTTTGCATTGTCTTTATACTTTAACTCTTCTCATGCTAATGCTCTTTTCATGCATGCTTCTGCACCATCATGCTCCCCCTTTCCATGCCCGACCTCACAAAAGTTTCACATATGCTATACACCTGTAGTGACATGCATCATGCTCAACCAGTAGAGCATGCGTGAGTTCTTGAACTATGTTGCACAATTATCTGACCATATTATATGTTGATTGTATGCTATGCCCCTCTAAGCCAAATCACTATAGAACATTTGGAAACAACCTTGCACAAACTCTAGAGAATATGTGTGATCATCACTAATATAAAAGTGATACTCCTTCAACACCTTCCTCTAGTCTTCTATACTATCAGCTGCATGAATAAATGCTATTTTCATAAATATCGAAACCTATGCGGAGTTATAATATTGTGACTGCACCTCACACTATGGTTGTAGAGTGTAGTTATCTGTAAAGTCAACCACTGATACTATGCTACCAATTGGAAAGGTGTCATTGCATAGCTTGAATTGTGTGTCCAACTATTGGGCTCTATGTTTATGCCTTGCAGACTCATACACTATATTGTCATGAAACATGGACATAAACTAATACACTATAATCTTCTGAATAACCAAATCACACCTTTTTGCTTGAGACCCATCTTTTGTAGCATATGCCACTATTTTATACTCCTTGAACTCTACTAGTTTATGTCCCACCTCATCCATGCTTTCCATATGTTGACATACTGGCATATGCTGCAAGCCACTGTAATGCTCACATGAACCATCCAAGCATGCTGTCATGTAGAATATTTGGCCATCCTCTATTTCACATAATTTTTTTGATAAGAACTCTCTTGAATATTTTGGTGGAGCTTCTATGCCACAATCCTACAAAACATTGTTCGTATGCAAATCACAACATATAGAATGATAAACATCATAATGGTTAGAGAATTCAATATGTAGTCTACAATAACAAGTAGTGCGTGTGTGATTTATCTTGACATAAAAGCCTTAAGAATTTCAAAAAAATCTTTGACAAATACTAATTTGAGGATAATCCATTTGAAATTTACAAAAAAATTGGGTTTGAGTCATATCCAAAAAATGCTTTGGATGTGGCTCACGGTTTCGACTACCGATTCTCCTTCTTACCACATCCCTTTGATTCAGAGATGGCCTTGTGTTATTCTTCTAATACTCTTCAATTAGTGTTCTCAATGCTTCAACAACTTTTTTATATTTTTTTAGTATTCTCCTTGAGAATTCCCATAATTTATTTGAATTGGTGCCCTCAATTCTTTGCCACCTTTGAATGACTTTTGATAAAAAATTTCTACTAATTCTCATTTGTTCACTCGTCTTTCTAATGAGACAAGCTCTCTTTGTTTGACTGCTTACCAAAGTCAATGTAATGACACATTGTGTGACATTACTATCCTTTGAGCGTGAGGTTTTACCCACACTCTCATATGCATCCATTAGATTCTTCACAATAGTGTTTTCACTCGATGCATTTGATGTTCTCAACCCAAGAGTCTTCATGATGTCTCTATACTTTATACCCCACATCATTTCAACAAATAGTTGACATCTTGCATTCTCATTTAGCCTTTCAAAGTAAAATTCCCAAATCTTATCAACATATCTTCTACAAGTGCATGCTGGAATCTTACCTTCCATGTGCTGCAAAATATCCTCATCAATATTAATCAAATACTTTGGCTTTCTACACACAATTCTAGGTGGTGTTCTCCTAGGTACATACATCTCAACATTATGAATTTCATCAATATTTAATTGAGGTGGGCTAGATTGTGTACCTTCTATTGATGGTGGAGTAGAAGACATACCTTGAGGTTCTCATGGGGATGATGGCATACCTTCTTCGTCAAATCCGAGTGATGAACTCTCAACTTGAGATGCGTTCGATGGTGTCCAACCATATTCACTTGTGATAGATGGTATCCCTCCATATTCACTTGTGGTAGCTAGTGTCCCTCCATATTTGCTTGTGCTTAATGGTGTCCCTTCATATTCACTTTCCATAGAGGGTGTGTCTCCAACTACGATACCTGAATCTATCTTACCACGATGCTTTCGCATTCATTCCTATTGTGTTGCCAAATCTTGTTCTTTTTTTTTTACGGTTGAGGTTCCTCTAGTTGGCTTGTTTTCATCAATAGTACCCAATTTATTCTTTTCACGATATGCCACCACCTATTCTATCTCCTTTTCTTTGAAGGTTTCATACTCTTCGTTTGTTAGTTTATTCCTTCTTCGTTTCTTCGACATGGCAGATAATTAAATTACCTATAGCATGGTAATTAGATGAATATTAGTTCCTAAAGTATTTTTCCATTCAAATAAATGAAATGTATGTCATTCAAGGCTTCATAAAAAATTCTTACAATCATCTTGTACAAGACTATTTATAGCATAGACAAAGGTGGTGTAGGGGCATGCCATGATTACAAGATAGGAAAAATTACATTGTTTTTCTTGTGTAAATGGGGTGTTAAGGAAGGGTTTTGATGAAATGTTGAAGGAACGTTCCATGTAATGGTTATTTGAGTTTGTACAAGGCATTTTTGAAGTGTTGTTGGTATTGGTGAGGTCTGGTAAGCCTAGTTGTCAAGACTTTCAATAAACCCTAGGTTATTTGCATGAAAGTTGAGGGTTTGGCAGTACATCATTTTAGAGGTCAAGGCTTTGAGAAATAATGGTTGATTTTTTTTTTTTGTAACACAATTAATGACTGCTAGTTGAGATTTGGTGAAAACAAAGAGTTTTGAAGGTACCTCCTTTGTAAAAGAGGGCTATTTGGTGGCCTATAAGGCAGGGTAGCCTATTGGTTTTCAATATTATTGCAAAGAAACCTCTTGAAACCTTTTGGTATGTTGTGTTAGGAGTTTAAGTGTGTCTCATATGATGTTTTTTAGGTCTTTGTACAACCTTCTCTAAAATATATTGAGAAAAAGTAGTGTTGGAGGGCTACAAGCCTTTAGGTGTGTGTTTGGGATATGTTGAGTGTATAGTGTTTAAGGGGCTAGTTTGTTGTTTTAGTTTGATCATTTTGAGTTGGTTGGGATCTTCACCACCTAGGTTGCTACCATGCTGCCCCTAATTTCTCAACCCTACCCTATTGGCAAGCTAGCAGAGTGTTGGCAAGCTAGACCACTCACTAGCTTGCCAATGCAGTAGGGTTGAGAAGGTAGGGGTGGTGTATGCCTCATAGAAATGGGGTGTCATGGTGATGTAATCACTGTGATACCCCATTTCTATGAGGCATACATTGCCCCTACCATGCTAACCGTTTCTGAGACCAACCTGAACACACAATTTTAAGGTTTGAAAGTCATTTAAAATGGTGTATTGACCCATTCCTCTCACTATGGGAACATCACTAAAACGGTGTGGGAATGTTGAGTGTGTACAAGGGAGGTCAAGAGTTGAGTTTGGCATGGAGCCCTAGAGTGAAATTTGGTGTTTTCCATGTGAATTTGAGAGGTTTTGACATGCTAAAGTGAGTATTGTGTTAGGGAAGCATTGTTTCTTGTTGAATTGAGTTTTTGCAGGCCTTTTAGACCTATTTGAGGTGGTGGCATGTTTTGATAAGGTTGGGAAGTGTGTTTTCTAATAAGCCCTAGGTTATTTTCCTTAAAAAGAGGGTTTTTGGTTTTGGCATCTTAGTGGATGAATTTCTGAGAAGTAATTGTGAATTCTTTGGTCTGAATACATATAAATTTCTTCCCATATATGTTTGGAGGTTTTGGTCAAGTTTCAAGATAAGTTTCTTTGCTAAAGTGTCCTAATTTGAGGCCTAGCTAGTGTAGAAAGCTTGATTTGAGAAAGTTGTTACAAAGTAACCAATAGTGTTTTGTTGGCATGTGATTGTGTACCCTAAAGGGTCCTTGAAATGGTTCAAGTCTTGATTTGAAATAATCTCATCGAGAAGAAATACCCAATTGAATGAGTTGGCAGCGGTACAAGGAAGAGTGCTGATTTCATGAAAAGTGAAGAGTTTTGAGAATTGTGACTTGTGAATTGTTGTTGTTGGTTGATTTTTTGTGTTTAGTTGTGTTGAAAGACCTCCCTTGGTTGCATCACAATTCAAATTCTTTGTCCATGCTTCCATTTTGATGACAACCTAAGGTTATAATGACAAACAAATAATGATCAATATGGAATATAATTCTTTGACAAAATACCTCAATGAAAGCTTTAGAGAGTAGTATTGCACTTCCATAATAAAGGATTGAGAAATGATGTTTGTTTTAATTAAACCATATGTCATATATATGTGTATACAAAATGTGGAAGCATACACAAGGAAAGTTAATTGTTAAATAACAAAATGCCTCAAAGAGATGTGGTTTAAAAATGTAATTGGCAAGTGTATAGAATTGTGTAATTTAAAATGTGCATTGACAACCTAAGGTTATAATGACAAACAAACAATGTCTAAAATGGAATATGAAAAATAACAAAAAAGAAAGAAATCCATAATAGGATGAAAGAAAATGTGTTAAGACTTCACATACCTAAAAAACTAGAGTTTCAAATGGAGGATTTCAACCCAATTATGTAGCCTTAGCTTTTTCTTTCTTGAAACTCCTCAACAATTTGACTTTTTCAAAAGCTTGTTCCCTTCCAAACTTCAATTGTATATCAGTTTTCAATATAATTCAACTTGAATTGATATTATATGTCTATCAACCTGAAAACTCTACTATTTCATGCAAAGGTGGTAGAAAGATCATGAAAAAGGTGTGGAATGTGAAAAACATGCATGCACACTTCACAACATCATCAAAAAACTACTTTTTGTCGAAGCACGCATAAAACTAGGAGAATATGCAGAATGTGGGCCTTGAGATCACAGGTATATTGAGTTTTTTTACCATTTTTAGTGCAACACAAAATGCACCCACGTTATAATGCAAGCGCGTTATTTTTTTCGAGAACAACCATATCTCTACTTCTTCAAAACATGCTCACATTATGAGAAAGTTGGTATTTTAATAGATTTATTTTCTCTCTCTTTGTATATACCCTATATACCGTAATTCTATCTCTCTTCCCTCTACCCTTATACCCTAATTTTGTCTCTCTACCCTCTACCCTTAACCCTTATACCCTTTATCTCTCTCCCACTCCCTCCCCCTCTCTCTCTCAAGTCTCTCCCTCATCTCTCAACCCCTATACCCTCTCCATCTCTCAACTCCCCATCTCTCACTCATTCACTCATTTGATCTCTCTCCCCTCTACTCTCTACCATTAACCCCTATACCCTCAACCCTTAAACCTTAATTTTATCTCTCTCCCCCTCCCCCCTCTCTTGAGTCTCTCCCTCCTACCCCCTCTCCCTCTATCAACTCTCTCTCTCACTCACTCTCTCTCTCACTCACTCACTCTCTCTTTCTCACTCACTCACTCACTCACTCCCTCTCTCAATTCTCCCACTCCCTCCCTCTCTCTCCTCGAAGCCCTCCTCCCCATCTCTCAACCCCTGAGCACTTCTCCTCCTCTCCCCCTCTCTCTCTCTCTCTATCTCAACCCCTATACCCTTCCATCTCTCTCAACTTCCTATCTTCAGCCTTTTACCTACCTATTCAATCTCTAATTCTACCTTTAACCCTTTGTACTCGCGAACCTTAAACCCTAATTCTATCTTCGCCCATCTACCCTCTACCTTAACCCTTATAATTCCTCTATTTCTCTCCCAATTCTCCTCTCTTTGATTCCCTTCTCCTCCTAACCCCTTTCTCCCTCTCTCAACTCCCTCTCTCACTCCATTCCCTCCTCTCCCCACTCACTCTCTCTCTCTCTCTCTCCTCACTCACCACCTCTCTCTCTCTCACTCATTCTCTTTTCTCACTCACCCACTCACTCACCCCTCTCTCTCCTCTCTCTCACTCTCACTCACTCTCCAACTCCCTCCCTCCCTCTCTTGAGTCTCTCCCCATCTCTCAACCCCTATACCCTCCCTTTCTCAACTCCTCTCTCTCACTCCTTTTATCTCTCTCCCCTCTACCTTAAACCCTAAACCCCTCTACCCTCAACCCTTAAACCCTCAACCCTTAAACCTATATCTCTCTCCCACTCCCTCCCCCTCTCTCTTGAGTCTCTCCCTCATCCCTCAACCCCTATACCCTCTCCATATCTCAACTCCCTCTCTCTCTCACACACTCACTCCCTCTCTCTCCCTCTCTCTCACTCACTCTCTCCCACTCCCTCCATCTATCTCTCTAGTCTCTCCATTGTCTCTCAACCCATATACCCTCTCCCTATCTCAACTCCTCTCTCACTCACTCACTCCTTCGATCTCTCTCCCCTCTACCCTAAACCATAAACCTCTATACCCTTAAAACCTCTACCCTTAAACCTCTATCTCTCTCCCACTCCCTCCCTCTCTCTCTCTAGTCTCTCTCTCATCTCTCAACCACTATACCCTCTCCATCTCTCAACTCCCTTTTCTGTCACTCACTCACTCATTCGATCTATCTCCCCTCTACCCTCTAACCTTAACCCCTATACCCTCAACCCCTAAACCCTAATTCTATCTCTCTCCCCATCTACCCTATACCCTTAACCCTTGTACCTTTATCTCTCTCCCAATCCCTCTATCCATTGAGTCTCTTCCTCCTACCCCCTCTCCCTCTCTTAACTCCCTCTCTCTCTCACTCTCTCTCTCTTTCTCACTCCACTCCCTCTCCCTCCTCACTTACTCACTCCACTCTCCCACCTCCCTCTCTCTCATTCCTCCTCGCCCTCAACCCCTATACCCATCTCCCTCTTCAACTCCCTCTCTCACCACTCCCACTTTGATTTCTCCCCTTTACCCTAAACCTAAACCCCTATACCTCAACCATTAAACCTCACCTTAACCTCGACGACCTCCCGACCCCTCCCTCTTGAGTACTCCCTCATCTCCCTCAACCCCTATACCCTCCATCTCAGCCCTCACCCTCCCCTTCCCCACCTCACCCCTCTTTCCCCACCTCACCCACCCACCCCTCCCTCCCCACCTCCACCACCTCTCTCACTCCCTCCCTCTCTCTCTTGAGTCTCTCCCTCATCTCTCAACCACTATACCCTCTCCCTCTCTCTCACTCACTCACTCCTTCAATCTCTCTCCCCTCTCCCCTCTACCATAAAACCCTATACCCTCAAACCTTATACCCTCAACCCTTAACCCTCTATCTATCTCCCATTCCCTCCCTCCCTCTCTCTCTAGTCTCTCCCATGTCTCTCAACCCCTATACCCTCTCCATCTCTCAACTCCCTATCTCTCAATCACTCACTCATTCGATCTCTCTCCCCTCTACCCTCTACCATTAACTTGTATACCCTCAACCCTTAAACCCTAATTCTATCACTATCCCCATCTACCCTCTACCCTTAACCCTTATACCCTCTATCCTCTACCCTCTATCTCTCCCACTCCCCCTCTTGAGTCTCTCCCTCCTAACCCCTCTCAACCTCTGTCTCCCTCACCACCCACCCTCCCTCCCCACCACCACCTCGCCTCACTCTCCCCACTCTATCTCACTCCACTCCCTCTCCCCTCTCTTCACTCACTCTCTCCCACTCCCTCCCCCTCTCTCTCAATCCTCTACCCTCTACCCTCAACCCTAATCCATTAACCCTTAAACCCTTAAACCCACTTAGTAAACTCTCTCCCCTAATCCCTCAACCGTCAATCCTCTACCTTTAGCCTTAAACCCTCTACCATATAAACCCTTAAACACTCAACCCTAAACCATTAAACCTCAACCCTTAAAACCTAAACCCTTAAACCCTCTGCCCTCTACCCTTAATCCTCTATCCTCTACCCTCTACCCTCTACCCTCTACCCTCAACCCTAATCCATCAACCCTTAAACCCACTTAGTAAACTCTACCCTAATCCCTCAACCCTCTTGATCCTTAATCCATTAACCCTTAAACCCTAATCCCTCAACCCTCTTGACCCTTAATCCATCAACCCTTAAACCGTAATCCATCAACCCTTATACCATCTACCCTATACATTGGACCCTCAACCTTAATCCCCCAATCCTATACCCTCAATCCTCTACCCTCAACCTTAAACCCTCTACCCTCTACCCTCTACCCTATACATTAAACACCCAACCCTCAATTCTCAACCCCCAACCCTTAATCTCTCAATCCTCAACCCTCAAACCCTAAACTCTCAACATTGATACCCTCTACCCTATACATTGGAATCTTAACCCTAGTCCTTCAACCATATGTACCCTAAACCCTAATCCCTCAACCCTATACCCTCAACCCAATACCCTGATCCCTCAACCCTATAGGTCCTCAACCCTATACCCTCTATTCTCAACCCTCTACCTTATACATTAGATCCTCAACCCTCATATATCTACATCCCCCCATCCTCTTCTCTCCTTCTCTCTATCCATCCATCCCTCCTTCTCTACCCTAATCCCTCAACCCTAAACCCTAAATCTTAAACACTCAACCCTAACTCTCGACCCTCAAACCTTAAACCCTAAAGCCTTAAACCCTCTACCCTCTACCCTAAACCCTAATCCATCAACACTAATCCCTCAACCCTTACACCATTAAATCCAAGAAAACTCCCTACCCTAATCCCTAAACCCTCAACCCTTAAACCATAATCCCTCAACCCCCATACCCTTCACCCTGTACATTGGACCCTCAACCCTAATCCCTCTACCCTATTCCCTATACCCTCAATTCTCTACCCTCAACCCTCAACCCTTAAACCTTGACCCTTAAATCCTCTACCCTCTACCCTCTACCCTATACATTAAACCATCAACCCTCAATTCTCAACCCTCAACCCTTAATCCCTCAACCCTCAATCCTTAAACCCTAAACCCTCAACCCCTAAACCCTCTACCCTTTACATTAGAACCTCAACCTAATCCTTCAACCATATACCCTCAAACCTATACCCTAAACCCTCTACCCTCAACCATAAACCCTTAACCCTAAACCCTCTAACCCTAAGCCCTTAAACCTTCTACTCTATATCTTCAACCCAATACTCTTTACCATTGACCCTAATCCCTCAACCCTCAACCTTTAAACCTTAATACCCTAGAAACCATCAACCCTATAGGTCCTCCACCCTAATCCCTCAACCCTATACCCTCAATCCCTCAACCCCTATCACTTTCTCTCTATCTATACATCTCACCTCTCCCTCCCCCCTCTCTCCTACCCTCTCTAATTGTCTCTATCTACCCCCTCCCTCTTTCTACATACCTCTTGTTCAATCAATCCCTACCACCCTCTATCGTTCCCTCTATCTATCTCTCTCTATCTACCTCCCACTCTCTCCCACTCCCTCTCTCTCCCTCTCTCTCATGTCTCTCCCAAGTCCACCCCCTCTCTCTCTTAAGTCTCTCCCTCTATCAACCTACCTAGGTAATTCTATCCCCCCTCTCTATCTATCCCTCCCACCCTACCTAGATAAGACCCTCTCACTCCACCCCCTCTTTCTCTCCCTCTATTAGGTCACTCCCTCCCACCTCTCCCTCTTTAAGGTCTCTCACTCACACTTCGTCTCTCTCTCTCTCTCCCACTCGATCCCTCTCGCACTCCCTCTCACTACTTATCTCTCAAGTCTCTCCCTCTCATCCCCCTCACACTCTCAAGTCTCTCCCTTTGGCACCCTACCCTCTATCCCCTACCCTATACCCTAATTATATCTCTCTCCCCTCTCCCCTCTCCCCTCAACCCTTAAACCATAATCCCTCAACCCCTATACCCTCCACCCTATACATTGGACCCTCAACCCTATACCCTATACCCTCAATCCTCTACCCTCAACCCTCAACCCTCGAACCCTCAACCCTTGACCCTTAAAAACTCTACCCTATATCCTCTACCCTATACATTAAACTTGTTGAACCCCAATCCCAATACCTACAAAACACAATAAACAAACACATTAGAAGATCATATGCAAGTAAGAACAAGGATTCCTCAAGAAATCCATTTAAATGAAAAACAAAAGGAATGAAATGAAGAACACAACAAACTTAAAACAAAGATATCAAATCCTATTCTAATACAAAGAAAAATCTTATTCTCTAAAGGGAGTTAGTGCCAATTTGATGTGAAAATTGGCCCTTTCCCAACTCCAATAACGTGATGAAGATGATTAATGAAGGATGAATGCTTGTTGTGATAACTTCAATGGAGCTCCATGTTGAAAACCTGTAAAAATCCTAACTATGCTTGGATGAATTTGATGATAGATTGTTGTGGATTTGAGTATAGTAATTTTACTCAAGTTGTGGATGATAAAATGAGGAGATTAGCCTCTTATTTATAAAATATCAAGTTGGAAGAATGACCAAAAGAGAGCAATGTGGGACTAAGAATCAACAAATGGAAAGATGCCACTTGTCAACATGTGAATGGTTGAGGAATGAACACATTTTGAAGAATGTGCAAAGAGGGGGGAAAATCAAATTCAAAAGATGGCTTGAAGGATGAGGTGAAAGGTGAAGCAAATGCACATGGCTCAAGAAAAGAACATGTAAGAGATTTTAAATGATTTTTTGGAAGGGACGAGTCCTTTTGGGGGCAAATTTTAAATTTGAGGAATGTTCCATCTTTGATGCATTTTTTGAATGAAAATAGATGAATTATATATCAATTAAATTATTTTCATGTGCAAGTTTCAAAATCTAGAGGATTTGATGGATTAAGACTAAGATTAATCAGGATTTGATTAATTTAAAGGAGATTAGTTGATTTGACCATTTGATTTAGATTTTCGGATTTAAATAAAACAAAATGAGAGGAATAATGATTTTATACTTAATTAAATAAGATTTGATTTATTTAATTAAAGAGGACAGTGTTAGCTTTAAATCAAATAAAGATTAATTTATTTAATTTAAATGAGATGACTTTAGAGATTAATTAATTAAAATGAATTATTTAATTAAAAGAGGAACTATGGGATTAATTAAGCAAAGTGATTTATTTAATTAAGAGATGCAATGTGATGAATTTAATTAAATGATTAGTAGAGAGATGATTCATAATGAACTGGTGTTAGTAAAATCAGGATCAGGTGCATGTACATTTTATGTGTCTACATTTTGCTCCTCTTTGAAGAAATGTACTTGTTGTGTTGGTTCGAAGAATAATTGTCTTGATCAAATTAAAAAAATTCTCTAATTTTTTTGGATGCCCCATTGCTACCCCAATGAATGAAGAATTGCGCCGGTATATTTCCCCCTCAAGAGATCGGGCAAAAAGGTTTGATTTAATGGTTGATCTCTCAACAAAGAGGTTCAAGATTAGTTTAGCTCGTATGTTTGATGTAGATAGATTTGATGATGTAGACAGTCATCGACCATGGGTAGCATCATGCCTATTTTGATATATTACACACTTGATCCCGATTTGTACCATGACAGTTACATTATTGATGATATAAATGAGATGATTATGATGTTTATATGTAATGGATGATATGATGATGCATGAATGATATGGATGCAGATGATATGATATGATGATGCTTTTATGATTATGCAAATGGATGAAAAATGTATGGTTTATGAGATGCTTAGACTAACTAATTTATATTATGAAATGATTCAATGCAATGCATGTGAGATGATCAATATTTCATATATGATATGATATGATATGCAGTATGCTATTGGTTTGTGGATGTAGGGTAGATGCATTAGCGATGATTTATGATTAACTATCATAGGACCATGTTAGTGTGAAAAGCAAGAGATAGAAGAAAACAAGAGATTCCAGCAAGACATGAGATGATGATGATGATGATGATTACTTGCCAAATAGTTTGGATTTTCAAAGGGCCAATTACCTTATGTTCGATAACACAAATAGGTACAATGCATCAAGGTATAAAGAAATAGGATGGTGTTGTACCTAGTGTGATGGACTTTGACTCGATAAGTAGATAGGAGTATCTTGTTCACACCTGACATACAAAAACTTTGCTAGGATGCACCTAAAAAAGAAAGTATTCACCAAGTTATAGTACAAGAATGTCCAACAAGCACAACAGACAAAAGATAATGATCAATTCCCCCATTCCTTTCTCTCTAAATCATTTAGATTAGAAATCATCAAGAGGTCATTGGAATGAGCACAATAAGATAAATCAAAAGAAAATATCAAGCATGAAAATAAGTCAATGTTCTTCATACCTCTAGCCAAGGGGATGTGTTTTGTTTAGGATAAGAATCCAAAGTGATATCCAAAATGATGCCCATTGTCAGAATGATATATCCTAGGACATGCATTGTATATGATGATAATGGGTTGATAAGTTGTTTGATAGGATTTTGATATAAGGTAGACTGACATGTTTGCGAATGATCAAGAGTTTGATTTTGTATTTAAAATTTTGTTGTTTTGATTTTGATTTTGCATTTGAAGTTTGCTTTTGCTGATTGTTGTACTTGTTCCTATTTGTTTTTCCAAAGGATGAAGGTGATGACTGATTTATTACATGGATGATTGATTATTGCAGGTGAAAGTGAGATGGGATGGATGGTTTTGGATTTTTTGGAATATTTCAATGTTTTTGGTATTTTGAAAATGTTTTGAGGCTATTTTTGGTATTTTCAAGATTTTACAAATGTTTTGATTTTTGATTTTTTGAATGTTTTGGAGTTTTTTGAGATTTTATGAATGATTTTTTATTTTGTGTCTCGAGGGCTGATCAAATATTAGCCTTACCTACATTTAAGTTCAAAGACAACATAGTTCAGATACCATGTTTTTGAAGTTTTCTAACTTTTTGAGTGTTTTTGGATTTTGATATGATTTTGGATGTTATTGGATTTTCACATAATTTTGATGATTTGGCTATGTGTGATGATATCAGTGCTTTGTTTTGGGATTTTTTTTTTTAAATCAAGCTAAGGTTGATTGATCAAATTGATGGATTGATGATGATAACATTGTTGAGGCTACACAACAATGCAAGGATAGTGCTAAGCAATGCAAGGATTAGGATGGATATCCCACTTGATGATGATGGATTGATTAGATTTGATTGATCAAGATTGAAGCTTGATTTGGAACAAAATTGTTTTGAATGATTTGATGTGAAATTTGAAGTACAAATTAGATGCAACTGATATTGATTGTTTGGATTGATGTTCGATGAAGATAAAAATTGATAAGGAACATCTTATCATCAAAATATGTCATGGGCTAGTGATTTGGATTTTGGATTATGAATGCTTTGAACAATTTATTTTTCAATGTTTGGATCACCACATAAGTTGGAGGATATAGATCAAGATTTATTCCCGAAGCAAGATGTAGATACCTGCCCCTAGTATCTAGCAATGTATGGAATATCATGGATTGATGCTTGGATAGGTGTATGGATGGAGGGATATGGACTATCTTCTAATAAGATAAGGTGTTCAGATAAAGAATGCTCATCTAGATAATGTTTCATGGTTCATATAACATTGGATAGGATAGGATCAATGAAAATTACCCATGTCAAGATGTTTACCATGAGCAAGTGTAAAGTGTGAACCAAACTTTGTCAAAATCAAGATAACTCAGACTATGGATGCAGATGGATGAAAATGGATAAATGGTTCATGGATAAATGGATTTATTATGGATAAGATGGATGGAATGTTGGATTTATTATGGATGGGATGATATGATTTCACCTGAAGTTGTACATGTAGATTCTCGATTCTACACATGATGCTTGTTTGCCAGGTTTTAATCATGGTACCTACCCAAAGTGCCACCCATGCAGTTTTCACTAGACGACGAGTTTTTTCTTTACTATTTCAATCCTTTTTCTATTTTTTTTGGATTTTTGATTTTTTGAAAGAATTTATGATCATGCTGAACCACCTGGTGGTGTCGATGTAGATGCTTTTGTCATAATTTTACATTGATATCCTACTTGAAGAATTTTCTTTGCAAAGATACGTGCACTTGAATGAAAATTTTGAGATTCCTGATGGGTATTGTTGATACCGGAGTTAACGTTGTCTTTGTGTGCACATCGCGATAGAGTGCCTTCTGAATCCTTATGATGAAGGGTTGTTTCCAATACATGGTCAATGTGAGAATTGGATATCATGCGTGGAGGCATCCACACAGATGGAGTGTGTTTAGGAATAGAATATGGATTGGTTGATAGCTTGGAACCTTTGACTCTCCAAACTTGGGAAGATGAGCAATGATGGGTGGTTATGAAAGTGTATGGGGAATTAGGACCAACTGCTTGATATACCTTGTACATCACTTGAGAAGCCTTATTTTTCCTTTATGAACATCTTTGATGGATACTTTTCCCTTTTTTATTTTTCCCCATAGTTTCTTTGACTAATGGAGTTTGATAGGGTTAATCTTTCTTTGTATTTTTTGGTATCCATATGTATTTTTTTTGTCTGATATGCTTCTTAGCTTCTTTTGCTTTGATAACATTCTTTGTGCTTTGATTCAAAACCGTCTTTTGATGTTGGTCCCAATTCATGGATGGGGTAATGGGTGGATGAAGATTTATGATGTGGTTGGCTGTAGTATTGGCATTGGTATCACCATAAGGATTCTTCGTGCCCCCTATGTTGAATTTTGCTTGAGATGAAGTTTCCTCCAGTATAGTGGTAGTGGCACCTTCATTCCTTGATTCTGCTTGTTTTGATATGTCTTGTTTAGCAAGCCCACTCTAATAAATGACCATTGTAAATGATGTTGTTTCAATTTGTTGCTCTGCTAACTCCAAAATATCCTGTTCTATCTGACATGTTTCTTTGAGTGGATAATGCTAGATATCTTCATACATGATGTCGTCAGTCTAAATTTTGGATATATCTAATCTTGATGTTGACAACTTAGTTTGACTGTAGGAATCAATAACTTGCTCTTTTTGTGTAATAATATCAGGAGTAAAAGAATCATGTTCTGAATGAAGATCATCTACGTGTCCATCCACATAAAGCATCTCATGGGTAGATGGAGGAGTGTGTGCTATGTGGATATGATCATCTTGTATAGATAGGAGAGTATGCATTAGATTATTGTAGTAACTTGGGGACACAAATTTTTTATCTTGAATAATTTCAGAATTTCTTTCGGCATGATTTGGATCAAGTTCTTGACATGGGTCAATTTCAAAGAATGGAATGCTTACAAAGGGTTTTTGGATATCTTCATTAGGTATAGGAAGTGGCTCAATATCCTCTTTATCTTTGAGTGAATTTGAATCAAGTGTTGAGTTGAAGATTCCTTCAATTATCGACAATCATGAGGTCGAAGGATGTCAATATGTTTTGGAAAGAACCATTTCTAGACTTTGGTGAGAGATGTTGATCATGCTTTAGAATAAGATTTTGAGATATGTCCTCTAACCCATTAGGTGATGTAGAGACATTTTTAACATGGTCATTGGTCGATGGATTGTTGATTATAGGATCAAATAATGTTAACACTCCTTGAAATAGATCATTGTCAGATATTGTTGAGGGATTCTTATCATGCTCAAAAAGTGACTCTTGATGTATGTTGATTTGATCTTCAGATGAGGTAGAAACATCTTCAAGGTGCTCATTGATGGATAGGTCTTGATCATGTGATCGTTGACTTGGATCAATACATGGAGTCATTAACATTTTGTTGGGATTTTGAAAAACATTTTCTTGTTGGGCTTGTAGTGTGGCTTGGGAAACTTAAGCAACTTGTGCAATTTGTTGAGCAGCTAGTTGTGCAACTTGTCGATTTTGGTTTTGTTGGAGTGCCTTTTGATAAGCAACTTGTTGAGTGGCTTGCAACACAATTCTATATTGGTTTGGATGATGGTGGTGGTGGAGGTGGTTTTGGAATAGTGCTTGTTGTGGTGATAAGAGGTATCGTCGTATTGATGATTGGGATTTGAGTGGTGGATGGTGTGATTGATATGGTTAGTCCTTGAGAGACCATGTTTTGAGGGATGATAGACAATGGTTGGTTGCTTGTGCTATGGAGATGGTTGCCATCCGTTGTTATGATATCAATGGAAAGGGGGGAGGATTTGGTATGATTCCTTGATTGATGGTTGGGGGGATATTTTGGATGAGTGGTGGTAGTGAAGGTAGCCCCAAACCAAGAGGTGATACAAATGTTAATGGCAAGGGTGGGAGTGGTGGGAAAGTGAGTGACATGCTCCCTTGGGGAAATGATGATGTTTGATTTAAAATGCCCCCTGGTCCAAATAGGTCACCTTCTCCTTGTGAGGTCATAGGGAGAGAGGTTTGAGGGGTTGTGTGAAATGATGATGATTGGTCATTAAGATTATGAAAGGTGAGGGGGACATATGGATGTGATGGATTTTGAACAACATTTGTGTGATTTGCAAACATATCTATCCAAAAGTTTACCAAGTGTGGATTCAAAATGTTCATGTTTGGTATAGTTGTACTTGGTATATTCTCATTTGGAATGTATGGATTTGGTGGGATAATGTTGTTTTGTTAAGACTCATGCATTGAGTATTTGGTTGATAGATTTGTAAGTTTGGACTTGGATTTAAATCTACCATTGGAAAAGGAGTTTCAAAATTTAGATTGGGTATACTCACATTTGTTTTACCATTGAGGTTTGTAGGAGATAATGATCCCATGCATGGATTGTATAAATGTGAGTTTTGAAAATCAATTGGCATTGTAAGGCTTTGATAATTTGGTTGGTTTAGACCACTTATGATGTATGTATCAAGTTTATATTCCATGTTCTTCTTGTGTTTTGACCTTGTTGCAAAAGTGACCTCTAAGGTGTTTAGGACCAATGATGAAATGAAGGATGAAAGGGGTGAATGATATGGGTGTTGAATTTTTAGGAACTTTGGATCAATGCTAGACTTTAGGATTTGATTTTGATTGGTTTTGATTGGTTTTGATTAGATAGTGAATAGTTTGTAAACTCTAAGATGTTGGATGTGATCTTTAGGATAAACTTGTTCAAAGGTGTGTTAATTTAACTAGAGGTATGAGAAAGAATGCATTCCCATACTCCTTATTAAACAAGGTGATTTTGATTTGGTTTAAGGATGTACCCAAGTCTAGATAATGATGTTTCCAAAGCTCTAAAGTTGCTTGGGGAATGGGATGACAAATGTTTGGGATGAAGTGTTTGATTTTGATCCTAAATGAACCTAAGAAGGACTTGTTTACAAGACCAATATATTTAAGAACATGCTTTTCTCTAAGAGTAGTTCAAAACTAAAAGACCAATGTTTGCATAAAAACCATATGACCAAAAGATTCCAAGCACATGTGTGGGGTCCAATTGTTCTTAACTTTCCTTAGTGACTTCTTTTTACCACAAGAAATTCTTGATTAGGTTTTGAAACTAGATGTCCAATGTCCTAATTCTCTTTCATCCCACAAAGTGCATTATGTGGAAATTGAGAAAATCAAGGAAAAATTTACCTATAGTTTACTTTAGTAAGAGAAAATTGAGATGAAATCCAAATGCTTAGAAGCCTCTAAGGATACAAATCCCAAGGGCAAGTAATAGCATGTGAATTTGTTCAAGGGTATTTGATTTTCCTAAAGGGTTTAAGATTTGATGCTTATGTTAAAATGTTTGTTTTCCAATGTTTTCGATCAAGCAATGTGTTATGATGTCAAGAACAAGTACAACCCTATGGATATTTGAGACAATATTTGTTGAGTCCCCACTTGGACAAGTCCAACTATGTTTATTTTTAGTGAATGGTTAGATGCTCAACCTCACTGGATCCCCTCCACGATACTCACTTCTTGAGGTAGTCGAGCATCAATACCCATGAAACTCCCATGGCATACTTTCCATTTCTACTAAAAATTGTAAAAGTGTGGGGTAGCTTCAGAACAACCATTCTTGCACCAACAAATAGATAGGGATTTTGTCCTTTCTACAACAAGAGTTTTAATTTGGACTTTTCGTTCGTAGGAGTTTGACCCAATGTGGCGAGAGACCATTGCTACACTTCTCATCGAAGCCAACCACATGATACTGGGCTTTGTTCTAGTACCCACTTTTATATCCCGACTGGAAATACTCTTGGCTTTAGAGTGTTACCGGTTGATTCGTTCCCTTGGGTGACTAATTTTTTCCTAAGATAGACCCTCTAAGATAAACAATAGTGAGTAAACATATATGTAACTCGATCGATCTTTGTTGAGAAACAAAGAGAGAATACACACGATAGGTTTGGCTCATAGTCACAAGATTTTTTGTTCAATTTTAGTTCCCAAAATGAAGTGTGGAGGTAATTACTTTATCCAAACCTAAGACCACCAAAAATCCTTTTGATTCTCAAGATCGTCGTGAGGCATAAGAGAAGTGAATACATCTTTTCAATGGTGTTAGTTTGAGTAAGCAATCACAAAACAAAGTAGCACATGTTGTTTTTAATCCCACAAGGCAATAATGACTTCTTTTTATGGCACCAAAATAAATGTCATAATTTTCCTTGTTCAATTATTAGCTCCAAAAAAAATCTAGTGAGTTTTTGTCCTAAAGTTCATTTTAAGCTCCTTTTGTAACAAGAATTTAAAAGGCTCTTTTTAGAGCCCAAAATGAAACTAGTAAGTCATAAGCATGAAAGATAACAAAATTTTCTTTAAGAGGAATAGTGAATCCTCTAAAAGTGTTGAACAAACACTAGAGTTTTTAAAAACACTTGGTATCATGAAATGAGGTCATCATGCTTCTTTTCCTCTTCACCTTTGATCAATCCAACCTACAAGAAAATTAGTTAGATTTTGCAAAAATAGAGGTCAAGAAAGTAGAAAATAAACCAAATAACCAGAATTTGATAAAAAGCACGTGGAATAAATAAAATTTCACTTTCTACTTTCCTCCAATGGTGCAATCCAAAAAGGCATCGCAATTTGAAATCACTAGCGGTGTTGTATAACGCCGCTCACCAGTCAAAGTCGCTCTATAGCCAAACCAGTAAGCATGAAGGCGTCGCTATTCTTGTTAGCGGTGTTGTTTGGATTTTGAAAAGATTCCAGTGAGCTGGAAAGATTCAGTGGTGCTGTTTGAAAATTTGAGTTTCTTGTAACACACAAAAACACAAAAAGGCACAAAATTTTCTCAAAAAATGTGATTTGATCATCTGGTCTGCCCTCCTTCTAGTGCCAAAATGTCGAACCTTAATCCCAATACTTGCAAAACACAATAAACAAACACATTAGAAGATCATATGCAAGTAAGAACAAGGAGTCCTCAAGAAATCCATTTGAATACAAAAGAAAATGAATGAAATGAAGAACACAACAAACTTAAAATAGAGATATCAAATCCCATTCTAATACAAAGAAAACTCTTAATCTCTAGAGGGAGTTGGTGCCAATTTGATGTGAAAATTGGTCCTTTCCCAACTCCAATGATGTGACGAAGATGATTGATGAAGGATGAATTGTTAGTGTAATTAATATTTAATTATACTTGCATAACTTTACTTATGTAATATTTTAATTCCTAGGTTAATTATTCTCATCCTTATCTTGTTGAGCTATCTTGTTACTCAAGATATGATTAGGGTTATGCATAATTTTCTTTTATAAAGCAAATCATTCTCATGTAATTATGAATTCCTGAATAATATTATTTTGAACATTTTTTGCAATAGCTTTTCTTTTTCTATTTTTCACTTCTGTGGAAGGCTAGTCTGGTTTGCATGTCTAATCTTGGTTTCTAACATGGTATCATAGCCTTGATTTGTAGCCTCTTCTCAACTTTTTTGGAGAAATACATTGCAAAGAATGTTCGGGGTACCTCGAGGGTTTTATTCCTTGAGCATATTCATGTAGTGTCTTGGATCAGATCGGGGTTTTCCATTATATTTAGAGCACTAGAAAAGGTCAAAAATGGGTTTTATTTCACTGATTTTGGTCATCGTTGAAGAAATCCATGAGGGTTTCAAGTTTAGTGATTTTTTTGAGAGATCTGGGGGTTGCCTAATTTTTTGGGCACTTTGGGCCAAAACGGACCTTTCCGTTGGATTCACAACGCCCAAAAACCCCTATTTTCGTATAAAATTTGTCCATTTTGGACATAGTTGACTAGGGAGGAAAAAATGTTTTGTCCAAGGGTTGTACGACCCCGAGGCACGTTTCTCGAGGCACAAATTTTGAAAATAAAATAAAATAATAATAATAAAAAAAAATTGGCTAATTTTTGCACTACCCATTATAAATAGATCACACTGCCACAACTCTACCCTTTCGCACCAGGAGTGGCAGCGTTTTCATCCACCATCAACGGAGACACCCCAGCACCGCTCCCTTGTTTCCAGCCCCCGAGGGCTTCTCAAACTTGCAGGCGGTCACATCGGGGTCCAATCCCTTGCACCAACCCCTTCCAGGACTCCAAACACCCGCCCCGGTCACATTGGTGGCTGAGGGCTTTGTTGAAGCCCCTAGACTACCAGCCCCTTGGTCGGCCCAAGCGACTAGTGGCTTTAATTTTTTAGCCCCTAAGGGCTGCAGAAGGCCATATTGGATAGTTTTGGAGTAGTTTCACATAAACGGGCATAACTAGGGCATGTGGCATCATTTTTTTGCAAATGAGATATCATCAAAACGCTGGTTCGATGCTCTATGCAATGTTGCAGTTCTAATTTTTTGGTTTTTTTTTTTATGCCTTTTTCAGCCTTAGAAGTCGCATGTTGTTGTTTTCACTCCAGGAGACATATCTTTTGACTCGCTTATCCTTTTTTTTCCATTCTTGTGGCATTAGAAATGTAGTTTAGTCCTCTACACAGATCTAAGGTCTATTTTTATTTTCTATTTATGCATGTTTAACATTCTTTCCTTTTAAAATCTGTAGGTTATTGTAATAAATGAAATGAAATAAAGTTCCATCAGGGGGGTTTCTTGCATAATAATCTGATTAGAGTGTGCATGCACTTTGATCTTCATCTTGATTTGATGACAACTCACATGGGTTATATCTAGTTTCTTAGTTTCTTTTGACCACATATTGTCTTAGCTTGACACATATTAGACTCACATCAGTTCACAGTTTAGATTGAGAGCCTATGGTTCTTGATCCGCATTGGTTCAGATCCTTCTTAATTTGAGGGCCATGTTTTTATGGTTAATGTTCCAGAGTCTTTATGGTACTTGTTCCCATGGAAGAGTTTTAGTCACAATTTGGCATTGGCATCAAGATACACGGTTTCCAGATTCTGTCAACATTTTATCTACTATTGTTTCACAGATTCTAGGGTTGTTCCAATTTGTGAGTTTTCTAGTGTTTCATGGCATTGGGTTTGTTGTCGCATTATTATGATTTTGCTTTGGTTTCTTGTAGATAGAAGTATCTTTCCTTGCTTGTTAGATTGCACTTCCAGTGTTACTTCATAGTGTTCTTCCAGTGCTTCTTTGTAGTAGTCATCTCATTGTAGGGGGGTTTTGTCCGACTGGGTTTTCCTTCTCTACCTCATTATTGCATTTGTACATGGGTACCTGATCAGGCCATGTTGTCAAGGCCCATTCATGCTTTCTTGCATTCATCTTAGTTTTAGGTACATGCTTTTTTAGTCTCCCTACGTTGCACTTATGGGGGGGTGTTAGTGTAATTAATATTTAATTACACTTGCATAATTTTACTTAGGTAATATTTTAATTCCTAGGTTAATTATTTTCATCCTTATCTTATTGATATATCTTATTGCTCAAGATAAGATTAGGGTTATGCATACTTTGCTTTTATAAAGAAAATAATTCTCATGTAATTATGAATTCCTAAATAATATTATTTTGCACATCTTCATGCAAAGCTCTTGTTTTTTTTGTTTTTCTCTTCCGTGGAAGACTTTTCTGGTTTGCATGTTTGATCTTGGTTTCTAACATGAATTCTTGTGGTGATAACTTCAATGGAGCTCCATGTTGAAAACCTACAAAAATCCTAACTATGCTTGGATGAGTTTGATGATAGATTGTTGTGGATTTGAGTATAGTAAGTTTACTCAAGTTGTGGATGATAAAATGAAGAGAGTAGCCTCTTATTTATAAAATATCAAGTTGGAAGAATGTCCAAAAGAGAGCAATGTGGGACTAATAATCGACAAATGGAAAGATGCCACTTATCAACATGTGAATGGTTGAGGAATGAACACATTTTGAAAAATGTGCAAAGAGGGGGGATATTCAAATTCAAAAGATGGGTTGAAAGATGAGGTGAAAGGTGAAGCAAATGCGCATGGCTCATGAAAAAGGACATGTAAGAGATTTTAAATGCTTTGTTGGAAGGGACAAGTCCTTTTTGGGGGAGATTTCAAATTTGAGGAATGTTCCATCTTTGATGTGTTTTTTGAATGAAAATAGATGATTTATAAATCAATTAAATTGATTTTCATGTGCAAGTTTCAAAATCTAGAGGATTTGATGGATTAAGACTAAGATTGATTAGGATTTGATTAATTTAAAGGAGATTGGTTGATTTGACAATTTGATTTAGATTTTTGGATTTAAATAAATCAAAATGAGAGGAATAATGATTTTAGACTTAATTAAATAAGATTTGATTTATTTAATTAAAGAGGATGGTGCTAGCTTTAAATCAAATAAAGATTAATTTATTTAATTTAAATGAGATGACTTTAGAGATTAATTAAATAAAATGAATTATTTAATTAAAAGAGGGACTATAGGATTAATTTTAAACAAAGTGATTTATTTAAGAGATGAAATGTGATAAATTTAATTAAATAGAGATTATTTAATTAAATGATTAGCAGAGAGATGATTCAGGATAAACTGGTGTTAGTAAAATTAGGATCAGGTGCATGTACATTTTACGTGTCTACAAAACCCTCAACCCTCAATCCTTAAACCCTAAACCCTTAACCCCTATACCCTCTACCCTTTACATTAGAACCTCAACATAATCCTTCAACCATGTACCCTAAACCCTCTACCCTAAACCCTAAATCCTAAACCCTTAAACCTTCTACCCTATACCCTCAACCCAATACTCTCTACCATCGACCCTAATAACTCAACCCTCAACGCTTAAACCCTATTACCCTAGAAATTGTCAACCCTATAGGTCCTCCACCCTAATCCCTCAACCCTATACCCTCAACCCCTATCACTTTCTCTCTATTGATATATCTCACTTCTCCCTCCCTCCCTCTCTCCTACACTCTCTAATTGTCTCTCCTACCCTCTCTAATTGTCTCTATCTACCCTCTCCCTCTTTCTACATACCTCTCATTCAATCAATCCCTACCACCCTCTATTGCTCCCTCGATCTATCTCTCTATATCTCCCTCCCACTCCCTCCCACTGCCTCTCTATCCCTCTCTCTCATGTCTCTCCCTTCCACCCCTTCTCTCAGGTCTCTCCCTTTGGCAACCTACCTAGGTAACTCTCTCTCTCTCTATCTATCTATCTATCCCTCCCGCCCTACCTAGATAAGTCCCTCTCACTGCACCCCCTCTTTCTCTCCCTCTATTAGGTCATTCCATTCGACAACCTCTCCCTCTCTTGGGTCTCTCACTCACACTCCCTCTCTCTCCAACTCTGTCACTCTCGCACTCCCTCTCACTACCTATCTCTCAAGTCTCTCCCTCTCACCCCCTCACACTTCAAGTCTCTCCCTTTGGCACCCTACCTACATAACTCTCTCTTTCTCTCCATCTCTCTCCCCTCCTCTCTCTCTCCCTCTCTGTCAATTCTCTCTCTCCCAATCCCCCCTCTCTCTCTCACTCCCTTTATCCATCCCACCTTACCTAGCTAAGTCCCTCTCATTCTAACCCCTTCTCTCCCACTCCCTCTCTCTTAAACTCTCACTTTATCCCTTTATCCCTCTCACCTCACCTCACACTCTCAAGTCTCTCCCTTTAGTACCCTACATACAAAACTCTCTCTTTCTCTCTGTGTCTCTCTATCCCCCCTCTATCTCTCCCTCCCTCTCAATTCTCTATCCCTCTCCCCCTCTTTCTCACTCCTTTTATCCCTCCCACCCTACCTAGCTAAGTCCCTCTTACTCCAACCCCTTCTCTCCCACTCCCTCTCTTAAATGCTCACTTCCACCCCTTCTTCCTCTCTCCCTCTCTCTCCTCTCCCTCTCCTCTTCCCTCTCCCTCTCCCTCTCCCGCTCCCTCTCCCACCCTACCTAGACAACTCTAGATCTCTCTCTCTCTCTCTCTTAAAATTCTCCCTCCCTCTAAAGACATACATAAATATATACATACAAGCATACATGTACATGCACGTATATACAATCTTACATACAAGTAGGCATACATACAATATACATGTATTGCCACATACAGGCATACATACATACATACATGACATACAAGCATACATGTGCATACAAACATACAAATATATATACATACATTCAATATGCATTTAACATAAAGCAAGACATAATGTGAGTGTGTTATATCATGCTCGCGTTATGTCTTGCTAGACATGCTCCCCACAAACAAAGAAACCATGTCAAAACTGACATATAATGCGAGCTGCTTTGGGAATCCCCAAGCCTTGGGATTGATATTTAATTGGAATACCAAGCCAAAGGCTTGGAGGGAATTCTCAATGACTAGAGACATGTTTTTGCAATTTCTACAATATTTCACATAATCAAGTTTGTGCTCACTGTTAGGATTGCACGTAGTTCAATATCAAACAAATCAAACATTTGGGTAATGTTAGGTTCTCTCTTAGCTATCCAGCAATGTAATTTTTTTTACTTTCTGACAATGTTAAGCCGTTCATCCATAATTTCTTTTGTTTGTATGTCTCTTTTCTGGCAAAAAATAGTGTTTGGTGTTTTTCTTGTTATAAATTAATCGTTTATGAAAATTTCAAATAAATTACATTTTTAGAAACTAAACTCCATTCTACATTTTTTTCTTTTTTTTAAATATTCAATTAGTTTCCAAAATTTGTAGGGGTGGCATGGCCAATATTCTGTTTTTCAGAAAGTGGCCACTTTGAAAATTAGTAAAAAATAAAATAATTTAAAAATTATCTGAAAAATTGTGCATCAACTACATACTGTTAGCTAAATTTTGACTGTAGCGATTTTAAAAATACTTAAAAAAATTTCACCGTACGAGGGTTGTACAAGAGTTACTATGTTATATTTTTTTTGACAAAAACAACACCAATTTGTGTATGTCCCTCGTTTGAACCCCTTAATCTCAACCATTTTCAAAATAAATTAGTAGTTTAGAAAGTGGACTCAGAGCACTTGAATCCTTCTTTTGGTTCCATCTCAAAATTTTGAGTGTAACTATCCTCAATTTCACATCCAAGGTCAGTATTTCCTTATTTCAGAAAAAAAAAGTGGCCACTTAAGCCCCCTTTTTGGGAACCATCTTGGTACACTTACCCATAATAATTCTAATATCAAGGTTCCTATGTATTTAATAGGTAGATCTAGACATCATGTAGTCATATAAAGCATTTACCATCTAGTATCATCAATTTATCAAAAGCGTCAAGTTTCAACGTTAAAGATATGTTTAGTAAAGTGTGGTTGCAATACCATTAGAAAGTATTATCATTGTTTGCAATATTATGCAACCAGGAGCCAATGCTCATATTAATTATATATTTTTCTTGGTTCGTATTACTAGGTTATCTTATAGTTAAATATTTGACCTAGAACAAATTTTCCATTTTAATTCCCTTAAATTTCAAGGATAAAGTATCAAAATAATTAACTCTTGATTACATTAGTTACGCACATCATGATATCTTCTCAACATAAATCTACATCTAGTATTTCCAATATTCTAATTATCTAAAACATCATAGCTCTATTGAATTATAATTTGCATTGATATTATGCCTCCAAAGAGGAGTAATAACTCTGGGTATGTATATTCTTCCTAATTAATGGCATCAATCCATATATAGCATTTCACTTAAAATGCCAAGCCTACTACCTGAATTCTTCACCGTATGACACAATCTAATTTTAGGATAGAAACTAAGGCCTAAGACAATTTTCTTAGTCATGGAAAAATAACATGATGGTTACACAAACACCTTATACCACGATTGGCTATAATCTTTTGAAATGATTATGACCCAATATATTAAGTACCACATATTAAGAAAGATGGTCATTAGCAAGGGTTTATTAAGGTAATTCCATACATAAATATGGCTGTAGAGACTTAATGAGGCCAGAATCCTTATTTTAATTATTATCTTTAATAGAGTCTATATACTTTTAGATTTGAGATAGAATAGTTAGGAGACACTCATGTGGATTAAAATCCTTCCTCTTGTTTTCCTTTCAATATAGACCAAATCATATACTATTAGTTTGTAAGTTGGGTGTTTCTAGGTGTCAATGAATCTGTTTCTTCGTTTATCATGTGAGTGACAATTTTGTGTACCCATTAGCTACCAATTAATAGATTTAATAGCATTGTTTTCAGGTTGGCTGATCATTACAAGAATTAGCTCAACATTAATATAAGATACATATAAAAGAGAATTACAAGCACCTAAACATTCTATATATATTTTACAACTAGGAGGAGGCAGGCATACGTACTATTGTTCATCTTTCCACATCCCACATAAGAACACAAACATAACTTTCGTTATCACTATTCTTACTAGTCTTCCCTTTAAATTGAGTAAAATCCTTGTGATGACACTTGCAAGAGTGGATAATTAAAAACCTAACACTATGAGAGAGACGATTATACTTAGCTTAGAAATGGCGTTGGCGATATATCTGGTTCTAACTCTCCTTTTCACCTTGATCGATGTCCATAGCCCTTGATACATCTTCTAGCCCATTCAAATCAATGGATATCGAGTGAGCAGGGGTGGACATGTGTTGTGATCCCAATTGATTGCATAGCCGAGCAACTTAGAGATCCTGAAATCCTGAAATTTCCAATATATCCACTAAAATAGAGATCAATGCTCAAATTATTAAAGCCCCCCCATCGATAGCCTTTGTCTTCTCTGGCTCTCTCCATTTCTCCTCTACTACATGCGTCTGAAAGTTCTTTCCTCGGCATTTTTCCTCCCTCTTTTCTCTGCCCATCACACCATTTATCCCATCCTCTGTTCACACTTTTCCTCTACCTTTTCTCCTTCACGATTCTCTCTTCTTTTTCTCTCCCCTCTCTTCATACCCATCACTCCTCTCTGTGCGACGTCTTCCATTCATAGCTAGAATTTCTCTTCCTTTTCCAAATTCGCATGCCTCCATACCTCCCCACTATTTCTTGCCCACGTTCCTCGTTTCTACTCTCCTCTCCACACGCCTTACTCTACCCTTCCTACGTAATTTTCTTCCCTACCTAACAAAGCTTGAATGTTTCTAAGGCTCTCTCAATAAATCTGTTTTATCCCCTTTGCGTGCCCTTCCCTACCTGATTCTTTTTCCTCTCCTCTGTGCCCCTCTTACTATTTGTGTTCGATGGTTTCTCTATCCAAAACTATGCTGGTCTCCAGTTGAAGAAGTTGCAGAGTTAATAGACTTACAAGCGCCTCTTTTCCTCACATTTTTACCTTCCAAAACAGAAGTTGAATCTGTAGAAATGGGTCGTGGGGTCTTAAAATATTTTAGTAAGGCCTCTCATTTCCACACAACCTGCTCATTTAACCATCCATGGACAAGAATGCCATGCTTATTAATGGCACGAATACTAGTTTTGTTTCATCCATGTCATGCTTATTAATGGCGTGACTTTTTAGTCAAGCTCGTGCCTACCTCTCGTCCTCTCTCGATTAATGCCCACCGAACAAGCCCATAATGTATCCCATGCCTTATTAATTTGAATGCATTGACTTCATACTTTTCTTTATTTTTTTATTATTTCTTTAGTTTATTTTACTCTCTCCAATTTCCACCTTGGACACATCTGGGAGGGATGTAACAGTATCCATGAAGATACAAACCTGATTTCTTCTTCACATATTCTTTCAAGGTCTTAAAGGTCACGAGAACCCCACTCCTTTACTTTAAGAAGTAGACTCATGTGCATCATGAAAAATGATCAATAAAAGTAACCACATACTTAACCCCTAAAAAAGGAGTTGGGAATGACATGAGATCACTATGAACCAACTCATGGAGTGTGGTTGCACATGTGGCTTGATCCTTAGGAAAATGATCTTTATGTTTTCCAAGAACACAACCTCAAGAGATGTCATCGATGTAAGATATCTTAGGAAGACCAACCGCGAAGTTATGTGCATGCATCTACTAAAGATATTTATAGTTCAAGTGCTCAAACCTTTCATGCCAATTTTTTCCCATTGAATCAACATTAGTAATAAAAGATGACCCAATGAAGACTCAAAGCAATCAAATTGAAATAAATGGTTCTCATGATCAACTATCCCCATTGTAACAACCTTCTTAGGATCTTGTAACTATCAAATAGTCACATTATGTTGAGTAAACTCAATGGAATTTCCATCTCCAAAATGATAAATTTGATATATGGAGAGTAAATTCACTAAAATATTAGGAACAAGAAGAACATCCTCAATGCAACCATGTAGCATTTGAATGGATCATGTTCCTAAAATTGGAATCTATAAAGAGTTCCCAATTGTAATATGAGAAGTAAAAGTTTGAGAAATGGAGTCAAGGAGATCACTTGAGTTGGTCATGTGATGTGACGCACTTGAATCAAGAATCTAAATATTAATCTATAGATGAATGCACAAGGCACATGTCGAAAGAGCTTTCCCTTTTCCCATGGAAGAATACTTAGGAAGTTCTAAGATATTATGTCTCCTCATAGTTTCCTTCAAGCCTTTAGTATCTCAAAACAATGAGACTCATTATGCCTTGTTTTTCCACAAAATGGACAAGGTTCTCCTTTCTTTTTCTTGAACTTGGAAGAAGAATATCTAGAGTTAGAAAGAGGTGGAGTGGACTTCTGATTATTCTTTTGCTTCAGTTTGGAGGGAGACTCACTACCTGAAAGTGATTATGTCTTAGGCTTCTTCTTACTCTTTCATTTACCTTTGGAAGATTGAGCTATTCTAGAGCTTGGTTATTAGAACTAGGAAGTGCATCCATCTAAATCAACTTGGCTCGCTCCCTACTAAGATGCTCACAAAAATACTCAAAAGTAGGCATCTTATAATCTTTTCCCATGGCCTTATGAGAACACTTTTTAAATTAGGGCCAAATCCACTCTCACAAAAATATTCCACACCCATGAAAATGATCTAGTAGTATAAACACTTTTGTTTCCTGATTTGATTGATTCACCTATTTTTGGTGTCTTTTTGGATTATTATAACCAATGATATTTAAAAATACTTTTAAAGGATTTTCATTATGTCACAATTGAATGTATTTATCTAGGTCAGCCACTATAACAATTGGTAAAGGGGTTTAAGATAACATATCTCAATCATGTGCAAATGTTCCTAGGATGAATATGGAGATCTAGATTCATTTTATGACACCACTTGAAGTGTCATTTTTTGTAAATATGAATGACAATCTTGTAAATGATTGGATATGATAGGATGATAAATGAACACATTTGAATTGTTTTAAATATAATAACATAACAATATATCTACTTGTGTTAAATAATCCCTTGGTGAGAAATGAATAGGTGGATGTCAACCAAAATTTGAATTTGGAATTAAAAAATTAAGATGTTAAGTTTGCAATCACAAAGTTGACCCCATATCCATGGAATGACTTGGGACATGAAAATGTCTAAATCAAGGTGGCTAATATGTGTATGTGGATATGTACATAGAAAAGCATGAATACCACATGATTTGGCTAAAATCATTGAAATGTATGTATATATAGATGAAGTAGGAGATAAATACATAGGAATAAGTATAAACACATGAGTAAATGGTATGGATATAGAAATCTAACTTTACACAAAATTACATGTCAACCAAAATTTGAATTTGGAATTAAAAAATTAAGATGTTAAGTTTGCAATCACAAAGTTGACCCCATATCCATGGAATGACTTGGGACATGAAAATGTCTAAATCAAGGCGGCTAATATGTGTATGTGGATATGTGCATAGAAAAGCATGAATACCACATGATTTGGCTAAAATCATTGAAATGTATGTATATATAGATGAAGTAGGAGATAAATACATAAGAATAAGTATAAACACATGAGTAAATGGTATGGATATAGAAATCTAACTTTACACAAAATTACATCAATTATTAACATATAAATATATTGAAACATTATCTTGAAAAAAAAACATAAAATTAAATAATTTAGATAACATAAATATGCAAATATTGACATTAAAAAAAATATCTCTTTATATTTCATGTTCTCTTTAACTCTTAAAAAATGTATGATAAAGACTCCCACCACCTAAATTGCATTAGCTACTTATTATTTTTAATGTCATGCTCAAACTTGACCCTTTCATTTATCATCTTTTGTTTAGATTTGATCTCACTTAAGCTTTGAGAATGTACCATTTTACTATCCAATTTTTTTAATATTATATTATAATCTTTTCAAATAATTTAAAAAATTATATAAATTTATTCATATTTATGTCTGCTGATTGCTTGAAAGAAATTATCCAAAAGCTTAAATTCTATATCTATTGCAACGTATCTTATTGAAAAGAATATTCGGGACTGGGTTTGGTCATCTAAACATGCAGCAGGTATATATGATAGTTAGTGACCTCAAACTACCTAAGCTAGTGGAGCAGAGCAAATTCTTGTGTGTCTTCACTAGATAGTGTGGAATATTTTATTAAGTCCAGAGTATAAAACAGGTCAGCTTAACAAAAACAGGTGGGAAAGCAGGTATAATCTAATTCTTTAAGATAACAGTACCGCATTATAATTTGTCTGCTTGCATTACCCTTGGGCTTTTAAATTACATCCATATTGGGCAGATTAGAAACACGCGATTACTTCGTAGTCTTCCAATTTCTCTTAGAAAACAAATAGTTTCACAGAGATCTCAAGTTCAAATCTTGTAAATGATGAAGCCGACAGCAGCAGCAGAGGCAAGCACTGAAAAAGCACCTCTTCCTCCACCAGTTAGGCGATGGAGGAGATTAGGTGGATTATTTGATTTGGTTCTGAGGTTGCTGGCTTTGGGAAGCACCATTGCAGCTCTGATTACCATGGCTACAGCAGATGAAGCCCTCCCAACATTCACCCAATTCTTCCAGTTTGAAGCAAAATACAGCGATCTTCCAGCATTCACGTATTCAATAAAACCCATCATCTAGTTTTATTGGTTTCTCTACTACTAGCCATACCAATTTTCTGATTATAATTCTGTTACTAATTTCCTTAGTACCCGCCTTCTTCTTCTCAAAGGATTATTATTTTGCTCTTAATTTCCTTACTACCTATCTTCTTTTTCTCAAACATTATTATTTTGCTCTTAATTTCCTTACTACCCATCTTTTTCTCAAGCATTATTATTTTGCTCTTAATTTCCTTACTACCTATCTTCTTTTTCTCAAACATTATTATTTTGCTCTTAATTTCCTTACTACCCATCTTTTTCTCAAGCATTATTATTTTGCTCTTAATTTTCTTACTACCCATTCTTTTTTTCCGAAGAATTATTATTCTTTTACAGATCTTTCTACTATGTATGTTCTTTTCATTCTGGTGTAAATAACACATTCAAGTTTTGATTTATTAAACTGGTTCATCATAAATTATAAGTGTATCCTATTGAAGAAATTAGTCTGATTTCAAATTGGTGTGATTTCAGATTGATCACCTAAACAAATCAAAACTAATGTGTTGTTTAAATCCGACCTTAAATGAATCAATTAAACAAATCAAAGCTTAAAATATACTATTAAACCCATCCTTATTTTCTCAAACTTATTAGCTCTAATAAGATGTTTGATAATTTGCAGATACTTCGTGATAGCTAATGCTGTAGGTGGTGGATACCTGGTTTTATCTCTGCCTGTCTCCATCTTTAACGTAGTGAAACCCCGCTTTGCAGCCTTAAAAATGTTCCTGGTGTTTTTTGACACGGTAAAAATTTTCTAATCATATGCATGCACACAAAGTTGAACATATTTAGCATTATTAATGGGTTTGATAAAATATTGTTGCAGGTAATGGTAGCTGTTGTGACATCTGGAGCTGCAGCAGGGGCAGCAATAGTATATTTGGCTCAAAAGGGAAACAACCATGCAAACTGGTTTGCCATTTGCCAACAGTTCGGCCAATTCTGTCAGCAAGCTGGCGGGGCTCTCATTGCTTCCTTCGCTGCAGTAGTTTTCTTGATGCTTCTGGTTGCCTTGTCTGCTATTAATCTATACAGGCGTCGCGCTTAATACCCATCTTCCTAATTCGCTTCTATGTTCACAAGTTCATAAGATATATATAGATACTTACAGTAATATCTCTGATAGGAATGGGGTTATGGTTAGTTTATATATATTTAGTGAATGTGAGTAGTTCATCGCAGCTACCATGCTGTGATTTTATGTGGGTGCCTTGGTGATGTATATAGTCAGTGCTCAGCTTGTAAGTAATTGTGCATTATCTATGAAATTTTAAAATATTCTAGAGAGGTTTAAAGTAATCAAAAGTCAGAGAACAAACAGCTCTACTCATGCCAACATTTATAAGGTAGAGTTAGAGGGAAACCATTTCTTTAGGAAAGCTATGCTTTAATTTTTATTAATATTCGAAGTTAACAAAAGATAAAGATGAATTTCATAACATAAACTTCAATACTTCATATATGAAAAAAACTTTTATGTGTCCTATGTAAAGCCTATTTTCTTTAAGAGCTAAACCATAAGTTCAGCTATCTTCTTAATCTGCCAAGAAATACTAATTAAGTTACATTATGAAAAAATATTTATCTCATCATTTGTTTCTTTTGCAATTATATTTCATTGCAGAGTAGTTCATTATTATTTTTAGTGGAAGAAATGTATTAACATTCATGATGTTGTTTGAACAAAATTTTGATTTTTTTAATGTGAATTTAATATATTTTATTTTGTTAGATATTGTTTGTTTTCATTTTTATGAATATAAATGAGTATAATAGATATTAGTATTTTATTTTAAATAGTTGATTAGAACATCTTGAGTACATAAGAAAACTGATTGATGGATGATGTAATGTGGTGTTCAACACCCTCTATATTTATGTGGGAGAGGGTGGCTCTATCTAGATATGGGATATAGGGTACAAGTAGGACTATAACATTTCTTGTTGTATACATCTCTCCCAAAAAGGAATAACTACATAAATAGAGGCTTAAAGGTTATCTCATTTTGTGTTTTCAGAGCTTTGGCTTGCTTATATAGGGCACAATTCATCATGTCATATATTGGATGAGAGATGATAAATGAGGTTGACTCCCCACACTGCCCCTCAAGTTTATTTTGGCTAAGATATTATGATTAAGGGTTTCTAATCTACAAAAGTTTCAAAGCAATTGAGCTTTTCCTTCAGATTACTTGTAGGTTTTGTGAAAACGTGTCTCAACCTTGCATGGTACTATTGATACAAAAGGTATTGTTGATACGTCAGCAATAGAGGGGCACGGGGGGGTTTCCCCCACATGAGGGGTCAAGGAGGATCACCCCCCCAACTGGGGGTCCAAGGGCAACATGCCTTGGTGAGGCTCAAGGGCAATGCCCCCAAAAGGAATTTTTTGTTGACATTTTATTATTGTAAATCTGGACTATTCATCATAGGTCTTATAACTAATAGTCGATATTTAATTAGCTTTACTTTCCTTAGAAGGAAACCCTATTTTATGAGGGAATTGTATTACAACTATGTATTATGATTTATTATGAGAGTCTAATAGCGACTGTGTTGCCTCTAGATCTCTAGTTGGTGATACTCTTGTGAGAAGGTTGCTCTGCAAGTGTATTGCAATGTTCATGATTTCTAAATAATATATTGGGTAGATTTTAGAGTGTGGGGTTTTTCTCCCGAAAGGGTTTTTTCCCACATAAATCATCATGTTGTGGTATGCATGATATTTATGCTTATTTATGTTTTAGCTTCTATAATTGTTAAAGATCTATAAAGGATTTGCATTATCCTCCTCTCAAGATTAGTGTAAGAATTTGTTTCATTACCTTAACTTCCTTACAGTAGGAAGTTGTACCATCTTTCATAAATAGTTGATTTATTATGGTTAATACACTACATAAATAAATATTGCACTGATTGCAACATATCACTATATAAAAGCACCGAAACATGAAAAATCACCTTTAACCATCGAGAAATACCTCTTAGCATGTTCCATTGAGAATAAAATATTTCACCCATATTTGAATTAAACATAGGTTTCTAGATTATTAGTTGAATATAGCTAACAAGACCTTGTTAATCTTATTTTAAAACATAATAAATATATTTTCTATCAAAATTAGTGTCAAGAATTACATGGAAATTTTGGTCTTCACCATTGACCTATAATATGTTAGTGTAGATTTTGTCTTAAATTATAACTTTTTTACTCCCAAAGTATCCCAAGAATAAATAGTGCCCTACTTTTTAGATTAGATATTCAAGCAACATACTATTAATTTTGAGATACTCAAGATTGTATGTAAGAAACCCCTAAAAGATACATTTAGTTTTCTAAAATATAAAGAATCTTATTTTGACTTGAAGTCAACCTATAAATTTCAAGTTTTTAGCTCTCTATCTTAGTCAATTGTTTTATGTCCTAATAGTTTTTCTATGATCCCTCTTATGCATCTCCTAGTCCCTATTGGTAGAGTTTCACTACCATCTTTAGTGATGTTGAAGAATAAAAAGGTACAATACAAACCCCACTCATATTAGTATGATCCCTCTATAGAGTTATCTCATGTCATCCACCCCTTAAAATCTAATGATACAAATTACTTTGATCTCCTTAACACAATTGCAAGTCTCAATTTACATACTATAGAATTTCCACACTAAGGAATTTCATATCATATGAAAAAATGGCTTAAATTAGACAATCAACCTTATATGTGAATCATTTTTTTTGACAATTATGAACTTAATATTTTGTTTCAAATGTTAAGACATATATAGTATAATATTATTAAATTTTCTAGGGTTTGTCCAAAATATTCTCTTTCACATCATACTATCTTCCTAAAAATTTGATTGTATTTTATGGTAAAATGATTAAATGCAACCATCAAATCAACACTTAAACATGTGATGGCTTAGTTTTCTCAAGATCGAATGCACTAATCTCCAACACCTTCACTTGTTACTCAAAATATTATACACATAATCCCTTCACACCTCTCAAGCATTCTCCAACAAACTATATCCCTCCTAAGCCTCCTCTTTGGTTGGCTCTATGTCCATAATTAATGCCAACCTATGCAAATAAGCCTATGAATGAAGAAAAAAATGAAATAAGGCTCATCATCTAAAATTCCCTCAACAACATGAGGTTATCTATCAATTGAGAGCCTCATTAGAAAAGTGATGATAGGGGTGATGTTCTAAATTTTTTTATCCCCATTGATAGTTCAGACATATTATTAAATGTTAAATTTCAAGAATTATCTTATATTTCTCTTGAGGTGTGTCCTTAATAAGCATAGTGTCGTAAATTGCATACCCTCACAATTTCAAACTACACAACACCTCTTTAAAATTTTGATACAAACAAATTAATTTTAAAATATTAATGCTTGAACTTACGTTTATGCTAATTTCACATTGTTCTTGGTCTTCTATCTTTTATTTTTTTTAGATGGGAGAATTTAGCATCAATTTTTTCATTGTGCACTAGCATCCTACAAAAAAATATGATTCTGATGACCATTGGAGCATATTACATTCCCATAAACTTTTTGCATGTAACAACCTCTTGCCTTGTTTTGCATGGCTCTCTAGTTGAATTTTTCACTCTCATAGATATTTCTTTGAAGAAATCTCTTTGAAGCAACAATGCAACCACTCACCCTTGAAAGCACATGTTATTCATAGCATTGGTTATCTCTCTTCACCCTTGACAACACTCTTGAAGCATAAAATTACTATTGAGGGTTCTTTGAAGATTCAAGGTGTTTTTTTCTTAATTATCTTTTTGCATTTCTTTTCATATCAACACTTAAATGGATTGGGTGTTAATATCTTGTTGTTAATCTATTCATGTCTTTATTTAATAACAATTTCCATTGCATCTTTTGCATATATATATATATTCCAAAACAAGGGTTTGACTAAGGAAAGTCTTTAAATTTTATTTTAAAAAAAATTCTTGTGTGTGTTTGCAAGTTTCTCATTAAAGTAGAAGAGAAAATCTGGTTATATCTTTCTAAATATTTCTTTCTATTTAGTTTCATTTTCAATAGATTACTTATGCTATCATTTTTAATAGTTTAATATTTATCGTTCCTTTTAAATATTGTATTTATGGGCATGTGCAAGAAGTTGGGTCCAAGAAATGTTTGAAAAGTGGAAGTGTTTTTCTTGATTTTTAGAATTTTTCATAGTTGGACTGAAAGTTTGAAGCATTTACACATTGAATCTTACAAAAGTTTAATAATATAAAATTTAGTCTTTTGAGTCTAGTTTTCAAATATGTAAATTTATTCTAATACCCAAATGATACAAACTAATTTTTAATAGGTATCTATAAAAATCACTTTTTAAAAGTTGCCTTTTTAGGATCATACCATGCATGTGTATAGACACCATAATTTGACCTCAATAAAAGTATCTTCTTAATTAATTTTGGGGAAATATGTGTAATAAACTGAAGATTGATGAGAATGTTTTTTTATTTTTTTTTGGTAAATATTTTTTTATTAATTTTATTGGCCCTAACGGTTGCTTTCAAAAAACCTCATGTTCAGACATCATAATTTGACTTAAACTAATCTTTTTTTTTTAAATATTGTGTAAAGAATTATTTGTAGATTGATGCCATACATTTTTTTTTACAAAATATTAATAAATTAAAAGTTATTAAAAAATATGAAAACCTAACATTTCAAGTTTATGGACCAATTTCCTTATAAAATAATTAAAAAAGAAAAGAAAAAATAATCCAATAATTAAAATTACATATTTGAAAAGTAGACATCATGACCTATAATGGGTTTTAATTTCATAAAATAATTTAAAAAAAAACTATCATCTATATTGCCAAAGTCAGTTATTTCTCTTGACATTGTCTTGGTATTGTACTTGCAGGTCCAAGGCTAAGGGTTGGGATACCAAGCCTTTCCTAAGTATAAAACTAAATGAAAAAGTGCTTTATAATTTCAAATTTTAAAGAATGGGTGACCATTTTAGAATGAGTACCCATTTCTATTAAACCTGTTATTTTCAATTTTGAAAAAAAATGAATTACCATATATTTTCTACGACATTCTATTTCTGCAATACTAACTAACAACAACATTTCCTACATTTTTTAATTCAATTTTGTCTTGTACAATCTCTTTATAGGTCATATTCTATTCAATTTTTGAAAGAATCAATCACAAGTTGATTATTCTGAAGTGGAATAAAGTTCAAGGACTTTTATCGAGATGAATGGAAATTTTTTTTTCTAATATTCATATTTATTTGTACTTCAAATTTTATATAACAAAGGATATACATATAGATTTATTTCAAAATTCCAAGAAGTTAGAGATTTGAAAATAGATTAAAAATATTTTTTTATTTTATCAAGAGGATTTGGTAATCATGGGATCAAAGCAAAGACAAAGAAAAAAATGTAGGAAGCTCATGATATTTGAAGAAATTGAAGCAAATAAAGAGATGGAACAAAAACATCAAAGAGATAGAATAACAAGGATTCAACAAATGAAAAATATTGAAGCATCTAGTTCCATGACCCTTGAAGAGGAGACCATGAAGCATGGGATGGATGTAGATGATGCAAATGTATAAATGGTGAATATGGAAGAAAATTCATTAAAACTTGACAAACACAACTATGTCTTCAAATTTACCTTTGAATGATATACAAATTGTGAATATGAAAGCAAATTTGGGTATTTCTACAAGTCCACCTTTCAATGATATATAAAATGTAACTATTTAAACAAAATCCAAGTATGTCTCCAAACCCACATTTTGATGATATAATTTATATTAATTAAATTCAAATGAAGTGGATATACCAATAAAGATGTCAACTTTACTACTGAAAAAATGGAGACACAAAATAAGAATGACATTCCTTATAGAGATGAAAATGAGAATGAAATCCCTTATATGGATGAAAATAAAAAAAATATTTTTTTAAACTTAAAAAAATGTCGTAGATAATCTTCCTAGTAAAAATTCTTGGAGACAAATAAGAATCCATGGAAATATATTATATAAAATGTTTTTTTATAGAAAAAGTCTAGGATTTCAACATCAACTCATGATACAATTAATGGAAATTTGGGAAATGCAATAAGTGATGAAAAATAGGTATTTTTTAAAACCTAAGAAGAAAGATGATTCAATAAAACAAGTCATATATAGTGTTTCTAATGCTAACAATTTTATAGGAAAAAAAAGTCGATCTAAATATAAGAATGTAGCACGACATGTTATAACAACTGCTTTACTTAATAAATCAACTTCAAATACAAAAAGAAGTAGGATTATTGAATATATTAATGTAAATCCTAAAAATTTGATAAGAGTGACAAAGAGAAGAGAAATTATTAAAGGCAATCCAATTAACCAATGTTAGAGTTTTAATGGTAGACACCCAAGGTTTGACATGAAATTAAATAATGAAATAGAAGATCTTTATTTGAAAAATATTGGCATGATAGTACAAAAGTATCTAATATAATATTAGAGATGTTTTCAAATTAAGAGTGAGGTAAAAAAATGGTGACCCTCATCCAAAACATATATTAGATATGACTCAAACTAAATTTTATAAAATAATTAGATGACTCAATCTTACCAAATATTATTATACCTCAAATATCGTTTGAAAAATGTAAACCACAATATGTGAAAATTAATAAACAATGAATCGCTTGTATGATATTTTTTGATATATACATTATACTTTGAATACTGAAAAAATTATGCAAGAATGTAGTATTAATATGCCACCTAAAATAATCAAGGAGTTTATAGTAGGTTTATTTTATAAACCATCTAATGGACACTTATTTATTTAAATGCATATATTTCTAAATAATGCAATAGATGTGGCAATCTTTCATTACTAGGAGAATGTATGCATGGAACTAGTTTACATGATTTTGGACAACAATTAGTGTATCTTTGTACTGGAAAATAGTGTATACACTTACACTTTTACATTATGATAATTTTCGCCCTCTAATTTATTGGACTGAATTAAGCTTCTAATTTACCAAATTATGCATTCAAAAGCCTAATTTTACCATTTTCTAAAGAGGATCCAACGTTAAGCAAATGCAATCTATCATTAAATTGTCCTCAACTTTGAGTGTCTTTGAAATTTGGGCTAGGAGCCATTCGCCCATGGGTGAATGAGTCCCCCTTCTTAACCAAGACCGAAATTAAAATATGTTGTTGGCGGTATTTTAATATCCAAAATTCAAATATGAAGTGTTGGCTTTTAAAATCTAATTTTTGAGAAATTGACTAAACAATTATAAATACCTAGTTATTTTACCATTTGAAATAGAAGCAACATTAACACACCTTCTAGCATTCAAGAGAAAATACTATTGTCAAGAGCAAAATGTTAGAGCATCATTACAACAATTCAAGATCCACAATCATGTCAAATTTTATGTGTGTGGAATTTTTATGCTCTGTGAAGGCTAACATTGGGTGTGTAAAAGAAGTTAGTCAACTTTTTGGCCAAAAAGTGAGTGTTTTCCCCGATTTTAAGAATTTGTCACATTTGAGCTTAAAATTTGAAGCACTTAAAGATGAAATATTAAATAAGGTCACTCATCATAAAATTTAGTACTAAGAGCTTAGTTTCTAAATATGTAATTTATTTTAATACCCAGATGATACAAATTGATTTGCAATAGGCGTTTCTAACAACCACTATTTAAAAGTTTCTTTTTTTTACCATACCATGCATGTGTACATCATCCATATTTTGACCTAAATAATCGTATTTTCTAAATATTTTTTGGAAAAGATTTGTAACTCATTGAAGCATGCTTTCGATATATTTTTGTAACTTTTTATTGAATTTTTTTGTTGTTAATTTTTTATTGGCCATATTTGTTGTTTTGAAAAATCATGATGTACACACATAAAATGACCTAAACTTATCATTTTTTATTTTTTATGTTTTTAAATTTAAAATAATTGTTTGAAGTATGCTTTCATGCAATTCGTTCGTCAAAAAATTATTTTAATAAAAAGTTATTAAAATACTAAAAAACTTTGATATTTCAAGTTTATGGACTAATTTCATCAAAAATTAATTGAAAACTAGAAAAAAATATTCAAATTGTAAAAAGAATTACATATTTGGAATCCACACTATCTCATCTATAATGGGTTTTAATTTCGTCAAAAAGTTTTGCAAAAATGGTCTTCAAACATATGTCCAACGTCACTATTTTCTTGTGACATTGATAGGACCTTCAACTTGCAAGTCAAACTAGGTCCAAAGCTTATGTTCGAGTCCCCAAACCTTTTCCCAAACAAAAAGAAAAAAAGCACAAACCCAACCAAAAATTTATATTTTTAAAAATGTGATCCCATTTCATAAAAAAATATTTTTTTATGCTTTTAGAAAACGAGATCCTATTTTGGAAAATTGCCAAAAGGAAATTTTTTCAAAAGCAGGATCCCATTTTGAAAAGTTTCAAAATGGATTTCTTTCAAAATCAAAAGTTACCAAAAATGGAAACTTTTCAAAATGGGATCCTATTTTGAAAAGTTACCAAAAATGCGAATTTTTCAAAACGGGAACCCATTTTGCAAAACGAGATAAAAAAGGGATCCCGTTTTAGTTTTAGGCTCAGGACCCCAAAGCAAAATGGGATCTCGATTCATTTTTCATGATTTCAAGGTTTTTTCTGAGGCAAAAACTTCCACCTTAAGTGGACTCAACTTCGTGCTTTCATCCCATTATTGTAGGTCTCCAAGCATTCAAGAAAATCAATTAAGAAAGATCTAAATCCTTGAAGAGATGTGTATGTCTCCAGTCCTTCAAGGAAGTCATTGAAGGGTGGTGAGTTGCACAATTTTGATTATTCATCATTTCCTTCCTTTCTATTAAGGTTTTATCATTGATATTGCCATTGTGGAAATGGAAACACTAACACGGAGTTTGACTAAGGAAAGCCCCTATATGGCACAACATTTTCCCTCTCTATGAATGTAAGGGTTGCAAGTTTGGAAAGGATTGAAAATATCTTGAAGCCAATTTTTCCATCATTGCCTTTGTTGTCATCAACCTTGTCAAGACACAAAAAAATCAATTATAGAATTTACTAATGATATTCCAACAGTGGGACAGGCAAAAAACAAAAGCTTAGATTTGATACTAGAGGCTCCCATAAGTTGGGAAAGACAACCTAAAACAGACCTATTCACCCAAGGGTAACCCAATCCTGCTACAACACTCAAAACTAGTTTTTGGTGACAGGCACACATCAGTCTACACCTCCCAGATCTATCAGAACTTGACTGTTTCTATTTATCAATTATCAAGAAATTGTATTTATTGCATTTGGTCATATAGTTCTTTTTATCAACCTAGTTGAAGCAAGCTAAAGGGGTTATGAACAACATCAAGGAATAAAAATATATAAAATATTTAGTAATGTCATATTGTTTACAAAAATTAGACACAAATCAACATGAATTTATAATAAGATCCTAGACTTGAAGAAGGGAACCTTGCAAAATCTTGAAGAGAACCCAAGGCTCAAAGGATTAAGTCACCAAAAGAAAATTAAAAAAATCATCTTTGAAAGCAAGGATCACTCAAGAACTATGCATGTAAACACACTACATGGCTATACAAATAGAAGGTTTGGGATGAAAATTATTCATCTTATTCATTCTCATAAAGAGCAAAGCTTGGTGTAAGCAACTAGAGTCTTGAGTTTCATGTTGAAAATATCTCAAGGAGCATGAAGTTGGATGTGTGGCTCTTGCTAGTTAGAATAGCTTGCTATTATATTGTAATTATTTTCTTACTTGAAATACATTACTTTCAATGGTGCTTTGGAAGCTAGGTTTTCCCTAAGGGTTTTCTTAGGGTATATTGATGTCTCTTTCTCTAGTGTGGTTGTTCTATTTAATTTTAAAATATAGTATTGGAATTTACATAGATCATGTAACTTGTGACATCCCTTCTATTACTAATATAAGAAATTGTTTCTATAATTTCCTTTCTCTATGGAGTGTCAATTTTATAAATGAAGGCTAGATCTATGATCACAAAATATCTCACACCCATGGAAATGATCTAGTCATATAAACACTTTTGTTTCCTAATTTGTTTGATTCACCTATGTTTTGTGTGGCCTTTTTGGATTATTAAAACTAATGATATTTTAAAACTCTTAAAGGATTTCATTATGTCACAAGTCATCTTGGTCAACTGCTATAAAAATTGGTAAAGGGATTTAAGATATCATATCTCAATCACATGCAAATGTTCCTAGGATGAATATGGAGATCTAGATTAATTTTATAACACTAGTTGAAGTGCCATTTTTTCTAAATGTGAATGACAATCTTGTAAATGATTAGAGAGAAGAGGATGATAAATGAACGTAATTGAATTCTTTTAAAATAAAGACAACAATATATCACACATACTTGTGTTAAGTAGGCCCTTGGTGAGAAATGAATGGGTTAGTGAACCAAAATTTGAATTTGGAATTACAAAAATTTAAGATGTCAAGTTTGCAATCACAAAGTTGACCCCATGCCCATGAAAATGACTTGGGACATGAAAATGTTTAAATCAAGGTGGCTAATAGTTGTATGTAGATATGTGCATAGAAAAGCATGACTACCACATGATTTAGCTAGAAGCATTGAAATGTATGTATATATTGATGAAGTAGGAGATAACTACATAGAAATAAGTGTAAATATATAAGTTAATGGTATGAGTATAGAAACCTAACTTTACACAAAATTACGTCAATCATTAATATATAAATATATTGAAACATTATCTAAAAAAACCATAAAATTAAATACAAATGTTACCATTAAAAAAAAATGCTATATTTCATGTCTTCTTAACTCTTCAAAAATGTATGATAAAGACCCCTCCTTCTAAATTGCATTAACTACTTATTTTTTTAATGTCATGTCAGACTTGATTGTTTAAACTTGATCTCACTAGAATGTGCCTTTTTCCTATCAATTTTTTTAATATTATATTATAATATTTTCAAATAATTTAAAAAATATGTAAATTTATTCATATTCATGTCCGTTGATTGCTTAAAGAAATTATCCAAAAGCTTAGGTTCTATATTAAATCCTATTGAAAAGAATATTCGGGACTGGGTTTGGTCATCTAAACATGCAGCAGGTATATATGATGGCTGGTGACCTTCGTCACTAACGTCAAACTACCTAAGCTAATGGAGCAGATCAAATTCTTATGTGTTTTCACTAGATAGTGTGCAATATTTTTTAAGTCCAGAGTATAAAACATGTCAGCTTAACAAAAACAGGTGGGAAAAGCAGGTATAATCAAATTCTTTAAGATAACAGTACCGCATTATAATTTGTCTGCTTGCATTACCCTTGGGCCTTTAAATAACATCCATATTGGGCAGGTTAGAAACACGCAATTACTGCGCAGTCTTCCATTTTTTCTTAGAAAAAGATAATTTCAGAAAGGTCTCGAGTTCAAATCTTCTAAATGATGAAGCCGGCCGCAGCAGCAGAATCAAGCGCTGAAAAAGGACCTCTTCCTCCACCAGTGAGGCGATGGAGGCGATGTAAGAGATTGGGTGGATTATTTGATTTGGTTCTGAGGTTGCTGGCTTTGGGAGGCACCATTGTAGCTCTGATTACCATGGCTACAGCAGATGAAACCCTCCCAACATTCACCCAATTCTTCCAGTTTGAAGCAAAATACAGCGATCTTCCAGCATTCACGTATTCAATAAAACCCATCATTAGTTTTACTGGTTTCTCTACTACTAGCCATGCCACTTTTCTCAAGGATTATAATTCTGTTACTAATTTCCTTACTACCCATCTTCTGTTTCTCAAGGATTATTATTTTGTTACAAATTTCTTTACTACCCATCTTCTTTTTCTCAAGGATTATTATTTTTGTTACTGATTTCCTTACTACCCATTTTTTTTGTCTGAAGGGTCATTTTAAATAAAACATTCAAGTTTTAATTTATTTAGGTGGCTCATTTTAAATTAGATAGATTCTATTGAAAAAACGAGCATGATTTCAGATGAATCACCCAAACAAATTTTATGATTTTGAACTTATTATTGCTAATAAGATGTTTGATAATTTGCAGATACTTCGTAATAGCTAATGCTATAGCTGGTGGATACCTGGTTCTATCTCTGCCCGTCTCCATCTTTAACATAGTGAAACCTCGCTTTCCAGCCTTAAAAATGTTCCTGGTGTTCTTTGACACGGTAACAATTTTCTAATCATATGCATTCACACAAAGTTGAAGATATGTAGTATTATTAATGGGTTTGATAAAATATTGTTGCAGGTGATGGTAGCTGTTACCACATCTGGAGCTGCAGCAGGGGCAGCAATAGTGTATTTGGCTCAAAAGGGAAACAACCATGCAAACTGGTTTGCCATTTGCCAACAGTTCGGCCAATTCTGTCAGCAAGCCGGCGGGGCTCTCATTGCTTCCTTCGCTGCAGTGGTTTTCTTGATGCTTCTGGTTGCCTTGTCTGCTATAAATCTATACAGGCGTCGCGCATAATACCCATCTTTCTTAGCTTCTATGTTCACAAGTTCATAAGATATATATAGATACTTGCAGTAATATCTCTGATAAGGATGGGGTTATGATTGGTTTGTATAAATTCTGTAGTGAATGTGAGTAGTTTATCCTAGCTTCCATGCTATGATCTTTAGGTGGGTGCCTTTGTGATGTAAGCATTCAGTGCTCAGCTTGTAAGGAATTGTGCATTATCTATGAATTTTTAAAATATGTTTTAAGATTCAGGGAGATATTAGAGAGGTTTAAAGTAATTAAAGGTCAAAGAACAAACAGCTTTACTTATGCCAACATTTATACGGTAGAGTTGAGGGAAATCATTTCTTTTGGAAAGCTATGCTTTAATTTTTATTAATATTTGAAGTTAACAAAAGATGAGATAAATTTCATATCATAAACTTCACTACTCCATATATATAAAACAGCATTTATGGCTTTAAAAGCCTAGGTCATGTTCTTTAAGAGCTAAACTATAAGTTCAGCTATCTTCATAATCTATCAAGAAATACTAATTAAGTTACATTGTGAAAACACCATTTATCTTTATCATTTGTTTTTTTTTAATTATATTTTATTAAATAGTAGTTCATTATTATTTGTGGTGGGAGAAATGTATTAAGATTTGTTTGAGGAAAAATTGGTTTTTTTATGTGAACTTTTTATACTTATAAAAGAGTAGATTTTATTTGATTAGATATTGTTTGTTTTCATCTTTATAAATATAAATGAGTATTGATAGATATTATTATTTTATTTTAAATAGTTGATTATAACATTTTGAGTAGGTAAGGAAACTGATTGATGGATAAAGTAATGTGATGCTTGACACCTTCTATATTTGTGTGGGAGAGGGTAGCTCTATCTAGATAGAGGATATAGGGTACAACTCGAACTCCAACAACATTTCATGTTGTATACATCTCTCTCAAAAAAGAACAATTACACGGATAGAGGCATCAAGATTATCTCATTCCATGTTTTTAGAGCTATGGCTTGCTTATATAGGGTACAATTCATCATATCAAAGATTGGATGAGAGTAATCATAAATGAGGTTGATTACCCACACTACCCCTCAAGTTTTCTTGGCTAAGATATTATGATTAAGGTTTTCTAATATACAAAATTTTCAAAGCCATTGAATTTTTCCTTGAGAATACTTGTTGGAAGCTACATCATTATTCATAAATAATTGATTTATTATGGTTAATACACTACATAAATAACTACTACATTAACCACAACATACGATTGCATAAAAAATGATAAACATGAAAAAATCGCCTTTAACTATCAAGAAAGACCTTTTAGCATGTTACATTGAGAAAAAAATATTCTACTTATATTTGAATCAGACATAGGTTTCTAGATTATTAGTTGACTAAAGCTAATAATATTAGAAGTAAATGGCAAAATTGGTCTTAGCCATTGACCTATAATATATTAGTGTAGGTTTCTAGATTATTAGTTGACTATAGCTAATAATATTAGAAGTACTGTGTCAAAATTGGTCTTAGCGATTGGCCTATATCTTAGTGTAAATTGTCTTAAATTATTATTTTTTAACTCTAAAGTATACCAAGAAAAAATATTGCCCTATAGATTAGATATTCAAGCAAAATACTATTAATTTTTGGATACTCAAGATCGTATGGAAGAATCCCCTAAAAGCTACATTTAGTTTTCTGAAATATAGAGAATGTTATTTTGACTTGAAGTTAGCATATACATTTCTTGCTTTTGGCTCCCTATTTTGGATGATTTTTTTATGTCATTATAGTGTTTATTACGCCGATAGGCGTTCACTACTATGGCATTTTGTACGTGTACACACAAATGTATTTGGCAGCGTGAATAATTTTTTTTTGGAGTATTATTACCACTGATTGTTTTTGGAGTATTATTACCACGGTTTACAAAACAAAAAGATTGAATGGATATCGTTTTACTATTCAGACAATTCAATGATGCTACATGGGTGATGAGGAGGATGAACACGAGTCCAAGGCTGGAGACAATATGTTCCCAAAGGTTTCCCCCAATTTATACATGAAATTTTTCACTGATCTCCTGTAATTAACAGATTCCTTCGGGGTAGCCATGGCTGCAATGCCAAGCAGGGGAGCAACAGTTTTTGTAAGCCGACGTTCTCCTTGCTCCTGTTATTGCTCCAATCTACAATCTGGAACTTCTCCTGTGTTTTCCCCTCAGACTTGCAAGAAATACTAGGGCCCAGCTTTGTTAACTTGCTGCGCAAAGAAAAAAAGAACAGGAAAGTAGAAAATGGAAGATATGTCTTAAGGATATCTCTGCCATGTCTGCTACTCTGCAGCAACACTATTTTCGTGCAGGGGAGATAGAAAAATCAGTTGTGGATCAAGCCAAAAGACAAATTCTGGAGGTAAGTTTTTCCTCTGGACAAAAAACTCTATTTGGGTATGATTTTTTTATAAAATTTGACTGTGGGTGGCTTTTATTTTGGGTGTATGAAATGCAAGGAGTTGTGGATGTGTTGAAGACACGGTTGGAGCAGGCAAGGAGGGAGTACAGGAAGTGCAGACAACAATTAAAAACGAAGAAGAAGAAAGAACAATGAAAGGCCACAATGAAGATGATTCTTCCATTCACAGTCTAACCAGACATTTACAATATCTCTCGGCTGATTATATATTTGCCTCCCAAATTCAAGCTTTCTGTACAAATAGATTTGAATGGGGAAAATGGATGGATATGTTTGAAAAATATTTTTTACTTTATTTCTACTTGCCTAGATCATAACTGTACTAAGGAATTGAGGTTAGATTTGTATTCAAGGTAGTTTCTCTGGTTGAGTCAATCCCTAAAATCATCATAATAGAGTTCTTTTAAAAATCCATAAAATCCTGCAACTTTAATACTCGTGTTATGGAATTTATGTGCAGTATCTTCGATTTGTTATATTTCTTCTTCTTCCACAATTTATGGGCTTTTTCTAATGTCAGTCAACAATTTGGTAAACAGTTTGGTGTAAACTGTAATCCATGGGTCATTAGACCTTTCTGGCCTTGGTCATCCCAGATTGCTCCACCTTCCTGAGAAGTCCCGAGTTTCTCAAGACTCTATGTCATGAAGACCCTGCATTATGGGCAGCATTAAACACAAAGAATAAAGAAGAAATAGTTTATAAAAGTAGGAAAAAGTGCATCCCACCCCACTCTTCTTCATTCAAGATACCAATATATTCTTCTTTAGAACTGTCAGAATCTATAGAACATTGTATAGAAGGTGATATGAATCTTTCTTATCTAATGGTGTATTTTTGCATGTTAGCATTTCTATGAGGTTTGACTAGTAACGGTCAATCTTGGTTTTAAAAAAGCTTTTATTTAAAATCTCTTGTTATAGTATGTTTAGAGCATAGTTGGTATGAGTTTTCCACAATTCATGAAATTGTATGCAAGTTTTTTGGATTTAACTGTGTATGTTTTTAGATCAACGTTTCGGATCACACTCAGTGATCCATCATCAGGAAGAGGAAAAAATGAATTAGAAAAACAGATAGAGCCTAATAAAGGATGGGGGAGGTGGGTTGGGAGGAGAGAAAGTTATATATATATATATATATATATACTCTAAAAGGCCACAAATTAGAGCATTTCTGACAGGTAATATTTTTCATCTTTTATCATTTTCTATTGTATAACTGGTTCAATTCAACATTTCCATTGGTTTTTGACATTTCCATTTTTTAGTTACAAATTATCGATTTTTGTATTTAGGACTTATCATAATATAGCTTATCTCAATCATTAGGTGTTAAATTCTATTTGGCATGGCATTTCTAAAGTGAAGTCAAAGGCAATACCTACAATATTAGGAAAAGTAAATGATAAAAAGAAAAAATATTCTTATGTAACCCCTTTAGAAATTAAAAATATCTATTGGCGTAATATAGATATATTTTGTAATAAAATAACTAAACTAGTATGATCCCTTCTACACATCTTAGATAGTCCCTATTGGTAGAGTATCATTTCTATATTTGGTGATGTCGATGAATAAAAGAAACCAGACAACCCTACTCATATTAGGATGTTCCCTCTATAGATTTATCTCATGTCATCCACACCTTAAAATCTAATAATAAAAATTACTTGGATGTTCTTCACACAATTGCATGTTTGAATTTACCTACTATAGAATTACCACACTAAGGAACTTCATAAATTAGACAATCAATCTTATATTTGAATTTTTTTTGTGAAAATTATGCACTTAATGTTGTGTTTCAAATGTTAAGACATATATAGTTATAATCTTATTACATTTTCTAGGGTTTTTCCAAAATATTCTCTTTTATATCATACAATCTTCCTAAAAATTTGATTATATTTTAGAGTGAAATGATTAAATGCGACCACCAAACTAATGCTTAGACATGTGATGACTTAGTGTTTCCAGGATTGATTGTACTACTCTCTCCAACATTTTCTCTTCTTACTTGAATTTTTAGACACATAACCCCTTCACACGTCTCAAGCATTCTCCAACAAACTAGATCCCTCTTAAATCCTCCTCTTTGGTTGGATCTAAGTTTAAAATTAATGCCAACCTATGCAAAGAAGGCCATGAATGAAGAAAATAGTGAAATAAGGCTCATCATCTAAAATTCACACAACAATATGAGGCTATCTATCAATTGAGAGCCTCCTTAGAAAAGTGATGATAGGGATGATATTCTAAAAAACATTCCTCCCATTGATAGTTTGGACATAATTATTAAATGTGAACTTTCAACCATTATCTAATGTTTTTCTTGAAGCATGTGCCTACTAAGTGTAGTGTCATAAATTGTGTACCCTCGCAATTTCACACTACACAACAAATTCTCTTTAAGTTTTTGATACAAATAGATTAATTTCAAAATATTAACATGAATTATACATTTAAATGCTAATTTCATGTTGTTCTTGGTTTTCTATGTTTGAATTTTTTCAAATAAGTCCATTTCACATGGATGTTTGCATTGCGCACTAGCATCCTAAAAAAAATGTGATTCATGTGGCCATTGTAGCATTACATTCCCACAATTCTTTTGCATGTAGTCACATTGAAAAAAAACAAATTGACTCGCTTTGAATGGATCTCTAGCTAGATGTTTTACTCTCATAGACACTCCTTTGAAGAAATATCTTTGAAGCGGCAATACAATCACTCACCCTTGAAATTAAAACATGTTGTTCATAGCATTAGCTATCTCTCTTCACTCTCAATAACACTCTTAAATAATTAAATCACTATTAAGGGTTCTTTAAAGATTCAAGGTGATTGTGTTCTTAATTATCATTCCAACTTTTTTTCATATTAGCACTTGAATACATTGGGTGTTAAACCATATCTATAATGAGAGAAATTGCTTAGTCTATTGCTCCATCAAAGTAATTGGCTGTAACAAATGCCCCTCGGTTGCTACTAATTTCTTTTTTTCAAATCCTTCATAAATCAATTCAAAACAAATACCAACTTATCATCTAAGCATCTTTCATGTATCTTAAAAGTGTTAAATTCAAAACTCATCCATTCACCATGGGGCATCATCTCAACATTGCCACTTATATGCTTACACATAGGAAAGTAAGCTACCAAGGTTAAGGTCATTCCTAGACCTAGACCTAAGCCTCAAGGTTTCTTTCCTGATGACCCTACCTACGTATTCCTTCATAGGAAATTAGAGGTTGCATAGTTCTCCAACCAAGGTCAAAGGGAGATCAATCTCTCCTCTTGTATGAGATTCTTGATCTCACTTCTAACCCATGACTATTTATTAAGTACAGGTAAACTATCAATGAAGCCAATTATAATGTAATGATATCAAATCACCACCAAGTTATAATTCCACCAAACATTACCAATTAGTAGTGTGCAATCATACACAACTACACAAGGGTCATATTTTTTCATATCTCCCCAATTCCCATAGGGAGTGACTCAAGCATACATCACATATACACAAGGTGACTAGCTCATACACATCGCTAATACAAAGTGTTTGGTTCTTGCATACATCACATATACAATTAAATAAGCTCCAACATACGTCACAAGTACAAGGATGAAGGGCCCATGTGTACATCACAAGTACATCCATGACTAACTCATAAGTACGTATCAAGTACTATAGTGATTGACTCATATGCATGTCATAAATGCAATGGTGGTGCACTCGTGTGTACATCACAAGTACATCCATATCAAGCTCAAGCATAAATCACCTATACATGATGGCTAGGTCCATCTTACATCACAAGTACATTAGCAATGAGCTCATATGTACATCATAAGTACAATAGAGCCTAACTCATACATATCATATTTTCCTTGGCTAACACAAACTTGTCCTCAGTGCATCCTAGATAGAAAAGGAATGTCGGTGCATTGTGTACTACACTGTGGGTCCTGTCCTTTTCTCCAATCAAGTATGCCATTTCACATCAAGATATTCCCAAAACTATGCTATGAGGTTGGTCTAATTATTACCCACCTATTCTTCATTAGAAACTCTTCCCTGTAGTCCATCACATGACTAAGCAACCAAAGGTGGCCATCACTAACACAAAGTACTCCTTGAATACTGTCCATCTCGAGCAGAGTACTGCCCCTAGACACCTGTCAATCTCAAGCATAATAGTACTACTCCTTGACTATTGTCCATCTCAAGCATAGTACTACCCCTAGACACCTGTCAATCTCAAGCATAATAGTATAGCTCCTTGACTACTATCCATCTTGAGCATAGTACTGCCCCTAGACACCTGTCAATCTTGAGCATAATAGTACTACTCCTTGACTACTGTCCATCTGGAGCATAGTACTGCCCCTAGACACCTGTCAATCTTGAACATAATAGTACTGCTCCTTGAATAATGCTTAGCACTATGACTGGAAGATAGGTTCTTAACGTAGAATAAGTAGATCACAATCGACTAGATTAGAAGCCCATACATGGTCATTAAGTCTAGGTTTAATGTTCTCAATACATAATAGAATCACATTACCAACACAAAGTGACTCAAATCAACTGGTAACCACTACCAAATAGTCCAATTCATTCCTTTCCTATAGCTTATCATTTAGACACACATTATGTATAAAATACAAGTTATTAGGTTTTCTTTCATAACCATCTAATACCCATTTGGCCTCATCTAAAGCCCACTGAAGAGAGAAGGTCAAACCAAATGGGAACAACCCCAAAATATAGGATTTATTCCCCTAGACCTTCCCCCAATGGACTTGAGGTCACTGAGGCATCCTTCACCCAAGGACCGCCTATGTTCTCACTTCCAAACAGGTCAAAGTCAAAAGTAGTTCTCCTAACAAGCCCTCTCAAAGGACCTACACACACAAGTTCCCATGACCAAGTTTTTGGCTCCCTCCAACCAATAATAGTTATTAGTAGTTAGGAAAACATAAATAAGTTATAATAATTTAACAACCCATACTATAACACTTCCCTTTAAGGATATCAAAAACTTGAATTAAACTCAACCATTATTATTGATAAACCAACTTGACCGTCCTTGGTTTCATCTTATCAACATAGGGGATAGGTTTATTATTTAACATGAAATTACCTCGGTTCACATATATCCATAGGAAAGAACTTCCATTTCAATTTACATATTAGATTCCATATTGAGGTTCTTGTACCCAAGAGGTTAAAAAATATCTTTGAAGGACAACCAAGAGTATTATAAGCTTATTTTAAGTTATAATTTCCCGAATCCTAATTAAGAAGGTTGGCAACACTATGTCCAATAGACCAATATATCTAAATATAATCCCATTAATAATATTACCAATAATACTCTTGATCTTCTAAGTTCCTTTACCTTATGTTGCACCCCATATTCTTATAGTAGTCTAGTTAAATGACTAGATAATTTATTCATACTTGTCATTTGGTCTAAACCTGACCTCAATGGTCATTAGTAAGGTATCAAGATATGCTACATAGGATTTATCTGATAACTCAATCTCAACCACATTGTCAAATTAACGATAGCTACCTTCCATTTGGTATACAATTATATTGTGATTCATTATAAGTATAGTAATAATTCCAATATCAAGGTTCTCATGTCAAAGAGATTGATAGACATCCTATAGTTGAATATAAAACATTATCATGGAAGCAACTAACTGTCAAGACTCTTAATGATCATATATGATTTGCGTTTCCTATTATAATATTATCTTGTAGCTAATGATTTCGTCTAGGATTCTTTGCCATCTTACGATTACCTATCAAGGATATTGTATTGTAACTTTTGGTACCCGAATGATACTTTATAATCTAGGGTTTTATTTAGGACTCTAGGACAAGATGATTTGGTGATCTTAGCTATCATAAGGGTATTGGTTCTTAACATCTTGAGGGTCACTATATTATACTTATGAGAAACCCTTGAACACACATGTATGAGAATAACCTAGAAGAATTAATATCAATTTCAAGTAAGTTTTCTAATAATGAAGGTATTTATTCTCAAAACCTATTCAAATTATATTATTATATAATATGGCCAAGGTTCATAAAGACATAAATCTCAATTAGAACACATATGCCTCCCTAAGCCATACACAAATTATTGAAATTTCAAAGGAAATAATACAATAGTTATAAACTAGCTCTAAGTAGAGTCAATACACAAGTCAATTTTAGATAGTTGACAACACTATATCCATCAAATCATCATCTGAAGATATACTTATAATAATAATATATTCTCAATTTCTTTACTTTGTGGTGAAACCCCATACTTCCAAAATAGTCTAACTTGCAAAATATAATATTCACTCTTACAACATATAAATAAATATAACCTTATTGATAAGCAATAAGATACCAAAAGATGTTATATAGTATGATTACAAATAGTTTATCTCTTAACTCATTCTTAACAACATCATCAAATTATATGACACTTGTCTTTGATAGGTACTCATACCCTTGCCCCTAAATCTAAAGTGGGTTGACAAGAGTGTCAATTTGCAACATTAAGAATGTTTTCATTATAGTGTGGTTCTAGTGATGTGCAACCATAAATTAAATCTCCTATCATAAGTCTACTTTACCTTAGGAGTTAGGTGCATGTTTACTTTCAAATTCCTTTGATCAACTCCCATTTAGGTCCCATTAATATAGTCATGTTCTTCACAATGTGGCTTACCACTTAGATCACAGTGTCTCTTAAGCCAACATTAGAGATATTTCAATTAAGTAGGCTTATTTGATCATTAAGAAATACCAAGGAAACTCCCTAGATTTTAATCTCATACCCATCCATAGGTGAGGTGAATTCTTAATACCCTTATTATGCCATCATGCAAAGTAGCATGAACATGATCCAATCCCATCTAGCAATAAAAGCTACCCAAAATACATAATGCAAAGTAAAAGATAAGCACAAAGCAATAATATTGTCTAACAAAATTTCTTACACAAAATAAAGCATGTCTTGACACATGAATGGTTTGAAAAAACCTTAATAAATGTGAAACATGCACAAATTAGGGGAATAACACCTCCCATTTCTCACATAAGCTCAAATCAACCATATCAAATTTATTTCAGCTGTGAGAGTTGATATTGCAAAGATAAATGCTATTTCAAGGTAGTAAACAGGAAGGAGTGTACTCAACTCTAAGGGATAAAACTGATGACATGCTGAAGTAGACATTCAAATCTACCTTGTTATATGGTTTGACACTGCTCCTTTAGCTACCTTGCCTGTGTTGCCTCTTTCACTGTCTCCCATTTTATGGCACCTTTAAGCCTAAAATCCCTCAATCCTTTATGTCTAATGGACACCATAACCAGTTCATGAGCTCTCCTCCTCCCACGCTTACTCTTTGTTCTTTCTTCTCACATCCTTCCTTGCCTTTCTCAGTGTTTTTATTCTACCTCCTACCTTCTATCCAACATATCTCTCCTAAAATCCTTTCTCGAAAAAATATCATACCTTCACACTTTCTCCCTTTGCATTTTCCCTGTAAACACAATCCTCAGATGTCTTCCATGCATTCCTTTAGCCTTCCTCCTCTCCCACGATTTCCACTTCCCTTATCAACCTATGCTCTCTCTCTCCTCTACAATTTTTGGTGCCCTCCCCCTCCATTCTCCTTAAAATGCCTCTTTTATGAGGTCAATGAAAGATTGAGATCTATCCTCCTTTTTCTTTGCATGCCAAACTAACCTTCATCTTGCAATATTTTGGCAGCTCCTGCACACACGTCATTTTCATTCTACTCTCACCTTTTTTTATTTCCAAAACCTTTGAATATCTACAAGCATGAGCGAAAAATAAGGTACGCCATTCTTCCAGTTGCTAACATTGATGGTTGACCATACCTTCATGTGGTTCCCTCTCTAACACCATCCCTCTTCATTTCTTCTCAAGCACCCAAAACTTACAATTAATATGCCTCCCATTTCAAGTAAAAGTTGGATGAATGGTGAGGGCACCATGCCTTACTAATGACATGACACCTTGTTCACCCTTGGTCAATGTTGCCTTCACATGTGCATGGTCTCTTGTGAGACTTAGTTGCATTTATTTTATTGGTTCTCCCCCACAACCATTCATCATGGAGGTAGCTAATGTGGGGATGTGACATTGTCTACCTTTGGCTTTGGGGGTAGCGAGAACTGGCTACAATTTTGGATCCTTGGCTCTCTCATAGAAGTTAGAATATTGATCTCGATCTCAAAATAGACATGGAACTCAGGTGGGTGGGAGGATATAGGATACCACATCTTTAACTGCTCCATATACTAAAACTAGATCTAAAAAATTCTACTAGATCAAGGGCTGGATCAACCACTGTATCAACCTCAAATGCATCACTTTGTTATTGGTGCAACTTACTTTATTATTGGTGCATCTAGATCTCTATATGGAATCAATTAAGAACTGGGAACTGAGCATGTGACTGAAACTGACACTTGGTAACCTGACATAGGGTAAATTGCTTTTGGTTTTGGGTCTAGATATGGAATTGAAACCACTACAAGAGCCACCTGGTCAAATCTAGTGGCTTATATTTCCACTCCTACTACTATGATTGGTACTTAAGCTCACTCATATATTTATGCTACTTTACCCACCTTCATAATTAAATTGCTCCATTACTAATTCAAGGTGTGTGGGTTTTAAAGGAGTAGAGGAGATAGTTTGCATAGAGAAAACACAGCATAAATAGAACAACCCAGAAAATAGAGCAAGAGAAAAAACAACTACAACTATTTATGAAACACAATCTACACATAAAACAACTTCAAATATTTAAATATATTCATTGATAACAATCAACAACTATAGCTGCGCTAAAAAAATGTAGCTAATACCCACCAAAAATGACGAGTTTAAAAAGAATTTTTTTAATGTGCATCTAATATGTCTAATAAACTCATCTTTAGAACTATGCAATAAATCTATGGTATATTTTTTTATTTGTGTTGCAAAACTTCTCTCTAACTAAAATGATAAAATCTAGTATCTATATCATGCTTAGTTCTCTTATGAAAAACATGATTTTTGGACAATGCAATCACTGAGTTGTCACAAAATATTGTAGTGGCTTCCTTTTGATCATGCACTAAGCCTCTCAACATCCTTCGCATCCAAACAACTTGACAAGTTGCACTAGTGGCTGCCACATATTCAACTTTAGCTGAAGAAAGAGTCACAATAGGCTATTTCTATGGAGCCCATGACACAATACCTATCCCAAAGTGAAAAACATAACTGGATGCACTTTTTCTTTCATCAATGTTTCCACCACAATCACTATCAGTGTACCTAACAAGACTAAAATCATCTGAAGTGGAATACAATATGCCAAAGTCATTTGTGTCACTCACATACCTCAATGTTCTCTTACTAGCCTACCAATGAGAGTCTTTTGGAGACTCCATAAACCTTGAAATTAGGCTTACACCATACATAATTTATGGCCTTGTGGCTAGATCAAATGCATAAGGCTTCCAACTAGCCTCTTGAACAATGTAGGATCCACACATCGTCCATCCTCCTCCTTTCTTAGGTTCAATCCCATCATGATGGGTGTTGGTGCTTCCTTGCACTTTACCATATTAAATATCTTCAAGATTTCATTTGCATATTTGGATTGAGAAATAAATATACCAACATTGGATTGATGGGTCAATTCAATGCCCAAAAAATATTTCATAAGCCCCAAATTAGTCATTTCAAACTCATTCTTCATTGTTGATTTGAAATCATTTATGCTAAGATTGCCTGTAATGATTAGATCATCTACATACAAGCAAAAAATTAGAATGCTACCTTTCTTGTTTACTTTGATGTACAAGGTTGGCTCACAGCTCCTTCTTTGGAATCCATTTTGAATGAGATAGGAGTCAATGCGGTTGTACCAAGATCTAGGAGCTTTCTTTAATCCATAAAGTGCTTTCTTTAACCTATATACCTTGTTTTCACAACCCAATATTTCATAGCCTTGTGGTTGTTCCACATACACTTCCTCTTCTAGATAGCCATTTAGAGATGTTGATTTCACATCCATTTGGTACATAGGCCACTTGTTGTGAGCAACAATAGCCAATAAAATCCTAATTGTATCCAACAATACAACAAGAGAAAATGTTTCATTGAAATCTATTTCGGGTTATTGTGTGAGGCCCCTTGCAACTAGCCTTGCTCTATGCTTTTGCACTTTTCCATCAGCATCTTTTTTAGTCTTATAAATCCACTTTACACTTATTTGCATCCTTTCCTTCAAGAAAATCAACAAACTCCCATGTTTGGTTCTTCTCAATGGACTCAATCTCTTCATCCATGGTTTGTGCCCATTTATCATCACCCATAGCTACTTCAAATGTTAATGAATCATCTACATGCGAAAATAAAGCTCAAAAAATGAAAATGAATTTGTTGTATCAACATTAGACAACTCACTCAAACTCCTTGTTTTTCATTGCAACATGCTTTTTAGAGTTGGTTTCAAAGATGTAGGACTACTTGGAGTGCTAGATGGAGTTGCTCCAAGAATGTCAGCTGATGTAGATGCTATTGTGGTTACTTGAGGAATTTTTTGTACTCTTGGTGTGGACAACAACCTTGAAGATCTCCTTGTTGTGAATGGAGGTGTAGCTTGAGCTACAACTTGTGGTGTTATCCCAAGAGTCAAAGGAATTATTGTTTGAGTTGTAATTGATGATGGAAACATTTTATCTAGCATATCATCATGAGGAACAATGACTCTATAACATTTACAATTCTCTCTACACTTCCACCCCATTCTTCATCCTCCAAAAATTGGACATCACGACTGATTATGACCTTCTTAGTGATAGGATTAAACAATTTGTATGCCTTTTTAACCTTTGAATACCCAACAAATATACATTTTTGTCCTTTATTATCCAACTTCTTCCTCAACTCATCAAGAATATGTGCATATGCAACACAACCAAATTCCTTAAGATGAAAAACACTATGTTTCATACCTGTCCAAGCCTCTTGAGGGACTTGTTTTTCACACTCTTTTTTGGGAACCTATTTATGATATAAACAACAATTGCAACTGCCTTGGCCCAATATTCTTTGGGTAAATGCTTAGTTTCCAACATACTACGTGTCATCTCCACAATGGTTTGATTCTTCCTCTCCACCAGTTAGTTTTGTTGAGGTGTATAGAAAGCTGTAAATTGCTTATGTATGCCATGTGATCTACAAAAAGTTAGAAAATCCTTAGATACATATTCACTGCCTCTATCCATCCTCAAAACCTTTATGTAATAGCGACTTTTCTTCTCCACGAGTGCTTTGAACTGTTGAAAGTAAGAAAATGCATCAAACTTGTGTTTTCAAAAATAAAGCCAAGTTTTTCTTGTAAAATTGTCAATGAAAGTAAGAAAATAAGTGTTGCCTCATATAGAAAGTGTTTTCATTTCCCCAAAAGTGTTTGAATGCACGATCTCAAGTGGTGCTCTAGCTCTATTTGATTTTCCAACTAGAAATGAGTCTCTATGTTGTTTTCCCTAGATAGATCCTTCGCAAACTCTTAAATCCAGTTTTTCAATTAATGACAAGACTTTCACCATGTTCTTTATATGTAGTAGCTTCAACCCTTCAAAGTTTAAATGCCCATTTATCTAAAATTCCACAACCAAGATTCATCATTTACAACTGATTGAAATGTTGTTTGAATTTCTCCACCACTACCTTTTTCTTCTTCAATGCTAAATTGGCTTGTTTCAAAATTTACTAAATGTATAGAATTTATTTTAATTTTTAATTTTGTATTTTCTACCTTAAAGGAAGCTTTAGAATGTACATTATTTGTTTTATGAACAACTTGGGCTATTTTTTATTTTCATGTCTAGCCTTATCCTCAAAGGAAATATTCAGTTGCTAGTCATTTGCACTTTGGCAAGCAGTTGGCTCCTTGGAAATCTATCTAGAATCACGCACTCATTGTTTTCCATGTACACTCTATAACCTTTTTGTACAAGTTGACCAATAATCATTAAGTTATGTTTTAGACCAACAACATAATACACATTAGACATAAATTTTTTCTCCCCCTTTTTTGTTAGAATATTAACTTTACCTTTACCCAAAACAATGACCATGTTGTTTTTTAAAGAGGAAAAAATGGGTTTTATAGGGACCCAAAATCACAAAGTTTACAAAATAAAGAAAGAGTCAAAAGAGACATCACAATCAGAAGGGCTGTAAAAATAAAAACAGTAAACTCCCACAACCAACAAAAAGGCCAATGAAGGCCACAAAACTAAAAAACTAGACAAAAAGCCAACAACTAAATTTGAGTTTTTAAAAGATCAGCAGTCTCAGCTTCCAGCTCATTCATGTCCTCAACTCCCCTCTTTAAGATCTAAACCATTTGTGTTGTGGGGGACGCTTTCCTTTTAAGATTGGCACCTGGGTCCTTTTAGAAATACCTTGGTCCTCATTCTTGCTTTCCTTGTTCTCTTCCAAATCAACAACCAATGAACCCTATTGTGTTTTTTTCTAGCTTTTCAGACATAGCATTGATAATAATGGCATTGTGCCTAGCCATTTTATGATTTTTTTCCACCATTGTTTTCAAATTATTTTTGATTTTGACCATTTCCTCTTCCATAGACTTGTATATCTCCTTGATATCACCTCCTTTCTTTCTAATACTATTCTTGTTTCGTTTCCCTTCTTCATTGCTGAGGGCAACCAACTTTAGGTCCAGCTCCTCTGACTTACTATAGAAAGCCCTATTTCTTTGATTGAGCTCATTAATTTCTTGATAGCCCCACTTTAAGAACTTGAAAATTTCACTGATTTCATTTCTAGCAGAGGCCAGAATGTCACCAAACTGAACCTGGTCTAATATGATATTTACATCACCCAGGCTGGGGGAGATAGGAAATTTAGTACCTTAAAATTTGAAAGAGGCAGGAGGGGAGGGCACATAATTTCTACTGGCTTCAAGGTTCTCGACTTTGTCTTCCATGGAATCCGCAGAATAGGAAACCAACTTGTTGGTAGGGGAGCCCTTAAGAATAGGATTCTTTAAGGGGGTGGAGCAATCAGGTAAGGACTCAAGGTTAGCTTTAGCAAACATGGATTTTTTAGACTGGGTTTTCTTACTAGACATCTCAAAGGACGAGTGGGTTTCAACAACTCTCTCCTTGTTTGGTTGAATCTTTGAACCCCCACTATCAGTATCATAGTCCTCAAACATCAAAGAGGCTACAGGTTTAGATAAAGACGATATGCTTTGATAGTATTCATAAATTAACCTAATCAGACCAGGATGAAGAATAAGGTATCTGCTAGGTTTTTCCTATGGTCCTCAAGGCTATTACTTAGCAAACATAAAAACTAGTGAGGCAAAGAGATTTGTACCTTATGGCAGAAGTGGTTAAGAATGACGAAATGATGCCCATACACTCTAGTAAATCTCCCGTCTAGGGTGATATACTCCATGATAACATGAAGTACCTTTCTCCACAGCACCTTGATAGTATCAATTTCGAAGTACCTATTAGATATTTTAACCAATTTTAATTTCTCCTTGTCCTTCTTAGGAAATCTGATGACCACCTCATCAGAGAACCTTCTATCACAATAAAACTTCACACCCTCAGTAGACATTCTAGTAATCTCCCCTATAATCTGCTCGTCTAGCTTCACCTTTCTTCCAAAGAGAATAATTTTTCCATTGTTCCAGTTCTTCTCAACGTAATCCGTAGCCATAGAGTTGGTCCCATGAATTTTTTCCAGATATGGAACCAACCCACCTTTTTCAATCTGCTCCGAAACCTTGTCATTTCTAGTATGCACCTCATAGCTTTTAGGTTCAACTCTTTTCCTGTCCCCCCCATTTTTGTTTGCTCCTTACTACAGACTCTACTAGTGCCGAGAACCTGTTGCAGAATTATGCAACTATTTCAATGCACCCACAAAGCCTGTCGCTTTTTCTTCCCTTCTAAGTAACATGGCATAGCCCCATAAAATCTCTTGATTTCAATGTACCTGGCCCCTTTCTCTTTAATCATTAATTGTATTTTCCTCTTTCCCATGCATAACATCATAGTCTAGTAATGCCTTGACTTCAGTTCTCAAGTCCTTACAATTCTGCCATGTGTTCAATCTTTGCTTCCTAACCCCTTCATTCGCAAAGTAATTTGTCACACTATTAGCTTCCCTATAGATGTGTGAAACTTTTACTTTTTCAGAATTTTCTAGAATAGAATTAGCTTCATCTATCTAATTCTTTATCATCCATGAGGGTGGGGTCCTTCCTTAAAGATAGTCAATAATATTTTTAGAATCTCCTTAAAGCCATAAGTTTCTTATATTCAGATTATAAGCTAACTTTAAAACTTGAAAAGATCCTATAGCCTTTGCCACATGGTTGGTTTGATGGCTAAGGGATATAGCAACACCCACCATAAAGCTTCCATTTGAATCCCTTAGCAAACCTCCACTTCCAGCCATACCTAGGTTTCCCTTCGTAGGTCCATCAAAGTTGGCCTTATACCAGTCGTTTGGGGGAAAGGTTCAACGAACACCCTCCCTACTTTCCTTCGCTAGATTGGAAGCAAATGAAATGTCCACTTTAATATTCCAATCTTTTTCTATCCTTAAATCATAGGGAGTGCACACCACAACTTCCAGGTTAAGACCTTTTTGAGGAATCACATTAAATTTTTCCTTTGTAAGCCTAATTTTTTTCTCAAAGACATTATTCTCCGATATCTCCTTGTCCCTAAAAATTCTATTATTGCATTCCTTCCACACTCCCCAAGCAACAAAAGGAAATAAGAAGTCCCATAACCTTCAAATATAGGGATTTTGAGTAAGATCTTTCCATTGTAAGAAGAAATCTTCAATGGTCTAGTGGAACACCCAGGAGAGATTCTAGATAGCTAATAATTTTCTCTAGATTAAGGAAGAAAATAGACAATGGAGGAACAAGTGGTTGGCTGACTCTGCCTCACTCTTACAAAGGTAGCATCTGTTGGGGATTTGAAATCCTCGTTTACAAAGATTTTCCACCATGAGAACCTTATTTTGAAGCATTATCCAAAAGAAGATATTAAATTTTGGAGTTACGTGTTTAATCCAAGCTTTAGACCAGAAAGGAGGGGGGCCTTGAGAAAGGGACAACAAAGAGATAGAGTAGTTACCCGAAGGGTTATCCATCTAGACAAGGGTGTCATCCTATTGATTCTGTCCCAAGCTGATAGCCTTTAAGGAGGATTGAAGCTCAACCAAATCCTGACTGATCACACATAAGTTCACCAAGTCTCCTTCAAACCAATAATCTTTGACAAGTTCCCCGAAAGAAGCTTTACATTTCTCTGCCCATTTGTTGAATCTGTCAATATTAATAATGGATTCCTTAAAGAGCCATTTATCCTCCCAAAATCTAGCTTGATTTCCACTTCTGATGTGCGATCTTGTCCCTGATTCAAGAATTTTTCTACCAACAATCATATCATTCCAGCAAGCTAAACCACATGGGAGGACAAGAGAATCCAACAGAGCTTTGAGGGTCATATGGTCAACCATATATTTACTTCTTACAATATCTTTCCATTCTCCGGCCAACGAGAAAGATCTCCATATTTGTTTGGCGAGGAGAGTATTATTAATAATTCTTATTTTTCTAAGACCTAAACCCCTAATGTCTTTGGTCTGCAAACCAAATCCCACCCTATAAGAGGCATTCTCTTTCTTTCATCCACTCTAGACCAAAGGAATATTTTTTGGATCTTTTCAATGGCCTTTGTGTATTTAGCTGGGATTTTGAAGAGGCTTAAAGCATAAATTGGGAGATTCTGAAGAGAAGTTTTAAGAAGCTAAATTTTTCTAGCTTGGCTCAAAAGAGCTCCTTTCCAGCCTACCAACTTCTTTTTGAACCTGTCAACCAAAGAGCACCAAAAGGAATCTGGAGGTTTGAGGCATAACAGAAGTCCAAGATAAGAAGAAGGTAAGGAATCCACATTGCAATCAAGGATTCTAGCAATCTTGACCTATCTATGCTCAGGGGTATTGAAGAAAAATATGGAACTCTTCTGTCTATTGACCCTATGCCTAGTTTCCTTTTCATACACAACCAAAGTTTTTTTCAAAGTCTTGGCCTCATTCATAGAAGATCTACCCATTAGCATAGTGTCATCAAAAAACTATTGGTGAGAACATATCAAATTCATGGAAGAAGGACTAAGACCAACAAGGGACCTTTGTTCGATCAATCTCTTAAGATTCCTTCCCAGGTTTTCAGCCATTATAGTAAAAAGAATAGGTGAGATAGGGTCACCTTGTCTTAAGCCTCTTGAATTTTGAAAGAAACTAGAAGGAGATCCACTAACAATGATGGCTGTGGAGACCATGGTAACCAACTGATTCACCAACTAAATGAATCTTCTACTGAAGCCAAACCCCCTTAAGATTTTGAATAAAAAATCCTAGTCAACACAGTTGTATGCTTTGGAGATGTCCAACTTGAGAAGAAACCCTTCAGTTTTAGATTCCACAAGTGAATGAATATTCTCATGGACTGTGACTGTTAAATCTAATATTTGTCTTCTAGGAACAAAACCATTTTGTTGAGGGAAAATCAACGTAGGAAGGATATAAAGGATCCTTGAAGTCAACACCTTAGAAATGATTTTATAGAGAGAGTTGCAAAGACTAATGGGTCTAAACGCCTCAAACTCCATAGCCCCTGGTTTCTTAGGAATAAGGACCATGAAAGCAACATTCAGTTCCTTAAGGAACCTTCTGGAACCAAAGAATTTCTTAACAACATTCACTACATCATTTTCCACAATATCCCAAAACCATTGAAAAAAGAACATAGGAAATCCGTCAGGCCTAGGGGCCTTGTTTCCTTCAAAAGAAAAGACAACTTTCGTGATTTCCTCCATAGAGGGAATGGCCATCGACTTTTCATTGTCTTCCCTAACAACAACCTTGGGAATGGCCTCTAATATAAAGTCTTGATCATTTTCATTGATTTCCCTATTCACCAAAAGGGTATGTGCAGCATCATGGAAAAAATAGGCCCTCAAGTGGCAGAAAAATTAGAAAAATCTGAGTTAGGCAACTTGACGTAAAAATTTGAATAAGTTATCTATATTATTTCAAAAATATGTAAAAATAGAATCTATAGCAAATTGAATGAAGTTTATAAACTACTAGGTTTGTTTAAAAAAAAAAAGAATCTATTGGGTGAAAATTTGAAATTTCAATGCAGTACTACTTAAATTTTAGGGAAAAAATAAGAAGTAGGTGTCTATTTGACCACCTAGAACCATAATAAAATGATAATATTTTTTTATAAGATTTTAGATATAAGTAGATGACTCATGTCCTGATGTGGTGCATATTTTTTTATAATTTTTTTCCAAGTAAATAATTAATTATGATTTTTTTGTTACAAATTTTAAAAAATATAAAAAACTAAGTATGTCTGACCAAATAGTGGTTTACAATTTTTGGCCAAACTAGACACTGAAATTATTGTTTTTAACTAAATCTTGACATTCGAGCACCTATAGTGGCTAAACCGTGAGAAATTTGAAGATGGTGCAAACTAGAGTCTCATCAAATTTTTTCTGTAGATTCTAAAAATATTTTTTTCAAAATTTTCGGAATCAAATTGCACTTCCTTTTCCATCTCCCACGAAAATTGGTTTTTTTTAGAAAACAACATTTTTAAAAGGTGACGCACACTGTATAACACAATTTTTTAACCATGAAGGATAAAATTCTAATTCTTTCGAATTTAGATTTGCAACTCCGATATCTAGTGCTTCCACTTGGTTAGTTTTTTATTGAATATTTTTTCCTTAATCAAGTTTCAAAGTCAAACTAATTACAATTCAGACACATCACGACCGTATAACGCGTAACTTTTTTTGTATATGTCAAAATTAAATTTATTTATTTTTGTTGGATCAAGGACTTCAATATCTGGTGTACTCATATTTTTCAATTTTTTTTTGATAATCTGCTATTTCTCCACATGTGAAGAACAAATACATTCATTTTCGATGAAAAACCTATGTTTAATAAAACTAAAAAAATAAATACATAACAAAACCAAAACATATTAAAATTGTATTCTTTGGATAGCTCGTTTTGAGGAATACCATAATCATTTGAAATAAATTTTAAATGAATTCATTTGATCCCCCAAAAGTTAAATCAAAAGTGATTTTTTATCAACATTTTGATAGGTGTAAAGGAGACTCATTTATAGGTATGGTTTAAAACTAGCAAGGTTATATCCAAGGGGGTTTGATCTAAGGTGATTTGATCAAACCCTCTTCAATTGGAATCCTTAAAATGGAACTTTTTAAGGCTTAAATCATTATATTTTCTAAAAATATGTGATTTCAGCAAAAATCAGCTCCTCTCAAAAATTGTAAACCACTATTGTGCAACACCTTGTCTTAACTTGGTCAAAACTTCATGAAATTCATTTTTCCTTTTCTTAATCCTATAGTATGTGAAGCGTAGAATGTGACACATGTTTTGGATTCAATAAATGTGATACCATTTGAAAGCTATAAATGTTTTTCAATTAGCCTATCAATCAGGACTTTAGTAATAATTTGAATGGAAAATCAATAATAATTACTTAATAAATTCAAAGTAAAGCATAATTTACATTGGTGGAAAGATGAGAATCTCCTTTAAAAACCCTTTTCGTTTAATCAATTTTGGGTAAATAAAAAGTCATCAACCACACATCCATCATATTGCCACTTTTACCAGCCCATCATGATCCTACACATACCCAAAAGTAGGCTATTATAGAAGAGGACAACTTGCTTTTTGATGTCTTCCTCTTCCTCAAATATACTACCATTAACTTCTATGGAAGTGATTCTATTGGAAACCTTGTGTTTTGAAGCGGATAAATGGAAGTATCTTGTATTTCAATCTCCAACAGAGACCCATAACACCCTCGATCTCTACCTCCAGAACTCCTCTTTTGCTATTATGTTGTGCAGCTTCACCAACAACTCATTTTCTCTATCCTTAATATCTTCAATGTATCCTTCCTTCTAGATTTTGTACTAGATCTCCTCAAGCTTCATTTGAAGTTCAAATTTAATGCCAAAAATGTTTCCAAAGGATTCTTTTTTCCATCTTAAATTGTGTTTGACTTCTCTCATCCTTTTAGCAATTCTAAACATAGTAGTTCCCAGAACATCAATATTCCACCATTTCCTAACTTCATCTGAGATTAGGGGATGGGATAGCCACATTCTTTCAAATCTAAAGGGTGAGTTTTCTTCACCTTTATAGGGTCTACCACAAAACTTATGGGAAAGTGATCTGACCCAACTTTGGAAAGAGCTTTAAGAGAGAAAAAATAGCTTAAAAGCCATTGATGAGAAATTAAGGTTCTATCTAATCTAAATTGAATTAGATCCTTACCAGTTCTTCTATTCGACCATGTGTATTGGGCCCCTTGCAAGTCCATATCAATCAACTCCTTGTTCTTGATGAAATAAAAAAGATCAGACTTACTCTCCTGGTTCACCTGAGAACCTCCAAATTTCTCCTCGTTCAAAAGGGGAGTATTAAAGTCACCCATGACTATCCAATGGTCATTATCAAAAATCCTACAGAAAGAAAAGAGCTCGTTCCACAAATATTTTCTAGCTCCTTTCTCATTGGGAGCATAGATGTTCGACTGAATCCAACTAAAGTTATCTCTGGTATGTGTGAATTTAGTAGCCACATGATTGTTGCTTTCCAACAAAGGTTCCCCTTTGATGAAGTTCTGGTTCTAAAAATTAGCAATGCCTCCTGATGCACCATCTGAACTGTTTCCTTGAATCCCACAATTCTAAAACATTTTGATCTTCTCCACCTTTTCTTTGGGAATTTTAGTTTCTTGGATGAGGAGAATATAAGGTTTATGATCCCTAAAAAAATTGTGCAAAACATCCCTCTTGTGAAGGCTATTGAGCCCTCTTATATTCCAGAACATATTCTTCATGTCTTACCAGGCGATTGGATGATCTCTAGAATGGTCTTTTGAACACCATCTGCTATATCCTGAAATATTTCATGCTCTCTACCATTTTCCCAATCTTCTGCCCTGGCCAAGTTTAGTGGCACCACAATCTACCTTTGCTCTTGTTCTAGTAATAAATCCACTCAGAGTATTTTGATGTTTTCTTTTCTCCTTTTTCTTAGAATGAGAGAGGAATTCCTAGTCAATATCTTCTTGGCTCTCCATCTCTCTCTCAAATTCCCCTTCCTTTTCATTCAACCTTCTTTTATCCCAAGGGAGGGTATTCATTAGGCCATTCCTAGGCTGATTCAAATTTTCACTAGAAAGTTCAGTATTCTGACTCAGATCCTCATAGGTGTCCTTTATAAAATCCAGGGTTGTTTTTTCCTAGGGATTAAGAGGGTCACTCAAAGGGGAGCATTCAACAAAGGTCGCTTTCAGGATTGGAATGCCAATATCCAAAGATAGACCCTAGATAGGAATGTCCTCCAATCCAGGAAACCCATTTTCTTTATCTTTTTGATAAGATCTTAAGGGTTGAGGAGACAAAGTCCTCATCCCTTTTCCCTTCCTTTGTATTTTCCAAATTTCTTTCCTCATCTTCCCTAGGGCCAATATTATTTTTTTCTCTTGTTAGGTGATTAGTCTACGCATTAGGATACTTAGATTCTATTTCGTCAATATTGTTAGAGGTATTCCTCCGAGTTTCATTTTTCCTACCAGCCTCCTCACTGGTATTACTTGCTTGTCCTTCCCTGTAATTTTTCTTTCTCTAGACAGTCTTAGGGTTGGATGAGTGATTCTATTTTTCCTTACTGACATTTAATGGGCATTCATTAGCCCAATGCCCCATTTTTCTACATTTGAAGTAGGCAAAGGGAATGGATTCAAACTCTATAGTTTGCGTCGAGGTTCCCAACTTAGATTGAATATCTATTAAAGAAGGAAGGTTAGCACTTTGTGATACTCCTACACAGATTCAGGCAAACACCAACCACTTTCTAGCTATTGTCATTGGGTCAATAGAGTGAAGTTCACCAAAGGAACTAGCTATGTCATTGAAAATGTCCTCATTCCAGTATTCTAGAGGGAGACTTGGGAGTCTAGCCCAAACTGGAACGTTCTCAAAGATAGAATCAGAAAGGTCCAGGCAAGAGGTCCAGTTCTTTAGGGCTAGGGAATACTTTCCAATGACCCAGGGTCCTCTACTCCTAACAACCAAGATATCCTCCTTATAGGTAAAATCAAAGGAAAAGAAACCTTTAGGAAGAGCAACCACAAAAACTTTCCCATTTGTTCTCCACTTATTTTTAACAAATTCCCTGACCACCTCAACATTTGGTCTAGGGCCCATAAAATTTCCAACCAGGACTTTTTCCATCAAAGCAATATTATGATCAAAGATAGGGTCAGGTACAGAGATGTCAAACTTACCTTTCACTGGGTCAGAATGGTTACTCACTAGAGGGAAAATCGATTTACCATTTGGTTTGATTCCAAACAAAAAAGCCCAAGGTTTACACTTAGCTCCTTCCCTTTTAGTGGTCCCTACCACCTCATTGGAAATTTCGCCCTTTCCATCTTGTTGACCTTTAGGGGACCCCCCTGATTTGTCTTTCCTCTCGGGTCCACCTGGATTTTTTTTTCGGTATCCTTCTCATTATATTCAACCTTACTTTTCTCCACACTTGGAACGTATGATGATTCATCTTGGGATTCCTCAGATCCCGCTCCACAACCTGCTCCACTATTCAGAGATTCAAAATTTTTCTTTTCCCACCTGTGCTCCATAGTCCTGCTCATTGTTTTTGATGGATGCCCTATGTTACTCTAGAAGCTTGCAACTAGATTAGATAATAATGACCATGTTTTTGTTACCAAGTATGAATTCAGTTTGAACCCATTCATCCAAGCTAGAAAAAAGATCTACATTACATGTCATATGATTACTACAACTAGAATCCAAATACCATATGTCACATGGAATTTCTTGGAATATATTGTACTCAACTAGAGAATTTATAGAAATTATTTTCACTATCCTAGTGCATGCAATAAACATAGTGCTTGTAGAAGTGCTACTTGATTGATTTTGACCTTGCTTGTGTTGATCATATTGTTTTTTCTTACATTCATCAGCATAATGTCCAAACTTCTTACAATAATGACATTGAATGTGTGACTTGTCAAACCTTTGGCCACTTGGGTGACTATAATTTTGATTTTAACCTCTACCACCAACATTTGCAGGACTACTATTATGATCACCTCTACAAGAACTTCTCCCTCTACCTCTAGGACTGAATTTTTGGGTTCGTATTCCACAACTTATAGATGATTGAGATGAAAATGCATTTTTCAATTAAATTTTTGACCTATTGATTCTATATTCATGATTTATGAGAGAGACATGAAGCTCATCAACACTAAACTGACTGAAGTCTTTAGTTTCCTCCAAAGCCACAACTAGAGGATCAAATTAAGGAGGGGGGCTTCTAAGCACATTTTCAACAATTTTCCTATCCTTTATGACCTATCCATGTGATTTGATTTGATTAGTTAGACCAACAACATGGGTAGAGAAAGATGTTGCTTAATCTAAGTCTCTCATTGATAAATTTTCAAAATCTCTTATAAGAATCTATAATAATTTATCAATATTTACTTTTTCCATACCTTGATAAGAAATTTGTAATGTATCCCATGCCTCCTTGGCTTGCTTTTCCATTTCTACTCTTGGGATTATGTTCTTGGGTATACCCACAAAACTGGTTTACAATTCTATTAAGGAAGGAAAATTGCAAGAATGCTCCTATGAAAAAAAAAAATATTTTATGGGTTTGTACAAACTAGGGTGTTCAAATGGAGCCAAAAGGGGTTTGAATGGACCTTGGTTCGAGAAAACCATATTAAATGATGTGACCCAGTTTTTTTAATTTTTTATGACGAAGACAATGGAAAAATGAATACAAGAAGGGGTTAGCTTGAACCTGGGTTCGATAAAACCTTGGTTCAAGTGGAACTCCAAGGGGGGTTCACTTGAACTTGGGTTCATTTGAACCCCCCTTTTCCCCCCTTCTCCCCTTCTGGCACCAAATTTTTGCAAAATTTTTCCTTTGAAGCTTGAGTTGAGGATGAAAATGGAGACTTCACAAACCCAACTAGATGATGGCAGTCCTTAGAATGAGCTATCCATTGAATATAATTGAGCTAGGATGTTATATTGTTTGTGAGTCAGTTTGAAAACATAGTGCTTTAATCAAAAACATTGGAAAAGAAACATTCAACATGAGCATCAAATCTCAAATCCTTTAGGAGAGGCAAATATCCTTGAACAAATTCACATGTTATTGCTTGCCCTTGGGATTCATGTCCTTAGAGGCATCTAAAAATTTGGATTTCATCTCAATTTGCTTCTACTAAAGTCAACTTTAGGTAACTCTTGCCTCAAATTTCCTTGGTTTCTGCATAATACACTTTGTGGGATAAGAATAAAGTTGAGACATTAGACATCTAGATTCTAAATCTAACCAAGAGTGTGTTTGTGGTAAAAAGAATCCATTAAGAAAAGAATAAATCAATTGAACCCCACACGTGCTTAGCATCTTTCGGTCATATGGTTTTCATGCAAACATTGGTCTTATGATTTTGAATTACTCTTAGAGAAAAGGCATGTTATTCACTACCTTGGCCTAGTAAACAAGTCCTTCCTAGATTCATTTAAGATCAAAATCAAACACCTCATCCAAATTCCAAACACTTATCAAAATCCATCCCACCAAACAACTTTAGATCTTTGGAAACATCATTCTAGACTTGGGTAAATCATCAAAATCGAAAATCACCTTGTTTAGTTAGGTGTATGGGAATGCATCCTTTCTCATACATTTGATTAAATCAGCAATCCTTTGAACAAGTTCATCCTAAGATATAACATCTTACATCTTAGGGTTTACAAGGTTCATTATCCAAATCCAATCAAACCAATCAAAATCAAACCCTAAGTCTAGCATTGATCCAAAGTCCCTAAACGTTCAACACTCATATCATTTACACCTTTCATCCTTCATCTCATCATTAGTCCTAAGAACCTTAGAGGTCACTTTTGCAACAAGGTCAAAACACAAGAGGAACATGGAATAAAAACTTGATCCATACATCATGAGTAATCTAGATCAAATGAACTTTCAAAGCCTTACAATGCCAATTGATTATCAACACTCACACTTATATAATCCATACACAGGATCATTACCTTCTACAAATATCAATGGCACAAAAAGTGTGAGTATGCCCAAATCAAAGATTGGAACACATTTCCTGATGGTAGATCTAAATCCAAACCTACAAGTATGTCAACCAAACAATCAAAGCATGATCCTTCAAACAAACAACATCATCCCACCAAATCCCTACAAGCCAAATGAGAATGTACCAAGCACAAGCCTTCAAAACATGAATCTGGCAAACTTTGGGATAGATGCATTTGCAAAACATACAAATATTCCAAACATGAACAATGATCAATTTAAACCTATCATGCCAAATCTGAGTGTCATCCCAAATCAGAACATTGTCCAAAATCAAACACAAGTACACACTCCAAATCTACTATATCAAGGGAGTCAAGATTGAAATCAAGAACAAATTTGGCGAGATCAAATTGCTACACTTACCAAAATAGTTGAGTCATTGCGCCAAGAGACATCTCCACCACCATTACCCATATCAACATCATTCCTTGGTTTAGGGCTTCCCCCCTTACCTAGCACCAATCATTCCATCCAAATCAATCCACCTAACACCAATCAAGCCATCACATCAAATCCTTGGAATATACCATCGACATTGCACCAACAAATGGTATCTAATCAAATGACAACATCAATCTCAACAAGTCAAAAGAGGGTCTCCCAAGGACCTATCACCTTGGTCATTCTGACCATTCCTATCACTCCAAATACCCCTATCACATCTCAACCCCTCATTACCATGATCACTCCAAGTATATCTAAACCACTCATCACTACATCCAACACAATTCCAAATCCACCACCACTGCCACCAAAACCAAACACATCAAGACAATATGACATTGCACTAAAAGCTCACTAGGCCTACCACAAGGCGATTCAACAATATATATCCACCCAACAAGCAAGACAAGCTCAACAGGTGCAACAAGCCTCTCAAGCTATCCAGCAAACACAAGCACAAACACAAAAAATGACAACTGTTGAGAAAAAGGATCAAGATCAATTCATCACTGAGCACCTTGAAGCTATGTCTACTTCATCCAATGATCAAATCAACATATGTCAAGAGTCACTTTTCAATCATGATCAAAATCCACCAACTAACAATGATCCAATTCAAGAAATGTCCACATCACTTGGCCCTATGGTTGAAGACATTCACAATCTCTTGGCCACAATTTTTGAAAAGAATGATCAAGATCTCTCCATCGATGAGCACCTTGAAGATGTTTTTACCCCATCCGATGATCAACTCACCATACATCAAGAGCCACTTTTTAGTGATCTATTTCAAGGAGTGTTAGGATTATTTGATCCTATTAACATAATGCATGATCCATTCACCTATGATCATATTGAAAATGTCTCTACATCACCTTATGAGTTAGAGGGCATATCTCAAGAATTCATTCCAAAACATGATCAAAATCTTTCACCAAGGTCTAGCAATGGTCCTTTCCAAGACATGTTGACATCCTTCGACCTCATGGTCATAGATACTGAAGGAACCTTGAACTCGACACTTGAAGATATTGAACCACTTACAATGTCTAATGATGACATCCAAGAACCCCTTATAAGCAATCCATCCTTTGGAATTGACCTATGTCAAGAACTTGATCCAAAGCATGTCGAAAGCAACTCCAAAAACATTCAAGATCAAGAATTTGTGTCTTCAAGATACTACAATAATCTAATGGACACTTTCCTATCTATGGAAGATGATCATATCCATGTAGTGCATACTCCTCCATCTACCCATGAGATGCTTTCTATGGATGGACACGTAGATGATCTTCAGCTAGAACAAGATTCTATTACACAAAAAGAGAAATTTTTAATTCCTCTAGTCAAACAGAGTTGTCAACAACAGTATAGATATATAAAAAATACAGACTAGGGACATCATGAATACATATATCGAACATTATCCACTCAAGGAAGCAAGTCAGATAGAACAATATATTCTAGAGTTAGCAGAGTGACAAATTGAAACAATGTCATCTACGGTGGTCATTTATTAGAGCATGCCTACTAAACAAGACATATCAAAACAAGCGGAATCAAGGAGTGAAGATGCTACTACCACCATACTGGGGGCAACTTTGTTTCAAGCAAACATCAACATAGGGAGCATGAAGAATCCTTATGATGAAACCAATGCTAATACTACAACTAGTCATGTCATGAATCTTCATCCACCCGCCATCCCATCCACAAATTGGAACCAACTTCGAAGGAAATATTTGAATCAAAGCACAAAGAATGTTATCAAAGAAAAAGAAGATAAAAGGCATAATGGACAAATCAAATACATATGGATACCAAAGAATACAAAGAAAGATTATCCCTATCAAACTCCATCAGTCAAAGATACTATGGGGCAAAATAAAAAAGGGAAAAGTATCCATCAAAGATGTCCACAAAAGAAAAAGTAGTCTTTTCAAGTGACGTACAAAGTATATCAAGCAGTTGGTCCTAATTCCACGCACACTTTCATATCCACCCATCATTGCTCATCTTCCCAAGTTTGGAGAGTCAAAGGTTCCAAACTGTCAACCAATCCATCACTTATCCCTAAACACACTCCATCCATGCCTCCACGCATGATATCCAGTTCTTACATTGACCATGTATTGGCAACAACTCTTCATCATAAGGATTTTGAAGGCACTCTATCGTGATGTGTGCATAAAGATAAAGTTAACTCCAGTATCAATAAAGCAGATCAAGAATTCCAAAAGTTTCATTTAAGTGCACGTATTCTGGCAAAGTAGCTTCTTCAAGCAGGATATCAATGGTACATTATGATAGAAGCATCTACTTCAGCAACACCTTGTGATTTAACATGAGTTTAAAATCTTTCGAAAAGAAGAAGAAGCAAAAAATCCAAAAAAAATCAGAAAAAGGATTGAAAATAGTAAAGATACAAATCATCCTCTAGTGAAAACCGCATGGGTGGCACTTTGGGCAAGACCATGACAAAAACTTGGTAAACGGGCATCATGTGTAGAATCGAGCATCTACATATGCCACTTCAGGTGAAAGCATCTCATCCCATTCGTAATAAATCGAGCAATTTCATCCATCTTATCCATAATAAATCCATTCATCCATGAACCATTTATCCAATCCATTTGCATATATCTGCATCCATCATCCAAGTTATCTTGATCTTGATGAAATTTTGGGGCACACTTTACGCTTGCTTATAGTAAACATCTTGACATGGGCCGTTTTCATTAAATCCTATCCTAGGCAGCATTATCTAAGCCATGAAGCATTATCCAAATGAGCATTGTTTATCTGAACACCTTATCTTATAGCAAGATAATCCTTGGCATCCTTTGCATATCCATCCATCCATACACCTATCCGAGCATCCATCCATCACATTCCATACATTGCTAGACACTGGGGGCAGATATTTACATCTTGCTTTGGGAATAAGATCTTTATCTATATCCTCCAACTTATGTGGTGATCTGAACATTGGAAAATGTAAAACCAAATTGGTCAAACCACCTATGAGCAAAAATCCAAATCACTAGCCCATGGCATATTTTGATGAGAAGACTTTCCTTATCAGTCTTCATCTTTTATCGAACATCAATCCAAATAATCAATATCAGTCACATCTAATTTGCATGTCAAACGTCACATCAAATCATTCGAACAAACTTTTGTTCCAAACCAAGCTTCATCAAACATGATCAATCAAATCCAATCAATCCATCACCATCTTGGGATATCCATCCTAATCCTTGTGTTGCTTAATGCTATCCCTGCATTGTTGTGTATCCTCAACAATGTTATCATCATCAACCCTCACATTGTTGTGCATCCTCAACAATGTTATCATCATCAATCCTTGCATTGTTCTACATCCTCAACAATGTTATCATCATCAACCCATCAATCTGATCAATCAACCCTAGCTTGGTGTTCAAAAAAATCCCAAACAAAGCACTGATATCATCACACATATCCATATCCAAATCATCAAAATCATGCAAAAATCCAAAAAACATTCAAAAATCATAAAAATATCAAAAACATTGGAAATCCGAACTACGTTGTCTCTGAGCTTAAGCCCCCGAGACATCAAAATCCAAAAACATTCAAAAAACATCAAAATCCAAAAACATTCAAAACATCAAAATCCAAAACATCAAAACATCAAAATCCAAAAACATTAAAAAAACATCAAAATCCCAAAATATTCGAAAAAATCAAAAATCAAAACATTTGAAAAATCTCAAAAACACCAAAAACAACCTCAAAACATTCCAAAAATCTCAAAAACATCCAAATATTTGAAAAAAATCCATCCATCCCATTTCGCTTTCACTCGAAATAATCAATCATCCATAATAAATTGATCATCACCTTCATCCTTTGGCAACACAAACAAAAACAATCATAGCAATTGGCAAAAGCAAAGCTTCAATCATAAAATCAAAAGAAAACAACAAACCGTTAAATGCAAAATCAAACTCTTGATTAGTCACAAACATGTCAGTCAAACTTATATCAACAACCAATCAATCAACTTATCAAACCATCATCATCCTATACAATGCATGTCCTAGGATATATCATTCCGAAAATGGGTATCATTTTGGATATCACTTTGGATTCTTATCCTATCAAAACAAATCCCTTTGGCTAAAGGTATGAATAACATTGGCTTGTTTTCATACTTGATCTTTTCGTTTGATTTATCTTATTGCGCTCATTCCAAAGACCTCTCGATGATATCTAAACGGAGGATTTAGAGAGATAGGAATGGGGCAACAATCATTATCTTTTGTCTGCTGTGCTTGTTGGACGTTCTTGTAAAATAACTTGGCGAATACTTTCTTTGTTGGGTACGTCCTAGCAAGGTTTCTATATGTCAAGTGTGAACAAGAATACTCCTATCTTTTTTTCAAGTCAAAGTCAATCGCACTAAGTACAACACCATCTTAGTTCTTTATACCTTGATGCATTGTATCTACGTGTGTAATCAAACATAAGGTAAGTAGCCCTTTTAAAATCCCAATCCTTGATAAGCAAATCATCATCATTTATCATCATCATCTCTAATAAAGTCTCATCAGATCATGGACTTGTGGGATCCTCTTGTCATCATCTCATTTCCACACTAACATTGTCATCACGAATGCATCCATCATGCATCCATCCTGCATCCAAAAAACCGTCAGCATACCACATATCATTCATATCATACATAATAGGAAACATTGATCATTTTACATGCATTGCATTTGCATCATCATCATAATATGGATCTGTTAGTCTAAGCATCTACATAAATCATACATTTGCATAATCACAACATATCACATCATCAATCTCATCCACCTCACATCATATCATCATTTAAGTTGTTTAGGATAATATAGATTTGTTATTCTAAGCATCTTAAAACCATCTCATTTACATCATCATCCATAACCATCCATCTTGAACCTCTTTATCGTGAGATTGACCCTCAAATTGAATCTTTTTGCTCGATCTCTCGAGAGGGCAATGTACCAGTGTACTTCTTTCCGCTGGGGCATTCGAAAAATCAGAAAATTTTTCAATTTTGATTGCAGCAAGCTTATTCTTTGAACCAACGGAACAAGTACATTTCTTCAAAGAGGGGCAAAATGTAGACACGCAAAATTAGCATCATGCATAATCATATTCCATTCAAAAAATAAATCAAGTTTATTTATCAATCTCATAAAGTCATCAGCTTAAATCAAATAAATCAAACTTGATCCTATCATCATCCCTTTAATTAAATAAATCAAACATCTATTTAATTAAATCCAATTCATATTTCTCCTTTTCTGATTTAAATAAATCAAATATTTAAGTCATGAAAAGTTAAACTCAGCTAATCATCATTAAGCTAACCTAACAATGATCAAATACAAATGCTAACCACTTACATTCTCTAGATTATGCCACTTGCACAAATAAATCAATTTATTGATTTATTAAATCAACATTTTCACTCAACATGGCATCCATGAGGAATATTCCATTAGGTTTGAATTCAAAAGGAAAGTTGAAATGTACATCCAACAGGTCATTTATGAGCTCTTACATGGCTCTTACATGTCCCCTTCCAAAGGTCAAACTCAACATTCATTGCACAAATTTGAATTTGAAACTCCCTCTCTTGGGCACATTTCCCAAATCTTGCACATGCATCAACCACTCACAACTTGACAAGTGGCCTCTTCCTATTGGTGGATCTTTAGTCCCACATTCATCCATTTGGCCAATCTCTCATCAAGAAAATCTTTAAATAGAGGCATCATTCTTCAACAAATCATCCAAAAAGCTAATGCAAAGTCACTCTCTTCATTTGAGAACTGATTTTGTCCACAATTCCACAAATCATCTCCATAATCACTCATGCAAGGTCACTCTCTTCATTTGAGAAATGATCTTGTCCATCATTATATTAGCTTATCTAAAGGGGTTGGGAAAGGGCTATTTTCCATATCAAAATAACACCAATCCCCCCATAAGATCAAGTGTTTGTTTCATTTTAGAATAAGGAGTAGTTATTTTTTATTGTATTTGCTCAAGTATTTTATCTTTTTCTTTGTTCTCTAATAATGCAAATCGATTTTATGGGGGATTCTTATTTTGATCTTGCATTTTTAGGCTAGCAATGTAATTTGTTTGCTTTGATTCATGCAAGTTTGTAGATTAGGGGTTCACAGTTAGGCTGATTGCTCTCATCTAATTTTCCTGATCCAACTTATTGAACTCCTTGAGTTGACCTGATTACAAGGAAAATGCTATCAAATCTATGGTTGGGCAGGAGGTATGGCTCTCTGACATGCCTCAGTAAAACATGACTCTTGTAAACACATCAAAGAATTATTTCATTACTGGCACTGACATTGAGAAGCATGCTAGCAAAGAAAATTAGTCACTGTACATAGCATGGGAATATTATTGGTCATCCCTGAAATCCCTAGGGTTGTCTATTTAATCCCTATCAATTTGTTTCTCATAAGCTATTAATTGTAGAGAAATAAAACTTTTAGCTTTCCAATCCTAAGAATAGTAGGGGTGCTCGGTACTATGTTCCAGTGAGTGGGAAGATATAGGTGGTGGGGAGGGCAATGACTGATTCCCCTTCCCACAATTAAAATCCTCCCACCGACCCTTTATTCTGGCAGTGGCTATCCAGCCCCAGGAATGCACCGGGGCATGGATGCATCATGCATGGATAGCACTACATCAACGGAGCCTAGGAAAGTGTGTTTTGTACGCTGAGTTTGACCGGGGTGGCATATATCATACTTTTACATGAAAACATTTTGTTATTTTTTTAAACCATTTTCTTCACACGACAACATTTGGTTATCTTTTTTTAAACCCTTTTTTTAACACATTACAAGACTGATTTTATTTTTTGAAAGGAGTGTAGTTAAATGATTGTTATATTTATTTTAAATTATTTATTTTGTATATTATTTTATTCATTTTTTAATATGAAATTTAAAATATAAAATTTTAAAATAAATTTAATATATTTATTTTACATATTTACTTTTTATTTATTTAAAATATGAAATAAAAATTAATTGATATGTAGAACTTTATTTAGTGTAAAAAAATATAATATATAATATAAAACATTAAGTTAAATGTTGAATTTTAAATATAATAACAAAACTATTCTTTAAATGTTAAAAAGTATATTTTATATATAATTTAAAAAATAATATATCAATTAAATGCAAAGTAGATAATAATGAAAATAATAATTATAAATAAATAAATAAATAATAAACTTATTAAGTTAATATATATTTAAATAAATTTTTTTACAAAATTGTAATATTAATTAAATATCTTAAATAAACTATTTATATATTTATATATTTTATATTAAATTATTATAATAATTAATACATTATAATATGATAGTATAATATTATAGTGAAAATGAGCAGAGCAGGGTTGAGGACATATGTGGAGCTAAAGAAGGATGAAGTGAAGAAGAACAGAGCAATACCTGCAAGGTTAAGCTGGGGGGATGAAGTAACAAAGGAAATTGAGGCAAAGAAGGACCTGGATCATACCCCAAAGTGGGTATTCGAAGACGGACAATGGGTTGACAAATGTCATCTAGAATACCGACCATGGGGTGAGCTACCGGAGAAGGCGAGTAAACCTGCAAAGAAACGGCATGATACCCGAGATACCCCTAAAGAAAAATGGGATCCCTGTCTGAAGCAGAAGTCTGAAGAAGAGCAGAGTCACAGAGTTTGGGAGGATACAACAGACAAGGAGCTCCCAGAGACTCTGCGTGAGGTTACTAATCCAGGGTGCGATGATCTCCATAATCCATAGGGGGTCTTTGAAAGAGGACAATAGACAGACATTGGATTAGGGTTTCCACAAAATGGATATTGCAGGGAAGGAAAGCGAGGTAGACTCAATCTTGGTTGAGACAAATCAAGAAGGTAGGAAGCTGATTTCCAAAGATACAGAGGTAGAGGGCATAATGATCGCAATATGGGTGGTGGGAGTAGACAGAATTCACAACCCCAAAATTTCCAAAGACAATGGAATGGATGGCTAGGGAACAGAAGGAATGGCAGACCCCCTAATTTCTCTCAGGCCAGAAACAATGGAGCCTGGGTTTCCCAAAATTACCATCACCATCTCAATGGAAAAAATGGTATCTCCAACGGGAGAAGGGCTTGGGTGCCAAAGGAAAAATTCCAGGACTCGAAACCCTTTTCACCCTCTGACAAGAGAAGTAAAATCATGCATATCTTGAATAGTTATTTACAGCCTCAATGGGACTACCTCAAAGAGTTGGGGTTATTCACTAAATGGTCTGGAGAAGACGCTTCAACACAAGAACTCAAGGATTTGTTTGCAATGCATTTTAAAGGCCGGGTAAAAGCCACTCCTCTATTGGATGAATATTTTCTCTTAGAATATTCTGAAAAATGCATCAAACACAAAATTTTGCATGGGGAATGCATATACTATAATGGTTTTTGTTTCTATAAAATGGACTGGATTCCAAATTTTAATCCTAAAACACACAAGCCAAATACCTTTCCACATTGGATCAGCTTGGACAATTTACCGATGGAATATTGCAGCGAAGAAACACTCAACAAGATTGGAGAAGCTATAGGATCTTTGATTGGATTTGAGGAGGAATTTTTTATGAAGAAATCAGATAGAATCAAACTATTAGTGAACTTAAATACAGACTACAGATATCTAGATAATTTGGAGATACTCACAAAAAATGGAGGATGGATCTAGAAAATAACAGTAGACAGAAAAGGGGGCAAATGCATATTGAGTAGCGGATTCATTGCTAGTTGTTTGGCTGGGGCAGGCAAAACCATTGAATAAACTCTCAATGAAGGGTGGGCGGGACAAAGACCCCTTAGGAAAATAGTACAACCAGGAATGGCATATGGGGCTATTGCCCAGGGTCAAGACTTGAGGACAGAAGGGTCTTCAAAAGTTCCACAAAACATAGAAGCATTCCCTATAATGGAACCTGTGAAAGGCTTGCAGCGGGGGCCCTCAATAATCAAGAGAAGGGGTTAGATGTCCTAAGAGGAGACAATGACAAGTCCCATCAAACACCACAAACTCCAGGAAAAGTCTCTATTGAGAATGAAATGGCCGAAGAAATTACCCAAGAGTTCACTAGAGCCCCATTCAAGTAGCAGGAAACAGAGTCTAAAGTGATCCCTTTCTAGGGAAACGAACACCCTGGAGTAGAGGAAGGAATAAACAAAGGTCTTTTGGCTTTAACCATGGGTGAAGGAGAGTCAGGAGATTTGGAAGCCCTTGAGCTTAACTCAGAATGTGATGGTGAGGACACTGTTAATGATGCCTTGTCTATGGCTGAACAATAACTTCTATTAAAGGCAGTAGCAGAAATGGAAGAAGATTAGGAGGAAGATCAAGCATCAGGTATCCTTGGGATCAAACAAGTGGAATCCAACAAATCAAAAGCAGATTGTGGAAAGCATAAGTCAAGGGGGAGGAAATCACTGCAAGAGCTTAGAGCCATGGCAGGAGATGTTGAAGGTCAACAAAAATTAACCATGTTGTTGAGGTCAGGAAAGGGAGCCCCCCTTCCTGGGTCATGATGAAGTTACTATCCTAGAATGTTAGGGGCTTAAATGCCCCTAACAAACAATGTTTGGTCAAAAGAAGACTCTCTTTGACCAACACAAACATAATTCTGATACAAGAGTAAAAAATGAGTAAAGAGGATATGGAAAGATTCAAGAAGAAAGTGCCAGGATGGAATGTTTTGGGGGTCCAAGCCAATGGGGCCTCTGGAGGCATTGCTACCCTTTGGAAACCAAATTCAGTGAAGATCAAGATGATTGTAGAAAATCCTTGCTGGCATAGCCGTTAGGTTCATAGTATTCACTCAAAAATAAAGTTCAGACTCATAAACATCTACGGGCCTAATTCAGTAATCAGAAAGAAAAATCTATGGCAGGAGTTGGAGTTGTTTTTGTAGTCTATGCAAGGAAAATGTTTTTTGGTGGCTAGGGATTTCAATGTGATATTGTAGGACTCAGACAAATCTAGAGGAATACATGGGGAAAATCAGTCACAAAAGGATTTTCGGGATTGGATTATTCGAAATCACCTGCTAAACATAGATTTCATAAATGGGACCTTTACTTGGATGAACATAAGGATAGGTCCATGTATGATAGCAGAGAAATTGGATAGGTTTTTATTCTAGGGGAGCTTAGACAACTTCCCATTTCTCTTTGAAGCGACTATTTCCCCCTTTGCTGGTTTAGACCACCTTCCCATCCAGCTGGACATACAAGAAGATAAGAGCCCTACCCGTTCCCCGTTCAAATTCAAGAATATGTGGTTCAAAGATTCAAACTTCTTAGGCCTAGTGGAGAAATGGTGGGCAAAATTTCAAGTTACTGGTTCGAAGATGCATTGTTTTATAACCACGCTAAAGGAGCTAAAACGGAAGATTAAAGATTGGAACCAGAATTGTTTCAAGAACATATTTGAGTCAAAGGAAGACATTGAAGAAGAACTCAGCAAAGTTGAAGAGGATATTATCCAGAACGGAATGAATCAACAAAGTTTCTTAAAAGAAAAAGAGCTCCTAGGAAAGTATGAAGAGGTATTAGCCAAAGAGGAGATATTTTGGAGACAAAAAACCCATGAGGTGTGGCTAAAAGAGGGAGATAAGAATACAAAATTCTATCATAATAGTACTAGGCAATGCAGGAGTGTGAATAGGATAACCAGTCTAAAATGGGATGATCGACAGAGGTTAGAGGATCCTAAGGAATTGGCGGAAGAAATAGTAAACTACTTCACCAATCTTCTAAACAATTTTGATGGTTCAACTCTACAGCAGCAGCAAGAGATGCAAAGAAACATCCCCAAACTTGTGATAGAACAAAACAAGATGTTAAATGCCAAATTCACCAGGGAAGAAATTAAGAATGCTCTTTTCCATTTACACCCCAAAAAATCCCCAGGTCCAGATGGCCTACCGGCAATCTTCTTTCAGAAATTTTGGTATCTATTGGGAGATGAACTAGCAGATGCAATAGAAGCTTCATGGAATTCAAGAAATTTACTCAAAGAAGTCAATAATACATTCATAACTCTCATCCCTAAGAAAGAAGTGTCAGAATCATTGGATGATTATAGGCCAATCACTTTATGCAATACAATTTACAAAGTCATGATAAAGGTCATGGCAAATAGATTAAAACTGATCCTTCCATCATTAGTGGTAGAAGAACAAATGGGCTTTGTTCCAGGTAGATCAATCTTGGACGGAGTAATCCTAGCACAAGAAGCAATACATTCTATTCACCAGAACAAGCAAACTAGTATGATAATCAAACTGGATATTCGAAAAGCCAATGACACAGTTGATTGGAGGTTCTTGACCAAAGTACTGGAAGCCTTTGGCTTTAACAAAAGGTGGCTGAATTGGATATGTACTTGCATCTCAACTCCCAAGTTTTCAGTATTAGTTAACGGTACACCTAAGGGCTTTTTTGAAGTCTCTCGGGGCTTACGTCAAGGAGACCCTATCTCTCCTTTCCTATACATCCTAATGGTTGAAGCTTTAGGATGAACCATACTACATGCTCTTAGTTCTGCCCAGATTGAAGGAATCATAGTAACCAACGACACTCAGCCAATAACGCATCAGCAATTTGCTGATGATATGACCCTATTGGGCACTGCAAAGAGGAGAGAGGCAATACATTTGAACACTATTATGACGAAATATTCCAAGGCATTTGGAAAAAAAGTGAATGAGAATAAGTCTGAAGTTTTCTTTTTCAACACAACTGTCCAAAAAGAAAAGGAAATCATGAGGATCCTAAACTTCAAAAAAGGAAAACTACCATGCATATATTTAGGGGTCCCTCTGGCAAAAGGAACAAGCTCAACTAGACTATGGGATCCCTTTTAGGTGAAAACCAATGCTAAGGTGAATGCATGGAAGGCCAAGTTGTTAACATGGGCCGAAAGAATTACACTAATAAAATCTGTATTATTAGCTCTTCCAATATACCTAATGTTTATAATGTGTATTCCAAGTGGCTGTGTATCAAATCTCACCAAGATCTATAGGCAATTTTTTTGGCAAGGGAACGCTGATAAAAGGAAGCTAGCTCTAATCACTTGGGAAAAACTCTGCAAGGCCAAGGAGGCTGGAGGGCTTGGATTGAAGCATTTGGAATTGCAAAACAAGGTCATGGGGGAAAAATTGGTCTGGCACATGCATAAGGAACCTCAGAATAAGTGGGCAAAGATCCTCCACCACAAGTACTTAAAGGACGAATTAGACGGGAATATATTAACCATAGCTAACCCCCCTAAAGGCTCTCATATCTGGAACTTTATGCAACGATGAAAAAGGTGGTTTGTGACTATCTAACCTGGGATATACATGATGGCAGAAAAACACTCTTTTGGGAAGACTCGTGGGTAGGTGCTTCGAGCCTTAACAGCCTCATAGAAGTGGCAGTACTCAAAAGAAAATTAAAGGAGAATTGGGGTATCTATGTTAAGGACTACATAATAGTAGAAGTAAGAAAATCAGTCATGGAGTGGAAATGGAAAGATTTCACAAATCTAAACCTACCCCAAAGAGAAGTGACATGTGTTCTAGAAGTTTTACAAGGTAGGTCTCTGACGATACGTAATGGAATAGACACTCTGGTATGGGTAGGCTCAAAGACAGGTAGTTACAATGTGAGAGATGGCTACAAAGTATTACATAAGGAGCATGTGAGACAAGTAGAGTGACTTCCTCTTCACCTATGTTGGAGCAATGTTTGCCTCCCTAAGGTAGGGACCTTCATTTCGGTAGCTATGCAAGACCAAATTCTAACAGCAGACAGGTTTACCCGCCTTGGTTTTCAAGGTCCTTCAAGATGTGTGTTATGTGAATAGGTGGAAGAGTCATCCAACCATCTACTCCTGGGTTGTCCTTATGCACAACAATGCTGGCAGTGGCTTTGTGCAAGATTAGGGTGGTCCTGTGCAATGCCCAAAGATCTTCTAAGTTGGCTACAATCCTGGCCATCTCTCAAAATTAAATCAGTCTATGGGGATATATGGATTATAAGCCCATCTATCTTGGCATGGGAGATATGGAAAGAACATAATAGGCATCTATTCCAAGATAAAAAGATGGGAATTGTGTCTTTGATTAGTAAAATAGAAGTGGTCTTAGTTGAAATTGTTAACGCCAAGATCGAACAAAGAGCAGTTAAAGGAAAGACCTTCTTAGAATGGGATGCCAAGATCAGGCTGACTTGGCCATTGTTGCGGATCCCAACATGGTATGGTCAAGGCGGTTTGGAAACCAAACAAGATCACTCCTCTGTTGTTTGGTCTCCACCCGAACAAAGTTGGCTTAAACTGAATTTCGATGGGGCCTGTAAAGGTAACCGGGACCTTCAGGGGCAGGTTGTATAGTAAGAGATTGGCAAGGAAATACAATCATTTTTTCCTTGGTAAAACTTCCTCCTAGGACAAATAACGAGGCAGAATTCCTGGCAGTGACTCAGGGGATTAAGCTCTGTAAGGATATTGGAGCTACTAAAATTGCAATAGAAGGAGATTCGACACTGGTAGTAAATGCCATTAGGAGTGGTAAGGTTCAAAATTGGAAGCTTCAGGCACTCCTCTCGAGAGTAATTGAAATGTTAAAATCATTCAAACTATATACAATCAATCATATTTACAGGGAGGGCAATAAAGAGGCTGATGCTCTCACCAATGCAAGGGTAACTTGAGTCTAAGTTTGCTATACATGTGCCAAATGGGTGCCAGAGGCTAAGCCACCTATGCTTGTTTTGGCATATGGGTGATTCATCCTATTGCCAACATTAAGGCTTGTTCTTGTTCAAATGATGCCCAGCTCAACCAATCCCAACAACCACATCTCTAGTGAAAGGAAGACGCCATCCCATCTCTCTTTAGCTTGTGTGAGGGAGCAATCTCTCAAACTGCAAATAAGAGGCATAATGCAACATTACTTAAGGATTTGGGATGTGAAGGATGCTAGGATAGGAGTATTCAACACAGATTAGGATGAGTTTTAGCACCAAAGAAACCTACCACAATACACAATCCAAGTTGGACATGCATCCACAAGCTAACTTGGATTTATGTCTTTGTAAATAGTAATGGGAGTCGGGATGATCTCCATTTTGTAAAATTCACCAGTCTAACCAATGGATGAATTGGTGTAAATCCTATTGAAATTAATATAAATAACTTCATAGCCTTAGGCTACGGTTGATGAATAAAATAAAAATAAAAATATGATAGTATAATATTTGTAATTGAATTGTAAAAAATAATATATATACTTTAAAATTTAAATGTTAAGTTAAAATATTATATATATATTTTTAGTATATTTATAATATTATAATAAAAAAAATTATATCATCAATATTCAGTTAGGATTAGGGTTAGGGTTAAGGTTAAGAGATATAGTACAATATCAATTAATTGAATAATAATCATTATCCTAATTTAATCATAACCTTCACCCTAATTTAATTCAATTATAATTACAATTCAATGGAGGTTTAGGTTTAATGTTATGGTCCAAATAGGGTTACAATTTAATTATGGTTATGATTCAATTAGAGTTGGAGTTCAGTTAGAATTATAGTTAGGGTCAAGTGTAGGGTTCAATTAGAGTTACTATTAGGGTTAGTGTTAGGGTACAATATGGGTGAGGGTTACTATTAGGGTTGAATTAGGGTTAAGATTAAATTAGGGTGAAGGTTATTGTTCAATTAGGATTAGTGTTCAATTAAGGTTATGATGATGGTTAGGTTTTGGGTTAGTGTTCTATAATAGAGGTTGAGGTTAGGGTTACAGTTGGAGTTCAAATAGAGTTACGATAAAGGTTAAGTTTATGATTCAATTAGGGTTTGGATTAGGACTAACATGCAATTAGGGTTTAATTATTAAGATTGAATTAGAGTTAGTATTAGGGTTTGGGTGTAATTATGATTTATTTAAGGTTGAATTAGGGTTACAACTAGGATTCAATTATAGTAATGACTAGGGTTAACAATTGTTATTGCTCAATTAAAGTTTAACTATGGTAAGTGTTATTGAGGTTCAATTAGGATTGGGGATCAATTAGGTTTAAGATTCAATTAGAGTTCGGGTTATAGTTAGGATTCAATCAACATAAGGGTTAGTGTTAGGGTTAGGATTAAAATAGTGTTCAAAGTTAGGGTTAGGATCCAATTAGGATTAGGGATAGGATTAAGGTTAAATTAAGGTTAGAGTAATTAGGAATATTTTTAGAGTCTAATTATGGTTAGTGTTTAATTAGGGTTAAGGTTAGAGGTTGATAAGTGTTCATTTTGTGTTAGGGTTTATTAAGGATCAAATTATGATTAGAGTTCAATAAGGTTCAATCAAAGTTAGGGTAAAATTAGGGAAATAATTAATTAGATTTTAAATATAAATCAATAAGAAATACTAAATTAAAAAACCCTCACAAAGATTTAAATACATGAGGTTAAATTAAGGTTTTGGATAGGGTTTAATAGCACTTAGGGTTCAATTAGGATAATATTTTAGACTAGGATTACGTTAGGGTTTAATTATAGTTACAATTCAATGGATGTTTAGGTGTAAGGTTATAGTCCAAATAGGGTTACAAATTAATTATAGTCCGAATAGGGTTACAATTTAATTATGGTTATGATTCAATTAGGGGTGGACTTCAATTAGGATTATAGTTAGGGTCAAGTATAGGGTTCAATTAAAGTTCCTATTAGGGTTAAGGTTAGGGTACAATTTAGGTTAGGGTTACTATTAGGATCAAATTAGGGTTAAGATTAAATTAGGGTGAAGGTTATTATTGAATTAATTGATATCGTACTATATCTCTTAACCTTAACCCTAACCCTAATCCTAACGAAATATTGATGATAATATTTTTTTATTATAATATTATAAATATACTAAAAATATATTTATAATATTTTAACTTAACATTTAAATATTAAATTATATATATTATACTATCATATTATAATATATTAATTATTATAATAATTTAATATAAAATATATAAATATAAAAAATAATTTATTTAAGATAATTAATATTACAATTTTGTAATACTTTTTTATTTAAATATATATTAACTTATTAAATTATTTATTTATTTATTTATTTTAATTATTATTTTCATTACTATCTACTTTACATTTAATTGATATATTATTTTTTAAATTATATATAAAATATACTTTTTAACATTTAAGGAATAGTTTTGTTATTAGATTTAAAATTTAACATTTAACTTAATGTTTTATATTATATATTATGTTTTACGGTTTATAATTTACACTAAATAAAGTTCTACATATCAATTAATTTTCATTTCATATTTTAAATAAATTAAAAATAAATAATTTAAAAGAAATATGTTAAATTTATTTTAAAATTTTATATTTTAAATTTCATATTAAAAAGTGAATAAAATAATATAGAAAATAAATAATTAAAATAAATATAACAATCATTTAACTACACTCCTTTAAAAAAATCAAAACAGTCTTGTAATGTGTTAAGAAAATGGTTTAAAAAAGAGAACCAAATGTTGTCGTGTATAAGGAAAATGGCTTAAAGAAAAAAACAAATGTTTCCGTGTAAAAATACGATATCTTCCACCCTCGGTCAATCTCAGTGTACAAAACACACTTTCTGAGGCTCCGCCGATGCAGTGTTATCCATGCATGATGCATCCATGCCCCGGTGCATTCCTGGGGCTAGATAGCTGCTGCCCTTTATTCCCACCCATCCCTTGTAGGGTAGTTGAGGCAATAGTTTGAAAGTGAATCAAAGCTTTAGTCAGTAGTTGAACTCCACAATAATTGATTTCCCTCGTGCTCCCTTCGGTTCCTACCCAAGTGATATAATTGATCTACCTACCTATAATCTTATAATCTCCCCCACCCTTTAGAATAGTAGGGGCCGTCCCACCCTAGTATAGTTCAAAGTGGGGATGAAAATTTTTCATGGAAGATGACCTAAACCATTTATTGGGTAGGGCTTTGTCTATTATTCATTCCATTCTCTCTTGAACCATAGATAGGAATTCATGGTTCTTAAGAGCATCGATCATATTCCAAAATTGTCACAATAATAATTATGTTTTTTGATCATTCCATAAGGTGGGACCAAGTTTGAGCCATACCTATCCTCAATGATTCGTTACTTCTGGGAGTTGTACTCTTCAACTCCCATCCCCAAATAGTGATTAACTAGTTGCTCATCCATTCATTGAGGTGGGTGGGAAATTATAATAGTGAAATGAGCAGAGTTTAGAGGTTTGATGAGTCACACATGGTTCTCTCTCTCTCTCTCTCTCTCTCTCTATATATATATATATATATAATCCTTTCTACCATGGAGGTAGAAATGCTAAAAATAGGGGTTTGACTAAAAAAACCTCTATACAACCAAAAAACCTTTTTTTCTTGTGCATGTTTGCAAATTTTCTATTAAAGAAGAGAAAATATGGTTATATCTTTCAAAAAATTTCTTTCTATTTAGTTTCCATTTCAATAGACTGATTGTGCTATCATTTTTTATAGTTACATGTTTCTTGTTCCATTTAAATTCAGTATTTATATTGATGTGTATGTAGGAGTTTATTTTGTGTCATCTACACTTTCATTGATGTCTATGTATTGATAAAAAATGTATCATGATGACATCTATTTTAGGTGCTAGTTTTGCAGGCTAAGACTCTCTACAACTCATAAAATCATTTTGAAACCTATACATTATGTTTCTAATGAAATTTAGTTGCAAGTATTTTTGTGAAAATATTTAATTTTACCAGTTTGTAATAATTTGCTATTTATCTTTGTAATAGGATAATTTATATTTTACTTTCTACTTCCAACATCATAAAAGGATAATTTGAATATTTCTTGGGAATGTTGATTCATCCTAATGTAGTTTTGAAGAATTGACCTTGAAAGACTAGTACACTTTTAGTAGGTTTCACATTTCATACATTATTTTTATGAACCTAACATGTGTGCACTCAAAAACATTTTTACTGGAAAACATAAAAAACACAACAAAATTAAAATGAGTTTTTATTCTCTCGACATTTGAAGAATAGATAGGTTGAGTGTTGTAAAACCCTTTTATGAGTTTTACAGCCCAATCTCTTTCTTCATTTAATATAGTAATGACAATTCTCCACACATTTCACATGCAAAAATTGAAACCATTTTCAATACCTATTAGAACAAATCTTGATTTTATAAAGAGAAATACACTTTCAAAATGTTGCAATCTCCACCCACAATCACTCTTGATCTCCATGCCTAAGATGTACCTATATTCCCCTAAGTCTTTCATTTTAAGCTACGATGAGAACTAAGACATTAAATCAAAAATAAAATTCCTCCCATTCCTAGAGACAAACATATTATCAATGTACAATAAAATAATGAGAATACAATCACTATCAATCTTGTAATAAACAAAATGATCAAATTTCAATCTTGGAAATCCCATATGATGAGAACTAAGACTTCAAATCAAAATTAAAATTCCTACCATTCCTATAGACCAAGATATCATCAATGTACAATAAATAATGAGAATACAATCATGCAATCTTGTAATAAACACAAAATGAGGAACTTGGAACTAAAAAGTTTAAGTTCCAATTTCCAACCCGAACTAGCAGTCCGAAGGAAGGGAAGAAAGAAAAGAAATCATAGGAATCCAATAGCAAACAAGAAAAAAGACTTAGAACCTTAGGTCCCAAGTTTTTGATCAAGTCTCGACATCCGACAAGAACTAAGAAGAAACAAAGTGAAGGCCAAGAGGGGAAGAGAACTTGTCAGATTTCAATCTTAGAAATCCTAAACTCAACAAAAAGCATAAATTTTTTTGTACCACATCCTAAGAGATTACTTTAGGTCTACCATACAAAGAATTTTTTAAATTATAAAAAAAAATGTTCTTTACCTTTAACAATGTAGTGCTTAGGTTGTGACATATATTTCTTCCTCTCAATCATAATGAAATAAAGTTGTCTTCACATCCATTTTCTCAACTTCAAGATAATATGTTGTAGCAAGTGACAATAAAAATGTAATGGATATCAACTTTGCAACAAGAGATAATAATCCTTTGTGACCAACATTTCCTTGTGCTTCTCAACACTTCCATCAAGATCAAATTTATTTTTGAGCACCCATTTGCATACAATGAGTTTACATCCTTCAAGAGAAGATACCAAATCCCATGTATTTTTATTCTTTAATGAAGCCATCATTTACCATGGATTTTAATCAAGGAATATACATCAATCATACCCATATCATCCTTTGTAGTCCTTGGCTCATTAGTATTAACAGTCAAATAAAAAAGTGCAACTAGAATCATCCAATGAATATCCAAAACTTTTAGGTTATGGGCTAATTCAAGTGGACCTCCTCAAAAGCTAAGGTTGAGGTTATTCTTCTAAAATTTTAGAGCTACTAGATTTCTCCTCGTCATCAATTTCATCTTGAGATTTTATTTGAACTTTCTTAGCTTTAGAGCTTCTTCCTCTTCAACTTTAACCTCATTTCCTTTGTCTTAAGCCTTTTCTTCATCATTTCTTCATCACTACAAGGGGATTCTTCATATTCATATCCTTGTATCAATACTAAGCTTTGATGTGGTTCTTCATCCACTTTGACACTTGCACTCTCAACAATCTTCTTCAGTCTTTTATTGTAACACCGGTAGGCCTTGCCTCTTGTAGAGTATCCAAGGAAGATTCCTTAATCGGATCTTGCATCAAGCTTTCCTAAGTTTTCTTCATCTCTTATGATATAGCATTTGCTTCCAAAATTTTAAAAATATTTCACAATAGGAGGTTTACCATACCATAACTCATAGGGAGTATTTGAACTATTTGTTCTTGCTTGACCTTTGTTAAGAATGTAGATTGCAATATGAATTGTTTCTCTCCAATAGACAACTGAAAGATTAGCTTCCTTTATCATTGTCCTAGTTTTTTCCTAAACTGTTTTATTTTTTCTTTCCACAACTCCATTTTGTTGAGTTCAAGAGGCAATCAAATTCCTCTTTATTCCATGATCTTCACAAAACCTATTAAATTCATTTGAAGTAAACTAACTACCTCTATCAGACCTCAAACATTTTATTTTTAGATTCATTTCATTCTCAATCATAGCCTTAAATTCTTTAAACTTATCTAGAGCTTCTGATTTTTCTTTGAGAAATGCAACCCAAGCCATTCTAGAATAATCATCAATTAATAACATGAAATACCTATCACCACATGAGCTTCTAATTCTAACAGGTCCACATAGATTTGTATGCACTAACTCCAAGGGACCTATGGTAGAGTATTCTTTTTTCGTGAATCTTACCTTTGTTTTCTTTTCAATTTGACATTTTTTGTAGATTGCATTGATAGGCTTTGCAATCTTTGGAAAATATCGCACAACATCAATATAACTTATCCTTACTAGGCTATCAAAATTGATGTGACCCATTCTTCTATGATGTATAGCAAACTTTCATTAGTTTGAGACATAAAGCACCTTGCGCCACTATCTTTGAATTAATAGACATTACCTTATGTCTTTGTTCTAGTAGCAATCAAAGTGTCAAGCTTCCTTTTCTAATTTCACAAACACCATCCTGAAAAACAAGATTATATCATTTTTTGCACATTTTTCCTACACTCAGAAGATTATGTTAGAGACCCTTGACATAAAGAACACCATATGTATTATGCTTGCCATCAAAGCTAAATTGGTTTTTTCCAAGATATGTCTTAATGTTGCGGTTAACACTGTTCTCCCTACTTTGGTTGCCTTGAAGTCAAAATTTACAAAATGGATTCAACCTTTGGAGTATGAAAATGAAAAAGCATATTGTCAAATATGTAAGAAGTTTTGTCATTTCCAATATTTACTTGTAGTAGGATGATTCAAAATCCTTAATGTGGGGAGTTGGGCTTAAAGAAAACTCCTTATTTTCTACTAGATGATAAGGTTGTGCCCAAGAATGCTTATGAAATTCCTCAAACTTCTATCCTTGAGGAGGAACAAATATCTAGTAGGAAGGAAATAAGCAAGAATTTTTCTATTAGTGTGTTACCTATGGAAGTTAATGGAGAAAATATTGTTGAGGCTACTTCCTCAAGAGACCAAGGTCATACGCTCCAAAAGGAAGAGTTGGAAGTGTCAATGAAGATCTCATCAAGGGGTAGGTTAATTGTTGACTCTTGAAATGAGTTAAAACAAAATGCAATTAAGTTGCCTCAAAAAGAGAATGGAAATGCAAAAGAGGGAAGAGAGAAACAAGCCAACATAAATCACATGGAAGAGGCTTTTAATGAGTTAGAACCAAATATTGTTTTGGAAGGAAATTCAAACCACCAAACTAAAGAAAAATAAAAAATTCTAGAGGGTGAGATTGATTCTCAAACAGGTCAAGGAAAGGATCCCTTCTCTCATGTTTCTAATCTAGGAAAACAATCAAAGGATGTTATTTATCTAATATCTTTAATTCAAAAGGAAGGAGAATTTTTGAAAGAGTCCATGGCTTTGTTGGGCTTTGCATCCTCTCCTCTCAATGGTGTAGATAATGATGATTGAATCCAAACTAATAGTAAATCCAAAAAGAAGAAGAAACCAAATGTAGGAGTGAATAAATTTGGTTGATCATCTTAGAAGGAAACCAATAACAAAGACACTATCACAAATGTTGCTTCAAGAAGGCAAAAGACTCTAGACTCTCTCTCTCAAGCTATAAGACTAAAAAGAAATAAAGGGGGAGTTGTCTCCTCCTTTAGACAACATCAAGGAGTTGTTATATTTAAGCTTTTCTTTAGCTATGAAGATTATCTCCTCAAATATTAGGGGCCCCATTGGTCCTTATAAACAAAACCTGGTTAAGACTTGTCTGGTTGATAATAAAATTGATATTTTATTGATCTAAGAAACAAAAATGAAGAAGGGAAACCTTCGAAAAGATTCTTAAGAACTTTTGACCTAGTGCTAATTATGTTGTAAGTAATGTAGAAGGAGCTTCTGGGGGTATTGCCACTTTGTGGAATCCATCTATATTTAAGGATACTATTGGATTTTCTAGTTAGAACTGTTTGATGGTTACCTTTGAAGATCTTATCACATCTTAAAAATGAAACTTGATAAAAATGCATAGCCCTAATTCTCATCTTGATAGTAATTCTATGGGATTTCCTAACTAGTAATATAAGAAGCAACATTAAGGATTTTTGGATGCTCGAAGGGGACTTCAATTACCTTTTGTTTCCTTTTGAAAAGATGGGTGGCATGGAGGATTTTTCTGATAGCATGATGGATTTGGTTGGATTCTTTAACTTTGTTGGTCTCTTTGAGTTCCCTTTACTAAGCACCTTGTACACCTAGTCTAATAGGTGATTGGGTAATCATTTGATTCAAGTTAAATTGGACTATTTTCCTATTTCTTCAAATTGGAACATTCTTCAAGCCCTCACTTTAACTGCTCTTCTTGGAATGGTGTCTAATCACAATGCTCTCCTTTGTCAAAAAAATAATGTTGTCAAAGGGTCATTTTATTTTAGCTATGAAATAATGTGGACTCATCATCTTGACTTGAAAACCCTTGTGGATAGGTGGTAGAATGAACTTTGTGTTGGAACCCCAATGTATTGTTTGGCCAATAAACTAAAAAGGATCAAAGAAAGAGTTAAAGGATAGAAATTGTTTTCTTTTGGTAACATCTTTTACACTAAGAAGTCTATTGGAGACAACATAAAAAAGGTACAAAAATTGATGGAGGGAGGAGTTATTGATGATGTTACTTGAAATAAGGAGTGTGGCCTTAGGTCTCAATGGTTTAAAGATAAAAAGCATGAGGAGATCTTCTGGAAACAAAAATATCAAATTTAATGGCTATCTAAAGGTGATAGTTTCATAAAACTATGAAACACGTAAGCAAAAAAAAAAAAGATAACTCATTAAGGAAGATGGCTCTATTATGAATACTGAAAAAGAAATTTTTGATGAGGTTGTCTCCCTTTTCTCTAACTTTCATAATGAATCTGATGCTACCACTTTGGATTTCGATGAAATTCTTCAAGTGATTCCTCAGGTGATCAGTAACCAAGATCTTAAGGACCTCACAAAATTTGTTTCCCTCTAGGAAGTCAAGTATGTTCTTTTCTCTTTTGGAGCCTATAAGGCCTTGGGGCTGGATGGGTTCCCTCCTACATTTTTTCAATAAATTTGGGACATTGTTCATGGTGACCTATTCAATGTTGCTTGATACTTCTTTCGTGCGGGTAGACTCCTAAACCAACTTAATTCTACTTTTATTTCCCTCATTCTGAAAAAGGAAGATGTTTCCTCCATGTATGATTTCAAGTCTATAAGTCTCTATAACACTACTTATAAGATTTTCTCTAAGATCATTGTGAACAGACTAAAAATTGTTTTGAACAAAATGATTGTTGAAAACCAAAAGGGGTTTGTTCAAGGAAGACAAATTTTGGATGCAGCTATATCTACCCATGAGATTCTCCACTCTATGGAGCTCAACAAGAAACTAGGGATTGCTTTGAAATAGGATATTTCTAAAGCTTATGATAGAGTGTCTTGGCCTTTCATTTTTGTTGTCCTCAAACAATATAGGTTCAAAGAAAGGTTTCTTAAGCTTATTACTACTTGTGTTACTACCCCAAAATATTCTATTTTGGTGAATGGTGTCCCTAATGGGTTCTTTTCTTGTGGTCATGGTCTAAAGGTGACCCCCCCTCTCCCTACCTCTTCATAATTGTAGCAAAGGTTTCAAGAAGAAACATTCAAAAAATCTTGGAAAAGAAGTTACTAAAAGGATTTAAGGTTGCCTCCCCTCTTCCTCCTACTCCTCATTGACAATTTTTTGATGACACTATTTAATTTGGAGAACCTTCGATTGTTAAATCTAGCCATTGGAAATCCACTTTGAATGTCTATGACATGGATTTAGGTCAACATATCAACTATAATAAAAGCAAGATATACTTCTTCAATTTGGAATAGATTGTGATAGATAGAGTTGTGCACATTTTGGGCTGTCAGGATGTTGTTCTCCATGTTGCTTACTTGGGGCCTTCCTCTTATTTCTAAAAAGTATAATAATAACTAGATTGAAATTACATAATTGAGGTAATCCAAAAAAAATTGGTTGGTTGGAAAGGTAAACTATTTTAAGTCAAGAGGGAAACTACAACTATTCAAAGCTTTATTATAAAACATTCTTGTCTACTACCTATCCCTTTTTAATATCCCTACCTTTATTATTGATAGTATAGAAAAAATCTAAAAGAGATTTTGTGGTCATGGACTAAGGGAAAAAATAGAATGGCTCTTGTGGATTGGGATTTAAAAGTGTGTCCCAAAATAAGCTAGAGGCCTTGGTATAGGGAGACTCAAACTGTTTAATAAAGCTCTTGTTGCTAAGATGGGTTGGTGTCTTCTTGAACGAGCTAAAGATTGGGTTAAGATTCTAAGGGCTAAATATCTAAGAAATAAGGATCAAGGTAGCTACCTAAGAGCTTCAAATCTGCCTTATGGTTCTGTTTTTAAAACAACTTTCTCAAAATAAGAAGTGTGCTAAGAATGGGAGTGAAGAAAAAGATTGGACATGGTAAAGATACTAATTTTTGGGATGATGGTTGGGTTAATGTCTCCTCTCTCCTCCATAGACAACGTCCTCCAAATAAAATAAAGGTTTATTAGAAATTTTGGTCAACGGGTTATTGGTTATATAAATTGGGGTGGGATGGAGACTCAATGGATCAATTGGTGATTTTTTATTCTCAAATGATAGAAAGAATGAGTGGATTTGTACTAAGCCCCCTTTGGGTTGATTTTTGGTGAAGCTAACTTATGAAGTGTTAGAAACACCTTTCATTCCTTACACTGGTTTTCATTGGAACTAGGTTTGGATTAAAAAATGATACCAAAAGTAAATTATTTTTGGTGGACTATTGTTCATGGGAACATCCTTACCATTGATAACCTTAATAGAAGAGGATTCCGGTTTGTAAATAGATTATATCTATGTAAGAAAGATGAGGAGGAAATAATACATTTGTTTTTTCATTGTTCTTACTCAAGAGAAGTTTGATCCTACTTTCTACCTTTGCTTATGACAAATTGGGTTTTTCCTTCCTCAATAAAGATATTTTTTGATAGCTAGTCTCTTTTCCCTTACTCTCACAATCTAATTAAGGGCATATATAATCATGTACCTCTTTTTATAACCTAGGGGATATGGAAGAAGAGAAATAACAAGATTTTTCATGAGACTGCAAGAAACAACAAAGATTTGTGTATGGCTATTAAGTACCAAATACAAGAAAATATCGAAGTAGGGGTTGATACTTCCTCAAAATTTATGCCTTCTTATAAAGAGACCAAAATAAAACAAATATGAAGACTCAAATAGGACCTTACCAAAGTTAGTTGGCTCAAATACATCACTAGAAAAAAACACTATTTGGTCTCCTCTTGAGGTTGATTGGGTAAAATGTAGCTTTGATGGGTTTTCAAAAGGAAACCCAGGTTTAGCAAGTGTAGGAGGTATCATATGAAACTATCAAGGGAATTTTATTGCAAACTATGGAAAAAATCTAGGCTCATGTTCCAATAATGTGGCAAAGGTGAATGTTGCTTAGGAAGAGATAAAATGTTTGAAAGAGCTTGGTTATCTTAAGGCTATTATGGAAGGGGAATCCAAACTAATAGTTGATATTCTAAAAGAAGAGGTTGTTGTTTCATGGGATATAAAGGACATTATAGATAATTGTAAACAACTTATGAGAAACTTCACTCATGGTAAAGCATGACATGTTTACAAAAACAGAATGGCGCGGTTGGTGCAATTGCAAATAAAGCCCTCAAGTACCAAAATTGGATACACTGGGAGTTTGGGATGTTGCCAAGTTGGATAAAAGATATTATACTTAAAAATAAATAAATTTCCATGTAATATTAAGCTGACTGATAAGTGGACTTGTTAGGATGGAAGGTTACATTAGATTGGGTGTTGATTGGAAGGACTTACATGCTAATTATTGTGGGGACTATATTGATAACATGATGGATAGTAATGTTGATCGACTAAATCATGAAGACATTATTGAAATTATTATTTTCCAGTACCCTTCATATCAAAAGGCCACTCTAAATGGTGATATTTTGGTCTTTTCATGCACCATTGTCATAATTTGTGTGTCAACTATCTCCTCAAGATTTCTCTTCAAGAAAAGGCTTACCATTTCTAAATGAATTTGAATTAATAAAGTGATGGATAATCATTATTTGAATATCCTTGGGCATGTGTGCATTGTTATTATCTCCTAGCAGATTATTTTTCTCCCTTCACAATAGCTTCTTTTTTATCTCTAGGGAGCTATGAAAGCTTTGTTTACAATTTGTGGGTGCATATTACTATCTACATGAGTTTCAAAGTATCGGGTATTTGTATGAAGAGGTATTTTAAAAGGAAGAAGGGTGAGAAGAGCTTACATTCTACAAAAATTGGAGGCCCAAGGAAGCATACAGAGCTTGTTAACTATGGTAGCATGAAACACAATATGGATTTGTGGAGGATTTTTCAAAATGCTAGAATGGTTTCTTGTTTTTGAATCCATGTGAGGTTATAACCAGACTCTAACTTCCAAATTCACTAATTCTTGGAAAGGGGATCATCTGTCCATTGGTGCCATTAAGTTTGAAGTGAGGACCCAATTGATAGTGAAAGCCATAGGCCTAGAAAATGATGGTAGGAAGGTTGTAAAGAAAAGTAATGGGGAGTAGAAAAGTTTTGTGAAAATATTCTTTGTTAAAGGTAATAAATTGAAAAGATTCTAGAATGGTTGTACCTATTTCGACCTCCCTCCACCCTTTCCCATGGTAAGTAAGTATGTTATGTGCTACTTTACTCTCGAGGGTAGATATATGATGGTGTATGATTACCACTTTCCAATCCTAAATCATATAAGGCACAATGATAGGACTAATATATCATTTTATCTCTTATCCTCCATGCAACAAAATAGAGAAAATGGTGCTTCACTTCCCTTGCACTAAGGGCTTGTAATGGCCCTTTATAAATTTGTGCTAGCTAATAACCCACATAGTAACCCTTTAATCATAAGAAATACATAATGATAATACAAAGGAGAATGTTAATTCCACCCCTGACTATAACCCTAGGAACTCCTCTATTAGGATTGAGCCTTTGGAAGGCAATCCCTCACCTGCTTCTAAAATTCAAGCCTCTCAAATAAAAAAGCAGCCTTAAAACCTAAGCCTAATATGGATGAGAAGTCAAGGGACTTGGAGTTGATAAAATTTATCCCAAAAAGGAGAAAACACTCTACTGTCTTATTGGAATCACCTAAAACAAGAAGTTGATTTACCATTGTAGAGGATTTAGAAGGGTTCTAGAAAGAGTACAAAGAGGGGTTAAGTGGTTCTAACAAAGATGGTAGGAGGTTGGCTAGACTTGCTAAGGTTTCCTTTGCTATAAAAAATGAAAAAGGTAAAGGAAAATCCATCACTATTGATGAAGAGGAGGCTTTAACTATTGAGGAGTTTAAAGTTGTGACAAAAGAGGAAAGTGAAGATATACACAGTGATGAATATAATGAAGAAGATGGGGAGGAAGATGAATTTGGGGAGGAGGATGATATTGAATGATATGTCCCAAAAATCATATAATTTTTTTACCAATTTCTTTTTCGAAAAACTCAAATTTTGATCACTTTTTTTAATAATCTTATTGTTTGCATCACCTAGGAATTATATATAATTCAATCACAAGTACTAACTAATTTTAAATATCAATTATTAACTTTATGATAGTTCACCTTATTATAACAAAATTTGTTTGTAAAAATGCATATTTTGATACATCACAATATTTAGATTTACTTGCTCTATCCAAAACTACTCGTAATATCCAAATAATTATATATGTAGAAACTATTCTAAAATCATTTGGATAAATAATTTCAATTCATTTATTTTATTTATTATTTTCTTTGGGTATTGAACTCAAACAAATGTTTAACCACAAAACTTTAGTCATTAATCCCTCCAACTCTTTGATGATCTCTAATATCATGTTTGTTAATATTTCTATTTTACTCTTACATTTCGATGCATTATAAGTTATGATCAAAAGAGTTAAGACACTTTCTTCTACTAAAAGCATTACCATTGATACTTGTGAATTTGATATTAATAATTGACACTTTGTTGTAAACTACAATAAAAAGTGATTTTTAAATTTTTTTTTTTAAACACAAATAATTGACTTTATTTTTGCTAGTCAAAATTTACACTTAACTATTAAACTATACTATATTTACAAATAATTCAAAATAAATATTATAATACTTTTTAATTAAATTCACTCTTCATGTTCTCACCATTCCCCACACAGACTTTGCATGTGACTTTTAAAATTCTTTTTGTTCTTTGGTTCTGACTATGAAAAAAAAATATTTTGAATATTTGCAAATAAAACTATAAAATTCACTTCATTAATAAGTATTAAATTTTCTTTAAAATACACTTACCTTGTTATTCATTGCAACAAGCGCTTTAAAAACATTGCAATACTTAGTTTTGTAACTATTTAAAAATTCCACGAACTTTTTGAGTTCAATATGTTCAATTTGCCAAATAAAATTTTCACTAAATATATGATTTGAAAAAATAATATATATAGTAAAAAAGCAACACATTTATCTTGGATGTTGAAAAAATTCTTTGCTCAAGCTTTTCTTAGCTATTGGTTTTATTTACCTAGTTCTAAATTTTGTCCATCATGGCAAAAACAATTTTTTTTTTGGGTCAAAATCCATATATGCTTTGATTTTTTCATGTTTCTCTTTGTTTTTTTGGACAATTCAAATGCTATAATCTCAAATCATTCTAACTTTGAATTTGATAATTTTATAGATGACAACAATATTATTTAAGTTGTTTGCATCTATTTTTTCTATCTAAATTGTTCAAAAACCAAATAAAAATTTAATTGAAGTGATTTATAATGAAAAAATTTATTTGTATTAGTCTAAAAATAAATCAATTGATACTTGTACCACTAGATTATTCAATTCCCTAAGATAAAAAATTTCAACAATGTGAGGTTTCATATAAGGATTCAACAAAAATGTAGCAAAATGGACATAGTCAATTCTCCCTAGTAAAAAAAAGATAATTAAAAAATTATAATGTGAAAAAATACTAAAATCAATATCTTCTAAATTAAAGAAGAGTGATTTTTTATTTACCACAATTATCTAATAAAGTTGGTCATTCCCCAATTCATCAATCCTTTCAAGATGGCCTTATACTACAACAAAAAAGAAAAAACCCTAAAATAAAAAGCTACTAAAATAGTCTGTGAAGATTTTAAAAATAACCTATCAATACATTTCTTTTATTTTTCTAGTGTTAATCCTTACCTTCATTTTATATCACATATATACATAATTTGATAACATATAGTAAATGGTTATTTTGTCATTTCTATATCTCCCACAAAAGCAATTGTTTTCACAAAATTCTCAATAGGGAACAATGATTTAATCTCATTCTTTTTATCTTCAATTTTTTATTTTTTTTAAATTTTTTTGAAGTGGATCATTCTTACTAAAATTATTTGGAATGATCTTAGGCACTGCTAACAACAATCTCAGCAATTGAGAATTCACTTCATAAATTTCTTATAGATAAAGAGGAGATTAAATCACTACTATCTACTTGGAATTTGTTGAAAATTGGTGCTTCCATGGGAGAGTAAGAAATGACAAAAGAACTGATTGCCCGAGGTTATTGGATTACATATATTTGTGATATAGAATGGAGGCAAGTATTAATAGAAGAAAGTGAAAATAATGTAAAGAAAGTAATTTTTAAGCCTTCGCAAAATGTGTTAGTATTTACATGGCAACTATTTTATGATTAAGGGTTACTTGCTTTGTTTGCAATATTAGACAATCTTAAGAGAATTGTTGAACGAGAGAACGACCAACCAACTGTTTCAAATAACCTTGGTAATATAAATCTGCTCTTCTTTACCTCGAGTGTTATCGATCTTAAGTTTTTATCACATTATAATATTTTTATTTTTAATCTTAAATTTTACAAATTGGTCAACAACAACTAACTATGCATGTGGCCTTGTTGTATATTTTTTGAATCCTTATTTAAAATATTATATTATCATGGGGATATCTAGATCTTGGGGAATCAACAAATCCAATTTAATGCTATATGTGTCATGTAATTTTGTTTTAGGCTTATACAAACAAATTTTTTTGTTGTAAATCGTTTTCATCTATATTCTATTTGGTTTTTTAACAATTTAGACAGAAATAATTTTGCTACAAGTAGTGGTTCAAATGGCACTGTTGTCATCTTCAGCTTCATATTTGCTGAGATCACACGTGAATTATCCAAAAAGGAAAATAAATGAACAAATTAAAACTAAAAGATGTGGACTTTGTTAAAAAAACAATAGAACTTTATTTTCTATCATGAAGGATAATATTTGGAGTTGGATTAAGAAAAGCTATAGAGTGGAATCTTGAGCAGAGGTAAATTTTTCAACATCAAAGATAAATGAATTATTTTCTCACTATACATATTAAAATATTTTTTGAACCATATGCTTATTCAAAATTTAGAATCAATGAATTGCATGGATAACTGCTACAATTGATTTAGAAGTGAATTCACGTAGGTGTGTTTCTTATGCTCGTGTAGTGTTACGTCTCAAGCCCTTAGAGTGTTAACTAGTTTAGTGATTGAAAAAAAAAGTTGTTAGGTTTTCTTGGTGAAATTTTTTGGGCATGACACAACCACCCCTACCTTTATAGTCTTTCCTTGTTTTAAAAATAACTAAAGACATGATTTCTTATTGCAATGCATTGAACAACAAAATAAAAGCTAGTAGGGATTATTATGACTAAAAGACAAAAAAAAAAAAACTTTTGCAATCGGTTTGATAACAATTGGTGATGACACAGTAAAATAGTTTAGCAATTCTTAGTTGACAACGAATGCAACACAATGTCTATGGTAGAGCCTACTCTCTTTGAAAGCTACATCTAGTACAAAAATAAGCTAAATCATCAATCAGAAGTTTTTTATTGTTTATTTATTTATCTTAAAGTAAATTTATAATTTCAAAAAAGGACATTCAATGTGTTGCGACAAGAAAGAATGTCTACGAATAATTTTAAAATGAGAATGGACCACTATAAAGGTAGGGGTGGTTGGTAATCATAAATGCAATAATTCAATCAAATCTAATTTCTTTGATGTCTGATTCAAAGATTGTAGACTAGAGCCGCCTCATGGTTACGTAAAAAAATTGTTCAAACTTGTAGCTCAATTGAGTTCAAATAATTCACATGTCCTAAAAAATGAGTTCAAAAATTTCAAAAAAAAAAAAAAACTTTCTAAAAAATGAATACAAAACACAGTTTATTTTGAAGGCCCCGATAAAAAAATTAGACCCTAAAAAAAGTGTAGAAAAGGCCACCTATTAAGCTAAGCTCGATTGATAATCCAAACCTCTTCAAAATACATCTCCTTGTAAAATTTTAGCCTAAACGAATTTCCGAGTTAGAAGTTATAACTTTCAGAAGTCCTTGCATCACAGAAAAAGCATGACTATGGATCTCCTAAAAAGGTAAATCAAATCTGCACAAATTAAAAGATATTTTTGCTCATTAAACTTTGTTTTCAGCCACTACAAATAAGGTTGTTGGTACCGTATAGTAAAAATATAGCTTAATTTAACTTTGAATCCTAAAATATGATTTTTCCATCAAAATAAAAAACATAAAAGCTAATAGGGATTATTATGGTTTAAAAACACGAGAAAGCGAGAACTTCTGCAATCAAACATATAACAACTTGTGATGGGACAATATGATAGTTTAGCAACATCCTAACGTATTCGCTTAATCAATTTTCCTAGGTGGCGATGAATGTCGCTTAATCAATTTTCCTAGGTGGCGATGAATGTCTCACAATGGTTGCAACAACGCCTACTCTTGTTGAAAGTTACGTCTAATACGAAAAAAGAGTTTGTTCATCAATCAAAATATTTTATTATTTATTTGTTTTATCTGAAGGAAGAATTTATACTTTCAAAAAAAAACATTTAATGCATTGCAACAAAAAATGATTTCTCTGACTAATTTTAAAATGAAGAAGGACCACTATAAATGTAGGGGCAGCTGATGGTCAGAAATGCAACATTTCGATCAAATATATTTCAATGATGCTTGATTTGAAGATTACAAACTAGGGCCATCTCATGGTTATGAAAGAGCAAACACCCGAAACTATAGCTCGATTTAATTTAAAGAATTCTTGTGTCATAAAAAAACATGAGTTTCAAATTATTTTTAAAACTTTACAAAAAACTAAAAAAAACACTAAAAACTTATTTTGAAGGCCTCAATCAAAGAATAAGTCACCAAAAAAGTGTTGAAATGGCCACCTACCAAGTTAAACTTCATCGGCAGTCTAAATCCTCATAACATTTGCATATCCTTGTACAATGCCCAAACGAACTTTGAAGTCAAAAATACGATTCTCGAAAGCCTCTACATCACAAAGAAAACGTGACTGAATCTTGTGAAAAGGTAAACAAAATCTATAAAGATTAGACGATATTTTGTCATTGAACTTTATTTTTATCTGTTACTAGTGAGATTGTTAATACTGTATAATCGAAATGTAGCTTAATTTCATTCTAAATCTTAAAATATGACTTATTCCATCAAAATAAAAATCATAAAATTTATTAAGGATTATTGTGCTTAAAATACACGAGAAAACGAGAACATCTACAATCGGCTTGATAATTTGTGATGGGACTGTAGAATAGTTTAACATCCTAACTTACGTGTTTAATCACTTTTCCTAAGTGGCAAAAGATGCAACACAATGACTGCAACAACATCTACTCTCTTTGAAAGCTATGTCTAGTACAAAGAAAAGCTAACTCATCAATCAATTTTTTTATTATTTATTTGTTTTATCTAGAGACAAATTTATATTTTCAGAAAAGTACATTCAATGCATTGCGACAAGAAAGAACTTCGGCTAATTTTAACTCAAGGAAGGACCATTATAAAGGTCGGGGTTGTTGGTGGTTATAAATGCAACATTTCAATCAAGTCTTATTTCAATTATCCATGTTTCAAAGATTGCAACTAGAGCCACCTCATGGTTATGAAATAGAAAATTCCCGAGTTTGCAACTCAATTAATGTAAAAGAATACTTTTGTCAAAAAAGCGTGAGTTCCAAATTATTTTTAAAAAGTTTCTAAAAAAACTTAAAAAACACTAAAACCTTATTTTCAAGGACTTGACGAAAGAATTAGACCTTGAAAAGGTGTTTAAATGGCCACCTATCAAGATAAGCTCAATCGCTAATCCATACAACTCTTCATAATGCATCTCCCTATAAAATTTCTGTCCAAATGCAATTCTAAGTCAAAAGTTATGATTCTCGAAAGCCTTTGCATCACATAATTTTACAAGTAAGATGAATTATAAGGAGTTGTTTCGATTATAGGTGGCCATTTCAACAAATTTTTTTGTGTCTAATTTTTCATCACGGACTTCAAAATAAACTTTTAGTAAATTTTTCAATTTTTTAGAAAGTTTTTTTAATATTTTGGAACTAACATTTTTTTATAACACAAGAATTATCTAAACTAGCTTGAGTTGCAGGGCCGAGCATTTATTTTTTCATAACCATGAGGTGGCGCTAGTCTATAATCTTCAAATTAGGCATCATGAAAATAGATTTGATCAAAATGTTGCGTTTATGAGTTGGCTCTTCTTTGTGCTAGACACAATTTCCAAGGAGAGTAGGTCTTGCTAGAACCATTGTGCCTAATCGGTCACCACCTTAAAAAATGATTAAACACATACATTAAGATGTTACTAAACTATACTACTATCCTATCACAAATTGTTATCAAACCGATTTTACAAGTTCTCATTTTTTCATGTTTTTAAACCAAAATAATCCCTACTAACTTTTATGATATCTATTTTGAAGAAAAAAATCATTTTTTATGATTCACAATGAAATTAACCTACATTTCAATTATATAGGACCAACAACTTCACTAGTAGCATCTAAAAACAAAGTTTAATGAAAAAAATATCATCTAATTTTTACAAATTTGAATTACCCTTTTAGACAATCCACAATCATTCTTTTTCTTTGATACATGTGCTTCCGAGAGTCCTAACTTTTGACTCAAAAGTATGTTTGAACTGAAATTTTACAAAGAGATGCATTATGAGGAGTAATTGGATTGTTGATTGAGTAGCCCGATAGGTGGCCATTTTAACTTTTTCTTAAGCCTAATTTTTTCATCTAGTCCTTTTAAAATATGCTTTTAGTATTTTTTTCAATTTTATAGAAAGTTTTTTTTTTAAATAACTTGTAACTCACATTTTTTATGACATAAGAATTGTCTAAACTTAATTGAGCTCCACATTCAAATGTTTTCTCTTATGTAACCATGAGGTGGCCCGAGTATGTAATCTTTGAATCAGACAACATTGAAATTAGATTTGATCAAAATGTTGCATTTATCGCCACCAACCACCCCCACCTTTATAATTGTTTCTCTTGGTTATAAAATTAGTCGAAGACATTTTTTTGTTACAACACATTGAATGTCTTTTATGGGAGTATAAATTTGCCTTCAAATAATACAAATAAATAATAAAAAACATTTGATTGATAAGCTAGCTCTTCTTTGTATTTAACATAGTTTTCAAGGAGACTAGGTGTTACTACAACCATTATGTTGCATTCATCTCCACCCATGAAAGTGATTAAACATGCCTATTAGGATATTGCTAAATTGTTATACTATCTCATTACAAATTGTTGTCAAGCCGATTGCATAAATTCTCTTTTTTCTCATTTTTTTAACCACAATGATTTTTATTTTGATGGAAGATATTTCAAGATTTAGAGTGAAATTAAGCTACATTTTGGTTATACAGTACCATCAACCACACTAGTAACAGCTAGAAACAAAGTTTAATGAGAAAACATATTGTCTAATCTCTCCACAGTTGATTTACCCTTTAAAAAGATCCACAGTCATGACTTCTCTATAATGTGCTGTTGGCTTGATTCTTGGGCTTGCTCCCCAAGGTCTTGGGTTTGACTCTAAAGCTTAGTCTTACCTAATGCATATGGCTTGTGAGAGGTTGTGTGCAGCCCTAGAGGATTAATCTCACCTCAGCTCAATCTTCCCAAACAACTTGACAAAAAGTAAGACCAAGACAAGGCTTGTTGGGCATTGGACTAGATTGTGAGGATACCTCTCATGCAACAAAAAAACACATTATCATATATATATTGACAATACACTATCAAAAACAATAATAAATATATTAAATAAATTACAAAATGTACATATATAATATATACTTCTATAAAAAACTATAATATTGTTTTCCAACTTAAATATTAAGTACTCCTTGCCACCTCTCTAGATTACCATACAAATAATCATGTTCTTTTGCCTCTGCATGGCTATTTCAAATTTCATGCACGAATATTTTTATTTCGAGTCTTACAAAAACTTTCCTACGTTTATTTTCTTTGGTTTTCCAAATCCTTTTTTCATGTTACTTTTATTTTCTTTCGCTTTTGTTTCTGCTTCCATTTTTCCCAAACACTAGTTTCCATTCTCTCCAAATATTTTTTAGAGGCGCTTCTCCACTTTTTAATCCAACTATTACACTTTCATAGGAGTTATTTTCCTACATCCACTGCTCATATCATTACAAAAATTGACAGTATATGATATTTATATGCATTTCTTGTTTATAACTTGGCAGTATATGATGATAAATTCCTAGTTTAAACAGAAAGAACATTTTAGTGCCTCATAAATCTATGTCCTACCCTCATAAATCGATTCCTTTGTCTGTATCTTCGCATTTATTTTTTAAATCATGCTCTTGGTACAAGCGAAAGAAACAATCTTAGTATTTTTAAAAACAAAAACTAATAAAAACTGTTGGAAAAACTAATCTTGAGCAGCAACGAATAGATGCATTAAATGCACTATCAGTTGAAAATCAAATTGTGATCCATCCCCCCTGCCATGTCAGAATTTCTTGCTGCCCAGTAATAAATATTTGGCATCCAATTTATTATTGGTAGGTGAGTTCAAATTTTGAGCGACATTTTTGTGTATTGGCTAAAAAGCCAAAAGTTGCATTGAATGTATATTCTGTGCAAGTACTTGCAGACAGAGGTTTTCTGGGTGAGACAGAAAGAGAGAATGTTCAGCAGAACATAGCAGAAGAAGGAATGTTCAAGAGCATCAGAACAGTGACGTTCAGGAGTATCTGCTGTAGCAGAAGTTAGTAAGCCTTGCGCTTGTGCGCCAGAAGCTATCCCACACGGAGCAACAGTGCAGAAGCATTAGTGTGTTAGAAAACACACAACTTCTGTAGTATACGTGTACAGAGCTTTTGCTCTGAATATTTTTATATGTAAACAATTTTTTGAATGTAATATTTTTCTAAGTGAAATAGAATATTGAAAATATTTCTGTCTCCTTGTGTTTCTGTCTCCTTCCCTTGATACACTTCCACTGTAATGTGTTTCATTCTTTGCCCACAATAGGAGTTTATTTTTCAACTTGGTATCAGAGCCTTAGGTGTATTAGGCAGTTAGTTTTTACAGCTTTAGATCTTAATCTGGGTTTTTTCGTAGTTTCCCCATTTTAGCAAAATGTCTGGAGGAGAAAATAGAAGTTGGCAGCAACCACCTATTTTCGATGGTAGAAACTACAACGTCTAGGCAAAGAAAATGAAGACTATTTTCATAGCTAATGATTTATGGGAGTTAGTTGCAAATGGGTTCATAGATGTGACTGACCCAATTGTATTTACAGCATTGAGCAATGCTCAAAAGAACCAGTTGAAGGAGACATGGAAGAATGATGCAAAAGCCCTCAGTTTGATTGAGGCAGCCTTGGCAGAGGCTATCTTTCCTCGAATAGCAGCAGCTACTTATGCAAAAAAAGCGTGGGAAACACTTCAAACCACCTACAAAGGATCTGAGAAAGTCAGATCAGTCAAACTCCAGCTGCAACAGAGAGAGTTTGAGACCATGCAGATGAAGGATAGCGATTCCATTATAGATTTTCACACAAGGGCAGCCACTTTGATTAACCAGCTGAGGATAAGTGGTGAAACTTTAGAAGAACATAAGATTGTGGAGAAGATATTGAGAAGCCTTCCCACAAATTTTGATTTAGTGGTGATTGACATTGAAGAGGCAAAAGATCTCACAACTTTGTCAGTTGATGAGCTGATGGGTTCTCTACAAACCCATGAGTAGTGCCTAAATAGGTCTACAACCTCCTCCTAAGAGCAAGCTTTTAATGCTCAATCGAATGCAAGAGGAAGGGGGAGAGGTAGAAAAGGCTCCAGACGTGGTAGAGGAAAATCTAGATGTGGAAATAATGGTGATGAAAGCTCAGCCCAAGCAAGCAGTCATGAGGAGGTGACCAGCTCCCAAGGAGGAAAAACGAACAGCTGTTCTTATCAGAAAAAGGATAAAAGAAATGTGTAGTGCTACAACTGTCAAAGGTATGGTCACTATGCAAGTGATTGCAGGAAAAAACGTGACCAAGGGAGTCAGAATGCACATATTACTGACTCAAATGTGGCTGGAAATGAAAGACAGTCACAACTATTCATTGCATGTAACCTTGCAGAACAGAGCAACACTGAAGTTTGGTGCTTGGACAGCAGCTGCAACAACCACATGAGTGGTAACAAAGACTTGTTTGCCTCCATTGATAGCAACGCGAAGTCTGAAATAAAAATGGGGAACAATGAGATGGTTCTAGTCATGGGCAAAGGCATGGTATGCCTACAAACCAAGCATGGTGATGAAAGACAAATATATGATGTATTCTATGCCCTAGGATTAAAACATAACCTCTTGAGCATTAGACAGATGGTCCAAAATGGGTATAGAGTGCTGATGGAGAAAGGGGAATGCATCATCTATGATAAAAATGGAAACAAAAGAGTTATGACAGCGGTTCAAATGACACAGAACCAAATGTTTCCTCTCAAGATGCAAATCTCAGCACAGTCAAAAGGCCTGCAGTAATCAGCCTTCAAAGCAGCCATTCAAGATATCTCCAAGCTATGGCACCTCAGGTATGGACACTTAGGTTACTTTGGTTTGAGTCTTTTGTCCAAAAAAAATATGATAGATGGTTTGCCAAAAATTGTAGAGCCTAATGTTAGATGTGAAGTTTGCATTTTGGGCAAGCAACATAGGAAGCCTTTTAATTCATGAAACTCTACAAGGGCTAGAGCACCATTGGAGTTGGTGCATACTGACTTGGTAGGCCCTATGCAAAATCTGTCTTTTGGCAAAAGCAAATATTTTATGACCTTTATAGATGATTATAGCCATAGGACATGAGTTTATTTTTTGCAGCATAAGTCTGAAGCATTTGACAAGTTTTTGTTATTTAAGGCCCAGGCTGAAAAGGAGAGTGGACACTTTATTAAGGTCCTAAGGTCAGATCGTGGAGGAGAGTATACCTCCAATCAATTTGTAAATTTCTGCAGAAAAATGGCATCAAGAAGGAGCTCACAGCCAGTTATACTCTGCAGCAAAATGGAGTGGCTAAAAGGAAAAATATGACCATTGTGGAGATGGCAAGGAGCATGATGAAAGCAAAGGGACTCTCTATCGAATATTGGGGAGAGGCTGTAACAAAAGCTATTTATCTAATAAATAGAAGTCCAACGAAGGCAGTTCATGATAAAATCCCTCAAGAGGCATGGACAAAACAAAAGTGGTTAGTTGAGCACTTGAGAGTGTTTGGGTGTGTAGCCTATGCACACGTGCCTAAAGAAAATAGGAAAAAATTGGATGACAAGGATGAAAAGTGTATTTTCTTGGGCTACTATACAGAGTCAAAAGCCTATCAGCTATATAATCCAGTCACCAAGAAGGTAATCATCAGTAGAGACGTGGAGTTCCTAGAAAATGAGTCGTAGGATGGAAAAGTTGATAGCAATACTGATATTTCTATCTCCATACCCCTTAAGGATGAAGAAGCTTTAGAGTGTAGATGTGCTAGAAACCTACAAGAAGCTAACAGTTCAGAAAACAACAGTAGTAGCTCTGAAAATTCTCAGCAGAGAAGGAGCTTCAGAAACTTCCAGCAGGGAAGGAACTCCGGAAACTTCTAGCAGGGAAGATGCTCCTAAAACTTTCAACAGGAAAGTTGCTCCAGAAACCTACAGTAGCAGACTTCTTCATCAGGCCAGCAGCCAAGCAGCTCCAGAAATTCAGACACCACCCTCGCCTCCCTAGTGCCAAGAAAGACTAAGAGTCTAAGGGAGATCTACCAAGGTGAAAGGTATGATGAAGTTTTTAATGAGAGTGAAAATTTTGCATTATTTTCTCATAGTGATCCTATTTATTTTGAGGAGGCTGTGAAAGAATAGAAATGGTGTGAGGCCATGGATGAGGAGATAGATGCAATAGAAAGAAACAAGACATGGGAGCTCACTGATTTACCCAAAGAGAAATCAATTATTAGTGTCAAATGGGTCTACAAGACCAAATGTAATGCCGAAGGAAGAATAGAAAGGCATAAGGCAAGATTAGTTGTCAAGGGGTACAAACAACAGTTTGGGAGAGATTATGATGAGACTTTTTCCCTTGTTGCAAGGATGGAGACCGTGCGGGCAGTCATTACAATTATAGCCCAGCACATGTGGAAGGTTTATCAAATGGATGTAATGTTCGCCTTCCTCAATGGAGTCTTAAAAGAAGAGGTATATGTGGAGCAACCCTTTGGATATGAAGTTCCAGGTAAAGAACAAAAGGTATATAGGCTAAAGAAAGCTCTTTATGGGCTGAAACAAGCTCCACGGGCATGGTATAGCAGGATTGACTTATACTTGATGAGCAATGGCTTTAGCAAAAGTGATGGTGAGCCCACTCTTTACATCAAGGCAACAAATGGTAAGGTTTTAATTGTTGTCTTGTATGTAGATGATTTAATATTTACTGGGGATGATGATTTTCTCATTGCTAATTTTAAAGACGCCACGAAAAAGAGAGTTTGAAATGATAGATTTAGGACTCTTAAGATATTTTCTAGGCATAGAGGTCCAACAATTGGATAATGGCATTTTATTTCACAATCAAGTTATGCCAAACAAATCTTGAAAAAATTTAGGATGTTGGACAGCAAAGCAGCCCCAACCCCAACAACTACAGGTCTGAAGTTGAGTAAAGAGGACAACAGCAATAATGTTAACCCAACCCTCTATAAGAGCATGGTTGGAAGCCTCATGTACTTGAAAGCTACGAGACCAGATTTAATGTGTGGTAAGCCTGATTTCTAGGTTCATGGAGCAACCTAAGGACACACACTGGAAAGCAGGTAAAAGGATTCTCAGGTATGTCAATGGCACAAAAAACTATGGCATAATGTATACTGCCTCTAATGAGTTTCAGCTAATTGGGTACACTGATAGTGATTGGGCAGGAAATGTGGATGATAGAAAGAGCACATCCAGGTATGTTTTTCACTTGGGTTCAGGAGCAGTTTCATGGGCTTCCAAGAAACAACCAATTGTTGCCTTATCCATAGCTGAAGCAGAATACATAGCAGCGAATGCAGCAGCATGCCAAGCTATGTGGCTAAGAAGGATCTTAGTAGATTTGAGAGAAGAACAAGAGGATGGAATAGTAATTTTCTGTGACAATGTTTCATTAATAGCCTTGACCAAAAATCCTATGTTTCATGGAAGAAGAAAACATATTGAAATCAAGTATCATTTTATCAGAGAATTGGTTGAGAATAATGAAATTTAAATGGCATTTTGCAGGTCAGAGCAGCAACTCTCAAATATTTTTACAAAGGCTTTGTCAAAAGAACCCTTTGAGTGCCTAAGATATAGGCTGGGTGTGCAGGAATGTGCCAGAACTTCAGTTCTGGAAAACAAAGAGAAGCGCAGGTGCACCGAAACTTCAGCAGATAGTTCCAGAATGCATAACAAAGGAAAACAGGTTTGCACCGAAAAATTTGCATCGGTGCTCCAGAACTTTTATGGCGATGCGCCGGAAGTTTCGCAGAGTGTTGAAGAGCAAGAACTTTTGCGCCAAAACTTTGCTTTAGAAGTTTTGCGCCAGAAGTTGAAAATGATGAAGAGGAGAAAGACTCAGGATTAAGGGGAAGTGTTGGAAAAACTAATCTTGAGCAGCAACGGATAGATGCATTAAATGCACTGTCAGTTGAAAATCAAATTGGGATCCATCCCCCCTGCCATGTCAGAATTTCTTGCTGACCTGTAATAACTCTTTGGCAGCCAATTTATTATTGGTAGGTGAGTTCAAATTTTGAGTGGCATTTTTCTGTATTGGCTGAAAGGCCAAAAGTTGCATTGAATGTATATTCTGTGCAAGTAAGCAGACAAAGGTTTTCTGGGTGAGACAGAAAGAGGGAATGTTCAGCAGAACATAGCAGAAGAAGGAATGTTTAGGAGCATATGAATAGTGACGTTCAGGAGTATCTGCCGCAACAAAAGTCAGTAAGCCTTGCACCCATGTGCTGGAAGCTATCCCACATGAAGCTCAGCAATGTAGAAGCATCAGTGTGCTGGAAAACACACAACTTCTGTAGTATACGTGTATAGAGCTTTTGCTCTGAATATTTTTATATGTAAACAATTTTTTGAATGTAATCTTTTTCTGAGTGAAATAAAATATTGAAAATATTTCTATCTCCTTGTGTGTTTGTCTCCTTCCCTTGATACACTTCTGCTGTAATGTGTTTCATTCTTTGCCCACAATAGGAGTTTATTTTTCAACCAAACAAGACTATTTTTATTAGATGTAGATTTTTTAATTTAAATCAAAATTTTATATAGATACACAGATTATTGGTAAGGATGATCAATTGCTAAGGCACTCATGATACTCTATTGTTACAACCAATCTGAGAATATCAAAAAAATTCTTCTAAAAATAAAACATCCCTCAGCTGAACTAATTTCTCGAATGTGATCAGCATTTGTCCCCTCAAAAAAAAAATCAAGAAACTTATTCACTCCTTGAACACCCAACATTGACTTGAGTTCTCATCAAGTTGAATACCCAATTAGCGTTCAGTTCCTCAATCGTATTTAAGCATCATTCAGCTCATTCCCTAATCCAAAATATATGTCACCGATATGCATAACACAAATTAAAATCCTATTTTTAGCATTAGATCTATTTTCAGTAATGTAGGAATTTAAACAACATTATTTGTATTGCAAGTGAGAATTTTCTAGAGTGATAGTGGTGAAAGCTTATTTATTTATTTCTTTTTGTACCTTTTGGCTGTTGTGGTCTCGTGGAAGGGGTGATTCTAATTTTTCTTAGCTACTACTGCCCAGAAATTTTAAGGCCTGTTTGTATGAATATGATCTTGTGTCAATTAAAAAGTACTATTTGGCTTCCACATATCTGAAGGGAATGACAATAAAAAAATTGTTTTATATCCTTTTTTGAGAAATTGGAAAAAAAAATACATAAAAAATGGTTGCTACCTAATAGATGAATAATCTAAAAATTTCTCTGCTGTTCTATGCAATCTCAAGTTCCTCTTCTCAAACATCTATACAAATCTTACTAAATTTTTTAAAAACCTTACAAAAGTATGGTCATTCCTACATTATCTTCAGATATGGTCCCATGGAAGTGCCCTGGGCATCTTTCTTTTACCCAAGGAAAAAATAAAAAAAATAAATTGCAGTTACAGGTTAAAATGAGTCTCATTGTAAAAGAGGAGATCCACATATGTAGCTGCAAACCTGGTGTTGGGAAAGAGGCCCAATACTCAGAAATGTTAATGAGGTAGATTTGGGGAGCTTGCATGAAAAAATTAATGAGCTTCATTCAATTTTCAGTGCATAGGTGTTAGACCCTGTAGAGAAGAATGGAAAAATAAGTAGGCTTGATTAAATTCTCAGTGCACACTGCAGAGGTATTAGGCCCTACAAAGAAGGAAAATGAAATATGATACTTACTTAGGATTGAGTCCAAACAACAAATATCAAGGACGGAGCAGCAGATTTTAAATTAACAAATATATATTTTTTCTTCTACCTGGTTTTAAAATAGATCACAGATGAGCTAGATGAGGTAAGGAAACCAAATTTTTAGAACAAATAGACAATACTATGAAAGATGTAAGCTTACAAGTGTTTAATTTTTTTTTCTGAAACTAAACTCTAGTTGCTTTCTTAGACTAAGCATGATTTGAGCTAATAAGTGAACATAGAGAGCAGCAAATCAAAAGAAAAAAATAACTAACCAGATTGCACAATCATGATGAGGTATCCAAAAAAAAAGTCAAATAGTAAACTAAATGACAAGTTTATCTCTAAATAAAGTGAGACAATAAGCAAAAAGCCAAGGAATTGGTAATTCAAAGGTTAAATAATTCAAGCTGTAGCATTCACTTCATTGCTGGGAAGGTGATGATTTTATCTCAAGACATTGCCATGCAATCAATGGGATTAGTAAGGTATTCAACAATCATTTTGATTTGTGTATATGCAAAACCATCAATTTTTGGACTAAGATAAAAATCATACAAGAAGTTACTTGTTCTGCAAAAAGCAATCCTAAGTGTTGTCACTACAATTTTTCTTGGCTTTGTGGAATCTCATTTCATGCAAAAATAAACTTCTCTTCCTCCTTGGAGATCAATACTTCAAAGCATTAGTTTGTAGATTTCTTACACACGGGAGAAAATAACTTGGCATACCAATGAAGATAGAGTTCCTCTAGAGAAATTATAGATAAGAAGATATGATAAAAAGTGGCGGATGACAATGTAATATATCTGATATAAGCAATATGATTCTCAAATGAATATAGCTAACATCTGCGACCAACCACAGTTCTAATGCATATTCAATTATCTTTTTTTTTTTTATAAAAAGGGGTAAAAACTTTATTGAAGCCAAAAAATTAAGAGTACATAAGAATCAGGGAACCCTAGTCTCCCACCAAGGAAAACCCAAGAACATCCAGTAAAAACAAGACCACCATCCAAAGAACCACCAGTAGCTCATCCCTCCATATCATCAACAATGACCTTCTCTAATTCTTGAACATACTCGGGGGATAACTAGTTCCACCCCTCAATCCTCCAATCATCCTCATGCTCTAAAGCCCACTTAGCCAAATAGTCAGCCAACCTATTCCATTCTCTCAGAATGTGGACAAAGACACCATTTCCAAAGTAGCACATCTTTGCAAGATCTGTCGAACCACCAACACAATTTTCCAATTAGCTTCAACCACCCTTTGCTCGAGCAACATATTAATAATAATCTATGAGTCAGATTCATACATAATCTTAATGCCAACCCAATGTACAAGAACGCTCAACAGCCTAGAGAATTGCTAGAACTTCCATAAGGTTGTTGGAATACTACACGTTATGAATGGAGAATAGGAAAATGACTGAGCCTGAACAATCTCTTCCAACTCCACCAATCCCAGCATGTCGAGGGTTACCTCTAGAGGAACCGTTTGTATTAATCTTCAGGAAATCTGTCGGAGGAGGCACCCATCGACCGACCCTTTGAACCCTCTTTTTAGCCCTCCTTCCTCTTCTGACACATGCAGAGACTGAATTCAACCCCTGCAAACCTAATCTCTTCACAATCTCATCATCACTTCTTTCCAACGGAAACACCACTTCACATTTGGCTTCCACTATCTCATGGATCATACCCGCAACTTTGTGCCAAACCTTTTGAGCCATCATCCTATCTCCATGAAAAATCCTACGATTCCTTTCCAGCCAAATTTTCCAAATGATGAACGTAGGGCCAATGCTCTACACAATCTGGAGAAAGGAGGCATGGGATGGGGGTCTTCCTAGACTACCCCATAACTCAACAAGAGAAGATGCATGAATGCAAGGATGTTTCCAAACACCCCACCACCAATGCTAGAGCCTTAGAGAATAGGAACACCTAAAAAATAAATGGGGAGAATCCTCCTCACTGTAGCCACACAAGACACACATGGAGGGACCCTGGAATCCTCTCCTATGAAGATTATCCCATGTCAAACATCTGTTACAAGCGAAATTCCACACAAAACAATTACACTTTGGCCAAGAAAGCTTGTTCCACACATGTTTCCACCAAGGGACCTCCACCCCCCCAAACTTATGAGATAGCAACTCCTGATAACAACTAGCCACAATGAAAGCACCCTTAGGATTCGGGCTCCAAGCTAGAATATTTTTATCCCTAAGGGAATTGCATTTTCTACCAACCAAAATATTATGCAGCACAACACAATCCTCATCCAACCCGTGAATAGGCCAATCACTCGGGTCCTTCCACCTAGCCACCTCCACCTATCCACATGGATAAAAACTCTTAAAATCACTCACCCTTGACCAACCAATCTCCAAAAAGTGATGAGACAATGCCACCAAATTAGGATATTGATGCAAAATGGGAGAAAAACCATCTCAAGAATCAGACCAAAAGAGAGCCTCAACCCCCCTATTACAAATCTAGAATAGGCCATCCTTGGTCAATGAAGCCCCTTTCTTAAGCATTCCCCAAATAACAAAACCTTTCCCCACCAGAGGAAACCTAGGAAGCTCCTCCTTCCAAACCCCCGACATATACTTATGAGATAAGATCCTAGCCCATAGATGATCCTGCTCCATACAACACCTCCAGTAAAGCTTTGTAGCCAACGCCAACCCTGAACAAGTCACCTACCACAATCCAAGACCCCAAAACTACCTTAGGCTACACACAACCTCCCACTTAACCAGGCTCCACTTGGATGAAGACAAGCTACTCGCCCAAAGGAATTTCGTAGCCAGAGAGTCCAATACCTTCACAAAACCAACAGGCTCTACCTGTAACATACATTTATAAATAGGAAGAGCTTGCACCACAAACTTTAACAGTTGAACTCGACCAACAAAAGATAACCATCGATGAGTCCAATGATTAACCTTCGCATGACACTTGTCTAGAATAATCTGCCAAGAATCCCTAGGAAGTCTACCAGCTGAGATAGGAATACCAAGATAAGTGAAAGGGAGAGAGCCAATTTGGAACCTCAAAATATGAGCAATCCTTTGTTGAATAGTCCTCAAAGAATTAAAGAAGAAGATGGAGGATTTGTCTTCATTAATGCTTTGACCAGAAGCGGCAAGATAGATATCCAAAACCCTACACAAATTTGAAGCTTCTTTGATCTTGGCCAGACCCAATAAGGCCGTATCATCAACAAATCGTAGGTGCAACTGAGGAGGCAAACCATTTCCCCACCTCCATCCCTAGATATAACCCAAATCCACATGATGTTTCACCAGTCTACCCATCCCTTTCGTAAAAAGAATAAATAAGTACGAAGAAAGGGGATCCCCTTGATGGAGACCCCTAGAAGCATTAAAAAGAGAGGAAGGCTCCCCATTAATCAAAACCGAGAATGAAGTGGAAGTAACACAACACATAACCCACTGGATCCACTCTTCAGCAAAACCAAAAGCACTAAATATTTTTTGTAGAAAGGACCACCTTACCCTATCATAAGCCTTCGCCATATCAAGCTTGATGACACATAGCCTTTTCTTTCAAGGATGCCATAGAGTGAATGGTCTCCAAAGCAATGACCACCCCATCCAGGATTTGATGATCCTCCACAAAACCACTTTGTTCTTCAAATATAAGCCCTCCAAGCCATCGCTTTAGCCTCTCAGCAATTAGCTTGGAGATGATTTTATACACCACATTACATAGAGAAATGGGTCAAAATTGGTTCAGACGATCTGCCCCCTCACATTTGGGAATGAGAGCAAGAAATGTAGAGTTTAATGCTTGCAACATCTGCTCGTTTCTCATAGATTCACAAACCACCTCCAACAGGTCCAACTTGATGATATCCCAAAAATCTTGATAAAATTCAACCGGAAAACCATCAGGAGCCAAGGCTTTCCCTTTCTTCATCTGAAAAATAGTAGCCTCTAATTCCTCCAACAAGATAATACTTAAAAGATGCTCATTCAATTTTCTAGAGACCAAAGATGGAATACAAGAGAGAACATGGATTTCTTCTACTGAGCTCTCCTGAGATTCCTCATAAAATAAAGAAGCAAAGAATTGTGAAGCTTCTCTAGAAATATCCTACAAAGAAGATAAATGCTCACCCCTATCATTCACCAGAATAGGCATAGAATTCCCATGTCTCCTAGCTTTCACAGAATTAAAGAAGAAAGCAGTGTTTCTATCACCCTCTTATAACCACTCAACTCGAGCCTTTTGTGTCCAAAAAAATTCCTTGCCCAGTTCACATTCTTCTAAAGCTTTCTAGGCCTGGGCCTCCTCCCTTAGTAAATCCTCAGAAAGACCAAACTCCCTTATCTCCCAAGTGATACTATCCAAAATAGCTTGAGCAACACCCTTAGCATGAAAAATATTGCCAAAGCACTACCTATTCCACCTTTTAAGTTGATATTTTACATACTGCAGCAGTTTAGAAAAAGAATACATAGTAGTGACAAAAGCAGGTCTTCCCCTTCTCCACCATTCAGCCATGTGCACCTGCAAAGAAGAGTCTCTTAACCACATTAGCTAGAACTTGAAAGATGGGGACTCAGCCACCTGCGCTGAAGTAGTAGAAAATTTGATAGGCCAATGGTCAGAACCCCTCCAATCCAAAATCTCAGAACTAGCAGACATCGCTCCACCAACCTAGAAGTAGGACACCAAGAAACGATCAATTCTCTCGACAATACAACTCTCACCCAATCTCCTATTGTTCCAAGTAAAGTGCCCATTCCGAGGCTTAATGTCTATCAGATTCAAAGCAGAGATGCTATCATGAAAGAGGGAAGTAGATGGTTCCAATCTCGCATTACCAGGTCCTTCTTCTCATCCAAATCAATAATAGCATTGAAATCACTCGCAATAATCCAAGGGAACAAAGGAGCCAGGCTCCGAACAAAACTAATATGAGCCCAGAATAATTGTTTACCATGAAAATCAGTAGGTGCGTAGATGTTTGAGAGAAGAATAGTTTCCCCCAACTCCAAACTTGAGATAACCACAAAGATGGAAGACTTGGAGGACACCCACCAAAGAGGACGAATCTTCAAAGGATTCCACATGCAAGCCACCCCACTTGCATTACCTTGAGCCCCAATGCACTGACAACTTCCCTTCGCCCACAGCTTAGGCAACAACCCAATCATACCTTCAACAGTTAGCTTAGTCTCCTGTAAAAAAAGAACATTAGGAGAATGAGTTCTCATCAATTCACAAACAACTTTTTGTCGAGGGCCACTGTTCAAGCCCCTTACATTCCAAGAAAGAACAATCATTTTGGAGGGTTAGAAAAATGGGAATCTAGGGTCTTTATAGACCCAGACTCCACCAAAGACTCCCCCATCAACTTTATTTTCTCCAAATCCTTCTTTCTCCCAACTTTGGAGGACTTTTCAGAAGCCCCTTTCTTTGGGTCCTTCTGAAGAATTCCCAATGAAGGAGAAGCCTTATTTCCTTTTACTGAGCTTGCCCCCATTTTCTCCAATGGAGTGGAAATCTCTCCCTCCCCCATCTTTGTATCCACAACAGGCTCAGACCCTCCATGAACCACCAAACTCATATCTGGCTCCAATTGCACAACCCCAGTCTCCAGAGAAGATTGGTTGTACTCTGGAATAATTCCTTCCCGAACCCTGTCTAAACTACCTTGATGCAAAAACAACATTCCTAGATTCACCTCTTGTTGACCAAGATCATCTAGCACCTCAAACCTATTAAAAGAATCTCCTACCCGTCGCTCCTTAAAAGTCCTCTTTTGACCTCGATTCCTATTACGAACCTTAGCATAAATAAAACCCTTCGCACCCATAGTCTCACTAGGCACGAGATCCTTGCCATTGTCAACCTTAGGAGGATTGCGTGGAGGCTGAGCCGCCTGAGTCCCAAAAGGTTTAGACTTCGGGCATCTTCTCTGTAAATAGCCATATTCATGACACAGACGACAATGAAAGGGCAACGTTTCATAGTCAAGTTGTTGTACCCAAGAGCACGAGCCCGTACGAATTTCCAAAGAATCTAGAAGAGGGTTATTTAAATCCATTTCAACACAAATACAGGAAAAAGTCATAACCTTCCTACCTTGAGTTTGTTGAGAAGGACCCACTGGTTTTCCAAGTATCAAAGCAACTCGATGCAAAATGTCATTGCACCAAAATTCCATTGGAAATCTAGGGAGACAAACCCACACTGACACTCGATTCGAAAGCTCCTCTAAAGGATCAAAACCAACATGCCAGGGTTTGATGAATAGGCCAACCTGGTTGTGAAAATAAGGCCCCCCTTCAAACACTCTATTGCAATCCCCCATGCAATTAAATGTCACCATGAATTAGTTGTTTGCTAACAACATTATTTCCATTTCTCCCTCCGAAGACCAAGTACAATGAGCCCACAATTCCAGAAATTGGAGCAAGACCCTCATTCCCAAAAATTTGTAGAGCAAAGCATGTTTCGGAAAATACTCGATGTCCTCTACAATTGATTCAAGTTGAATAACTAGCACCGGCCTATCTTTGGAGCATTCCAGGCAGCCATTTGTCTTCGGTATACGAGAACCACCAGCCGAAACAAATCCACCGTTACTTGGATCGTTTGAAAACAAGCTATTATTAAAAACCCTCAAGACCGAGTTGGAGAAGAAGCTCCAAATGCAGCTCTAAAATCTAGAGGGGATTTGACCCACGATGACTCCCCTGGAGCCATGCAAAAGAAAAATCGAAGACCTTACCAGGCTGAGCAAAACCACACACGCTCACCACTCAGCCAGCCAAGGCCAAGTCCAAACAGGCCGATCAACAACCTAGCTGAATCGGTACCAACAACGACCGTTAGCAGCAGCACAAAGAGAAAAGAGAGCAAACATAAAAGTTTCACCCCACCAGTGCACCCCGCACACTAGTCCGAAGAAGCCCACAGGCAAAAATTGACCCCCAAAGCAAACAACAAACCCACCCCACAGCAGATCGACAGCACAGAAGGCAACAAAACAAGGAAGAGGTGGCATGCATAGAGGAGAAGACCCTCATGCAAGCCGCGCAGCAGCCCGCGCGCCCGGCAGCTCCATTCACAGCAGCGTCCCCCGTGTTATTTTTATCACATATCCAATTATCTTCAAGGATAAAAGGATACACTGATTTTTGCAACTTAGTTATGAAAAAAAAAAAAAAAAATCAATTGAAAATCCAATTACTTCCCAGCTATATCAATATTCAAGATTTGTTGTTTTGATGTTAGTTGAGCAAACTCCTGTTTGGATGATCGTGCGCTTGTAAGGGAGCTTGCCAACCCTCTAAATTTGACTGTAGTTTAAGTGATCTGTGCTCTATAATGTATGTTTTCACTCTACTGGATTAGATTTGGCATATCCTTTCTTAAATTCCCAGTGGACAAACTTTTTGATTGTCTATTTATAACTTTACTTTTTTCAAATTTGAAGGTAATATTGAGTATTCAAACTGTTTTTGCACTCAAAGATTCTGCTCATTCATGTATGTTTTCACTCTACTGGATTAGATTTAGCAAATCCTTTCTTAAATTCCCAGTGGACAAACTTTTTGATTGTCTATTTATAACTTTATTTTTTTCAAATTTGAAGGTAATATTGAGTATTCTAAGTGTTTTTGCACTCAAAGATTCTGCTCATTCATGTATCTCTTCAGTTCAAGCAAAGTTTAGACAACCCTTACAAAAATATTGGTGCCACACAGGTATGCATATCATCATTGTGGATTTTCAGAAATTATGAGTATGACGATCAATAGCAATGTTTTATCCCAGCAAGTTTGTTCCAACAAGCCTAATCAAAATCTTGCAAAGAAAACAACAAATTAAACAGGAACATGGCACTGTTATAAATTAAACACTGAAGGGATTAAAAGCCATCATTATTCACAGCTCCAGTATATCCGACATCATCTCATTTTGAATTATAAATCACAACAGTGATACAACCAGCTTTTAATTTTTTATCAAAATCAAACATGAGTGACTGAGTCACTTAAGGTAGAGTACAAAACTAGCTGTTATTTACAGACTACTCACCCGGTTATCATATTTAGCCTCCAAAAATCAAGCCTAGTTAAAGCTTTCTTGATTGCCACTTTGCTTTCCTCTGCGACACAGACCACAGCCAGTTTCGAACAAGAGTCAAGTTCTCATAACTGATTGTCAAGAGTGTTTGACCAGCTCGTCCTTACGTTCAAACTTTCAGAAAATTCTAGCTAAATAATTCAAATAAAAGCTAAAAAAACAGCTAAACAAATAATGCAATGACAAAATTGAGGAAATTAATGGGAAAATCAACAATCTAATTGAGAATAGAGAAGTAAAAGATTCAAAGGCAGCCTGAGCTAAAACCGCCGGTGAAAATATTATGTCCTAGACAGATATCTAAGTGCAAAATATTAAGAAATCCTTAAAAAATTTCCTTTCTAGTAATAATCAGAATAATTCCAGCAGGATGACAGTATAAACACATTCCAACCAAAGAATAGTTAAATATGACACATACCAAATTTTGAAGATCGGTATTTTCGGTAGCCTGATTTCGCGCAAGCTTTTCTGCAAATTGAGAAAGGTGAATGAGAAAAAAGAGAAAAATATGTGGCAAACTTTTACATATTTTGTTATGAATTTAAAGTTGTTGGAGGTGAATGAAACCTCCAGATTGCTTCCGAAGAGTGGAATTTTTCCTTAAACCAATAAATTATTCCTTAAAAGCCTTCACTGTTCAGAAGAAGCATTCAACAGGAGAGTGTAAAATCCGATCCTTGGACACTACATTTTTTATTCACAACATCTACCAACTTAAACAATTGTGCAGCTTCCACGAAACGAAGGTTAATAGTGGTAACTCAATACTTCTCCATTCCCATGGTGGCATCAACTCATTATTGCCAAATATATGCTTGCACAAAAGAGTGTTAAGGTCCCAAGGTTAAATTCTTTCCTAGACTTACAACCTAAGCCTTAAGGGTTCGTGATGACCCTGCCTATGTATCCCCTTGTTGGAATCAAAGGCTTCGTAGTTCACCACACAATGACAGAGAGTTCAATCTCTCCTTTTGTATGAGATCTTTTATCTCACCTTTAATCCATAGCTATTAATTAAGCGTAAGTTATCACTTATTCAATTATAATATAATGATAATAACTTTGCCACCAAGTGTTGGGTCCATAAAAAACATTACCAAGCACTAGTGTACAATAATTCACAATATTCACAAGGGGCATACATACCATTATCCCAAGATCATAAACAATATAAGTCATGAACATACCTCCATATACACAAGTTGACTAGCTCGTACACATCACTAGTATAACATCGACTGAATCATACACAAATCATATGTATAATGGTGATTAGCTTATATGTACACCACAAGTACAACAATGATTATCACACACATATCACATTTATATTAGTGATTGGCTCCAGCCTATATCACAAATACACAATGTCAAGCTCCAACATGCATCACATATACACAGTAATGAGATCCACCATAAGTCAAAAATACACAATAACAAGCTTCAACATACATTACAAATACATAGTGATGAGCTCCAACATATATCACATAGACAGTGGCAAACTCCACATACATCACATTCACAATGGCTGATTAACACATCATAATGGCTAGCACATGTCCATAATGCATCTCAAATAGATGAATATCGGTCCATTGCGGACTACAACACGGGTCCTATCCTTTCCTCTGGTCTTCTACAACATTGGGAAAAAGGGAAGAGGATTCAGTACATCCCTTACTACATTGTGGGTCCGTCCTCAACCCCACAAGGCTAGGTATATAGAGTAACAACTAGGAAGGGGATTCAGTGTAACCCATACTACACTATGGGTCTATACACCTTCCCAAGGGTTTCCCCAAGTAGTGAACATACCATAACCCAATGGATTCCAACTTCAATCGCCTAGAGGCCACCAACGACAAGTCTGTCCACCCAGGAATAAGTAGCTACCGACATCTACTATCTTTTGACTTTGGTGATACTATCAGCTATCTTCTTCACAATCCTGGGTAACATTGGCCTCAGTCACTTCCATGCCCTCGGTGACAACCATTGAACCCCCTCGATACAATGGTTAGCCTCAGATTACTATTAACCACATGGTTGGGTCCCTACCTGTGCAACCATTAACGTATCTTAATCATAACCAGGGTAGCCTGTTACCTTCACCTCCATGAACCAGGTGAATGTTGACTAATCCCTAACAATAGTCCAGACATCGATCATTGGCACGACCCAATAACTATCTAGCATTGCACAAATATCCTAGAGGTTCACACTTGGGTGGGTCATACTTAACATGAACCACAATCACAATCAATAGATACACATGTCTATACATAGAGACCTCTAGATATAGATTCGACTTTCACAACACATAAAATTCACATGGAAACAATACAACATAGACTTTACCCAACATATACATACATTCAAATACCAACTGTAAAGTTAGTCAAATCCCTTAATAATTAAATTTACTATTCAAAAGCATATTATGTTTCAAATATAGGTTACTGGGTTTTCATAACTCATTTCATACCTATTCGGTACCATTTCAACCTCAAATTGAAGCTTCCAGAAGAGGAAAGGTCAAACCAATTAGGAAAAACCCCAACCCTTGGAGTTATTCCCCCCCTCGAACCCTCCCCCTTTGGACTTGAGGCCACAAAGGCATCCTTTGCCCAAGGACCGCCTATGTACCCGTTTCCAAATGGATCAAAATCACATGTAGTTCTCCTTACAAGGTCTCTCAAGGGATACATACACAAGCGTTTCCCCCCAATCAAGGTTTTATTAACTGTTATGTCTTATTCCAACAAGGTTCCTCTAAATGATTCTCAAAATTTAATACCGAATAATGACAAGCAAAGAATTCCAACACAATTCTCTTTTCATCCATCTTGAATTATAACACTTCCATCTAAGGACATCAAGATCTCAATTTAGACCTTATTGCCTTATTTATTCAAGATCCAACAAAAGAATCTCTTACAATTAACTATCAAGGATATCATTCAACATTTGGTACCTTGACAATAATTTATACTACATGGATTTGCTTAGTATTACAATGGGATAACTTGCAACGTGATTTAGTAATCTTATATATATAACAAGTGATAGTTTTTGATATCTTGAACGTCTTCATTATACTAATAATAAAACTCTCAAACATTCATGTATGAGAATAACCCAATAGAATAAACATAACTAAAAATTTCCTAGTACTAAGGGGAGAAATACTCAAGATCTAATCACAATATGATATTATGGTGATATGGTCAAGTGTCATCATAACCATTTTAATTAAAACGTCTTGTCTCTAAAAGGACATACGAACATTATTAAAACTTTGAAAGACATAACACCATGGTTATAAATTTCCTCTAAGTCGAGTCAACACACAAGTCAACTCTAGATGGTTGGCAATGCTATATCCATTGGTTCAACATCCGAAGATATAATTCCAATAATAACATATTCGCAATCTCTTCACCTTTTGGAGAAACCCCAGAATTCTAAATTAGTCATAATCACAAAATATAATATTCACTCTTGCAACATATAACTAACCTTATTGGTAAGCAATGAGATACCAAAATATGATATATAGTAGGATTACACATAGTTTGTCTCTTAAATCAATCTTAAAGGCACTGTCAAATTAAATGATAATTATCTTTCGATTGATAGGTACCCATACCCTTACCTAATACCACCTCATTGCCCTTATCTAAAATCATGCTATAGTTCCCATATATGGGGGTTCTTACACTTGAAAATTCAATGTACATCATGCAATCATATAAATGTCCTACCTTGGGATCTTAAAGTGGGTTACCAATAGTATCAATTTGGAGCATTAAGAATTTGTTCAATGTATTTTCTAGGTTGTAGTGCCATTAAATGAAGTCTTATCATTTATATTATTATGCAACTGTAAATTAAAGCTCCTATCATATCTCTAGTTTACCTTAAGAGTTAGATACATGTCTATATTCAAATTTATTTTGTCAACTTAAGTGTATTTCCATTAATATGGTCATGTTGCTCTCAATAGGGGTCTACACCTCATATGACAATGTCCCTAGAAACTGACATTAGTGACATTTCAAATTAAGAGAGCTTCGTTGATCATTAAGGAATACTAATGCAACTCGGGTTACATTTAAGTTCATATCCATCCATACTTATACATGAAGATTCTTAATATCCTTACTATCCCATCATTTAAAGTAGCATGAACATGATCCAACCCCTAAAGCAATAAAACTACCCAAATACATAACGTGAAGTAAAGATATGCACAAAACAACTCAATTGTCTAACAAAATCTCTTAAAGGAGATAGAGCATGTCTTGGCACATGAATTGTTGACAAAAAACCTCAACATTATTACCTCCTATTTCTCACATAAGGTCAAATCAACTATATCAAATTTATTTCAGCTGTGAATTGATATTGCCAAAAATAAATGTTAATTCAAGATAGTAATAGTAAAGAAGTGTACTCATCTCTAAGGGATGATATTGATGTACTTCTGAAGTAGACATTGAAATCTACCCTCGTTGTCAGGTATGTCACTACTCCTTCAGCTCCCATTTTATGGTACCTCTATGTCTAATATTCCTCTATCATGTATTCTTTGGCAAACATCCATACCCTTCACTCTCCACCAAACGTCTCCTTTCTCATTTTCAAGAGCTCACGTAGAGATGGCTCCTTTCAACATAGGCAAGGAGAGTGCTAAGAAAGGTCATGGAGTCTTTTTCTTGTTTTCCCACCAACTTATTGTGCTCTGGTCTTCCACCTTTTCACATTTTTTTCTCCTTCTTTCCTTGTAATTCTTTGCTCTTTCCCTCCCTATGTGATTCAACTCCCCCAATCACCTCCACTCATGCCTTCTCTACTCCAGACTCTTCCCTTTTTGCACAATCTCTTCACCCATTTCCTCCAACTTGGACTTGATTGAGTAGTTATGGGGAGGTTGTTAGGGTTTAAGAGTTTTCCCAGATGCATCTTTTTTCACCATTCTCCTCAAACATCTCTCTCTTTGCTTGAAAATTCTCTTCAACTTGCTTCCCTCTGCATTTTACTTCCCTATTGATCTTTTTTGCTCATATTCTTCTTCTTGAGCAATCCTCTAAACAACTATGCAACTCTACTCCTACTTGGACTCCTCCATTCACCCATTCCCTGCCTTTATTTTGTTTCCTCTATTTCACACAATATTCTCTCCATCTGCTTTTTCTCTCCAAAATTGATTTGAGATCAGGCTATCACCATATTAGAGTGAAGGAAGAAGATGTGGAGAAGACAACTTTTAGATGTCACTACGGGCACTTTGAGTTTCTTGTCATGCCTTTTGGCTTGACTAACGCACAAGCCACTTTTTAGTCATGCATGAACAGGGTTTTCAGCAAGCAGCTCTACAAGTATGTCCTTATCTTCTTTGATGGCATTCTCATTTTCAATAGATCTTGGGAGGAGCATTTGCAATACTTAGATGAGATACTTGGCATTCTTGAGAGGGAATCATTATTTCCTAAAGAATCTATGTGTGAGTTTGGAATGACTAAATTACTTTATTTGGGGCATATCATTAGTGCCAATGGTGTCCATGTAGACCCTGAAAAGATTAAGGCAATACAAGATTGGCCACCACCCACAAACTTGTCACAACTTAATGGGTTCTTTGGATTATGTGGGTTCTACAGGAGGTCTGTGAAGGGATTTTCACAGGTTGTTGCCCAACTTACAAATTTGACCAAGAAAGGGGCATTCTCTTGGTCCTAATTAGCATGGAGAGCCTTTGATCAGTTTAAGGTTTTGATGAGCTCATGCCCTATATTAGCTATTTTGGATTTTACAAAACCTTTTGAGCGTGAGTGTGATGTTTTAGGGGAAGGTATAGGGCCTGTCCTAATGCAAAAAAAGAATCCCATAGCCTTTGAGAGCAGAAAATAGAGGGGAGCTGAAAAGAATAACTCTATTTATGATAAGGAAATGTTAGCCATCATGCATGCCTTGGCTAAGTATAGATAGTATCTTATTGGGGGCATATTTATATTGAAGACTCGTCATAACGACCTTAAATACTTTTTAAATCAGAAGGATTTAAGTGAAAGGAAACAAAAATGGGTAAGAAAACTTCAAGTCTTTGACTTTGAAATTGAATATGTTAAGGAGAAATGCAATGTAGTAGTTGATGCACTCTCTAGGAGGCCACATTTGTGTATTTTTCCGAGATTGCATAAAAATGGAAAGAGAAAATACAAGTTGATTATGTTAAAAACACATTCACAAACAATATTATTGATGGTTCTTTGAATGATTTAATGTATAGTGTTAAGGATGGGTTAATTTTTTACAAGGAATGAATACTTTTAGTGCCTGAAACTAAGTTAAAGGAGCAGATTTTTAAATCATTTCATGGCACTCCTATGGCTGGTCATCCAGGGTTCTACAAAACATATAGGAAGATCTGTGATAGATTCTCATGGAAGGGCATGAAATATAATATAACTAAGTATGTTTGTGAGTGTCAAGTGTGCCAACATACTTAGCTAGTCTTTTGCAATAATTGCCCATTCCTATTCAAAAGTGGGAAAGTATATCTATGGATTTCATCACAAGGACTCCTAAGGTGCAAGGGAAGGATTGTATCTATGTGGTAGTTAACAGATTGGCTAAATTTTCCCATTTCTTTACCATATCAGCAAGATTTTCAGCATTACAAGTGGCAGATCGATTTGTTCTTCAAAGAGGTGTTTAGACTTCATGGGGAACCTAAGAATATCATAAGTGATAGGAACAACAAATTCATGAGCTTGTTTTGGAAAGAGTTGTTCAAACTTTTTGGTACCAAGTTGACTCCCAACACTAGCTACCACCCCCAAGTAGATGGGAAAACTAAAATTGTTAACAAGTGGGTGGAAGGTTACCTAAGGAATTATGTTTCAGGGCAGCAGAAGGCTTGGGTAAGATGGTTGCATTTGGAGTAGTTTTGCTACAACTCAACTTATCATATGTCCATTACGATGTCACCCTTCATGGCGTTGTCTGGGTATGAGGCTCCTAGCTTCATTGATTTATTATTTGGTGACTATAGAGTGCCCAGGGCCAAGGACTTCTTGTAGGCGAGTTAGGACATCATGAGATCTCTGAGGGAGAACATTCAGCATTCATAGAATCAATAAAATATATACACTAATCAACACTGGATAGAGAGGGAGTTTGAGGTGGCAGACATGGTTTATGTTAGATTATAGCAATACAAGCAGTCCACTCTCAAAAAGAGTGGAGTGAAGAAGCTGAAACCACATTTATATGGTCCATTTAGGGTCACCAAGAGGGTACGTGAGGTTTCTTATGAGCTGAAGTTACCTAAGGATAGTAGAGTAGACAATGTGTTTCATGTATGATGCCTTAAGACAACACTCAGACATAATGTGGTACCTTCAGCAGTTTCAAACCCATTGGGTGAGGAGGTGAGATTGGAGCTTTCTCTAGAGGCCGTTATTGATTTCAAAGAGAGGACTGTCAAGAGGAGATTGATCACCGAGTACTTGGTGAAGTGACAAGACCTGCCAGTTGAGGATGCTACATGGGAGAGTGAGCAGATACTACAACATCCAACGTTACAATCGCTTGAGGGCAAGCAATCTTTGGGGAGGGAAAACTGTAATGTCCCAGGTCCTAGCCTTTAAGTAGTGGATATCACCTTTAGCCTATTCCAGAGTCCTTGTAGGCTAAGTGGTTCTAATAAGGGAACTCAGTTCTAGCTTTGGGTATTGGGTTTACAGTTTTCTAGGAGACTTTCTTTTTTTACCAGGGCCAATATGGTGCTCACTGCCTACAATGAGTCTTGGTGCATAATCAGTATTTCTTCAGTTCGAGCTTTTGGGATGTCACTTGCTATTTTTAGTAATTACTAAAAATAGTAAGTCTATTTTGGATATACTAGACCAGGTTAGGCTAGTATCAACAACACATATCCTATTGATATAAAGTTACTAAGGCTACATTATTTAAATATTTGATTTATGTTTTGAAAAGTGGTCTTTTATAAAGTAACTTTATATTTCATTATTAAGGGGTCATAAGGGGACAAATTTGTACCATGGTGCCTAATGTAATCACTTCAAGTTGTTTTTAAAGCATCTAAAACTCTTTTAAATGCTAGTTTAGGAGATGGGCACCCAACTAAAGTTTGAGGCAAAATTTTAAATAAAATGAAATTTAAAAACAAAAGCTTATGCAAAAGTGGTGTTGGTTTTAAGGGTTGAGCTTGGCCTCCCTAATTGGAGAGATGTATCTTTTAAGAGTTCATTTTTGAAGCTTATTCTAGTTGGTTGAGTTTGACAACATATAAAGATGTTGTTGGTTTGCTACCAAAGGGTCTTAGAACAAGATTGAAGATGAAAACCCTCAATATCCAAGGCTAGTTTCTGTAGTGAGAGACCTACTCAAGCTATGGTTGTTTCAATTAGGAATCACATCCAGGAGAAAAAAGATGAAGATTTTCTAGTTCTTTTGAGTGCATTTTAGTTGGGTTTTGGTGTGGATTTGCTTTTTTTTAGTGTGGAGTGGATTTGTAGTGATTTTAATGTGTTTTACTTCAATTTCTGGGCACTTATTTTCTAGACCTAAACTCACCTTTTTGCTCATACCTCTAAGATAGTTTGAGGAATGAAAATGGGTATTGCATTAATAGAAGACTCTCCTAAGGGCGATTCCAAAGAGTACTTGAACACATTTTTTAAGTGAGTTTTGGATTTTATAGAGAAGATCAAACTTCCTAGAAGGGACATCTTTTTTGATGATCATTTTCAATTTGCAATTTGCATAAGCATGGCACTTGGTTGCTGATTATTGAGGGAAATTTAGCTGCGTTTGGTGGTTTCTTGAAACCAAGGGAGTGGAGCCTAATCTATGTTTTAGATCGTTGCTCTTTGGAGGTTCAAGCATTGCTATCAGGCTTCATAGATTTAGGTTTGAAAGTGTTTTTATTTTTTGATAGTCATGAATGTATTAATTTGCACTGTCTTATTTAAAATCTGAATATTGAAAGAAAAGAGTGTTATTTCCCTATCAAGTTTCTTGTAAGGTTCATTGGAAAACTGTTATATATCTTTTGGCATCATTATATCATGATTGGCATGTGAGAACTTCATAAAAATAAATCAGAAAACAAAACACACAACCTTCATACATTAGTTGGGAGAGAATCAAAAAACAAAAAATATATATTTGGGATCAATACCAATATAAAATCCACCCCTCGGGAACTACAATTTTTCTTTTTTGCATTCACAACATCTACTAAATTAAACGATTAAGCAGGTTCCACGAGGCTTAATAGTGTTAAATTCAATACTTCTCCATTCCCATGGTGGCATCGACTCATTATTTCCAAATATATGCTTGCACAAAAGAGTGTTAAGGTCCCAAGGTTAAGTTTTTTCCTAGACCTAAAACCTAAACCTTGAGGGTTCATGATGAACCTACCTATGTATCCCCTCATGGGAATTTGAGGCTTTGTAGTTCGCCACACAATGACAGAGGGAGTTCAATCTCTCCTCTTGTATGACATCTATTATCTCACCTTTAATCCATAGCTATTAATTAAGCGTAAGTTATCACTTATTCAATTATAATATAATGATAATAAATTTTCCATCAAGTGTTGGGTACATAACAAACATTACCAAGCATTAGTGTACAAAATTCACAATATACACAATATGTCATGAACATACCTACATATACACAAGCCGATTAGCTTGTACACATCAATAGTATAACAGTGATTCGATCATACACAGATCATAAGATAATGTTGATTAGCTCATATGTATACCACAAGTACAATGATTATCTCATACACATCACATTTATATTAGTGATTGGCTCCAGCCTATATCACAAATACATAGAGTCAAAGTCCAACATGCATCACATATACATAGTGATGAGCTCCACCATACATCACAAATACACAATAACAAGCTTCAACATACATCACAAATACATAGTGACGAGCTCCAACATACATCACATACACAATGGCCATTTCCACATACATCACATTCACAATGGTTGATTAACACATCACAATGGCGAACACATGTCCATAATGCATCCCAAATAGAAGAATATCGATGCATTGTGCACTACACCGCATGTCCTATCCTTTCCTTTGGTCTTTTGCACCATTGGAAAAATGAGAAGAGGATTCAGTGCATCCCATACTACATCGCGGGTCCATCCACCATCAAAAGGGTTTCCCCAAGTAGTGAACCTACCATAACTTGGTAGATTTTGACTTCAATTGCCAATAGGCCACTGGTGACAAGTCTGTGTACACTCTCTCTCACTCTCTCTCTCTACTCTCTTACTCAGAATTGAATGGGAAACTAAGGAGGCCATGATAATTTAAGGTCTTCTTGTTGCCTCTTTTTCCCATAGCCTGCCACCTAGAAGGCTCTTGAACTGGGATGTCATGCCTCATAATGACACAAACATCCCTTCCTTTGACCCACGCCCCTTCCTGCATGCTACACAATTCTTATTTAATGGTATTTGTCTCCAACGTTACTTCTTTGACTACAAAGTGTATGATGTCAAATGGTCCTTTTATAGGGATGTGACACAACGAAGTATATAGAGGTTTTATCTCACTACCAGCTCCAACTCTTCTTCATGAATATGACACCATAACCTTAGTTCATGAGCAATTTAAGGGTGTTGAACTGCTAGCAATTATGCCAAAAGGACAGAGCTAAGTGGAATGAACAAAACAAAATAAATAGCTATGGGTTCACCAACTTAACCCAATTCTCCACACCAGACACCTAAATAGTTACAATAAACTCTCTACCTCTAGGCAGAATAGAGCACTAATTAATCATTCCAATCAACCCGTGCTATTTGGTTATATTCTTCTCGGCATTTCCATTTGTTGGCTCTACGCCCTTGGGGAGGTCGTTGTATCTGAAGAGTAAGGCAAAGCAATGACATTATCACGGTGAATGCCAACATAAGGGCATTTAGTCTCATCAGCCTCTGTCAGCACAGAAGTGGGTTAGGAATTCATTGTCAATCTCTTCCCTATACATGTTGATCTCACAAAATTTCATCCAAGAGTAGATGAATTACGGCCTCTACCACAGGAGACAAAATTTTTCCATGGCTTTCCCAATGAAGGAGAAGGGGGGTAGCACAAAGATGAAACAGGGTAGCGAAAGAGGGACAATGAGCATGTGCCTTTTCTAGAAGAGTAGATATAGTCTTTTCCGCATGCCTTCAATGTAGAATAATCCACAGAATTTTATTCAAGAGGAGAAGAATTTTTTCCCTTACCTCAAGAGAGAGATTTTGACCATGGTTTTCCAAGTAGAGAAGGAAGGCAACCAAGGCATGGGCATATACACAGACATGGCGAAGACAAAGAAAATGAACATTCTCCTTTTCCAAAAAAACGAGGGTGAATAGAGTCTTTTGCTTATACTTTTCCTATGCAAGCTAAATCCACAGAATTTCATTCAAAAGTAGACAAAATTTTTCCTTTGCCACGAGAAAGAAATTTTGAGCACAGTTTTCCAAGCGGAGAAGGGGAAATTTTGAGCATGATTTTCCAAGTGGACAAGGGAGGAAGCCAAGGCACAGGAATGTGCATGGAGAGGAGAAGCAACATATGTGATGGAGAAGTTCAAGACTGGATGAAAATTCAATGCACTCAGGCATTGGTCACTCACTTTGTTTACGATATTTACATAGTAGCTTTTATAATAACACAAACTCATGTTTTTCGAGAAATATAATGTACTTTATTTAGTGGACTATTTGTGGGTTGTCCTCATAGGAAACCCTTTTATTACACCGAGAGGCATATTCAGTTTTAGAGGGGAGAATGTTTCTCTGTAAACATTAACCTTTTTTCAAAAAAATTGACGTCCTCGCTGGCTATCACGGTGGCGGATATGACATTAACGGTAGTGGAAGACAATGAGGCGCATGTGAAATGAGTAGCGTTCGAAAAAAGTTAATGAAATTAAAGCATTGTGTAATGGTCTTTCGTGAGTTTTTAATCACTTACTAGGTAGAAAGGTGACCCACTTTTAGACCTATAATGGTGAATCGTAAACCAGTGAATCCTTGATGGTTGGCATACACAATAGCTTGGCAATGAGGATGATGATAAGCACGATAAAAAATATCAGGAGGAGTGAGGCGAGGCAATGAGAGCAAGCATCCTTTGTACAGGGGATTGAGAAATGACATGGGAAACAATAGGATTCTGAGATTCGAGAGCTTGGCGAGAAATATCACATTTGGTTGGGTACATTCCTGCAAGGAGTCTGTGCAATCGAATAATGAGGTCTTCTAATCCATCGACATAAATGTTTCCACACTTGATATCTGGACATAGGTAGTTCAACCATTGCAATATGCAACTCCTCCCACATTGTTTCAGACCTGGAAAATAAATCATTTTCGATAATAAAGCTATCAGTGTTGAGCCTCTTGAAAAAGGTATGCCAAATATTTCATTTATTTTAGTTTACATGCTTTTATGGGTAGAGACATCCATTCCCCAACGCCATGAGTGGCAACATAATCTCTCAAAATTGTGTCTTCGTCGGTAGTCCAAGCCCCACACTTGATCACAGAATGTTTAGAACAGCAACGAGACTTACACATTCTCATGTGATGATTAACAGATCGCCACAATTTAGCTTACGTTTTCTAATAAGGTGTTTGAATTTATTTACAATTTGTGCAGGAACAATTTTTGAGTAGCATGTATTTATGGTTAGTAGTAGTCGTAGCACAAGAAGTATAGGTTGCTGAATAATTAATGTAAATATTTTGATGCATAGTAAAAGTTTGTATTTGATGGAGACCTGCATAGTAAGAAGATTGTTGTTGTCATAATCTTTTGGTCCGAGGAGCCTCACAAGCCATCGCTTCCTTGCATAGGTAATCCTTGCCAATTTTCAACTCACTATTATGTATTTTTAATAGGTAATCCTTGCCATTCTTTGCCAAAAATGTACTGTAGATTTTTAATAGTGCATTTTTAAAATCTTGCTAAGAGTGCCTAGTTGTTGTGCTGCACAGCCATCAGGAGTAGAAGCATCTATGAAAGTGTGAGTAGAAGCGTCAGTTATTTCTTAGAACTAGATATTTGATTTCACATCGGAAGCTATTGCACATTTGTCCTGCACCACAAAATCCAAATGTGTAAGAACCCTGGTGGTTCTCAACCCGAATCCCAAACTGATAATGTTTTGTTTTTGCAAGTTTTGATTTTTTTGTGTTTTGATGGATTTTTGCAAATGAACTAAAAGCTGCGATTTTCTTCTAAAATGCTAATAAATTCAAATAAATTCTAAACTTCATGAAACAAGCTCAAATATGCTCAGAGAACATGGGCACACCATTTTATTATTTTTTTTAGAGCTTTTACAATAATGGAAATTGACAAATGAATAAGAAATGAATTATTTTCTAAATAACTTGATGGCGGCTGCAGCAAGATGCCAGACTGAAGAAATGGTACAACTAGATTGAATGGATGAATCTCCAGGCTCGAAACCCAATGCAAAGTCTCCAGTAAACCAAGGTGCCTAGATCTCAGTGCAAGAATCTGAAGACAGGAGGCAAAACTCTCAAGAAATGATGGTACGGCCAGCAAGTACAGAAATGTACGGCCTGATTGCAGCAGCTAATAAAGTAGTACGGCCTCAAGAATAAATGCCAGATCTCTGAATAAAGACCCCTGGTAAAGTCGCCTCTATTGCCAGATGAATAACTCTGTAAATCTCTATTTGAATAGATGAATAAGCCCAATCTGTGACCTCTGTGTGAAATCACCAAGTGCAAGCTTCAGCTGGTATTGCACAGCCTCAGTCTGCCAAATCTCTGAAGAGTTTTCGTTCTCCAGAAACATTTTCTGCCAGAAACCCTAGGGTTTGCAAACTCCAATGCTCAGAGCAAAAGACAAAAGTTGAATAGCATAATCATAATGGTTCGATTTTGTCTTTCTTGAATATATATATCCTCTTCTTGAAAATTCGACCCAAGGCTCTTTTTAATAATCATTTAATAAAATGATTAAATTCACCCTTTTAAGACTTAGGAGAAATCCATTTAATAATTGGCACTTATTTTAATGAATAATAAATATTCATTATGTCAAATATTAATACTTTATCATAAAGTACAATAAATACTTTATAATATGCCAATTTAATTAAATATTTAAATAATTAATAACGTGACTTTAATATAAAGTCAAAATATTAATTATTTCATTAAACCATTAAATATTCCAATATTTCTCCGTCTGACTGCCAAACTGAGGAACTGGGTCGACTCTGAGCTGAAAGGTTGAACCAGGTGCCCTGCCCAAAATAGCAGCTTCCGCCTGACCTAACTTTCTAAAAATAGAAAGTTCCTGAAAATGCACTCTGGAAGATTTTGCGAAGGCCCAACCTGAAACAATTGCAATACTGGAGCTACCAAACACTGAGTAACTGCCTCAACTGATCCTCTACACACTCCTGTTAGCCTACGAGGATCTAAATAATAGGCTCACTCCTCGACAAACAGTGTCAACTAAAATGGGGACATTACAGTCTGCCCTCCCTGAAATTGCTTGTCCTCAATCAATCTCTGTAAATACAGATGTACTGCACCACCTGGATCCCAAGGATAGTACCGGACAATGTTCCTACTGGCCACAATTGACTCCTGTAACTCCCACAACTGATCAGCAAGAATAGAATACCATTCCCTATCAACCTCAATGCGGTCCGACATAGGATCAAGAAACTCAGAAGGAGGCAAGTCAAACTGCAAGCAACACCTTCCCCCTAAAACTGCACGAGATATACTATCGTCCAACATATCAAGCACGTGCATACCAAAACTGTGCACCTGAAACAAATTGTGTACATGCGGGTCAATCACGAAACCATATGCACTCTGCACCATATACATACTGTGATACTCCTCCGTGAGCTGAGTCTGAAATCCCAGTGCACTAGTAGGATCCCAAACGCTATCATCACTCTACTCAAGACCAGGATCAGGCGAGTTACCCACATCAAACTCAAAGAGCGGATTGTCGTATGAAGATATAACATTTGTCTCAAACAATGGATTGGTCACAAATGGAACCAAACCACTAGGCTGATCCCGAACGACTGCCTCAGAACCCCCGAGGTACTGAGCATAACCATGCCTGGTCTGCACAAAATCCTCCTCTACCATCCCACTCTTCCCACTAACGAGAGAGATAGAACGAAGGCTGCCATCTGTAATTCCCCTCAACACATATTTCTTGCCTTGTACCTCAAATCTCATCTCCATTTTAGGCAAGTTGAGAGTGAACACACTAATGTCTTGAAGCCATCTCATACCCAACACTAAATCCATTCCACCCAAGTTGACTACATAAAAGTCTGCCTGCAGCTCATAATCATTCAGCATGAGAGTGAGATTACAAATCTGTCGAGTGCAAGTGAGTGTATATCCATCTGCCACCCGAACTCTGAATCCAGCGAAATCCTCTGTCTGGAGTCTACATCTGTTGACGAAGCTCTCATCAATGAAATTGTGTGTGGCTCCAGTGTCGAGCATAGCAATACATCACTGTCCTTTCACTAATCCCCTAAACTTGAATGAGTCATCCCGTACACTAGCAGATAACACCAACGGGGATAAGTTGGCATCGGGCCCAAACTCCATAGAGGCATTCCCGACCTCTGCATGTTCTGAAACAACCTGCTGGTCTGAATCATCAGACTCGTCATCATCATAGTAAACCCACATGGCGCGGTTGGCTCTGCCCTTCGGTCTTAAAGGACAATCATGCTCCTTGCTGTAGGGTTCTTTGCACCAATAACAAAGTTGTTTCTTTCTCAATTCATCCCGAGTTGCATCATCAATTCTTGCAACTGGTTTCCTTTTTGGTTTTACAACTGGTGTATGACTCTCCTCAACAGGCAAGTTGTTTGTCTTAGGTTGAAATTGTTTCTTCGAAGCAGCAAGCTCCATACTCCTTGCCTTCCGCATCGCCTCCTGAAGAGTAGGAGGGTCAAAATCCTTTACCCAACCTCTCATAGGTTTTGTCAAACCCTCAATGAAGAGTATAATGAGTCTCCGTTCTGAAATACCAGTCACCATAACTACAACTCTCTGAAACTCACCAATGTACGAATCCAAGCTACCTGTCTGCCTGAGCTGAGCTAGCTCCCTAAAATAAAGTTCTGGATCCTTTTTTATCAAATCGCTCTATGAACCTGCTGGTGAATTCCTGGTAGGTATTGACCGCATGATGGCCTAGCGTATACATGCCGTGGTGCCACCAATCATGCGCTACTCCATCAAGATGTAAGGTAGCAAATTTAATGGCCTTGTCCTCCTGCATAGGCCTCAATGAAAGATAGTTGTCCAATTTTTGGACCCAAGACCTTGTTGATGTCTTATCAGACCCATCAAAATATGGCAAGGTAATCTTGCTAACAGCATACTGCAAGTCCCTGTTCACCTATAGCTGTGGCTGCTGATGCTAAAGGGGTCTACGGTCAAATCTACCTCCTCCTCTGGGTTTATGGACATCCATAAACTCATGAAACGATAAAGCCTGCCAGATCTTAGGTGATAGTGACATGTACTCACCATGAAACCTTGTCACATCTGCCACTGACATGCCGTTATGTGGCTGAAACTCCTGATGCTGCCCCTGTTGCTCTGCCCCTGGAGTTTGAGATGGATTCTCCCTAGGTAAGAAAGTAGGCTGACCTAGCCTACGCTCCTGATAGATCAGTGATGGCTGTCGAGGTACTGATGCCAATGGCTGATCCACTGGTGTAGTTCTGCTCATCTATCCAATCTGTATGTAATGAGGTTGTGTGGGCGTGCACTGTCTAATGGTACCCATCAACTGAGACATCATGTACATCATGTTATCATGCCTCCATCTAAACTCCTCATCTGTAATATCACCCTCTGCATGTGCCTTTCCTGGATCCCTACGTGTCTCTGTAGGAATCTCTCGATTTTCCATTAGGGTTGCAACACTGTTTTCACTACTGTTAGAACTGGATCTATGAATACCAAGTACTCCTGACAATGTCTGACCTTTAGGGATAGGTGGACCTATCCAATCCTCATCTTTGCCTGTTCCTACGCCTCTAATATAATGAATAGTATCTCGGCTCATGAAAAGGCAACCAAAAAGCACACTGTATTCTGAAAAAGCAATTGAAAAAGCACATGATGGCAGGAGATTTGTGCTTTGATACCACTGTAAGAACCCTCGTGGTTCTCAACCCGAATCCCAAACTGATAATGTTTTGTTTTTGCAAGTTTTGATTTTTTTGTGTTTTGATGGATTTTTGCAAATGAACTAAAAGCTGCGATTTTCTTCTAAAATGAGCTAATAAATTCAAATAAATTCTAAACTTCATGAAACAAGCTCAAATATGCTCAGAGAACATGGTCGCACCATTTTATTATTTTTTTAGAGCTTTTACAATAATGGAAATTGACAAATGAATAAGAAATGAATTATTTTTGAAAGAACCTGATGGCGGCTGCAGCAAGATGCCAGACTGAAGAAATGGTATGGCTAGATTGAATGGATGAATCTCCAGGCTTGAAACCCAATGCAAAGTCTCCAGTAAACCAAGGCGCCTAGATCTCAGTGCAAGAATCTGAAGACAGGAGGCAAAACTCTCAAGAAATGATGGTACGGCCAGCAAGTACAGAAATGTACGGCTTGATTGCAGCAGCTAATAAAGTAGTATGGCCTCAAGAATAAATGCTAGATCTCTGAATAAAGACCCCTGGTAAAGTCGCCTCTACTGCCAGATGAATAACTCTGTAAATCTCTGTCTGAATAGATGAATAAGCCCAATCTGTAACCTCTGTGTGAAATCACCAAGTGCAAGCTTCAGCTGGTATTGCACAGCCTTAGTCTGCCAAATCTCTGAAGAGTTTTCGTTCTCCAGAAACGTTGTCTGCCAGAAACCCTAGGGTTTGCAAACTCCAATGCTCAGAGCAAAAGACAAAATTTGAATAGCATAATCATAATGGTTCGATTTTGTCTTTCTTGAATATATATATCCTCTTCTTGAAAATTTGACCCAAGGCTCTTTTTAATAATCATTTAATAAAATGATTAAATTCGCCCTTTTAAGACTTAGGAGAAATCCATTTAATAATTGGCGCTTATTTTAATGAATAATAAATATTCATTATGTCAAATATTAATACTTTATCATAAAGTACAATAAATACTTTATAATATGCCAATTTAATTAAATATTTAAATAATTAATAACATGACTTTAATATAAAGTCAAAATATTAATTATTTCATTAAACCATTAAATATTCCAATATTTCTCCGTCTGACTGCCAAACTGAGGAACTGGGTCGACTCTGAGTTGAAAGGTTGAACCAGGTGCCCTGCCCAAAATAGTAGCTTTCGCCTGACCTAACTTTCTAAAAATAGAAAGTTCCTGAAAATGAACTCTGGAAGATTCTGCGAAGGCCCAACCTGAAACAACTGCAATACTGGAGCTACCAAACACTGAGTAACTGCCTCAACTGATCCTCTACACACTCCTATCAGCCTACGAGGATCTAAATAATAGGCTCACTCCTCGACAAACAATGTCAACTAAAATGGGGACATTAGAAAATGCATGCTAGGCATTGTTTTTGTGTAATATGTTTGCAGTTTATTCCATTTCCCATTAAAACTCTTTGCTTTCTATTTAAATTGTCATGAAGTAATGGATTGCTTTTGGTACTGTATGTGTACACTTTTTTGATATTTTCATGGTTACAATGAATATGGCATTATAAATTAGACAAGAAAGAGGATCCTGCATGACACTACCATGGAGGTGATTTCTTGGGTTTTCCTGTCCTCCTTTGTTAAGTGTAATCAATTATGGGTGCAGTGTTGTACTTATAGTCATCACTTAGTAAAAAATGTCTAAGATATGTGTGTTGGCAGGTTTCTAAATATTTTCCTAATTTTGGTATTCACCGCCTTGTCCTATTCTTATTATTGCAGACCTACACCATTACCCTATTTTAACAGGTGCATGGTGTAAAAGCTATGAGATGCCTCTTATATCATCATAATAGTCCATGAAGGTAACATGGCGTTCAATTTGAGTAGTTCATAACAGATTGTATGTTTTTGAGACATTTTAAGTAGAATGTATTAAGATTTTATTATTTAATTGCAAATGTGTTGATGGTTGTTTGGATGAGTTTTTCTCTAAATATTTGTAATGTATCAGTCTATTTGATGCAATCTTTGATAAAACTGTGTTTCTCCTTTTCAATGTCTGATTATTATAGTAGCAATTTGATATAAAAACGGATTGCCTGGTGTATTTTGGTATTTTTAAGGAATGACTCTGTATCATGGCATCTTCCTATAGTTATGGATTCTTATTCTAAAACAGTTGTGCATTTCTAAAGATAGTTATTATCTATTTGCAATTTTTATCAGTTCACTTACCAACTTATTGGGAAGTAACAAAATGTGCACAACAACATTAAAATGATCCTCAAAATTTCCCCAGTTCTAATATTGTATAAAAATCATTTGTTTCTTATGTGACTTGAAGCAGTTAAAAGATATTAAGTTAAATTTATTGGAGTTACTTTCTTTTTAAGTTATTAATTTACATTATTATGAAAATGCTAGATAGTTTAAATAAAATAAAATAAATTGTAATATCTAATATAAAGTATATTAATATATAATATTTAAGTGCTTAATGAGTTAAAACTATATAATAATTATGTATGTATGTTATACACAATTTAACATTAAATTATTTTAATTAAAGAGAATAATTAAAAAAGTAATATTATAATAGTCATCAAATATGATAGTTTCTTATAAAATAATTTAAATAAAAGAAATTAAAAAATCTTTAAAGATTCAATAAAATAAAACTATAAATATTAATTTTACTTTATTTTTTATTTTCTTTAAGACAAGTGCTCATCATAAACAAGTTTAGTCATACAAACATCAAATAGATTAATTTTTTTATTAGATCATAATCTTATGAATAAAAAAGTAAGTTATTTTTACCATCATTTTATAGTGATGGAAATGTTAGTTAATTTTAAAGAAAGTTTTCTTGCCTATAAATATGGAGAAAAAATATAATGATAAGTACATGATTAAAATAAGTTATGCTTTATTTGAAGTATGGTGATGGAAATGTTAGTTAATTTTAAAGAATGTTTCCTTGTCTATAAATTGGAGAAAAAATATAATGATAAGTAGGTACATGATTAAAATAAGTTATGCTTTATTTAAAATAATTTTAAACAGTTGATTAATTTAAATTATTTTATTATTAAACAAGTTTCTTTTAAATTAAAATATTGGATGTAAATAATATTAATATATAATATTTAAATGCTTTAATGAGTTAAGATGATATAATAATTATGACATTAAATTAATTTAACTAAAAAGAATAATCAAAAGATTAAAATTATGATAATCGTCAAATATGACAATTTCTTATAAAATAATTTAAATAAAAAAATAAAAAATACTTAAAGATTCAATAAAAATAAAATTATAAATATTATTATTATTATTATTATTATTATTATTATTATTATTATTATTTTAAGGAAGTGTTCATCATAAACAAGTTTAGTCATGCAAAGGTTAAATAGATTAGTTTTTTATTAGATCATAGTTTGATGAATCAAAAAGTTAGTTATATTTACCATCACTTCATGTTGATGAAAATGTTAGTTAATTTTAGAGAATTTTTTCTGGGTTATAAATAATTTGTTTTTAAACCTATAGTATAAGTACATGATTAAAATAAGTTATGCTTTATTTAAAATAATTTTAAACTTGGGATTAATTTAAACTATTTTATTATTGAACAAGTTGCTTTTAAACTAAAATAAGTCATTGATTTTAAATTTTTAGTATAAGTATAATGGTGAAATTTGTATACCTTTGTTATTTTTTTATGTTTTGTGCTTATTTTTACATCCTATCGATAATGATATTATATTAAATCCCCTAAATTAATTATGTGAAGAAACACTTTGCATTTGTATATGGATGTTATTTAAAAAAAATGGGTTAAGTTATTTTACTATTGAACAAGTTTTTTTAAAATTAAAATTAGTATTAGGATTAGGTTTTCAGTGTTCAATTAAGGTTAAGGTTCAAGATTAGGGTTAATATATTATTAAGGTTATGATTCAATGAGGATTTAATTAGGGTTAGGGTCCAATTAGAGTTAAGTTTTAATTTGGATTATGATTGAGCTTTAATTAAGGTCATTCTTTTGGTTAGGGTTGAGATTCAATTAGGGTTAAGCTTCAACTAGGGTTTAGGGTTCAACTAGGGTAGATGTTAGGGTTAAGGTTACAATTCAGTCAAGGTAAGGGTTCAACTAAGATTAGGATTAATATTAGGGTTATGGTTTGGTTATTATTGAAATATGGTTCAATGGTGGTTAGGGTTAGTGTTATTTGATCAAAAATGGGGTTACTGTTATTTTTGAGGTTCAAATAGATTTAGCATTAGAATTCAATGATCAACTAGGGTTATAGTTAGGTTCAAATATTAAGAATTTATTAGTTAATTTAGGGTTAGGGTTTGATTATACTAACGATTAAGACTAGGCTTAGGGTTCACTCAGGGTTAAACTTGACGTTAAGGATAGGTTAGGGGTTTAAATACAATAAAGGATAGGGGTCAATTTTGATTAGGTTAGGATTACTGTTAGTTTTAAATTAGGGTTGGGTATGTTTATGGTTTTAATTCAATTAGAGTTAAGGTTAAAGTTCAATTAGATTTTAAATCAAATCAAAGAGATTTGATGAAATAAAAAGAACAAACAAATAATATTTGATGGCAAAGAGAAATCAAAGATTTGATCACAAAAATAAATCAATAAAAAAAAATTGATTGCAAAGGGTTCAATTATGGTTACATTTAAGGTTAGGGTTAGGGTTTAATCATACTTCAATTAGCCTTAGGGTTATCTGATAATTCTTGGGATTAGGGTTAGTTTTGTTGTTTAAATAGGGTTTAGAGAATGATAACTCTTGTCGTATTTTATATATATTAATATTTAATATATGCATTCTAGTTGTATGTACATATATATATGAATTTGAGTATCTCAATGGTGTACTGAATTTATTGTTCTTTTATGCATTTCAAAAATTAAACAAAATAATATTTTGGTTTTTAATTAATTAGAGTTGTATTTAAATTATATAGTATTTTTAGTTTATAATAATTAATTAGCAATGTTTATATATCAATTTGTTGTTAAAGGTGATATTATTATAATAGTGAAAATTGTATATTATGTTTTTATATTTTATATTTTTGGGTCAATGACTTCTTCTTGTGTAAATTTAGTCTATGACATCACATATCTCAATCTTTATTCCTTAGTGATTGATATCACATATTATTGATTTTCAAAGATTTATTTATAATCCTTAGATTTATTATTGGTCACCCTAGATTAGATTTGTGGATCAAGTCTACATCATCCTTAGACTGTGTCACATCCACACGTCACCCATTTCCACGGTGGATGACAATGTAAGACAATAAATAAATTGATAAATAAAAAAGGAATTTAAGAGAATAAGATAGATGAGACAACAAGGGGTATGGGCCTCCATAAAGTTTTGCAAAATCTTAGTCAATATGGTAAGGCCAATATGCACACCATGTGAAGGTATGGGACTCACACATTTTTCCATCATTCCTCTAGCTTGTGACATAATGAGAGCTTTTGAATAGGCTATGGACTGTCACTAAAATCATAAAGAAAGGGGAGAGAATGGGGGGATAGGGAAGAAAACAAAGGAATGCAAAAAAATCGCATAGGGGTGAAAGGCAGGAAGGCAGAGAGAAAGAGAAAACAATTGCAGGGAAAGGAGAAAAATGTTGGGAAAGGTGGATGACCAAGGCACGATGAGTTGGTAGGTAAAAACAAGACTACATGACCTTTCTCGGCCTTCTCCCTACCCATGTTGAAAGGAGCCATCTCTACATGAGCTCTTGTGGCAAAGGAGAAAGGAGATTGTTGGTGGAGAGCAAGGGGTGTGGACATCCACCAAAGCATAAAGGATAGAGGAATTTAAGATTTAGAGATACCATAAAATGGGAGCTAAATGAGCAGTGTTAGACAACAAGGTAGATTTCAATGTGTACTCCAAAATGTCATCAATATCATCCGTTAGAGTTGAATACATTTCTTCACTGTTACTTCCTTAAAATTTTAAAATATCGACTCCCACAAATGGAACGAATTTGATATAGTTGATTTGTTTCGTTGTGAGAAATGGGAGGTACAAACATTTTAGATTTCCTGAGATTTTTATCAAACCTTTCTTGTGCCAAGATATGCTTTATCTTCTTTAAGAAATTTTGTTAGACAATATAGTTGCTTTGTGCATATATTTTACCTTGCATTATGTAGTTGGGTAGCTTTTACTACTTGAGAGGTCGGATCATGTCATGCTACTTTCCATAATGGCATAATAAGGGTATTAAGAATCCTCCTCACTTATTAGTATGGATGGATATGAACTTATAGATAATTCTTAATGATCAACCAAGCTTGCTTAATTTGAAAACAATACTTTAATCTAATACATTTGAAAACAATAATAGTTGGTTAAATTTCAAACCTAGAAACATGAAAAAGAGAGCCATTATGATTGAGATGAAATAAATTGTTAAAAGTAGAGATTACACATAAAATTAGGATTATTTTGAATTTTTAAATTACCAGAATAATTGAAAATATGAAATGAGAACTTTTTTATTTATCTTCATAATAAAAAATATGATAAAGTATTTTTTAGAAAAAAAATCCAACAATTGTTAAATCAAATAAAATTGACATATTATACTATAAAATATATCATTTCATATATATTGATTTCATGTTATAGATGATTGTCACATTACATTTGGGTAGGAAATGTTTGGTTTCCTATGTTAGTCCGAGCTAATGTTAACATGGGTTAGTTATTTGTGATAGGTTTGTTAGTATTATAATATCATATAAAGGATACTATAATATTATTAGTTGTACAGCTTGTTAACGGGCTTGGTTGGGTTAATCTAGTTTCTAAGGGACCAGTGGAGGTTGATTAGAAAAAATCAAAGGAATGATGGTGGAAATTAAATTTTGATGGTGCCTCTAATGAGAACCCTGAACCATCAGGGGTAGGTTTCATTTCTTGTGATTGGAAAGGGAATGTGTTGGCCTTGGGGGTGAAGAAGCTGGAGGTTGGGACAAACAATGTAGTTGAAGCCTTAGCAACATTAACGACTATTAGATTTGGAAAAAAGTTGGGGGCCTCAAAAATTCTTTTAGAAGGTGACTCTTATAATCATTCAAGAAATGAAGAAGGGGAGTATTGATGCTTGGAATCTTCAGAATATAATTGTTAAAATCGTGAAGAAATTAGCATCATTTGATGACTTCCTTGTTAATCATATAAGGAGATCTGGGAATGTGGAAGCTGACACTCTATCGAAGTGGGCTCTAACCTTTGATGCAGTTGGCGAGATGAGGTTTGAAGATTTAAGACAACTTGATTTAGAAGAGTTGGTTTATTGAAAGGTGGGAAGTACGCAACAGTAATGAGAAAGAATTAAAGACTAATTGTAGTGGTTGAAGTGATTGAAGGAATGGGGTGGAGTTGGGTGGCGGTGTTGTTCATACATCCTGCATTAATGGTCGCGTGTGGATTGTTAATGTTGATTAAAGACTCTCGGTCCTCTTTTCTCGATGCTTCTATTGAGTTTTGTGGAGGAGAACAAGCATTGACAAGGTCTGAATTTGGGTATTGTCTCTGAAGCTACAAACTTTCAATGGAGGCCAATTTTACACTCCTGATGAAGTGTAAACTTTTTCCATTTTTTGGTGAAACATCAAAGAGGAGATTGAAGGGTATGTTAATGTATACTGATGAAAGGTTGGTGCAATGTGTGTAGTTGATTATGGGCAATATGTTTGGGGATTTAAGACACATGTATCGAACAAACATGGATGTGTATTCTTTAATAATGGCATGGGGTATAGATTTGGGGGAGATGGTGGAAAGGGTGAAAGGGGTTATGGAGGCAATTGTGCACAAAGACTTTCTAGATAGAATGGACTTAATTCTGGAGTGGGCCATACCAGGTGAAGGATTGGATGTTTGTGAAGGGATTGAGAATGCAAAAAATGAAGAGCTTGAAAAATGCATTTCATTTGTGCGGTGGCCAAAAGGGAGGTTCAAAGCTCGCTGCAGAGAGGAGGCTTGACACAACTGGGAGGTGTTGAAGCTCTTTGTGGAATTGATGGAGGTGGAAGCGTTGTTGGCGCAAGGTAAAGCAGAAGCTGAATGTTGGGAAATAAGTGAGCTTCATCCTCGGAAGAGGAAGGTGACAAGAGTGGTAAAGGGTTGAGTGTATCGGGGTAGTTCAGTTTGAGGCTTTTAGATTTTACATCTTTTTTGGAATGATACTCTTGAATATTTTTTGTCCATTGTGGTTGAATTTTGGGGGTTTAGCCCTGATTGGGATGCAAAGGTAAATAGACTTTGAATGCAAGGTGGTTGGTATCATTAGAAGTTAATGTTTTGTATGTAAATCTGAGGTCTTTTTGAATTTGAAGTAGATGAACAAGGATCTAGAGAAAGGTGGTATGTAGGTTTTTGGCTAGATTATGTGAAAATGATGTTATTTGTAGGTGAATTTTTGGGTGGTAGGTGGTTATTTCTTGAAAATAAAAAAGGACGATGTATTTTGACTTTACTTTTGAATAAAATAAAATCTTATTACTGAGCAAAAAAAACAAAAAATAAAAATATTATTAGTTGTACAAGATATTGTAGCTATATGAGTTGTTAGAACAACTCATATTATTAGAGAGTGGATCCTAAAATGTAGGAGATTAAAGTCCTATATAATTAAGTAAAATGTGCAGAATGAGAATGAAATAAAATAGTAATACCATAAAATCTTATATCTACCTCTGCCCAAAGCACATTTGAGCTTAACTCTCTCACGATGGCCCAAGAACGTGAAATAATCTATTTATTTGTTCCATACTACTACTACTAGGAATAAGAGGGATACTAGCCATGAAGTAAGTGCCAGTTATTATCTAGATCTACTGAATCCTACTTGCAAAATGCAAGCTAAGGCAGTTGTATCTCAAGAGAATCAAATACTACATGCTAATGGAAGAAGAGTTCATGGTGAACTAGGAAGCAAGGTCCATGGTCGATGATTTGCACATTGCTCCCATGAGCATTGGGGTCTTAAGGCCTTGTATGAAAGAGAGAAGAGTCTTCGTCTCTCAGTGTTGTGTTGGATTCAACAAGTTTTTGCACTTATAAGTGGTATAATTTGGGGTGTTATTCCCTTAATTGTTGTTATTTGGATATTAGTATAATTTATGTTGTTGTCTTTAGGTATTGTTTATGCATATTATGCTCAATGTGTTTGTAAATGGTATTTGCGAGTGGCTTGGGGATCACAGTTGGGGTTGCAAAGAGACAACCTTAAAAATATGTTGATTGAAGTCCTCCATGTCTATCAAATGAAGAATCACAAGGACAAGATTGGATGTGTGATTTTTTTATGCAACTATCAAAACAATGAAAAGGTAAGATTATTTCCAAAATGCAATCACAATTTTCATGTCAATTGCATTAAAATGTGGTTTAATTCAAATCTAATCTACCCAATCTATCTAACTAGCTGCTATCTAGGGTTGAAGTTAAGGCTAGCCTTGTTTTGGTTGGTGAGGCATTGGGTGCAACAGGTGAAGAGCATGTGTCAACCTCCTAGCACAACAATGTGTTGGATATTACTATGATTTCCTCTTCCATTACCATCTTGATCATTTCTCAGATTCCAAAACTATGGGCGATACATTTTAAGGTCAAACTTGAATGTGATTCAAGGGTTTTCTCCCAAATCAATGGGAAGTATTGTAGAGGACATACCACATAGAAGACTTCTATGAGGTTTCATGGAAGATGATTAGCGGCTCTTGCCTCTAAATATTTGGTGGAGATTTATTTTTAAATTTCTTATTTTTTTAAAGATTAATGTTAAATTCTAGATATATGTATCAAAAAGGGAGGGGTAGTATTATTTATTGGTTTTATAAAATCCATATAGGACAATTTATATTAGTATGTAAGACAATATTTTTCAGAGTGCATGGTCAATGGTACCCAACACATCTCAATTATTGTAAGAAGTTACATTCAAGAGAGGTGTTCTAGAAAACTAAGCCTTCAAGCCAATTTTTTTGATTAAGTAGCAAACCTACTAGAGGATAGAGGCACAAGAGGCTGGAGGGAATTCAACGACCTCTCGTCATTCACTAGTGACGTGGTTGCATAATTGTTTTAGTGACAAAACTACTTGCACCTAATCAACTAAAGTCAAGGCTAACTTCCAATGGCAATGTCAATTTCCTATGGTGTTGAGGTATAGTGGTAGTGGTCAACAATAGTGGCTACAATTGAGAACACTGTAAATATTTCCTTATTAAATTTGAGAGGAGAATAGAGACATCTTTGATGATGTAAACAGTTGAATAGAAGAGTAGATGACTATAGAGATCCTTTGATTCCTAGACATTGTGAAAGTGTGGTAGGCTAGTGATGAGTCCACTAGAAGGAAAAGCTAGATGGAATCGTGTATGTAGGTGTCCATGTGCAACAAGATCTAGAGAGCAGTATGTAGACCTAAAAGTATGCATAGGCATACAATTATGTTTATAGTTCATATGATATACATTCTTCCCATGTTCGCACTAGAGGGGAGGTGTTAGGAGTTAATGTTCACATGGCTTAATTATTTGTGATAGGTTTGTTAGCACTAGAATATCATATAAAGGATAATATAATATTATTAGTTTTACGAGAGATTGTAGCTATATGAGTTATTAGAACAACTCATATTATTAGAGTGGATCCTAAAATGTAGGAGATTAAACTCCTATATAATTGTGTAATGAATGGAATGAGAATGAAATAAAATAGTAATACAATAATATTATTAAAGTGTCAAATTTTCTATCTACCTCATCCCAAATTCCAAACATCCTATTGGTTAAAGAGGGTTATTTAAAGGTTGGTAAAAAATGTAATATATATATATATATATATATATATCCCAATCTAATGATAGTCTAATAGAATTCTACAATTTCTTCAAGCAAGAACCTTGGACAACTTAATCCAAAAAAAATCAATTTAAACAACTGTAAACTATTTATCTATAGCAAAAGAGTATTCGCATTGTGTGTGTGTGAGTATATAAAATCATTAAATTTCCATCCAATCTATTCATGATAGCCTAATAGCATTCTAAAAAAAATTCAAGTAGGAACCCTCGATAAATTAATCTTAAAAAAATCAATTTAAACAACTGTAAACTATTTGTCTAAAGCAAAAGAGTATTCATATCGTATTTACAAAATTTGAAATAGCTCCAAAGACATAGGAATTTTGATTTTTAGCATTAGCTCTTAAAGTAATTATAGAATAAAACAACACACATGTTTAAACATAATTCAAAAATAACTTTAGATTCTAGTAAACACCCATGATAATTTTACAAAGTGTAACATTAATTATACAAACCATTTTTGTGGCTTAAATAATATAGATACATACAATTCAATAAGAAAGTATAAAGTAAAATGTAATAATCTTAATTCATAAACAACTACCAATTTTGTATAAAAAATACCCTTCATAACTCCAAAAACAAGTTCATGAAATGTTAATAAATCAGAAATAAGACCCCTTTGTGTTGGTTGTTCTGGTATTTTAATGTAGATGGAACTAAACTACATTGAAATTGTAGCAATGAATATAATAAATCAAATTAAAGTAAAATATAACAGTATATATCATATAGAATTCAATTAAAAAAAATAGAATGCAACACAATTTAATTCATAAACAACTACAAATTTTGTAAACGCAATACTCTCCTTAGCACCCTAAAACTAATCCATGAAATGCTCATTAAAACCTCGATAGGCTTGCAATTCAATTTTTTCTGACAACTGAACAATCAATTTGAAATTACCTTACAAAACTTCATTATTCTTTTGTTCAGACAAAGGCCACGCGATATGTTGAGAGCTTTGCAACAAAATCTAAGCATTTGAAAAATAAAAATGCCCTCCATTGTGACATCATATTTGTAATAAAGTGTTAATCTCATTCTCTCCCACTATTTTAGCTTCATTTTTCTTTGTTTATCTCTCTTTTCAGTATTTATAGTTTTTTGTTTTATAATTGGTATTTCAATTCCTTATTTTTTTGTTTTCAAGTCATCCAACTCCCTTTCGGTATCTTCCCCCACCATAATCTATTTTCCTGATTTCTTTTATTTTGATGAGCCAACATTTTTTGTTTCCACTTCTCCATTAGTCTCGATCTCCATGTGTTTTTTATTCTAAAACCCTATAAAATAGTTTACTATAGTTTGTAAAGGATCATTGAATTTTATGGTTTTCCATGAACTTCGTTTCAATTCTACACCAAAAAAATATAAAAATATCAATTTAGCATTCATTTTTTTCATTTATTAATTCAAATTGACACACAAAAAATGAACTTTGAATGTTTGGCATACATAAATAATGATGTTAATGGTTTCCTCTCATTTTCAGCAAAACAAATATCCAACTGATGAATTGTACTTGTCAACCGACCAAATCTTTGGCTACTCTTATTAGATATAATATATAACTCAATCTATGATATTGACAGTTGAAGTTAGTCCTTCCACTCTCAAAGAAATTTTTTACTTGTTGACAACTTCTGAAAGTAACAAAATGCATATTTTTCTTATTTGTTCTATCTAACCAAAAACAATTCTCAAAAAAAAAAAATCAGTGGCCAATAATTTTTGTTGCATATGCATAAAAATGTGTAAAATATTCAAACATTATTAATTCCAATTAAAAGATTTTTTTATAAAAATAAAGTGCATAAAAATAGTTTGGTGTGGTTTTCTAATTGCTATTATTTTTTAAAACATGTTTGTCAATAGGTTGTTCTCCAAATAGGCTTTGACCTACATCACTTTTGGTTGATTTTTGTTTCGTTGTTTTCATAGAGAGTTTATCTTTCTCTTCGACCAATTAGTCTTTCAATTTCAGTAATTGTTGTTCATTTTGTTTCATCTCTCTTTCCTATTTGAAAAAACAGGTCAAGAAAGCTTCTTGGATTAAAAAAAATTCATCAAATATTTTTTATCATAGTAAAAAATAAAAATTATTTGTTGTTTTTTGTTTTAGAGATATTGAATTGACTTTATATTTTGTTTTTGTTTTTTTATCTATTGTATATGCATGTATTTAAGATGTTTGAAATTAAAGTAAAATATTAAAAATTATAACAAAGTAAAATAATAAATGGATAAGAGATATAAAAGTAACACAATTAAATACATTCTTAATATAAAATGTGTATCACAAAATTAGAATATTTATCATATTTCATAATAATAATATTATAATTATATTTTTTCTTTTCTTTTCTATTTATGAAATATTTCATCCAAATAGTATTATGGATTATTGTTCACATCTTTTCATAGCTTTATAATTTAAAATAAATTTAAATTTTATCCATATACCAACCAAAAGGCCTACAGAATTGTTCTAAAAAGTGCAAATTTTCGTTTGTAATCCGATAGCTGAGGGTATAAGCACATCTATATGGACTTTTTTTTTCACGTTCAACTTCCATTTTTCTTCTTCTTCATGCTCAAATTCTATTTTTCCTCCTCAATGCTTTACTTCTATTTTTCTTTTTTCTTCTTTTATCTCTTTTTTGTTCAGCTTTATTTTTTCTCCGGTGATTAACAAATTGTTCGCATCACATCCGATTTTTTTCATATCTTACAAATAAAAAAAAAAACAAAATACAACTCTTCATATCCCTTTGAATTCTTACATTAATTATTTGTCTCTATCTTAGATATTTTATGTATTGATATTTTACCCATACCTAATTTTTAAATCAGCCCTCTCATCTGATTCTTGTAATAGTCCAATTGTCCTTCCAAAAAAAATCCAGATTGTTTTTCACTAAGGTCAACAAGGTTAAGTGGAAGTTGTATAATCTTTTGAAATACTTGTTTCTTAATTCCTGATAATTTTTGAATGACCTATTAATTTTGCTTTTTCCATATCTTTTAATTATATCCATTTTATGTCCGTCATTTTTGAATTCCTAACACCATGTTTATTTCACACACTAACAAAACAAATTTGATGGCTGATAAAATTTGTTCCGAATCTATAACTGTATTACAAATTTGGTATAAGACACATTATTTCAATTAATATACTGATCACTTTCAATATTTTTGCTAGAAAAAATAAAAAATTGCATTGTACATACCTGCAAAATAATAACTTTTTGACAACAGTCAAGATTACGAATAAAAACAATTATTTGTAGATTAATCTTAGATGTGGTACTCATTTTTAAATTGATGTGGGGTCTTGATTTTAGGATTTCAAAATAATTTTGTGACACACCATTAAAAACAAGAACAACAATATAGAGATCATTGCACATACCCACGAATAAACTTTGAAAACCATACAAAGACTTTTACCAATTTTTTTTTCAAAAAACTAAGATCTAATATCACTATTGATAATTTAACTTGTCTGTATGAGCTACGTAATTGGCTTTAAAATGTTCTTTGTTGATTTTGTGACACTTATAATATCATAACAAAAGTTGTTGGTAAATATGCATTTTTTGGTACTGCCCAATCACTAAACATATTTGATTTGCCCAAAATTTCTCATTATATCCAAGTAATTGTACATGTCAAAACCACTGCAACAAGGAACGAATAAATAATTTCAATCCATACAATTGTATTTATTTTTTCTCCAAGTATATCTTCAATAGGTGCTAAGTCATTGAAACCGAATCACAAGTCCTTTCAAATCTTTGGTGATCTCTACTACCATCCTGCTAATGATAATAAAAATAACCAAAGAGTTGGAAGGACTTATAACTATCTCTTCTTACAGTGGTTTGACATGTACAATTACATAGATATTATGAGAATTTTTGGACAAATCAAACATGTTTAATGAGTAGGTAGTACAAAAATATGTATCTTTACCCACAATTTTTGTTATAATATTATGGAGTGTCACAAAGTCAGTAATGGACATTTTAAAACCAATTAATACCAAGGTGATGAATTATATATCATACACTAGATCATATAAACAGGGTAAGTTATTAGAGAACAATGATATTAGATATTAGTTTTTTGAAAGAAAAAAAAATGGCAAAAAGCCATGTAAGATTTTCAAGGTCTATTTGTAGGTATGTGCAATGATTTTTATATTGTGCCTCTTCTTTTTTAATGGTGGGTCACAAAATTGTTTTCCAATCCTGAAATCAAGACCACCTTAATTCAAAAAATAGCCTCCACATCTAGAACTAATCTCCAAATAATTATTTTATTCATGATTTTGATTGTTATAAAAAAACTATTATTATGCTGATATGTACAATGTAATTTTTTATTTGTCTAACGAAAATATTTACTATGATTTGTTAGCCCCACAATTGTCCCACAATTGTCGTTGCACCAAAAGATCGCTGACCATTTGCCAACAATCTCCCCCTCAGCATTACCAGAGAGGATTCAAACCTGACTGATACCAATTGTTTTCCCCATGGTTGTCATTACACCAAAAGATCGACTTGTTAAACTAATGTTCGATAAAATCACCAGAGTTAACAGATCCACAGATTTTATACATCACCAATTTTATTTGTAATACAGTTATACATTTGGCACAGATTTTATCTGTCATCAATTTTGTATTGTCAGTATGTGAAATAAATGTGTTGTTGGAAAGTGAGAAAAAGTGATAGAAATGATTATAATTAAAAGATATGGAGAAAAAAAAAACTAATATGTCATTCGAAAATTATCAAGAACTAACAAACAAATATTCAAAAGATTATACAATATTCACTTGACCTTGTTAACTTTAGCGAAGAGCAATTTAAAAAAAATTTGGAAGGAAAATTGGGTATTTTACAAAAATCAGATAAGAGAGTTGATTCAGGATCAAGTATGGGAAAAATATCAAGACATTAAACATCTAAAACAGATAGGGATAAATAACTAATATAAGATTTCAAAGGGATATGAGGGATTGTTGTCTTTTGTTTTTAATTTTTATTTGTAAGATACTTAAAAAAATCAGATATGATGAGAAACATTTATTAATCACGGAGACAAAAAAAAATGAAGCTAAGTCAAAAAGAGAAATAAAAGATGGAGATAGAGAAATAGAAGTTGAACGTCGATGAAGAGAAATAGAATTTGAACATGGCGAAAAAAAAAAGAAGTTGAGCATGAAGAAAAGAAGATAAGTCCTTATAGATGTGCTTATACCCCCAGCTACCACATACGAATGTGCAACCCAAATTTTGCACTTTTTAAAACAAGTCTGCAGACTTTTTAGTTGGTATTTGGATAACATTTAAAATTGTTTTAAATTGCAAATCAATGAAAAGATGTAACTAATGATTCATAGTCCTATATCGATGGAAGATTTCATAAATAGAAAAGAAAAATATGTAATTAAAATATAATAAATATTCTCATTTTGTGATAAACGTTTTATATTAACAATATTTTTAATTTTATTACTTTTATCTCTGTTAACCATTTATTGTTTTAATTTATTATAATTTTTAATATTTTACCTGAATTTCATACATCTTAAAACACATGTATATACAATAGATCGAAAAAACAAAAGCAAAATATAGAGTCAACCCAATTCCATTGAACTATAAAACAATAAATAATTAATAATAAAACTTTTTTCTTACTATGATCAAGAATATTTGATGAACAATCTATTAATCCAAATAGCTACCATGACCAGTCTTCTCGAATAAGAAGGGAAGATGAAATAGAACAAATGGCAGGTACTAAAACTGAAAAACTACTTGGTCGAACAGAAAGAGAAGCTCCATAGCGGAGAGATGAAAGAGAATCAACCCTAAGTGATATAGGTTGAAGCATATATAGAGAACAACCTATTGGCAAACATGTTTTTTTTTTTTAGATAACAATTAAAAAACCACACCAACTTAATTTTATGCACATTCTTTTTTATTAAAAATATTTTTCATTAAAATTATAATGTTTGAATATTTTACACGTGTTTATATACAAGCAACACAAATTACTAACCATGGATTCTTTTACGAGAGTTGTTTTTACTTAGAATAGTAAAGGAGAACAAGATGTGTTTTGTTACTTTCAAAAGTTGTCAACAGGTAGCAAAAAATTTCCTCGAGAGTTGAAAGGCTATGGTATATATTATATCTAACAAGGGTAGCTAAGTATTTAGTTGGCTGGAAAGTACAGTTCATCAATTGGATTTTTTTTTTGTTAGGAATAAAAAAACAATGAACTTCATTATTTAAGTATGTCAAATTTCCATAGTTTATTTTTTTGTGTCAATTTACATCGATAAATGAAAAAATAAATATAATTTTTAATTTTTTTTAATTTTTATTTGGATTTATAAATTGAATGAAGTTGGTGGTATGATAACCATAAATTCAATAATTCTTCTCTGCAAATGATATTAAACTATTATATAGGGCTTGAAAATAAAAAGCACATGAAGAATACTAGAGCTAGTAAAAATAGTGGAAATAAAAGACGTAAGACCATGAGAAGAAAAGAAATCAGGAAAAAATATTATGTTGGGGAAAATACTAAAAAGGACTTAAATGACTTGAAAAAATAAATAAAAAATTGAAATACCAGATTATAAAACAACAAAATATAAATAAAGAAAAGAGAGGAAAGAAAAATGAAACTAATACGATAGGAGAGAATGAGGTCAACACTTTACAAATATGATATCACAATAGAGGGCATCTTGATTTTTCCAAAGCTTAGATTTTATTGCAAAACTGGAATATCTCAAGAATAATATGAGGTCAACACTTTACAAATATGATATCACAATAGAGGGCATCTTGATTTTTCAAAAGCTTAGATTTTATTGTAGAACTGGAATATCTCGTGGCCTTTGTTTGAACAAAAGAATAATGAACATTAGTGAGGTAATTTTAGATTTATTCTTCAGTTTTAATTTTTTTTGAATTGCTAGTCTATCAAGGTTTCAATTAGCATTTCAAGATCTAGTTTTAATGTGTCATGGAAAATATTATTTTACAAAATTTATAGTTGTTTATGAATTAGATTGTTGTGGTGTACTCTAAATTTTTAATTGAATTGTATGTGTTATATACTGTTTTATTTTATTTTAATTTGACTTATTGTATATCATGCTACAACTTTAATGCAACTTAGTTCCAACCACATTAAAATGCTAGAACAACTAACATAGAGGGGCCCAATTTCTAATTTATTACCATTTCATTAGTATTGAGATTATGGACGGTATTATTTTTACAAAATTTGTAGTTTTTTATGAAATAAGATTGTTACATTTTACTTTATACTTTCTAATTGTATGTATCTATATTATTTAAGCCAAAACAAATGTTATAATTAATATTACAATTTGTCAAATTGTGATGAGTGTTTACTAGAATCTAGAATAGTTGTTGAATAGAGTTTAAACACTAGTGTTGTTTTATACCATAATTGCTTTGAGAGTTAATGCTAAAAATTAAAATATGTATGTCTTAGAAGTCATTACAAGTTTTGTAAATACTATGTGAATACTCTTTTGCTAAATAGAAATAATTTATAGCTATTTAAAATGATTTTTTTAAGAATAATTTGTATAAGGTTCATATATGAAGAAATTGTAGAATGATATTAAACTGCCATGAATAGACTGAATATAAATCTAATGATTATATGTATTACATTTTGTACCAACCTTTAAAAAAATAACTTTAACTAACAAGAAACCAAATATTCCCTACCAAAATATGTCATATGACAATTTTATATCATGAAAAAAATCTCTAAAATTATATATTTTATAGTATAATATGTTAGTTTCATTTGATTTAACAATCAATGGATTTTTTTTAAAGAATAGGTTTTATCATTTTTTTTATTATGAAGATGATAAATAAATAAGTTATCATCTCTGTCAATAGTGGCATGGTGTGATGGTTAAGTTGTGTTGTTATTCTTGCCATCAAATTTCAAACCCCATTGGGGTGTAATTCTTGAGAATTTATATTGGTGATGAGGTCCCCTATTTGTGGCCTCACTGGTACATAACAATGGATCAAAAGTGTTTACCCCTCTCAATAAATTTTTTTTTCTTATGTTTTAAAAAAAAGTAAAAAGGATGTGCAGTTGTAAAAATGACCCTTGAATTTTTAGTTTGCAAATTAAAATTGAGGATTGATATTTAGCTTTCTCACTTAGTTATTGCATATTAACTATGATTGTTACTCGTAGGAAGATTGTAAACGTAGTGTCAATTATGAAGTAGTTTACAAGGTGGTTGTAGAATGACCATCAACAAAGGGATGTGCACTAGATGCAAGACACCATTGAAGAGAAGGTGTGGTATTATGAACATTGTTGGAAAAATGGAAGAGATGTATGAAATGAAGAAGACTATGCAAAAAAATGGAAAAAATTGAGTAAGATTGTTAAGGAAACCCTAACCCAGGGCAAGGGAGAGTGATTATGAACATGAAGTGAATTTTGTGAATTAAGGTGAAAGTGATGAAGATAAGGAATAAAGGTCGATGAGAGAAATATTGTGAACCAATAAGAGGACTAGAGTAGATACTCCTAATTATTTTAGATATTCAAACTCTAGAGAGTTGATACATCAGATAACATATTTAGAAGAAAAATTTGAGCATGAGGATAATGTTGATCTAGATAGGGTAAAATTTGTAAAGATCAAGTTGAAAGGCCATGCTACTATATGGTACAAGGAAGGCCAATTAGAAAGGAATAGGAAAGGTAAACCAAGAATTCTAAAGTGGGATAGAGAAGCTAAAATCTAAGTTCATTCTAAAAAATTATGAATTAGAGGTGTTAAAATAATTGAATAATCTAAGGAAGATAAAGATGTCTAAAATCATACACGAAATAGTTCTATAGGCAAGAAATTTAGTTTGGACATCATGAGGAAGGAGTTGAGAAAGTGGAAAAAGAGAAATGGTTTTAGTAAAGCTATTAGATAGGAGATGCTTGTGTGGAACATCTAGACAACGATAGAGGTTTACCTAGTGACACTCACCATAGAGGGGAAATCAAATCAGAGGTAGAAAGAGATACCAAATACTCAAGGGTGTAGGTAAAATTGGTGTACTTCCATTAAGGAAATGAGGTGAATATATAGGATAAATAAACAAACTAAATTCCAATTTTTGGAGGGAAAAGTTTGTTCAAATTTCTCAATAAAGTGGAGGTTGTAAGGAAAGCAAGGGTACAGAAGCAACTTTCCTAACATCAAAACCATAGGGGAGGGTGGTGTCATAATAGTGGTTTACAATTCCCAAGAAGAACGAATTTTAGCTGAAATCATATATTTTTAGAAAATATAATGATTTAAGCCTTAAAAAGTTCCATTTTGAGGATTCCAACTGAAGAGGGTTTGATCAAATCACCTTAGATCAAACCCCCTTGGATAGAACCTCACTAGTTTTAAACCATACCTATAAATGCGTCTCCTTTACACCAATCAAAATGCTGATAAAAAATCACTTTTGATTTAGATTTTGGGGGATCAAATGAATTCATTTAAAATTTATTTCAAATGATTATGGTATTCCTCAGAACAAGCTATCCAATGAATATAATTTTAATATGTTTTGGTTTTGTTATGTATTTTTTTAAGTTTTATTAAACATAGGTTTTTCATCGAAAATGAATTTCTTTGTTCTTCACATGTGGAAAAATAGAATATTATCAAAAAAAATTTGAAAAATATGAGTGCACTAGATATTGAAGTCCTTGATCCAAAAAAAAAATTAAATTAAATTTTGGCGATACAAAAAAAGTTACAGCGTTATATAGTTCGCATTCTGAATTGTAATTGTTGACTTTGAAACTTGATTAAAGAAAAATATTCAATAAAAAACTATCTAACCAAGTGGAAGAACTAGATATCAGAGTTACAAATATAAATTTGAAAGAATTAGAATTTTATCCTTCATGGAAAAAAAGTTATGCGTTATACGATTGCGTCACTTTTTAAAATGTTGTTTTGAAAAAATCTATTTTCGTGGGAGATGGAAAAAGAAGTGCAATTTGATTCCAAAAATTTTGAAAAAAATATTTTTAGAATCTACAAACAAAATTTTATGAGACTCTAGTTTGCACCATCTTCAAATTCCTCACAGTTTAGCCGCTATAGGTGCCCGAATGTGAAGATTTAGTTAAAAATAATAATTTCAGTGTCTAGTTTGGCCAAAAATTGTAAACCACTATTATGGGATCACCCGAGAGAATGTATACAATACTTTTAATTTTCAAATTAACATCCAATTAAGACACACATGAAAGATTTACAGAAACAGAGAAGATACTCAAAGACAATGAACAATAGATTTACGTGGGAAACCCTTTTGGGAAAAAACCCACCACACCAAGCTAAATCTCTTTGTATTATAGTAACAACAATTACATACAATCAGAGATACAAATCTCTGGTATTATTTCATAGTAGCTTCATTTACTGTTCATCCAGTTATAGAAAAATCCTCTCGACAATTCGATTCACTCTCCTTATCTCCAAATCAGAATTGATCTCTTTAAATCTTATCTCATTCTAATTTTTATCTTCTGTGCATCCTTATCTGCCATTTCCCATCGTAGAAAGTTTCCTCTCGAGCAATTGATTTTTCCCTGCATGTTGTTCAGCTCCAACGTCGCAACAATTGCAAAAATCTAACTACCACCCATCTGAAATCGCTTCCTCTGATTCATTCACGAGACTCCACATAGGATAGTCAAACTGGTCAAGGGCGTTCAACTTTGTTGGCATATCGGTGAGACACTAACAGTGTCTCCCTGATGCCACAAAGTCTTCATATCGATATCGACACGAGTCTCAACAGTCATCAAGACATTATTACTAACTCCATGAGTCATACTGAATCCATCAATATCCATTTGATTCCTATCGGCAAGATTCATACTGATGCTCACAAGTCACAGTGACCTCAGCTTACCTTTCAGTAAGACTATCATTCTTCGGCGAGACCACATAGTGATCTCTTAAGTCACACCGAAGAGCCATACTTGTCGGCAAGACATTATCTTTGCCAAGACCTCACAACGAGTGCATGAGTCACACTGAGCACTACATTCACCAGTCAACAAGACTTATGTCTTTTGCTAAGACCACATACTGAGCACCCATGTCTTGTTGAGTCGGAAAGACATTTGACTTCGCCAAGACGTTTCACCAGGCGCTCTTGTCACACCGAAGACTATCGGTGAGACACTCCAAGTCGCTAAGACATTTCACCAGGGTCTTTTGTCTCCACGAAAGAACCAAAAGAATACTCCTGTCGGTGTGACCTAGCTTCATTGCTGAGACATCTCCCCACAACCTTTATGTTACCCCGATAGTTATACATCAGTCAGCGAGACTCACATCATTCGCTAGGACCTCTCCCCGACACCCATGAGTTAGCTCGATAAGATCAAACAGTCGCCCAAAGATATCCATTCACCAAAAGGTCACGTTGAACATAGAAAGTCATAGTGATAGACTTGTCGGCAAGACATCAACCCTGTCACAGTGATATGAACATTTCAAGAGCTTCAAGATAGTTAGTCGGCCAGACATTCATGATGTCACACCGACTTTTCCTTTCAGGAGTTCCATGTCAGTAAGGATTGAGGCACATATTCCAACAAAGGTAGTTAGGAGTTAGTTTCTACTTAAACCCGACTTATCAATAAAAATAATAAAATTAAATCTACTTAAGCAAGGTTGACAACAAGAATGAGGTCTAGAGTGGAAGAATGCAAATATGAAAATGGAGTTTTCATATGGATATTGATATGTATATTGCTATGAAGTGAGACAAAAATGTAAAATTCCATAAGTCGAGACTTAACAAGTGTGAATTTGACTCTTCCTAGATAGGCTAATATCTAGTTTTCTAATTTTCAATTTCTACTTAAACCCTAGTGTGCAGATATTACTTTTTGAGTTTATTTATGCATGAACAACAGAACATAATGCAACCAAACAAAAGGTAAACTTTTAGCAAATCACAACAAGATTAAACCATCAACATAGTTCAATTAAAACCATCAATATGAGCCAATAAATTTTTGATATTCAACCTCCAATCTATTGCTAAAATATGACTATAAATTACAAATGAAATTGGTCCTCAAACATGTGCCACAGTATGCATAAACCCCAATAATGCAAATACCAAAATATCCATACCTAGGCAAAGTTGCTCCAGCCAAAAACATGCTACTAAATGATGAAGAAACAACTCTAAAACCCTACCAAGGGGTGTGTTGGCCTGCTAGACTAATGTTAGGGCTTTCCCACCCTAGAAAATCTAAAATAGAACCTCCAACTTGTGCAATTTTCCCCTTCAATCAATCTCTAAATGCAAATGCAAAATTGAAAATGAAAACTAGCAATTATCTCCATTGAAGCACATAGGAACCTCTGTCATGAATTTCTCCCTTGAAGAGACTAGGTTTTTTTCCAACTTCTCCTTAATGCAATAGGGTGTTCATTACAAAATGTATACTACTCAAAAGTGAAAAAAAAACAATAGAAAAGCAATTCCCAATATGATGTGAAATGCTTCAAAAGCTCTTGTATTTATGCATGTTTCCCTCTATGCCAATCGAAATAGGAAAAAATGCTATTAATTTCTTATTTTTTCCCCATCTCAAGGCTGATCTAAGAAGAATTATAAATTTTTTATTGTGTTTCTTCACAAGCCTATCCTACTTTTAATTAACTTGAGCCAACCTAGGAAAAAAGATTAAAAGAGGATACATTATAATCCCCCATTCTCAATATTTCTTGTCCAAAAGCAATGACAAATATGCATCCTATAGAATAACATCAAATGAAAAGTATCTCCATCCAATCAAATGTCTCGTGATCATACAACTCATCAACCAATGGTTGCCTCTCCCAAGAATAATATGAAGAATGTGTACTCTGAAACACAACAATAAGTCTTCAAGCTTATGCTACTCCACTTTGTCAAATTCATCATCATCACTCCATAAGTTGTGATGAAAATCATCAAGATCCAAAGGAAATGATGTGTCAAGCATGCCACCACTTGGATCCCAAATCACCATGTCCCTACATCCATCAAGCGTTAGAAAATGGAATTATTTCAACATACCAAAAACACAAATCTGCCCTCCAACTCCTATAGATCCCCAATGGATGTGAGGAATACCCAACATAGGTACAAGAAAATGTATAACAACTCCTCCTAAGTTGATGATATGGAACATAACAACAACCTCATGATTGAAAATTAGACCCAAGTGAGTGCAAATACCATTTCCAATGTCATACAATGATAAGTGTTTCATCCATGTACCATCCTCCAATGATGAAGAGATGATCCAAACCTCTCCAAGACACCCAAAAAATCACTGGCCACAAAGTATCCTAGAGGATTTCCATGTGCAATAAGGTAGAACAACCATCCCTCATCAAAGGATGGAGTGGAACCCCATAAAATACTACTAGAACACTTTTTCCATCATGATCACTTTCATACACTACATCATAGTCCAGCAGAAACACAAACACTAGAGGTTCAACATAAAATAGCATAGCAATACCTCCATACCTAGTATCATAGTTCAATTGAAGCTTCATTCCTCCAAGTGTATGCCATACAAATGCAAGTGTATAGAACACCTACATGCTCTACAAAAGAGACATCAACATAATGAGAATCATTACAATCAAACTCTTTAAGTGCTCCATGAATAATCAAAGACCAAACCAACTCTACATCACCCATATCTCCATCTACATATGAAGGCATGATACTAGTGGTTGATCCACTAAGTGTGTGCTCCATCATGCCATCCAAGTGTACAATGTGAGCATTCAAATGGCTCTCTAAAAGAGGTGACACCAAATCCTCAAGAAGAAAGCTATGTGAACAAACAAAGAATTTTGAATCATACCTCAAACTTGATTGCTCCACTTTCTTAGCCTCCATATAAAGCCCATTCCTCATGTGCCACATGCTTTGAATATTTTTTTCCTCTTTCATGTCACTGCATATCAAATCATACATCTTGTGCCTTAGACAATCTATAAAACCTTCATGTTTGACTCTCCATGGAGTGCCAACAATAGGAGAAGTCTTCCCACTCATATTCTCATGTGTAAGGGCTACCATCATTTGATTATGAAAAAGTGAAGGATCGTCGTACCAAATCAAAAAATGAGAATAGTTGTCATACCTTTTTATAGTCCCTTCAATCACCTCAAAATTCTTGTTCCTCATTGTTGCATGTTCTCCAACAAGTGTAACTCATAAGCCTTAAGATTGATTCTCTTGGTTGTCATAACATGAGAATATGAAGATAACAGACACCTGTTGTACATCAAAAAATCAATCCTTACCTCATGCTCTATTGTGGTGTCTTCCTCAATCGAAATCATCTCTCCTTCCATGAATGGGTGCTCATTCATTAGGGAAAGTCCAAGGGACGTCTTCAACCAAAAATCAAGTGTACCATGTGTCACCAATTTTGTCCCATTATTGCAAGTTGAATTTTCATATGTGTGTGTGTCTTCTACCTTCATGACTTTATCATAAGACCCTTCAAGTCCTTCCTCCATGTCTCCATTTTTTTCCATCTTCATGTTGTATTGCTTTTCATTGGATGAGGCTGACATAGAAGTGTGAAATTCTATTGTGTATGATGAAGAATGTGCCATGCTCAACTCCTCACCAATCTTCTCTACCTCATCCTCTTTTCTTCTCAAGGAATCAAAATATATCTCACCAATTGTGAGGAGACAATCTCTATCAGCAAGTAAGTGTAGGTAGTTTGACTTTACTACCACCAAATCCTCCTTGAGTTCGTGCAAGTCATCAAGAGATATACCTTCTTCGAAATCTCCATGATTCCCTAGAGCCTTCAAACACAAACCTATCATCATCTTATGAACATGGTCAAATTGAGCTTGGGTTGCCATTATCTTACCATCAATTTTCCTTCCAAGTGATGTGACTTATGAGACCCATCAGCTCCATACGAAATTTTTGTTTCGTCTACATAAAATAGAACCTCCAAATCAACTTCCTTCATGGCCTCTTCTTTTTTACATTCATGTGTGGAAACTAGGTCATCATCATGTTTCATCAAAGGATCTCTATCAAAATAATGAGTAGTCTTCTACATCATGATCTTCCTTATTCGTTGATCTAGAAAGATTGTGCACAATTATAACCCCCTTAACCTCCAAGTGGTCCTCTATATCTTCCAATGTTAAATCAATCTTATCCAATTCACTTGATTCACTACATACTGAAATTTCCAAATTGCCATCATATGTATGAACAACATCCATCTCAAAGACACTCAAACCACAATTTGATTTCTTGCCAAAATGAAGTAAAGGATCTAGAAGCAATGCTAGGATCAATTAATGAAACACCACAAGAAGCCATACCTTCATGTAACTGATCGAACATGGTTTATTTGATAATCTTCATGGCAATATTTTCTTCAATCTTCATGTCCTCATTTGTAATTTCAATAACTGAATCTCCTTTGTCCTTGTCCTCATAGTGCTAAATTCAACCTTTGAACATGTCTTTTTTAGGGTTGCATACTGACTTATTTTTGTCCTCCTCATAAGTACTTGTAGGCTACAAGTCATACATAAGTACTTTTTCATCTCTAACCTTTTCTCATTGATAGCTTCTGATTTTTCTAGGTCATTCCTCAATTTTCTAAGTGTAGCCATTAGCTATTGTTGAAAATTTTGTAGCACTTGTGAAAAGCCTTCACATGGTTGATCATGCTTCTTTGGTTTCCTCTTTTGTTTGCTTTTATCCATCCAATACTCCACATAGCAACCAAGGGAGAGATTATTTCTACCCTCCTGTGGAAGTATATTGCACGCATCATAGGAAACCATTATATGATCAATAACATGTTTTTCCATGAATCCAAACTTTCTAAATCACATACCCAACAAGCTAGCAAGATCAAGGCTCTGATACCACTAAAATATCCGAAACAGTATTATGCAAAAAAAAAAAAAATCAATTTCCACTTAAACCCTAGTGTGCAAATATAATTTTCTGAGTTTAGTTATGCATGAACAATAGTACATAATGCAACCAAACAAAAGGTTAACTTGTAGCAGATCACAACAATACTAAACCATCAACATAGTTTGATTAAAACCATCAATATGAGCCAATAAATTTCAGATATTCAACCTCCAGTCTGCTGCTAAAATATGGATGAAAATTGCAAATAAAATTGGGGTTCAAACATGCATCACAACATGTCGAAACCCCAATAATGCAAATGCCAAAATATCCTAGCTGGCAGAAGTTGCTCCAGCCACAAACATGCAACTAAATGATGAAGAAACAACTCTAAAACCCTACCAAGGGGTGTGCTAGCTTGTTGGACTGATGTTAGGGCTTTGCCACCCCAGAAAATCTGAAGTAGAACCTCCAACTTGCATAATTCAACTCTTCAATTAGATCTCTAAATGCATATGCAAAACTGAACATGAAAACTAACAATTATCTCCATTAACTTACATAGGAAACTTCGTCATGAAGTTATCCCTTGAAGAAGCTAGGGTTTTGTCCAACTTATCCTTAATGTAATAGTGTTTTTGTCCTAAAGCATATGTTGCCCAAAAGTGAAAACCAAAACAATAGAAAAGAAATTCCCAATATGATGTGAAATGATTCACAAGATCTTGTATTTATACATGTGTCCCTCCTCTATGATGGCCGAACTAGGAAAAATTGCTATTAATTTCTTATTTTTTCCCCATCTCAAGGCCGACCTATGAAGAAATATAAATGTGAAATATTGTTTTTCATCACAAGCCTGACCTGCTTTTCCTTAACTTGAGCCAACCTAGGAAAATTGATTAAAAGAGGGGACATTACACAAACCCCAAGTTTTAAGCATTTTAAAAGTAGAGTTTTGTTGTTCCCAATTAGTGAGATCCATATTTTTACAAAACAAAATTGTAAATTGTGCTCCAAAGAGGAAAAATTGCTAGCAATTCCCCACAAGTGAGAGGAGTACAAAATGTGAGCTTACCTTAATGGATTTCGAAAAATGGCAAGCTTGGAGCTTTTACAGTAATTCCCTTGTTTACTTCCCCACAGCTAATTGATTTTGGTGTTTTCCAAATTCCTCAATCTAGTTGTTTCTTGTAGAAGAACCAATTCAATTCTGCATTCCTTAACATTGCTTTGTAATTGGTGTTGCTTACTTGAGGCAACTAGGCCCCTTATACTAGATGACATATAATCATTATTGAGTAATGTTGGTTATGGTCTCTCTAAAACCTCCTCCTTATCATTGGTTATAATCTTCGGTGTCCAGATTTGTATAGCCTTTGTATTTCTAGGACTTTCTATATCGGATTCTTGAACATGGTCAATGTCAATTTCAATTTTTTTGAGTTGCATGGTGCTTTTTATCCCCTTTGATTGGAATTGTCCTAAGCATTAGGGTCAAATTTATTTCTTGTGCTTTCAATTTTTTTGTGTCCTTTGTGCCTTGATTAATCCTTCAAGGAGATCTAATTGTTGGTGGCTTTGAGTATTTTGCACTGGTTCAACTTCATTCTCTATCTCAATTGAGTTTCCCCTTTATTATTTTTCCTACCAATGTGTCCAAATTAGTAAAAAGATTCACTATAGAGATATGAGTATTCATTCTATTTTTCCCTCATTAACCTTTCTAACTTAAGCCCTACTAAACATGTCCTCTACAATCTATGGTCGGGTTATCTTCTCATTGGTTGGTGATAGTTTCAAGTTACAACATATCTTACTTTGGGCTTGAGTTGTGTTGTTGGATAGATTTTGTCGAGCCGATGGGCACACTTTTACTAGATGGCCATGTTCATGGCACCTCCAGCATAGGAAAGGAATTCAATGGTTGCTACCATCATATTCCATCCAATTCAAGAAATATCCCATTCAGGAGTGGATACTTCAAATTTGGATAAATAGAGATTATGCATTGTTTGGGACTTCTAGATTTCATTTTATCTTAGAGAATGTGATTCTCTCATGGTTGCTCCTAGTTTTTGGAGTGCTTGCTCCTGCCAGCGTCTTCTAGGAAGAAGTAATCAAAACCAAACAAAAATTGTGCTTGGTAGATCCTCAGTTGGATTGAAGAAACAAACCAGTGTTTCATGAGGAGACCAGATTTGTTTAGAGTCATGTTCCTCCTTGAAAATTTTTCTCTTTTCTTGTTTCAATGTGAACACTACGGGTATGTCCAGGATCATCATGGAAAAAACAGGCCTTTAAGTGGCAAAAAAATTAGAGTTAGGCAACTTGATGTAAAAATTTGAATAAGTTATCTATATTATTTCAAAAATATGTAAGAATAGAATATATAGAAAATTGAATGTAGTTTCCAAACTACTATGTTTATTTTTATTTTAAAAAAATCCATTTGGTGAAAATTTGAAATTTCAATGCAGTAGTAGTTAAATTTCAAGGAAAAAATAAGTAGGTGTCTGTCTGACCACCCTAACCACAATAAAATGATGACATTTTTTTATAAGATTTTAGACATAAGTAGAGGACTCATGTTCTGATGTGATGCATATATTTTTATAATTATTTTCTAGGTAAATAATTAATTATGAATTTTATATTACAACTTTTAAAAAATATAAAAAATCGTATGTCTGACCGCCTTAACTTGGTCAAAACTTCATGAAATTCAATTTTTCTTTTTTTAATCCTATAGTATGCAAAGCATAGAATGTGATGCATGTTTTGGATTCAAAAAATGTGATACTATTCGAAAGCTATAGATGTTTTTCAATTAGCCTATCAATCAACACTTTAGTCATAATTCAAATAGCAAATGAATAATAATAATTTATTAAATTCAAAGGAAAGCATAATTTATATTGTTGGAAAGCTGAGGATCTCCTTTAAAAACCCTTTTCATTTCATCAATTTTGGGTAAGAAAAAAGTTGTCAGCCACATACCCTACAAATACCCATCATATTGCCACTTTTTGGCCCATCATGATCCTGCACATACCCCTATAATGAAGTATTCCTTGAGCATGATCAACATTTCCATTGTACCTAGAAGGAATCCAAATCTTGAGTGTTTTGGGTTCCTAGTAATGCCCCTATAAATTGTTGTATCAAGAATATTTCCAACAACATCCATAGTCAATGTTCAATACCTTCAAAAGAAAAGTTGATTTTTTGAGGATTTACCACTTTTAGGAAGCAACCATTCTCCTTTCTCACTAGGAAATTTGGGTGCTAAGTTATTGGTTCACTATGAATTAATTCAAGTCCAATCTATCTCAGATATGGGTTTGGATTCAATCTGCCCTAAGGGGCGCCTAGGGTCCTACCTTTCGTCTATGGGTCTATCTATGACAAACCCAAGTGTACCCACAACAAATTTGGCTAGGACCAATGCCCAAGCGACAAATTTTACCAATTTTTGACTTTTTTTTACTTCTATTTTTCACTAAAAGAAAAATTTCAATGTAGTTTCCCCTCCTAGCCTCTAAGCTGTGGATATAACCTTTAACCTATTCCAAAGTTCATGTAGGCTAAACGATGTTGGTAAGGGAACTCAATTCCAATCCTTTTGTGGAGGTTTTCAGAGTTTTGGTGGACTTTATATTTTTAGCAGGGGGCCAATCCAGTACTTACTGCTTATAGTAAATCATTTTGCATATCAATTTCATACCAGTTTGAGTTTTCAGTGTTTCTTACTATTAATTACTTGCTAAAAATTATATGTCTATCTTTGGAAAGTTGGTCCAGGTTAGGCTACTTTCAAGAGTGTCATTTTAGTTTGGCATTGGGTTGTTAAGGTCTGATTATTTTATTGCTTATTTTTCCTCAATTGTAATATTTTAATAAAGTTATTTTATAAGTTTATATTGAGGGTCTGAAGGGACATAAAATTGTACCTTGGTGCCTATTACTATCACTTCAAATTGTTTTTTAAGCAACAAAATCACATTTGAAGGTTGGATGAGGGGGATGCCTAATTAGAGTTATATGAAGTTTAGAATGAATTTAAAAATAAAATTCAAGGCAAAAGGGTGTGGTTTTTAGAGGGAAAAGTGGAGTTTCAAACCTAAGCTGCCCTAATTCCTCATTGAGCATATATTATCTCATTTTGTGCCTCATTTGGTTATGTTGAAAGTGGATGCATAACAAGATGTTGTTGGTTTTACACTAGAGGTCTATAGTTCGTTGTTGAGGATGAAAACCCTCTACATTTGGAAGCTGGGTTCGGTAGTAAAACACCTACCCTAGCTGGTTGGGATGTGGTTCCATTTAGGGATCACTTCAGAGCTTTAATATTTTCAGTTTTCAGTCAAGAAATATGAAAATATTTGAGTATTTTTTAGGTTTGTTATTTGGATTTTGGCTTGTGGAAGCATAGATTTTCAATTTTGGTGTGATTTTGAGGTGATTTTGAGGTGGTTTCAGAGGTTTCTAGGTAGTTTCATAATAGGTACTGAACCTAGTAATATGATCATAACTTTTAAATGGCTTGAGTTTTCATTATGGGATGTTTCCTATTGATTCTCCTTATAAAGGCACCTTCAAGCATGTATTCACATGATTTTTTGAGCAATCATTGATTTTATAAAATAAATCACCCTTTTAAACCAGTCACCTAGTTTGAGGGTTAATTCTAGTGTTTCAATCTGCCAAGATGAGTTTGGGTTGTTGCCAATGTTGGGGACTGTATTAGTGAAGATTGGCACTAAGATCACATTAGGGTTGTTGGGACTTTCCTTAGAAGAATACGTTGCAAAATGGAAGAGTATATCTTGCTATTTGGTCCTTCTTAAACTAGGTCTTTTTTTTTTTTGAGTTGTAATGAGCTTGTAAAGACTAAAAATAATTCTATTGTAATTTCTGAGTAATACAAATATGAAAGTACTCATTGCAAGCTAGATATTCTATGTTATTTTCGGTATTTTTTTATCAATTCATTTGGAATTTTGAGCTCATCAATGGCACATGAAATACCAAGCAAACATCATCAAATCTATTCAAATAGCAAAAAAAAAATAGGGGCTCTTATTACAATGGCATCAGAGTGTATTTTATCTTGCCAACCAGTTGGTACACAAAATTCATGAGCATTAGTGACAAAGAAAGGAGACATTAGGAAAGGTTAGGAAGGAGGAAGGTTGTTGGGAACATTGTGTAATGATTGCCCCTTTTTTTTGTTTCTGCTTTGTTGATTTGTGTTTGTTTGATGGTGTTTGATTGTTTGTTTTTCCAATTCCATTCAATGTTTTGCATACATGATATGATAATAACAAGAAGTACAAAAACTAACATGAAATAACCATGCTTGGAAATGGAAACTTTCAGATTTAATACTTTGAAAGTGCAACAAAAAATTTTAGTCTTTACCAACACTTTACAACTTCAATCTTTAACAACAATTTACAACTCTCAGACTTGTTTCTTTTAGAATATAACAGCAATAAAGGACTCCAACTTGCACGAACTTCACCAATGACAGTAACCATCAACCCCTTGCATTTTTAGTTCCCAAACTACTCTAACAGACCCACACATTGGCAATGGCAATCCTCAACTCAACAAGACTTAAATTTGGAAATGAACCCCAAATAGGGCGCCTCCATGAATAGGGTAGTCTACTCTAATAGTTTAGTTTTTTGCCAATAAATTCAAGTGAATAAATCATCTTGGGCACCTTGATAAGGAGCTTCTTTTGAACCAACACCGAGAATGAAAGCCCTAATCGTTAAAGAGTTTTGTCCAAAAAACAAGTTTGGACCCTGATATGAAATGCTCAAAAAACATTGATAATCACTTCAAACCACTCAAAAACAATAAAAAATGAGGCCACGCCTCCACAAGCCAAAACCCAAATACCAATCCTGAAAAGTACTTGAATATATTCATGATTTTTAATTGAAACTGCAAACAATGAAGCCCCAAAGTGACCCTTGGGTGGAATCACACCTCAACTAGCTAGGGTAGGTCTTGCACTACCAAAACGAGCCCCTAAATGAAGAGGGTTTTTTTCCTCAATACTAAATTATAGAACCATAGAATAATTCCAACGACTCTTGTTATGCATCTGTAAATGTCCCCTTTCTAAATAACCATAATTCTTTCCTTGGTTTTCTGAAGATATCCTCTTCTAATGGTTTGGGTTTCAGACTATAATATTTTCTTCTTTTCCTAATCAATCATGGGGTAAAAACATTAATAAATCTATTCATTCTCTTATCAAATAATCAAAATTACTAGTAAGGCTCAATATTTGCTGCAAGCACCCTTACTGTATTATATAATACATTTCATATAAATATATATATACAATAATGTCAATGGAGCAATATTTCTAATTTTGATTGACTCTAATGTATGTCAACGCGCTACCATGGTGGAGCCGTGATTTTCCTGGGATCATTTGAATGAACTACATTAAAAGAGCGGAAACCCTAATGTAGGAATCCAAGGATGAGACATAAAGCAACTGGAGCGGCCACTTTGGTGTATATTTGAGCTTCCAGCTACACTACAGAAACAAGATTTTGTCCATTAACTCAAAGAGAGCCGAGCAATATGAAATTTTACATATGAGTGTTAGCAACTGGGAATTTGTGCTATAAAAGGAAGAATTTGTGAGCGGATAAAACTTCGAATCAGTGGGCTACTTCCTCTGCAAGTGTCTTCGGCTTCACTATGTTGTTCATATAATGGGTGATTTGCAGCATCAGTTCATATTTAGAGGGCATGTAGAGGCACACAATCCAGTGGTAGGGGTTAAATCTGATTCATGGATCCCTCAATGGGTGTTCCAGAACAAGAAATTGGTTGATGTTTGCAGACCTAAAGGGGGTCGTGATCAATAGAAGGTTCCCACAATGGGAAAAATTGTAAATCCTTTGCATTTTCAGAGTGTTTCTTGTAGAAAACAAAATTTCTAGGGTGATTTGTGGCATCAGCCCATGGTCAGAGGGCATTTGGAAGCACACCATCCAGTGGTAGAGGTTAAATCTGAGTCTTGGATTCCTCAATGGGTGTTCCAGAACAAGAAATGGGTTGATGTTCACAGACCTAAAGGGGTTTTGGGAGATTTTAAAGGGATTATTCCTCCCCCTAAGGATGCTAAGATGATTGGTGGGGAGAAGCAGAACAAGTAATTTCTATTTTTTTTCCCCACATCAAAGGAGGATTCTTGCCTACCCTTCACAGGTAGATTGGAGAATTCAAAGAAATGCTCGAACCCCTCTAACCCTAGGGAAAAGGGAGTTCTGGGATGGGGATAGAAACAATGAAAAATCTCAAGCTCAGTTGGGAATAAACCCTAACATGATTCCTATCTTCCCCACAACAAGGGAAGGTAGACCCTTTAATCCCCCATTATCGAAGAAATCCTTGTCAGGACTTCATTGGGATATCTTCAGGAGGAGAGAAAGAATCCTTATAGTAGAGGAGGGAAAGAGCAATCTTTAGATCCAAAATATCAGATGGAAGGACCTTCACAACAATAGCCTAGTTGAAAAAATTCTCAGAGCACACATCTATAACATATCAAAAAAAAAGAGGGGATCTTATATGGAAGCAGAAAGAGATAAAGTAAGACCCACAGCCCAGAGATATAGGGGTGAGATTAGAGCAAGCAGAGAACCAAGGGATTCAGGGAGAGATTTATAATCCAAAGTAAATAGAAAAACAAGGAGTATCGAGAAAGCCCTAGAAATATCAGTTGGATCACTCATTAGGGAAGACACCCCTAGAGGCACTGGAAACATCCATCATCTTCTCAGAGGAAACACTCAAAGAAAGGATGAAACATCTCCAAGAGAAAGCCATCATTTGTAAGTTCTAGAACATTAACTTATCTTATCAGGACTTTTGTAATTGGACATTGGAGAACTCGAGTGAAATAACTCAAATGGAATTAATAGATTCATTTCTAGGTTTCTTCATAGTAATTTTCAATTCCAAAGAAAATAGAGACAAATTCTTCAAAAGGAAATGTACATTGGTTTTATAAAAATGCTGGTCTTCATATGCAATATTGGAGCCCTAACTTCAATAGCAAAGCCCACAATATTAAATTTATCCCAATGTGGATCTCCTTCTAGAATTTACCGCTAGAATATAGGGATGCAAATATTTTAGAGATTTTTGGAAACAAAGTGGGAATATTTTTAAAACGCGTTCTAACCATGGAAAAGCATTGTCCTAAAATATGTATTCTTATGAATACTAAAAATGAACTCCCTAGATCGATTAAAATTATCTCAAAGTTTGGGGTGTGGATTCAAAAGATTACATATGATCATCTAGAGTTGGACTTTACCTCCCCTTTTAAAGAAACAAACATAGTCAACCATCCAGATGGGGGGCTGGTAAATACTTTGGGAAATGACCCTTGTACCAAGAATCCTTCTAGGGAATTAGAGAAAGGAGAAATGGGGATGCCCTGGAAGCTATCCACACTAAAACCAAACATTATTTTCCTAGAAATTAGTAGTATAGGAAAGGTTTGGGAAGAGAGTGAGGCTTCTGATGATAAAGAATTTAGGGATAATGTTACTCTTATGTTGTGGACCCTTTTTTGGAGATGGATACATTTCTACAACAAGATTCAAGGAAAGAAGCTCTTAACATTAGGTAATAAAGGGCTTAGCAAGAGACACAATCAAGGCTTTGAAATCTTTAGTGAAGTAAGGATGGTAAACCTTGAAGAGTTGAGCATAACATTAGAGGATGGCAATGACAATAGCTAGCTATCCCTAAGGGATAAAAGAGTTCCATATCAGAGAAGAGGGGAAAGAAGTATTAAGGTGAATCTTCCCAGCACTTGGTAGATTTCTAAGGATAGAGGCATGCTAAGTGTTGAAAAAAATCTCATTAGTTTTTCATCACTTGGAGAAAAAATTATCTTAAATCCCCATAGCACAACTATTGGGGATTATGAATCACTCCAAAATAAACCATCCAACATCAGTCAACGAGAAATGGAGATGTTAATTGAACAATGGCTGGAAGAAGTTCAAGAAAATATCATAATAGAGATAGCAGGTCAGGTTTTGGTAGAAAGAACAGGTTTGGAGGATTACTCAGTTCATAAGCAGGAGTCCTCTAGGGCAGAAAAGAGGAGGTAGATATCTAATACTGAATTAGTAGAGAAAAATGAGGAAAGGGAGGCTGAAAAGCAAGCAAAGGAGGTTAGGAGCAAGGTGGTTAAAGAAAGTATAGCTACTAATCTAAGAGTGGTAGCTAATTTTAATAGTGAATTATCTATATTAGGAAGACAAGGAAAGGCTGTGGAGGATTTTGTTGAATTAGAATCAAGACAAGATTGTGATGACATTCTATAGGAAAGACTCATCGATATATTGAAAAAAGGTAAAAGACAATCTATCAAAAAGGGTTCAAATGTTACTCAGAGTAAGGTTAGTGGGGAAAGTCTAAAGGAGAACCAACTGAGTAGAGCAGATGATGAGTCACATTATGGAAAATCAACAGCCTTAAGGGAAACTAGTGAATTGTTCCCCCAAAAGCAAATCAAGAGTATGGGCATGAAAGAAAAACTGGATTTGGAAATGGGACAAAAATCACATTTTGATATGGTGCACACAAGTAGCCTCAATATCGGTAGCAGGAAATTGGCAAGACTCATGGAGAAAGAAATGGAATCAAGATCTCATTTTGCACCTTTTAACGACAACTATAAGCAGTTGAGAATGAGAAAAATTGCAAGGTCAATAGGGGGCAGAATAAAGATAACAAACCCAAATTAGACTATTATCCTTCTAAGGGGATCAACAATTAGAAGCCACCAAACTTAAAAGAGGTTGGATTAGTGGAAAAAAACACTCTAGAAGAGGATATCAAGGGGGTGTTATTTCCACTTACTAATAAAAATTGGAAAAATATTAATGGAAGGCTAGCAAAAGAGAATATGTTGATCAAAAATTCAGAGGAGAAATCCCAAAGCCCACCTCTCTCACCTAGAATTAAGGTAGTATATGATCTCTTTGGAATGGTAGAGAACAACACGTTATCAGAAAAGAATAATGAGAAACAGAAGAGTAAGCTTTCCTTTGTAGATAGACTTTTGGATCCAGATTTCCTAGAGGAAGAGGAAAGGATATAGGACTTGGAAGGATTGTCACTCTTAGAGGCTTTGGATAAGGAGAAGTCATGTTGCAATTTGAATGGATATGATGAACTAGAAGAATCAGAGACACCTTCTCTATCTCCAAGTAAGTTTGAAGTGTTTAACTTTAGCTTGGGGATTGAAAGATCAATATCAAATAAGAAGCCTCCAGATTGTGGGGAAAAGTACAAGAAAGGAAAAGGGTGAAAATCATCATCTTTTTTAAGGTCCGAAGAAGGGGAGGAATTAAATCAAACCAAAATCACAAACTATATGCATGTAGGGAAGGGGAAGTTCCTTCCCAAAGAGAAATGATGGTTATATCATTGAATGTTAGTGGCTTAAATGCTCCTAACAAGCAACGTTTAATCAAACGTTGCTTTTTTTCCTTGAAAGCTGATATTGTCATGATGCAAGAAACAAAAATGAGTGTTGATCAAATGGTAAAATTTAATAGATCAATAGGAAGTTAGGATATGGAATTTGAAGAGGCTATTGGAACCTTGGGTGGGTTGGCAATTATGTGGAATCCAAGAAGAGTTGATTTTATCAAACTGGAAGGTAGTACCAATTGGATTGGTGGAACAATAAGAAGTCTAAACTCTAACTTGAAATTCTCTATTTTAAATGTTTATGGTCCAATCCCCACAAAAAAGAAATTGGAAGTATGAGAAGAGATCAACAACAGATTTAGGATTTGGGCTAAAAAGAACTACATTATTGGAGGAGACGTTAATGCCATTGTTCATCTTTCAGAGAAAGGTGGGGGGTTACAAAGAGAATCTCAGCCTCAGACAAACTTCAAAAACTGGGTGCTAAAAGAAAATCTCTTAGAAATTGAGTTGGAGAATGGAACCTTCACATGGAACAACAAAAGAATGGGATTTAGTAACATAGCTGAAAAATTAGATAGATTCTTTTATAAAGGAGATTTAACCACCTTCCCATTTGATTTCAAAGCTTCCATTTGTCCAACATCAGGATGAGATCATTATCCTATTCAGTTGGAAATTCTGGGAGAAATCAAACTGTTGCTATGCCCATTCAAATTTGAGAATATGCGGATGAAAGATGAAGAGTTTGTGAAACGTATTGAACAATGGTGGAAGGAATGTCATGTTGAAGGGTCTAAAATTTTTTGCTTTATGACCAGATTGAAGAAAATTAAAAAAAACCTTCTTTGCTGGAACAAAGATCACTTTAAAAACATTTTTTATTCAAAAAGCTTAATAGAGCAAAACATTAAAGAACTCAATGAACAAGTCATCCAACAAGGAATGAACTCAGAGATGTTTTATAGGGAAAAGGAGCTTTTGAGGGATTATGAAGACAGTTTTGCCAAAGAAGAGATTTTTTGGAGGCATAAATCAAGAGAGATTTGGTTGGAAGAAGGGAATAAGAACACAAAGTTCTTCCAAATAGTACAAAACAAAGGAGAAGCACTAATAGAATCCACAAAATCAATGATGATAATGGGAAAACCTTAGATGATCAATCTGAGATCCAAAAAGAGATAATTCAATTTTATTCAAATCTTCTTAACAATCATGAAGGCTCTCATGTTGTAGCTCAACAAGAGATGCTAGAAGTTATCCCTAGGCTGATTTCAGAGGAAGATAATCAGATGTTAATGGAAAAATTTACTGAGGAAGAGATATTGAAAGCACTAAATTAGCTCCATCTAGACAAGGCCCTAGGCTTGGATGGATTCCCAACAGGTTTTTTCCAGAAGTGCTAGCCAATTTTGGGCTCAAAAATGACTAAAGCATTAGAAACAACAAGATCATCAGGAAGATTTTTGAGAGAAATCAACAACACTTTCGTTGTTTTAATTCCTAAGAAAGATAAAGCACTATTTCTAGATGAATTTAGACCAATATCACTTTGTAACACAATATATAAGGTGCTGACAAAGACTCTTGCAAATAGATTGAAAATGACATTGCCAAAAATTATAGGAGAAGAACAGACATGATTTGTTCTGAGAAGATCCATCTTTGATGGAGTGATAATTGGTCAAGAAGCTGATTCATTCTATTCAGAAAAATAAGCAACCAAGTATGATCATAAAACTAGACATCAAAAAGGCATATGATAAAGTAGATTGGAGATTTTTATCCAAATGCATGGAAGGGTTTGGGTTTTACAAATCATGGATAAACCTGTTATTTTACTACATTTCTACCCCAAAATTCTCCATCGTGATCAATGGGAATCCATGTGGTTTTTTTGAAAGTTCAAGAGGAATTAGGCAAGGAGACCCACTTTCTCCCTTCCTTTTCATCATCATGGCTCATGCTCTTGGTAGGAAGTTATGCAGCCTTCAAAGAACTAGTTCTATCAGAGGAGTGGAGGTGTGATCTTTGGTTAAACCAATCACACATCAGTAGTTTGCAGATGATACAGTTCTCTTTGGGAAAGGTTGTAGAGGAGAGGCCTTACAGATGAAAAGGTTGCTATCAATATATGCTAAGGCCTTGGGACAAGTAGTCAATAAAGAGAAGTCACTGATTTTCTTTTTTCATGTCAAAACAAGAATCCAAAACCAAATACTAAGTTTATTAGGTTTTAAGGAAGGTAGAATTCCATGCACTTACTTAGGGATTCCAGTAGATAAATCCTTGAGATCTTCCTTACCCTAGAAACCAATTGGGGAAAAGATTGATAGGAGAATGGAGTCATGGAAATCAAAGTGGCTATCATGGGAAGGGAGAATTATAATGTTGAAAGCAACTCTATCAGCCATTCCCATTTATCTAATGTCCTGCATTTCAATGCCAAGTGGATTGTACATGGCTCTGATGAAGAAGTTGAGAAAATTCTTTGGGCAAGGCATAGACACAAAAAAGAAGTTTGCACTGATTACGTGGGATAAGGTTTGCAACCCAATTGAGCATGGAGGCACGGGTATCAAAAATTAGTTATGGTAGAATAAGGATCTTGGGGCTAAGCTATTCTAGAAAATACACAAGAAACAACACCTCAAATGGGTTAGGATCATTATAAGAAAATACCTCACTAACTTAAATAGTGAAGAGGCATTAAGAGTCTCAAATTTTCCTAGAGGGTCCTGTATTTGGAACTTTATTGCTAAATCTAGTGATATTATACTTAATCATATATCATGGAATGTAAAGGATTTGAAGAAATCACTATTTTGGAATGACTCATGGGGAGGTTACCCTATTATTAGTAATTTGATGGAAACAAAAAAAATTAGCCAAATTTGTTCAGACAAATGGGGTATTCATGTAAGTGACTACATTATATTATCAGACAATAACCAAGCTTATCAGACAATAACCAAGCTTGCAAATGGGAGTGGAAAAAATTTGAAGACCTTAACATACCATTGGTGGAGATTAATAACCTTATACAAGTATTAAATGACAGATTTATTTTTTTTAAGCAGGGAGGGGACAAGATTATCTAGAATGGATCAAAATCAAGCTGGTATAATGTGAGGGATGGCTATAAAATAGCATCTGGGCAACAAGAAAGAACCAAAACAAAGTTACCTATCCAATTATGTTGGAATAGAGTGTGCATGCCAAAGGTTGGCATCTTCACATGGGAAGCATTGCAAGGTAGAATTTTGACATTAGATTGGTTTAAAAGAATTGGATATCAGGTCCCTTCAAGATGCTCACTATGTTACAATAGTGAGGAGAATGTCAATCATTTGCTTCTAACATGCTCCTTTTCCCTTGAATGTTGGCAGTGGCTTTGTGCTAAACTTGGTTGGTTATCAGTATTGCTAAATGATATATTCACACTATTCAAATCTTGGCCAATTCTTTTTAGGGACAGCTTGAGTGGAAATTTTTGGCTCATTTCTCCTTCAATTTTGATATGGGAACTAAGGAAGGAGAGAAATAAGAGAGTATTCCAAGGGAAATCCATGGAGATAGAAATGCTTGTGATTAAGATTGAAGTTGTCGTTGTGGAAACAATGAACTTGAGAATTCATGCCCAAAGCAAAAAAACAAAATTTTATACAGGTTGGGATGACAATATGTTCAAGAATTGGTTTGATCTAAAAACTCCTCAAGTTATTCTGAAAGGGTGTCAAGTCAGCAAACAAAATAGAGAAAATTGTAAATGGAGACCTCCAAATATTGGATGGTTCAAACTAAATTTTGATGGAGCGTCCAAAGGGAATCCAGGTCCATTGGGAGCAGGTGGTGTGATTCACTCTTGGTAGGGAAAAACTATTGCAAGATATTCAAAACCATTGGAGATTGATACAAACAACATGGTAGAATTTAAGGCTCTAGTGTCAGGGCTATCCCTTTGCATAGAATTGAACTTGGCAAAGGTAGAAATTGAAAGGGGTTCGGCTATTGTGGTAAACGTGATAAGAGCTAAGAAAGTATTGAGCTGGAAATTACAATCTTTACTAGATTCAACAATAAACCTGATGGATAAGTTTGAAAATGTAATGATTAACCATATTTATAGAGAAGGCAATACAATGGTAGATGCATTGGAAAATATGGGAGCTGATAGAATGACACTTAAATAGATAACTCCATGAGGATCAAGGATTTATGTGGGTAAGGCTTTTAAGGACATCTGAGAGGAAGATTAGAGAGACGTTTAGGATTCTAAGAGTGGAGAGTCAAGTAAGAAGGCAGAGAAGGAAACAATGGCTACTACAAACACCATTTACAAAGAGGTCCACATTGCAGAATTGGTTTCACTATGTATGTATTATTTTAATGAAAAAATGTATTGTTCACGTGGTGCCCTCATTTGGTTTTATAATGGAGACCACGTTCCATATTTCTTAAAAAAATATTTTACCATTGGATGGACTGATGCATCAATATCTTACTACTCTTTAATATTTGTTTTACAATAATCTTCTGTAGAATATTTTTGTACTTGTTTTACATGTAGTTTGCAGTCAAAGAGTGTTGGAAGGATGTCACAGAAATTCAGTTAGAGAGTGCTAGAAGGATTCCATAGAAATAGTTTGATGGTGCTGGATGTCACAGAAAGATAGTCAGATCAACTATTGAATCCATCCCTCTGCGAATCAACTATACTTCCACAGAGTTCATTTGAACTGCTGTTCACTACCAAAGATGGTCCAAATACTGCACTTGCATCACCATGAATTGTAGTAGTTCCATGATCTAATTGATTCACACCGGTCTGTGGTTGAAGTTGTTGTTTAGTATTTGAAATCCCATTTAGTTCATTGAATTTATCTACAAAGAGTTGATCAGTAGGCATATCAATATTGTTGAAATTGCTTAAGATGGTCCAAATACTGGACTTGCATCACCATGAATTGCAGTAGTTCCATGATATTCTTGATTCACATTGGTCTATGGTTGAGGTTGTTGTTTAGTATTTGAACTCCCATTTAGTTCATTGCATCTATCTACAAAGAGTTGATTAGTAGGCACATCAGTATTATGGTTGAAGCTATTGTTTACATGTGCTGAGAAACTATTTGCACTGAAGGAAAGGCAAAAGTGTATTGAGGAATAACTTTATTACTTGTCATGGTTTCTTTAAAAATGCCTTCCCTGCTGCCATATTGAGGATTCAAATGGTCCATGGTCCCTATATACAATGTTTCTTGATTATTCCCAACATCACGATGCTTTCTTTGTTGCATAATAGCTTTAATTGACAAAGGCGAGGTAGAGGATGAGGTTGATGCACCATCATCACAAGAGCAGGTCACCTGTTGTGATGCAACATTAACTTGTGACCTCTAATCGAAACAATGAAGCTTTAAAAAATTTGTCTATTGTTAGGAAACCATGATCATGGACATGAATTTTGTTCACCGACATTCAAAGATTGGTCACAAGAGCTGAATCCCGTCGATTATTGATTGTGTCGGTGAACAACTGTCACAAACAAAAGAGTAGATAAGACTGAAAATAGTCAAATATCAGTAGTCAATACAATAGCTGGTAAAGAAAGGACAAATATAGTGAAAGTGATAATAGTCCATATAGGCATTGACATACCCACAAATAGTTCAGAAACGATTATAGAATATACATAACACTGAATGTTCAACATTACAATGAATTTCAATCTATCAGAACAATAGACAGCCATCAACATAGAAAAAGAGAACTATAATATTCATCAATGGAAGAAAGTAGAGCTTCTAGAAGAGTTAGACTGTGTGTTCAGAGTTATACATAGAGCTGGTTGAGATTGATGAACATGTTTTCTTGGGCTTCAAGAAAATTCACCATCAACAAGTCACCTCAAACAATTCATCATCAATAATTAATCATCAATAATTCATTTCCAACAATTCATCAATATCTTCTTTATAGTATCCATGCTTGCTTAGCTGATTTTGTGGGTTGAAGATGGTCTAGTCACACTTTCAATGAATTTGAGGCCTTAAGAATTCTTATTTTTGGAGTTACTAAGAGCAAGAGAAATTTAAGTCATGATTATGTTTGTTTTATCTTCTGTTGAGGATTCAAGTCTTGTAAATCCTTATAATTTTAATTTTAATACAATCTTCTCGACTTCGGCCCCTTATTTATTAAAAAAAAATGTCAATGGAGCAGACATATCAGCAATGCTCTAAGATAACTAGTAGCATGCATGATTTATTATTCACAATGCCACCAATAAAAAGTAGATAACATAAAATAAACAACATCATGTATGAATCATCATTAATTACACTATTATTTAAATTCCTAATGTATTTATTAACACCATTATTCAAATATACAAACACTTAGGTGAAAAATACTTATCTCCTTATTTCCAGCTAGCCATGCTCTTCTTTCTTATTTCATTCCCCTCCTTCATAATCCTTTTATGATGATCATGGCTCCCAATAGCACTTGGATCTGATCTTTTGGTATATATATATATATATATATATAAACATTCCTTCAATTCCTTTCCCTTCATAAAATATGTAGGTTTGATTGATGATTCAATATTCAAAAGATATTACTCTCCCTAGTGTTCTCTTCACCAAGAGAGATGAATCTTCATAAGTCTGCAATATTCTTCATATGTGTATATTCAACTCTACTATAGAAAATCAGAAATATTCTTTTCATTCCTTCATGGAAATTTGACTCACTTCCTTTTTAATATGTCCTTTTCATTCATTCTCCTTTCTCCCCCACTTTTTGTTTTGCAATACTTCAATCATTATTTATATTTGTATGCCTTCATGAAGAGAGGCATCCATTTGAAGAGAGATGTCAATTGAAAAGACATCACCTTTGGTTAACTAATTTCTTCCTTTTAAAAAGAACTAATCATTGCCTTTATAATTCTTATTAATAGCCTTTATGCATTGATGCTTTTAGACTTATTATGTTTTGTCTTATTCATTATTTATAGTTTATATTATTTATTTCTTTTATGATAATATTTATCTTATAATATTCATTATTTTTATTATCATAATTATGATAATTATAATGATGTATATAATTATTGTGGTTATAATATTGTTCTACCTATATATTATTATAATTATAATAATATTATATTATATTTTATATCTGATTATTACAATTATACTATTATCAATGATAATTATAATTAAAATGATATTTTAAATTGTATTTCTTTATACTTGACTATTATAATAATGATATTTTAAATTACCTTCTATATTTATATTTTTCATATGAGTATTCTATTTGAATGTGTATATTATTAACATGTTATTGAATATCTAAGAATATAAATTATATATTAAGTGTATACTTATCTCAAATGACCCTTTGTGATGGGGACATCACAAGTCACCCCCGTTTGACTTTGCTTGTCCTCAAGCAAAACACCTTATTTTCTCCTAGGATCTCTTCTTCAAATCTTTATGACAGGGACATCACATCATCCATTTTCAACATATGCAAATGAGGCTCCAAATAAGATAATATAGGCTCAATGAAAGATTAGGGCAACACAAATTTGAAACTTAACTTCCCTCCAAAAAGCTCGCCCCTTTTGTCTTTGATTTTAATTAAAAATTAATTTCAACCTTTGCTTTAGCCTCCTTGGGCATCCCCCTTAACCAACATTTTATTTTTCTTTCGTTGCTTTAAAAACACTTAAGTTCATCAACTAGGCGCCAAGGTACAAGTTGATGTTCCCTTAAACCCTCAACATATAGTTATAAAATAACTTTATCAAAACATCTCAAGAGCAGAAATACAAATATTAAATTAATTTGACCTTAGCAAACCCAATGTCCAACTAAAATAACACTACTGAAAGTAGACTGGACATGACCAGTTTCCATAAATAGGCCTACTAATTTTAGTAACTACTAAAAATAGTAATACACTAAAAACACAAACCAATATTAAAATTTGATATGCAAAGCCTATGATAGGGAGGGGTTGGAGGAATCAATCATTGATTCCTGATTTAGGTCTTGCTTGCAAGACCTCCTTGGTGTCTTACTTCACCACTTTAACCTTTAGAACCTCCTTCAAGTTTAGGTACCCATGGTTCTCCTGGCCAACCCCACTACCATCACAAATTCAACCTACCAAGTCAATCTTGGTGCAATTTCTCTAACTCTTCCTTAGCCCTTAATCTACCCTAAAGGCTCCAAACCTCCAATTTAAAGAACTAAACTTTTCATGAGTTTGGAGGTGCCTCAAAAGAATTCATTCCATCTTATTGTGGTTCTTGAAGGTCCACTTGACTCCACCTCTTAGTCGCTATCACCAAACCCTCTTTTTAAGCCTAAAAAGGCTACTAGCCCTAAGAGCCCCAATTAGGCCTCTTTCTCTGAGAAAAAAGGATTGTTCTCAAATATTTCCAAAGAACATCCCAATATTTTCTTGGGATTCTTGGTTCATTTTCCCACCTCTCAAATATTTTTGAGGTCTTGGGTCTTTTTCTGCCGTACAAAGCCTCAACTTCAAAATGGGCATAAACTAGGGTTTTAAAGCCATTTTCTGGTTTCTTTCAAACTATCAAGTCTTTCATTGACCAAATGAGTTAGTGGAGTTTCCTCTTTATTACTAGACCTTGGAAAGACTCCCACCTACCTTCTCCAAAAGGAAATTTGACAAGAACTTATCAATCCTGCAATTTATGTGCTCTGCACTCAAGTCTTCCTAGCCGGGCATCTCCCTGGCTTGCCTAGGGCAAGAATTTTCCAACAGCTCCTATGCTCCCACAAACCATAAATCCTACCATATTTACACACATGGAGTCTAGTCACTATTCATAAAGGGCCGTACAATTTGTACAATGGGAAAGTGAACTAAATCTCCATTTCCTCAAAACTGTCTGGCTTAGACCAACAACAGCAAGAAAAAAAAATTATTTACAAAAAATCTTGAAATTCAATTGTAAACCTATATAAATGCCATGCAAAGCTATAAGAAACACCACCCTACATCCTACACAAAACACAGTAACAATTTCAATCCATTAAAGCAATGCTACAATGCAAAAAACAAAAAATTTCTCACAAAAACATTGTTTTCTTCTTGAATTCAAAACTTCAATAATTTCCAATGCTTCCAACCCTGCTCTCAGGTCAAGCCACACCCTATAAAGGTCAAAAAAAGTAGTTATGCCTCCCCTTGGTTGGACATGTCAGATACATAGTGGCAAAGTTGCAAAATGCACTGTGTTTTTCAACTTTTGCCAATTTCTAGAAAACTAAGTAAGATGAGTTTCTAAACTCATCCACCCTTTCTCAATTTCTATCCTAGAGATAAAAATTATCCCTAAGCCATCTCCTCTAATCAATGGTCAACATGACCTTCATGGTAACACATCCAAAAAAAAAAATTCATCCTAGATTTTCTAATTGCCTAGTGAAACTGCCTGTTGTTCCTTAGGTGCTCCTGCACCATTCTCCCCCTCTCTACACAAACACTAAGGAATGTGAGGAGAGATCAGTGTCACATCAATTCCCTACTTAAACTGAGCTTCATCCACCCATGTAGCCTCAGCCTCTGGCTTGTCCTTCCACTTGATGAGGTGCTTCATGTATGCCTTATGCCTTGTATATTTCTTCACCCTTAACTCAAAGATCCTTTCTGCCTGAAGCTTGTCTTGAGTAGGTAAGGCTATGTTGCTTACATCCTTGAAGATATCCCTATTGTTTTGATCCATGTCAATGACTTGTCCCTTATATCTAATTGGATTAGCTACATTGAACACTGAAGAGATGCCTAAATCTGCAGGTAATTCAACTTTATAGGCATTCTTCCCATACTTGGATAATACCTTGCATGGTCCCACTCTTTTCATCCACAACTTGGTTGATATCCCCTTCTAAAACCTAGATTTGTTGAGGTGGACCATAACATAGTCTCCTACTGCAAATTGTAGATCCTTTTTAGATACATCCACCTTTTCTTTCAACTTTTGAGTAGCCTCGGTGACTGTCTTCTTCACCTGCTCCTGAATCTCCTTCATGGTCTGAGATAAATCCTCTACATGTCCACTCCTATGCTCCATAGCTCCTATATCTCTAAGCTCACACACACCTCTTGGGTGTATTCCATACACTATTACAAAAGGACTCTTCCCTGTAGTCCTGTTTACACTTTCATTGTATGCATACTTAGCCTGTGATATGACCAAGTCCCATGTCTATTCATACTCCTTGGTTAGGCATCTTAGAAGGTTACCTAACACTCTATTAACCACCTTAGTTTGTCCATTGGTCTGAGAATGGTAAGCTGATCCAAAAGACAGGTTGGTACCTAATCTGCTCCATAGAGTCTTCCAAAAATGACTCATGAACTTCACATCCCTGTCTGATACAATGCTCAAAGGAAAACTATGGATCCTTACAATTTCCTTGAAGAAAAGGTGAGCAATGTAGCTAGCATCATGTGTGGTCTTGCAAGGGATAAAGTGACTCATCTTACTGAATCTATCTACCACCACATAGACACTATCAAACCCTATCTTAGTCTTAGGGAGTCCTACAAAAAAATCCATGCTAACACACTCCCATGGTCTATTGGGAATGGGTAGAGATTGATACAAACCTACATTACTAGCTCCCCCTTTGGCTTTCATACAAACTACACACTACTCCACATACCTCCTGACATCCCTTGGCAACTTGGGCCAATAATAGAACCTTTGCACTAGTTCCATTGTCTTGTTGATACCAAAATGACCACTAAGACTACCATTGTGCTTCTCCTGGATGAGATTCTCTCTCATTGATCCTTTTGGAACACATAACTGATTCGCTTTGAATAACAATCCACTTTGCAATGTATACTCTGAATATTGACTATGAAAGTGATTCTCAAAGTTAAAACATACCTTGTATGCTTCTGAGAAGTCTTCATATTCTCCATAGAGATCCTTGAAACTGTCTATTCCAATGCTCTTTATATGTATCTCCTGCACTGGCAGCAATCTTCTACTTAGTGCATCTGCCACCTTATTCAACTGTCCCTTCTTGTGCTTGATGGTGAAAGTGAAAGCTTGAAGATACTCCATCCACTTCAAATGTCTATTGCTCAATTTCTCTTGAGTGTTGATATAGCTAAGTGCTTGATTGTCAGTAAAGACTACAAACTCTTTCGGTAGAAGATAATGCCTCCACTTCCTAAGTGACTGTACTAGAGCATAAAGTTCTAGGTCATAGGTAGAATACTTTTGTTTAGCTTCATTGATATTTTCACTAAAGAAGGCTATAGGCCTGCCTTCTTGGCTTAGCACTCCTCGTGCTGCAACTCCACTAGCATCACATTCCACAGTAAACAACTTGTCAAAACTAGGTAATAAAAGAATAGGTTGAGTTGCCACTTCTTTTTTTAGTTTCTCAAACCCTTTCTCAACTTCTTGAGTCCACTTAAACTTAGTCTTTAAACCACCTTTGATTGTATCTGCGACTGGTGCACATATGCCACTAAAGTTCCTTATGAATTTTCTATAAAATTGAGCCAATCCATGAAAACTTCTTACCTCTGTCCCAGTGGTTGGTGTAGGCTAGTTTAGGATAGCTTCCACCTTGCTTGGATCCATATTCAATGATCCTTGGGATACTACAAACCCCAAATACACAAGCTCCTATTTAAAGAACTCACATTTCTCTAGGTTGATGGATAACTTCTCCTCTTGCAACCTTTTAAGTACCCTCTCCACATGCTTTAGATGTTCTTCTAATGTCTTGTTAAAGATGAGTATATCATCAAGATATACGACCACAAATATCCATGTAAAGTCTTTGAGCACTTCATTCATGAGTCTCATGAATGTGCTAGGGGCATTAGAGAGGCCAAATGGAATAAATCTCCACTCATACAATCCATCATTTGTCTTAAAGGTTGTTTTCCACTCATCTCCATCCTTGATTCTGATCTGATGGTATCCACTCTAGAGATCTAACTTGGTAATTATTGAGCTCCTCCAAGAAAATCCATCAAGTCCTCAATCCTAGGAATAGGGAACCTATACCTGATTGTGATTCTATTTATTGCTCTTGAATCAGTGCATAACCTCCACTTACCACCTTTCTTGGTTGCTAAGACCATTGGTACTGCACATGGGCTGATGATCTTCCTAATCAATCCGTGATCTAACAACTCCTGCACTTGTCTAGCTACCTCTAGATTCTAATCCAGTGTGAGCTTATAAGCTGCTTTATTTGGAAATGAAGCTCTTGGTATGAAGTCAAGTTGATGGCTAATGGCTCTCTTTGGAGGTAAGGTTGCTGGTGTTCCATCACTGACTATGTCCTTATACTTCACAAGTAACTTCTGGACTGCTTCTGGTATGACTATTTTCTTAGTCTAATCTTTCTCCTTAGTCTGCATCATAACCACATATCTTTCACCTCCTTGATGTAGAGTGTTAAGGAACTCCTTGCCACTGCTTAATAAGACACTAGGGGTCTTTGACTGCCCTTCTTCCTCATCTGGCAGCGACTACAACTGAAATGTCTTTCCATCCTTCTTGAATGAGATAGTATTTTCCTTTCCATCATAGATGGCACCTCTGTCATACTACCAAGGTTTTCCCAATAGAAGATGGCATGCATCCATGGGTAACACATCACAAATCAACTTATCTTTGTACCCTCCAATGGAGAACTCCACCATTTTTTGCTCATTGACAAGAACACTCTATCCTTTGTTCAACCATGTCACCTTGTAAGGATTAGTGTGGGGTATTTTCTCTAATTTCAACTTCCTTACTACCTCCTCAAAGATTATGTTATTAGTAGGCCCCGAGTCCACTATAACTTTGCACACCTTTCCAATTATTTTGCATCTTGCCCTGAATAAGGCTCTCCTTTGCTTTGGCTCTTCTTTGACTGGTTGTCTGATTAGAACCCTGCTAAACATCAGATTCTCCCCCATTTCTGATTCTATGTGACTAACCTCTAGTGACTTGGTACTCATGGTGTCCTCTTGTGCATATGCCACTCTCTTCTCAGTATTTGATGAAGATGTTGCCTCTGGGAACCTATAAGTTGGATGACCTACTTGACAACAGTTGTAACACTTCATAGTGGAAAAGTATGAGCTACTTCTGCCTACTCCTCTTCCTCTATTTGAACCTCCTTGAGGTCCTCTACCTCTATTATACCCTCCTCTCAAAGGTGTCTCACTTCCATGCTTTGTGAGTTTAGAATCTCGATTTCTTTGTTCAGTCCCTCTACCTTGGTATCCACCTCTATGTCCTCTTTGATCTCTACCTTTTCCTCTACCATTAGAAGCCTGCTCTTGTTTCCTCTTACTCCTCTCTTTAATCTTTATAGCCAATTGATAGCATTGGTGCACTGTCTTGGGACTCAGAAGAGTCATCTCCTCTTGAATGTTCCACTTCAAACCATTAAGGTATCTAGCCACCTTGAGACTTTCATCCTTTGTCACATTAGACCTCATACAAAGTTTATGAAACTCATTAGTATAAGTGTTCACATCTTGGTCTCTTTGCCTCAAGCTCTGTCTTTTCTTGTGCAACTGAATCTCATAATCATCTGGCATGTATGCTTCTCTCACTTTGGCAACCATTCCATTCCAAGTAGAGATAGGCTACTTTCCTTCCTTTTCCCTCTCTGTCTGAATGAACTTCCACCATATGTCAAGGTATAACCTCTCAATCTTGATTTGGCCACCTTTACCTTCTATGCTTTAGTGACTCCATCACATTCAAAGTGGTTTTCCATTCCCTCTATCCAACCCATGACTAGATCAACTTCCATTTTCCCACTAAACAGTGGTTTTCCTTCAAGTGCTTTTCCACTCAAAGCCTTCAATGCCTTCAAGAAAGGATCTTCTTTCAAAATAGGGTCAAGTTTAGGGGTCTTTTCTTCCTCTGCAACCTCTTCTTGCTTTGGTACCCTTCCTTCAAATTGAACATTCCTCATTACTTCCTCAAGTTGGGCTATTCTTTCCCTCAATAGCCTATTGTCTTCCTTCTGTTCTTCGACCATCTTGGCCAATTCTGCATTTTTCACCATGATGGTAGAACCACTAGACTCAATCTCATACATATAATAGTCAATCCCAAATCTTTTACTTCCTCTGATACCAATCTGATAGGGAGGGGTTGGAGGAATCAATCACTGATTCTTGCTCTAGGTCTTGCTTGCAAGACCTCCTTGGTGTCTTACTTCACCACCTTAACCTTTAGGACCTCCTTCAAGTTTAGGTACCCATGGTTCTCCTAGAAAACCCCACTTCCATCACAAATTCAACCTACCAAGTCAATCTTGGTGCAATTTCTCTAACTCTTCCTTAGCCCTTAATCTACCCTAAAGGCTCCAAACCTCCAATTTAAATAACTAAACTTTGCAGGAGTGTGGAGGTTCCTCAAAATAATTCATTCCATCCTATTGTGGTTCTTGAAGGTCCACTTGACTCCACCTCTCAATCGCTATCACCAAACCCTCTTTTTAAGCCTAAAAAGGCTGCTAGCCCTAAGAACCCCAATTAGGCCTCTTTCTATGAGAAAATAGGATTGTTCTCAAATATTTCCAAAGAACATCCCAATATTTTCTTGGGATTATTGGTTCATTTTCCCACCTCTTAAATATTTTTGAGGTCTTGGGTCCTTTTCTGCCGTACAAAGCCTCAACTTGAAAATGGGCATAAACTAGGGTTTTTAAGCCATTTTTTGGTTGCTTTCAAACTGTCAAGTCTTTCATTGACCAAATGAGTTAGTGGAGTTTCCTCTTAATTAATAAACCTTGGAAATACTCCCACCTACCTTCTCCAAAAGGAAATTTGACAAGAACTTATCACTCCTACAATTTATGTGCTTTGCACTCAAGTCTTCCTAGTCGGGCATCTCCCTGGCCCACCTAGGGAAAGAATTTTCCAACAACTCCTATGCTTCCAAACCCCCTAAATCCTACCATATTTACACACATGGAGTCTATTCACTATTCACAAAGGGCCGTACAATTTGAACAGTGGGAAAGTGAACTAAATATCCATTTCCTCAAAACTATTTGGTTCAGACCAACAACATCAAGAAACCAAAATTATTTACAGCAAAGCTTGAAATTGAATTAGAAACCTCTCTAAATGCCATACAAAGCTAAAAGAAACACCACCCTACATCCTAAACAAAACACAGTAACAATTTCAATCCATTAAAGCAATGCTACAATGCAAAAATCAAAAAATTTCTCACAAAAACATTGTTTTCTTCTTGAATTCAAAACTTCAATAATTTCCAATGCTTCCAACCTTGCTCTCAGGTCAAGACACACCCTATAAAGGTCAAAAAAAGTATTTATTCCTACCCTTGTTCAGACATGTCAGATACATAGTGGCAAAGTTGCAAAATGCACTATGTTTTTCAACTTTTGCCAATTTCTAGAAAACTAAGTAAGATGAGTTTCTAAACTCATCCACCCTTTCTCAATTTCTATCCTAGAGATCAAACTTATCCCTAAGCCATCTCCTCTACTCAATGGTCAACATGAACTTCATGGTAACACATCCAAGAAAACAAAATTTCATCCTAGATTTTCTAATTGCCTAGTGAAATTGCTTGTTGTTCCTTAGGTGCTCTTGCACTAGCCTAAATAGTAAGTGTTGGAATTGGCCCTACTAAAAATAGTAGGTCCTGCCTGAAATACCAAAAAACCCCATTGAAAGGACTAGCACAAAACATTAAAGCTCATCAAACAACTTCCACACACTACCCACATAGAAAACCCTACACTGCACTACCTTCCATACCAGTTACTAAATATAGGACTTACTAAAAATAGTGAGTCATAACCAAACCAACCCGAAGGACATTGAAAATGGGGAAATTACATGTTGGCCTTCATCTGAAGAGAGAAAACAATCAAAACCTTATTTAATAGAGTCATCCCCCACAAAAAAGACTGGCACAAAACATTAAATCTCATCAAACAACTTCCACACACTACCCAAATAGGAAACCCTACACTGCACTACCTCCCGGACCAAGTACTGAATATAATACTTACTAAAAATAGTGAGTCAAAACCAAACCAAAATGAAGGACATAAAAAATGGGGACATTACACATTGGCCTTCATCTAAAGAGGGACAAAAATAAAACCTTATTCAGTAGAGTCATCCCCACAGAAAGGAGTCACACAAAACATTAAAGCTCATCGAACAACTTCCACACTCTACCCAAACAAGAAATCTTACATGCACTACCTCCAAGACCAATTACTAAATATAGTACTTACTAAAAATAGTGATTCAAAAACAAACCAACCTGAAGGACATAAAAAATGGGGACATTACACATCGACCTTCATTTGAAGAAGGACTGGGGACATTACACATCGGCCTTCATCTGAATAGGGACAATAATAAAAACCTTATTCAATAGAGTCATCCAGTACAAAAAATATGGGTGATAGGGGAGAAGAAGCTAAGAGACAAGAGGCACCACTAGTTAGGATGATGTTAATCCTAAACACTTTGGTTAGAGGGCAAGGGAGAACAACCCAACAACTTGAGTTGTTGGTATAAAGAATGGAATGTTGGGGCTAGGGAAATGAAGTGGAACAATGAAGAGCAGTTAATAAGAAGAATGGGGAAGTGATGGAAAGGCCCCTTATGCCCATTTTTCCACCCAGAGTTGAGGCTTCACCTAATCCAAATCTTACTTTGGTTGAACAACAAGAGCAATTCAGACAAGATTAGTTAGATGTAGGGTTTGGGTTCCAACATGATATATCTCTTAGGGAGTATAGGGATCTTAGAATGAAGCATACACCCACAAGGGGTAATAGGGATAAAAATAATGATCTTTGTAGGAAGATTGGGAAGCTTAATCTTCCATATTTTGATGGTTCAAGAAAGATGGCAGCAAAATCTTGGGTCCAAAAATTGGACACATACTTCACACTTAATCACATGTCAAAGTTGGAATCTATATAGTATTCCCCTATACATCTAGATGGGATTGCACGTGAGTGCTAGTACAATGAAATGGCTACCATGGGACATGCAAAAATAACCTCTTATTTCTGATAGATTGATAGAGAGGTTTGATAAGAATGATCCAAAACTACATTTTAAAGAGCTAGCACAATTGAAACAATGGGGAACAGTTGATGCTTATGTTTCAAATTTTTCAGAAATTATCTGTGTTAGTGACTGATATATTAGAGAGAATTCTCATAGTACTCTTCATAGATGGGCTATTTTATCCTCTTAGGGGTTGGAGAGGTAGCGCCCCTCTGTATCGATCGTTCTAGACATTTGTGTAAGTATTTATTTGTGATTTGGTGACTCATTGTGTTTCATTTTATTTTGATGAATAGTTAATTTGCTTGATAATCAGATAAATACCTTTCGACGTATGTGCTATTTATTTGATACTTGTTTATATAGGAATATATAAATATAAATGTTTATCAATATATTGGTGTACTCTAACCTTTTACTTGATTACAATATTTTGTTTTATATATATATATATATATATATGATTATGTTTTTAAAATAAATTTACAAATGCAAAAGTAAATAGCATATATTTAATTCTTGAAATTCCCTACATAAATCTATTTAGAAACGAATAAAAGGTAAATAAAAGATAAATATATTATTATTTATTTGTTTAATTAGTAATCAATTAAATAAATGATATGTAAGAATATATATATATATATATATAATGGATATAATCAATAATTTTTTTAAAAAGTATCTAATAGAACTACACCTGTCCTTGCATGTGCCCTCCACCTTGCTTCAAGTCTTTCCTTCCATTTCCACATGCCTTGTCCTTGCATCCACACCTTGCATTTCTGGGACATTGTAATTAAATGAGTATGAAACACCTATCATTTGGCTTGCTTGAAAGTTTCAAAAGTTTTTTTAATTTTTTGGCTATTGGGGGAATGGCATTCACGAGAAGTTGGGGGGAAGACTTTGGGAATAGAAAGGAATTTGGGAGATGGTTGGGGAAGGGCAAGGAGAAGCAAGTAGGGTTTTGGATAGGATAGGGGAGGGAAATGACAAGAGGATCTAACTCCTGCAAATCACAATTTCAAGTAAGTTTTCTAAAGTCCTTTAAAACAAATCTATTTCGTGCTTAGCCTGCAATCATTATAGTCCATGAGATAACATTTTCTTGAGACATTATGTCACACAGTGTGTGTGCCTTGTCTTTGTTTTGGTTTGCATATGTGTCTATCAACACTCTTGCAGCTACATCATCTATTAAATATTCCCCTACCGTTATAGTTTGTTGGATAACCATACCCTATTCCAAAGTTCTCATTTTGGCAAGGGCAGGGAGGATGCTAGCAACGTTAGTGGGATCTGGATTTTGGACCGCTATAGCATTATTTAAATTTTTTTTAAGCCTTTCCAACAAATCTATGTTGTGCATATTTTGCAATCATTGCATTCCATGAGATCACATTTCTTTGGGGCTATCTATCAAACAACCACATGCCTTGTCTATGTTTCATATTTTGCATATATATCTACCAGCATAGTTGGGTGAGAGGCACCACTGGCTTAATTGGAATCCTAAGTAAGGTTTGGTTGTCTCCAAGATAGCCATTATTGGCATGAAGGTCAACCATGAATTCCTAATGGTCAGCTATATATGTAATGCAATAAGGGTTATTGTCATGTGAAGTTTGTGCAACCCTCATCCACAAAATCTGCATGACTGCGCACACCTAGAACACTAGCAAAGCTTGCAATGTTAGGATGAGTTATAGAGCCACTACTAAATTTGACACCATTTGGCCACAGACATTCATCAGTTGTTTGAAAAATATTTGTTAGACAAGCGACAAAATGACAAATATTTTCATCTCTATTTTTTCGTCAAAAGGTTGATGACAAATTAAACGTCAAAATAATGGTGTTGATTTGTCAGTCGTTGACATCATAAAATGACTCAGGCTTTTGTCAGAATACTAATGAAAACTTCATGTAACCACCGATGAATTACACCAGAAGTTTGTCGCCATTTTGATGAAATGGGCAAGGAGTAGCGTCAAAACAACATTAGATGTTCATCACAATTTCGATGAAATGGGAAAGGAGTAGCGTAAAAAAAAAACCAAACATTCATCGAAAGTGCGACAAAATCGGAAAGTAGTAGCGTTGAAACAACACTAAAAGTTTGTCGAAAGTGTGATGAAATGGGCGAGTACTAAGTAGCATCAAAACAACACCAAAAGTTCGTCACAATTGCGATAAAATGGGCAAGTAGTAGCATCAAAACAACACCAAAAGTTCGTCGAAAGTGCGACGAAATGGGTAAGGATTTACGGAGAAACCTTCGTCGCAGCTATAGTAACTTCGTTGAACCTTTTTGGTGATTCATCGATGGGCTTCGTCGAAATTGCAACGAAGCAATGCAATTTTGTTTAATTTTTTTTTGTGGAAATGTACCATCGTGGAGACTGACGACTGATCATACATACAGACTGCATATTGGTTTGATGCTTCAAACGATGCATTTGTTATATTTAAAAGTGCATTACCTTATTGAGCTTCTCTTTGTTTTGAGAATAGTTTAATATTCTCTACTTAACAGGGCCAACCACGTGATGGTGGAAGCTCATTTTGCCCCTCCCCCCTCACATCACTCTTAATTCCCCATACCCAATCATATAACATTAATCATTCATGTTCATCCATTAATAAAATATAACATTCATTCATCCATTAATAACATATAAAATTCATTCATTAACATATAACATTCATTAATTAACATATTCACATTCATTCATTAATATTAACATAGTATATTCATTCTTTTAGTTTTTACATATTATCAAAAATATGGTTGTCATGATATGATTACAATCAATTTTTTTTTTTTTTTTAAAGCTACATAAAGCTAAAGTGGAGTATTGTTTTCTAAATCAATATTTTTACCCCCTTTATTTATTCTTCCCTCTGCTCGTGATCTTAATGTACACCTAGTCATCTACTCATGGCGTGGATGCCACTACAAAGGGGGTTCTACTGCAATAAGAAAGAAATGTTAAACTAATATGTTTTATTATTATTGTTACAAGTATCTCATTAATTAAAAGAACATTAGAGTGGTTCTCTTTACCAGATGGCTCCACAACATGTTCCTGAACTTTTGTTATAGACTCATGCTCAACATGTTGAATACCCTCTAAATCCTGATCTGTAGTTGAAACATGAAAGGTTACATTAATTAATACACCAATTGAAATTAAATATGTTTAAGAGATCATGAGGGTGGTCCTCTTTACCTGATGGGGCCACATCATGTTCCTAATCTTCTCTAGCCTAGTCATGCTCAACACGTTGATCACGCTCTACATGCTCTAAAGTTGAAACACGAAAGGTTACATTAATTAATACACCAATTGCAATTAAATATGTTTAAAAGAACTTTAGAGTGGTCCTCTTTACCTGATGGGGCCACATCATATTCCTAATCTTCTCTAGCCTAGTCATGCTCAACATGTTGATCATGCTCTACATGCTCTAAAGTACCAGGATGCACACCATGACCTTCATCTACACATTGTGCTCCACCCTCATCGGGCTGCATTCCAATGTCATGTGAAATATTATCATTGCTTGAATGTTTAAAACAAATAGGCATGTAATTACTTTATGGTGGAAATTAATATTGAATGGATTTTTTTATTCAAGGGGTAAACGCTTTTGACCGGAGCTATGAACTGGATACAACCATTCAACAATACCACCCCAACGGGGTTTGAACCTTGGTGGCAAGAACAACGCCACCTATAAACCATCACACCATGCCAATATCGGCTAATATTGAATAGATTGCACAAGTATTCAATTTTAAATAAACTTTATTGAGTTTATTTACTTGCGTGTCGGATGCAATGGAAGATTGTGTTTTCCTAGTCAAGACTCTTAGGCATTCAACCATGACTCCATAGCCTTGCTGGAAGGAAATCTTCAGGTCCTCTTCTGTGGGAACTCTGTTGAATTTAGAGCCCTACATTTTTGCATAAGATCATGAATTTTGCTTCTATGGTGTGATAAAATCAAAATTGTTTTCAATTTATGATAGTTTGGATGCAATATTTTATTTATTGATACTTACAATTCGTATGGCTAATTTCATATAACCACGAGCCAAGTTTGTGTTGCTGTGCTTTTCTAGTCTTGCCTTTGTTTCCTTTGATGTGTCAAGTAGCCTATGAAAAGTTTGAAATACATTAGATTATGTAAAAAGAAAGAGTAATCAGTATATAATTACATTGTTGATAGTATCACACATAGCAGCATTAATCATTTGGGGAAAAATTTGGCAAACCAAAAGTTCAGGATTTTTTGAAAAAATTGGGAAAAAATCAGGAAAAGATCGGGAAAAAATCGGATTTACAGAAAAACACAAAAATTTAAAGAAAAATAGTCAGAAACTACTTTTTTTAAAACTTTAATGGCATTTCCATAGCATACAAAAATTGAGAGAAAATAAAATACAGAGTTCAATCCATGAACTATAGAAAATAGATTTTTGTTGGTTATATTCATAGTGCTAATTACATTGCAAGAAACATACTAGAACTACATAAATATCAGATGGTGACAGTTGTCTATGCTACCACATTTTTCATACATGTCTACCAAAGAATTTTATCAAACAATTCACTTCCTTGCTGCTATGGCTAAAAGCCTAAAATAGGTGCTTTTGAGCAAGTTATGGATGCTTGGAAAAAATCTATCAAAGCATAATAGTAAGAAATAGCATAGAAAAGGCAGTGAACTATTTCAAAAAATGCCTCAAAGAAATGTGGTCTCATGGTGATGGAATGCCATGACAATCCATAGAAATTTGCTTGTCATGGCATTCGTTATGGTATTCCATCACCATGAGACCACATTTTTTTGAAGCATTTTTTCAAATAGTTCACTACCTTTTCTATGCTACCACATTTTTCATACATGTCTACCAAAGCATTTTATCAAATAGTTCAACACCTTCATGCTATGGCTAAAAAGTAAAAACCTAAAACAAGTGCTTTTGAACAAGCTATGGATGCTTGGAAAAAATCTACCAAAGCATAATAGTAAGCAATAACATAGACAAGGCAGTGAATTGTTTGAAAAAATCCCTAAAAGAAATGCAGTCTCATGGTGATGGAATGACATGACAATCCATAGCAATTTTCTTGTCATGGCATTCATCATGGAATTCCATCACCATGAGACTACATTTCTTTGAGACATTTTTTTCAAATAGTTAACTGCCTTGTCTATGCTATTGCATTTTCATACATGTCTACCAAAGCATTTTATCAAATAGTTCATTGCCTTGCTACTATGGCTAAAATCCTAAAATATGTGCTTTCAAACAAGCTATGGATGCTTGGAAAAAATCTATCAAAGAATAATAGTAAGAAACAAGCCATGGTCTCATGGTTTTTTTTGTGTAAAAATCAGCTCAATTTATTCACATTTTTTTGGCAATTTTGCAATTTGAAACAGAAAAAAATAATTGACCAAAATGTCAACAATTATTTCAAAAAATGAGGGAAAAAATTGTCCAGCTTGCAGATTTTTTAAAAATCAGAATAAGTCAAGATTTTTTGCAGTATATGCTTCTATATCACATACCTTCCTTGGCCCGGTGTGTCTTTCCTTTATTCTTTTGAGCCTTCTCCTTTCCATCGGACACTAGGTCCTTCCACTCCCTCTCCCAAATCATGGGGGGATGCTCGTACTTTTTGTTCTTCTCGAAATGTGACCTATATTGGTCCCTCACATACTTTAGATAGGTACCAACTTTCTTAAGGACCTTGGTTCGATTGAATGTTTTATCACTGAACAACACAACTAAACGGTTAATGAGATCATCTTTTAAATCTTGATTTTGGGCATTCCACCGTGTACGTATGGTGGGCCCGAAGAGCTCCAATGTAATATCACTTAGATGTTTATAAAAAATATCATTTTCTACAAAATAATCATGGGACCAATAGGCTAAAAAGAGCGATCAATAAGTAAATTTTAATTGGATTATATAGAGTAATAATTAAATTTTTTTAAAGTACCTGGGACCTTCACCATCTTTATGAGAATGAAATCATCAGTCACCACAAGTGTGACCAGCAATGTTCTCGTACTAGTAATACGGGAAGATCCAAGAAATGCTACTAAAACATCACCAGTACTAGTGGCTTTTGCATCCCTAGGTACATGTCCAAACGCATGTTCTGGTATGTGTTCGCTGCCAGAGGATGCATTAACGGATGCTTGCATGGTATGTGTTGCTGACATTTTAGACGATAATATAGGCATGGATGATGGGGTCAGATGATGTGATGTATGTGTAGGAAGATCATGATGGACACTTGTATGAACCCTTACTCCTTGGGTAGCACTTGTAGTACCCTGATCATGGCCAGGAGCATCATGAGGAGGCAAATAACCCTGTAAAAATAACACATATTCTAGTTCATGACATAAAAGAGTACAAAATATAAAACCATGAATGAACTTATGTTATAATTAAAGACCTCATGATAGCTTACTTGCAAGTTTTGTAATCTCTCAGTCAATACTTTAACCCTCTCTCTTATCTCATCTATTTGAGGCACTATGAACACCAACTTAGTGATTTCTTCATTGCATTTTTTTTGGAGCTTCTTTATCGTATCGAGAGGGTTTGCTGAATAAGTGATGTAATCATCACAAAATTTGACTACACCTCACTATGGATGCTCTCCTCTATAGCTGGTGCCTTTCCTTGATCAGTCGACTACAACAAGAATATTAAAAACATTATTGAAATTAACCCAAAAAAATTATGAAAAAAACATAATAATAAAACATTTTTCTTGTATCTAATTTGTACAATTACAATGAGGTAAACCTGTAGGGTAGAAGCACCTGAAGATACATTGTGATCTGTGCTCTAGGCCAAAGCCTTCCTCGTACGATTAATGTCCCCCTGTGACAAAAATTAAATATAAAAAAGATTACTGAAATGAAACCAATAGACTTATGAAAAAAAACATAAGAATAAAATGGTATATTGGAGTCATTAATTAAAGGTTGGGTAAAATGGTACATAGTACATACCACCCCCATAGTAACCATATTTGTAACTAAGTGATTCAAATTGTAATCAATTAGCAACTCTTCCCCTACAGTTATTGATTTTATCACACATACGAATACACGGTTTCCCTTGCACGCTTCGAATATGCAATTGGGTTGCTTATTTGTTCACCCAAGTCATGTATTTTTTATAAACCTTGCAATATTCCCTGATGCTTTTGGCCTTCTTTCAATGCACATAGCCATTCCTTTATTTTGATCCTTATCTTTTAGTTGTATATAATTTGATGATAGTGCATACCTACGCATACTTCGTGTATATCAAACCAGTTGCATCCAATTTTTGTAACTTACATAACAAGGTCCAACATACTCCATCAATTCAGTAACTTTGTTGTAGCAGACCTTTATACCATCCATGCAAAATAGTCCCAAACCATCTAATGATGATGGTGATATATGCGATATATCCTCTCGTTGACACAAAAATTAGTGTTTATTGGAGGAAGTTCCTTGGGTACCCATTTTTTCAGTAGATGTTTGTACCTCAAGGGAACGTCAATGTCTCCTATGCTCTCATCATCATAAGAACATGACCCCCTTCAGCAAGAAAAAATTCCATGCGTTTACGAAATTTTCTTCTAATATTTGACCTCTAGTTGATCTCCCTTTTTTAGACATACCACATGTCTCACTTTCCTCTTCTCTTCTTGAATTTCCCTGACTCAAGGAAGACAGATCTGACAAATACCTATTTGGTGGTACCAACATTCATAATGATGTTGGATGAAGTTCTTTCATGGCGATGTGATCCCAAGGTGACATTATGATTAATCTATCATATCATCACTAGAATTTCACAAGTTATAAGGTAATCAAGTCTTGATAGATTGAAAGCTATTGTTATTACCATCCAAATGTGTCCATCACAAATCAAATCTGCTTAACGTTTTAACTCCCAAACTTTGTAACAAGTGTTAAATGTGACTATGGTCACTAGTTACACAACCAAGGCCTCAAATGTATTCTCTAATTGTAATCAAAGGACTTTTTCTCTTCATTCAATTAAATAAACTTGAAGGGAAACACCACCAAGTGGTTTATTGGACACCTACATGATAAAAATAGTAGCAAATTTACATTTAATTTCCATATGTCTAAGTGGTTAACGAGGAGGGAGTGTGTACTAGGCCTAGTTAAGTCATCATAAGTTTACGCTTTGGCAGTAAATTTTTTTTAAGTCATATTAAATCTTCCTATGTCTAATTGCTAGGAGATTTTTGGTATGTTTTAAGGTAGGATGATTGATGAAAGAGCCCAAAGACTATCCTTTCTCCATGGTATCCAGGTACACGTAGAAGCGGTCTTCTCTTATATGGTTGGACATGATTTAAAGAACTTAGCTAGGAATTATTCATTTAACCTAAGGTTTTCTCATAATGCCATCATTGGAAAAGTATGATCAAATTCTTCTATTATGAAGAATTGGTCAATGAGCCTCTAGTAATCACTATAAATGTTTGTAAGGATAAAATGACTAATTGCATCAGGTAGGAAAGAATCAACTTTGAGTTCTTCAAAGATTATATTCCTCTATTCATAATTTTTAAGGGTTGTGTGTGGAGGAGGTTATCACTACCAAGAAGGGAGGTGACCTTTCCTTGTATTCTTTTATAATTTTCATTATTCTTATTTATTTTACATCTACATTTACAAATACACATACATATGCATTTACTATTTTCATTTATTTCTCATGTTGTTTAATAGTTTGACCGATTTCATATTATATGTGTTGAAGACTTTAGAATTTCAATTACATTAATTTATGGATATGTTGTATCTATAACACTACAAAACCATATGCTCTTTGCATTTACACTTTCATTTAGAAATACACATTTATATACATAAATATAGATTTCTTTAATGATATGTTGCATTTATTGTTCTAGGAGAGCATCCAGTAATTGCATTTACATTTACATTTAAAAATACATATACATACATACATATATGTATGTGCATGTGTGTGTGTGTGTATGCATATAATTTATATTCAGTGTTCAGAAATAACCCATTAGGTCTGTACATGGATAAAAATTCATAAAATCAGATCTCCCATACATATTTTGTTGAAACCTAGGCTTGAACCTCTCATTTCACATGCTTTTCTTCACAAAACTATTGAGGCCAACAACTATATCTTCTTTAGTTCTCATCCTACGCCCTATTCATGCATCCTACAATTACAACAACATCTATGGGGCCTCTTACACAAGCTATAGTAATCAAAAAAAGTGTAAGAGCCACTTTATATCATTTTTGGACTACAAAACCCTGAAAAATAGGGTAACTTAGATTATGATTTGTTGGTGAGCTGTATGGACAAAATCATTAGCACTAGCTCATTCTTGGAGTCTTTTGAGAGAGAAGTAAATCAGGTGGTAGTTAAGTACAAACCTTATAGTGTCAAGGTGAATGAGGTGATCAATTTTTATTGGCCAACTGATGAAGACTACCAGAAATGGGTAAATGTATATTTAACTAAGGAAGAGTTAAAAGGAGTAGGTTGCTAACGGTTGACAAATCAGCTGTTGCAGTTACAACAGATTCCAATTTTGTTTTTTGGTGATAGTCTAGGCACAAAATTCTTGAATTTTTTGTTGTTGCATCAACCATTCTCAGTGGGCATGATGAACAAGAAGATTCTCTGGGGAGATTGTTGTTGTAACAAATTTTTGGAATATAACAAGGCGATCCAATTGGCTGGTGACATGTGTGCTTTCTGGCCCAATGTTTGTTTGCTCCTCCTTTTTCTATAAGAAGGATTTCAAGGCCAGAAGTACAGGTTAGCAAGTTAGATATTTTTGGTCGAGTCTAGATGAAGTTGGAGAGAAAATTGTAAAGTCTGATGGTTTTAGGGAAAATACAATTTAAATTTTAAGTCATTCTGTAGTAGGTTTTGAATTCATGGGGATTTGATGTTTTATGACAGTACTGGCATTTGAATTGATATGATTAATTCAAACTCATGTCTCTCCATTGTTCAAGCATATCTGAATTTTGAATAAAATGATCAAGGGTTGTTTCATTCATCTCACTGTTGTGGTGTGTATGATTCTTGTTTTAGGTTTAATTCAAGGAATTAATTAAAATGCTTGAATGGGATTGTAGGTGGATATGTTCTGTATAAGCTATTTTATTTTTTCTATCTTATCTTATACCATTTATGAGAATGGGGGTGCCAATGTATGAGAAGATATTTGGAAACTAGGCATGAAAATTGAAGGTTAAAGAGAAT
>VDFB02281492.1:714204200-714262307 GCA_007258455.2 Sequoia sempervirens
AGAGGGAGGGAGTGGGAGAGAGATAAGGGGTAGAGGGTTAAATGTTTAAGGTTATGGGTAGTGATGGAACTTCAAAGTTTTGCTCTCTGTGTTCTATTTTATCCTACCTTGTGTCTCTGGTCATCTATCTCAAACACCATAGATGACCAGAAACACAAGGTAGGATGAACAAAAAAAATCTATTTGCTATAAAAACAACACATAATGATTTAAAATACAACTTATATTGAACAAAAATGGACCAATAGTTGAATACTAATTTTTTTTAAAAATCCTTCACATTTAATGGGAAAATACATGTTATTTATTGTGCTCACCTTTTATATTTGTCATAGGACAAACTATTAATATAAAATTATCCAATGCTTGTACTAATGGAACTTCAAATTTTGTTCCTAATGTTTCACTCATGCCCTGCCTTATGTCACTGGTCTTGCATGGTGTTGGAAAATTTCTTAGGGATGGGGTTTTAGCTTTGTCTTCATCTTAAACCCTTATCTTTACCTAATGCCTTGGTCGGGATCTATTTTTCCATTACCTTTTTTGAAGGGTTTTAAAAACATCTTATGCCCCATCGTTTCGTCTAGGCCTGGTCCCTTTGGTCTTAATATTTTATTTTCCTAAGCCCTGGTTGGCCCTATGCTAAACGGTTTAAAAAAAACTTATGTCATTGTTTTCCATCCACCTAGTAATGTCCCCTTTCCCTTTAATGAATGTTCTATTTTTCAGAAGGATGAAATTCGCGTTGCCGTCTATCAAAATTCCTTCAAGATCAATGGTTTTCTGCCATCCCATGATCGGTAATTGTAGAATGGTAATATCACGGGCAGGTGACACGTGTCCCATATGGGGGATCAAATTTGCATGACTGCTCATCAACTATCCCTTGATTTGAGCCATTCCCTGCCATCCCATGATGGTGCTTTGGTTGATTGCGAAATCACAGGTGGGTGCCACGTGGACTGTACAAGGTGGGGCCCCAGGAAATTTTTGTGCGATATATTTTAAATGTTTCATTGCTTCCAAAGAAAAACATTTTAAATGAAATATTTGACCTTTGATCAAAATGCCTTCAAGATCAACGGTTGCTCGCGATTTCGTGATTGAGAATTGTAGGATGGCGATATTGCTGGTGGGTGACACATGTCCCATCTGGGGGATCAAATTTGCGTGACTGTTCATCAACTATCCTTTGATCTGAGTCATTCCCCGCCATCCCGTGATGGTGCTTTGGTTGATTTTGAAATCACAGGCGGGTGCCATGTGGATTGTACAAGGTGGGGCCCGAGGAAATTTTTGTGCAATATATTTTAAATGTTTCATTGCTTCCAAAGAAAATTATTTAAAATGAAATATTTTACAAGGCCGGGGGGAAATTCATTAAAAATGAGAAAAAGTGGGGAAATTCACTAAAAATGAGCAAAAGCTGAGAAATTAGGGAAACTAGTCAAGTTAGGAGTAGGCTACGCAACATACAAAATGGTATGCCCATCCATGGCCTGCCAGCAGCCTGCCTTCCGTGCACAAAATAACCTAATTCGTAACCCTCACATTTTTTATTTTGAGCCCACATACAATGGTTAAACTATTATATATGTTTTGTTTAATATATTTAAAAAATATTTTATAAATTATTTATAAAATATTTATAATATTAAATATTTTTTTAATATATTAAACAAATATATATAAACTCTTTAATATTTTTTACTAGTGATTTTAATGGTATATTTAAAAAAATAATATTTTGATAGTTGAATACATTCAAAATATTTCTAATAAATTTCTAATTTAAAAAATATATTATTTAATTTTTTAAATATATATATTTTTTTAAAAATATATTTTTATTTAAAAAAAATATATTATACATACAAAATTATATAATCAATAATAGATAATAGATTTTGGTGAATATATCTAGGTATGCTAATATGCTTGAAAAACTAATTTTAATTAAAAACTTTACAACATCATTAAAAGGTAAGTTTTAATTATAAAATTTAACATTTGAAATAGAAAATTTAAATATTATATTATAATAGTTTATAATTTACTTATATAGTATTTTGGATAATAGAAACAATTTTGATTGATTTAATATTTTCTAAGTTCATTATTGAATTTAAATCTTATAAATATAATTATATATCTTTAATCAATATTGAACATCTTAGATTTTAGTATGACTTAAATATTAAAAAATTTATTGTATAAGTTTATAAAATATAATATATATTTTTTTAAATAAAGATTTAAAGATTATTACATATGTATATTTAAAGATCCATAGAATTATCTTTTTAACTATGAAACTAATATGATTAATTCCATTTATAATTTTATGTTATCTTATCTTTTTAACAATTTTTTGATATCCTACCCCAATCTAAATCCCAACCCTACTATTAACCCCAATCTTAAGCCTAACAATAACCCTAAGTGAACACTTATCTTGATTGAACCTTAATCCTAATTTAACCCAAACCCTACCCTTAACCCTAACCCTAATTAAACTATAGCCCTGATTGAAATCTAACCCTAATTAAACTCTAGCCCTAATTGAACCCCAACCCTAACCTAAACCCTATTTGTTCCTAACCCTAGTATGTCACAAATATAGCATCGATACCTTGCCAACAATGGTAAACCTTATTGGATAGTGATTAAAGCTACCTTATCTTTCATTAAGGTAGAAATTTTTTGTTATACAACATGCCCCTTGAAAATTGGAGATAGGCACTGCAAAAAGAAGGTAAACAATAATGAATACAGTCAGTGGTATTATGGAAGATGTGATAAAAATTTCCTTGAATGTGATTATAAATATATACTTGAATGCAAAGTGCAAGACCATACTTCATTCACTTGGATTACAACTTTTGAAGAAGTGGTAGAAGAAATTATGGGTGTAACAACAAAAGAATTAAACATTTTGAAGCATGAAAAACAAGATGATGTTAATTTTTCACACATTATACAAAAGGTCCTTTTGAACATATACATATTTAAACTTCAAGTGAAAAAAGAGACTTATAATGATGAACAAAGGATTAAATGCACAGTCATAAAAACAACAAAGTTTGATTATTCATCTGAGAGCAAAGCTTTATTAGACTCAATTGCAAAGCTATAGGTTTCATAACATTCAAATGCTTGAATGTATATAATGTTAACAATGTATTCAAACATTTGAAAAAAAAAAATAGTGGATATATCTAAGTTAGTTAATGCCATTTTGTCATGATATACATCTTTGATGCTATCACTACTAAATCTAATGATTGATGAACATTTCTGCTTTTAAATTTATTGGTCTTGGTTGATTGTTGTTACAGACAAGTTGGTATGATTTCAAATTTGAATGTGTACCCTTATATATGGGAATTGAGATAAAAAATGACACAAACAATAATGAAATCAAGTTGATTGCTTTCCAAATTCATATTCATGAAAATGTAAGCATTTTTTCAAGTCAATAGGCATCTTGATAAAGATAACTCTCGGCGTGTTTTACATATATTATTAATTAATATACATGTATGCTAGTTAATTAAATTATTAACTATATTTTATTTGTATTATATATTGAATTGCTAAAGATGTAAAAATCTAATACTAAATATATAGGAAAATGGTTAAAAAATTACATATTTTTCAAAAAATAAAAGTGTGTAATTTAAAATACGAATTATATAATTCTTATAATATTTATATTATTGTTTACTGAATATTTTATAGAATTTAAACTAAAAAATTAGCCTCCCCCTCTTGCTCTCCCTCTCTCCCCCTCTCTACATATATCTCCCTCTTCCCCATCTTCTATCTCTCCCTCCTCTACATATCTCTCTCCCTTTCTCCCTCCCTCCTCTCTCTATCTCTCCCCATCTCTCCCTGATCTCTTTCTCCCTCCCTATACCCCTACCTATCTTCATATCTCAACCTATTTGTCCCTTTATCTTCCCATATACCCTATATCTATATGTCTCTTCCCATTCTATCTCCCTCTCTTCTCTATCTCCCTATTTCTATTCATCCCTCTCCATCTCTATTTGTCTTTCTAATTTAATATCTCTCTCTATATCTCCTGCTATATCTCTATCTTCCATCTCTCTTTATATATATATATCCCACCTCTATCTCCCTATCTCTATATATTTATTTCTCCCCTATCTCTGTGATCTCTATCTATTTTTATCCCTTTTCCCTCTCTATCATTCTATATTCATCTCCTACCTCTCTATTCATTAATTATAAATATTTTAAAATCAATTAAGTATTTCAATCTAAAATTTTAATATTTGACATTACAAATAAAAATAAAATTAAATTTAATTTTAAAATCTATAAAATATTTATTATCTATTTAGTTTTACTAATTATTTAATACAATTAAATTAAATTAAATTGAATATTCATTTTATATTAATTAAACAATTATTAAATAGAATTTTAGAATAAATTAAGAAATAAGATCTATATAAAATCAATTTTCTATTTTTTATCTGTGTCCAAATCATTTCATTTTCTAAAATTATACTAAATTCTAGATATCATAATTAAACACAAAAATCTATTCTATTCTAATCCTAACCCTAGTTAGACCCTAACCCTATTTGGACTCTAACCCTTACCCTAATTGAACACTATATCTAATTGTAATTGACCACTAAGCATAATTGAATTCTACCCCTAACCCTAACCCTAACTCTAACTAAACCCTAAACCTAACTTTAATCAAACCCTAAACCAAACCTACTTAATTGATTCATAATCCCAACCCTAACCCAAACCCTAATTGAACTTTAAAACTAACCTTAATTGAACATTTATTGAACACTAGTCATAATTGTACCATAACCCTAACTTTGAACTACAATTGAACTCTAATCCTGACCCTAACACTAATTCTTATCATAATTGAACCTTAACCCCAACCCTAACCTTAACCTTGACCCTATTTGAACTCCTATTGAATTCATAACCTTAATTAAACCCTAACCTCATCCTCAATCCTAACCAAAATTGAACATTCATTGAACCCTAAACCTAACCCTAAGTGAACACTAATCCTAATTGAACTCTATCTTTTTAGTTGAAAATATTAAAGTGCCTTAGATTTTCCCATTCATCGTTATTTATCATTCAATTCCTAATGGAGCTCCAAACATTTATAATTTTATAATGTTTTAATACACACCTAATATTAAGGTTTTAGAGTTTAAGGGTTAACAGGAGAGAGATAGAGGGAGTGAGTGAGTGACCCATTTACATATTATTCTTTTATTCTTCGTCAATTAAATATTTAGTTACCCATTTACCATTAGCAGAAATGACCCAAGAATTTAATAGAATGGACTACTTGTATAATACCTTGAATTATGGAGCTCAATTCTCTGATATATTACTACTTATCAAATCCTTTGTAAATAATTGTAAACTTATGACTCCCTTTAAGCATTTAATTGATTTTCTTGAATCAAAGCAAAAACACAGACACACAATTGAACAAATTCTCAAAAGAAGAATGACATCATTAAAATTTCATTCAAAATTCACTCAAATCCACATAAGGAGAGAAAATATATTAGAATTATACGTTTATTCATGCTTATAAGTCATATATGCATACAATTTAAGATAATTTGCATATATTCATTGAAAACTCAAAAAAGGCTATCTATTCTATTCCATTTGCTTGGGGTTTTAACAGCCAATGGCACCACAGATATCACTTCCTCATCAGAGGACATATATCTTTCTACCCATATATTCAACTCAAAACCTAGCTAGAGCTTTCATCAGTTCTCTCCCTACAAAAGGGCCTTGAATTCCCTTTTATATGACAAGGGAGCAACAAGCTTAAGGCTCAAATGTAATTTCACCACAAATTTTCATTTGAACAAAATATCCATTGCATTTGACTTTCATTTCAAAACTTCCCACATGTTGAATCTACAAAACATAGTGGCACATGAACTGGGGAAAGCTAAAAGAAAAGGGAATAAAAATTGTCATCAAAATCCCCTTATCACTATCCATGCAAAAAAACCAGGCAACCAAATTGTCGTGAAGGCACCATAGCAACTTCTTATTTACCCGCCACCCTGCCCTTACCAACACTTAGACCGCGGTATACACGCCTGCTTCTAGTTGTTGCCCAATACAGTAGACCGTCAGCCTCCTCTTCTTTCTTGTCCATGCCCAATATAGTTCTAGTCCATCCGCTTGGGGTTTTAATAGCCAATGGCACCACATATATCACTTCCTCATCAAAGGGCAGATAGTGATTGAAGTGAGGTAAATACCGATAGTAGTCAGAGTCAGTTACATCATCAGAAGTGTTGCTCGTAAGGTCAATGGGTGAGTGTTGGCATCCAGATAAGGAGCCATGACCATACCTTATTTTCCTATCGACACTAGTAATAGAGCACACCACCGACTGCTTGCCTTTGCCATCTACCAGTTGAGCAGCAACGTCCTAGAATTGCAACCTTCTACTACATCTAGTGGGCACAAGCCTGGGCTTGTCAACCAAAGCACCTTCCTGAATAGCAGGACCAGGCTTTTGTGAGCTCAAACAAATAGACCTCCTTACCGACTTACTCATTTTCTCTTCTCAGACAAGCACTAAAACTTGATTAGACTCATCCCACAAAGTGCTCTAACTACTACAAGAATGACACTATTAGCAGTTAATTCCTCTTGTATTTATTGTGCGAGGTAATGGAAACCTTCATCAATGCTTAGTAAAAATGCATGTGCAAACATGGTAATTTGGTAGTGTATGTACTGTCACCGTTTAACTAGAGCTGCTTGAGAATCCAATGATCACCCTTCATGATTTCCAACAACATCTTCACATAGATTGAGATCAACGTGACTATGAAAACAAGGAATAATTCATTAATGCTTCACCAATTGTACAATAAAATGACCACCATGTGTTGTTTTCCAACTTTGAATATTGCCTACTGATCTCCTAAAGAGTTGGCAGATCAAATGGTTTATCCTGGGCTAAATTAGTTTGACATCCAACAAAGCATCGTTCACCTTCCTCATGACATATAACATTAATCCATCTCAGAAACCAACTACCATGTTGGCAGGTTCTATGCACTTTGCAACTGAATGGCTGGAGCTACGCATCGCAATCTTGTTGACCTCGTAACTTTTAACCAACCTTCATCTTCCTCCTAAGAGCTAGCAGGGAACAACAGATATTTACATTAGATTTTGATCTTGGTTGTTGATCTAAAACCATGGGTTATGAGATCAATAGTGGATATTGGGCCCCACATTCCATACAGGACACACATCTGCCTTTTGCTGACCTCACACCAAATAACAGGGTGATACCTTAGGTTTGCGAGTTGGCGGGGTACGATCAAGATCTTCTCCCATATCTTTGAATCTAGAAAACCTACACATTGCATAGTTAGTATTCAATGAAAGGCTTTCGCTAAGCCATCAATGACATGACCACTGGGGTTAATGGTTTAGGCTTACATAATTGGATTAAAATAAAAACCCAACTTTGATTTTAATACTTTATTTCCTTTGCAGGGTTTTATTTCCTAAGTCTCGGTTGGTCCTGTGTTTCATATTTTAAAAAAAACTTATGTTGTTGTTTTTCGTCCACCTAGTAATGCCCACTTTTTCTTTTAATGAATGTTTTATTTTGCAAGGGTTTATTTAGTGATTTCATTGATCTATTTTGTGCAGATATCAACAGTGCCCACCATCCTGTGATCGGGAATTGAAGGATTGTGAAATCACAGGTGGGCACCACATGTCCTATATGGGGGATCAAATTTTCACTATCGCTGGCCAACTACCATTTGATCTGAGCCATTCCCCGCCATCTCATGATGTTTCTTGGGTTGATTGTTAAATCACGGGCAAGTGCCACATGTCTCATCCAATGAAGCTTAAAGTGTAAAGGAAACACTAGCCGGCTTTAAATATATTAAGGGGAAAATTACTAAAGTGTTCTCGAGACACACATGTTCTAAATTGATAGATATGTTATAATCTCACTGGAAAAGCTACTCGAAGGTTAACGACATGGTTGGTGACTGTGTTAAAGGAACAAGATCATTGATGCTCAAGATCAACAATTTCTTGCCATTGCGCGATCAAAAGTTTCAAGATTGCGATATAGCGGGCAACCGCCACGTGGACTTCCTTCATAGTGTATGGTAAGGTGAGCCCTTTATCACCGAGTTGGAAATTGTGTCAATTTGATCAAGCTGAAGAATCAACTGCTCGAATTTAAATCTGCATCTGATATGGTTGGAGTCGTTTGTGCAACACGAAATTGAGCTTTAATGGAGGTTGAGACACTTGTTAGCATAATTTGATTGATAATAAAATCAATTTTCCTACTTTTTTTGTATCACAAAGCATTCAACTATTTCATAGAGTAGTTTCAGAGCTGAAGGTAGAATTGCAAGTTTTTGCAGCCAGAATTTGGGAGTTCTGCGAACAAAGCCGTGAGTTTATTTTTTGTGCCTCCTGGTCATTTTGTATTTGAATTTGGGAAAGGATTAGCTAGATGTGATGTGAGCTTGTTGATGAATGTGTTAGGGCTATAGTTTAATTATAGTTGTGAGAAATTGCAGTGTTTTGTCCTGTAATTTTCTATCTTTGGTTAGTCCTAGCTATCTGAATTATAACGTTGTAAAGAATCCCTAGTTTGTCCAAGATGGCACCACCCAAGCAACATTCTGGCCAGATTGAATATTTGAAATGAAACCTATATGATGATTTCCTAGATCAATTCCCCTTGTCAACGAATTATAGGAGGAAGGGATTGGTCCTAATACAAGGGAAAATCTTGGGGGAAGGGTTAGTGTATAATTTCTCCAACATTGTCGATGCTAGGGTTCCCCTCACTGGCTTGGAATTGTTTAGATTGTGGTACGAATAGAGGAATTTTCCTCACCCTGAGTCAAATGGATAGATGTATGATATGGGGAAGCTAGTGGTACCAAATGTATTCCCTAATGTAGACCTGCTTAGGATAGTGGCTAGAAGATATGACCCTGTTACACAGATAATCAGGGACAATGATGGAAAGGTTTTATTGAGCATTAACAGAGAGGAGGTCAAACATATTTTTGACTTGAGTGAACCGAGTAAAGACTTGGTTCCTATCAACCTTGAGGAAATGAAGCAAGAGTATACAAAGCTGAAATCCTTTTTTAGGGAAAGGTTGCTTCCACCTCATCTGGCTAAGGCAGGAGGTTCAAGATTTCATATCAACCCCAGTGACTAGGAACCTTTCAAATTGATTTTTTTTGCAAACCATTTCTTAGCCACTTTCTATTCTTTATGTCAGATTTTGGGTTTTAGTCCTAGTACGGTAATTCCCATTGCTTATATGTTCATGGGGGTGCAAATACAACACCTTAACTTCTCTATGACCTATGACTTTTCTTCTTTCTTGGCTGAGAGGATACATGAAGGGCTTTCAAAGCTGCAAAAAAATGATACTGACACTCAATTCTTTTGGTATTCTATGCTAATGCATATGTTTTTGTTTAAGAATGCTGACTTTTTCTCTAAGAGGATGAAATTAAGGCAATCAGTTGATGGAGAAATATTGCCAATACAGATAGGGGCTGCAGATTTATCTTGTAATAAGGAAAGCACTAGTTATGTGCAATTTGATAATTGTTTTGCTTCCAAATTATGGGTTAGATTAATGGTGAATATACCTAGGATCCCTAAGGAATTACATGATTTACTTAGGCCAAAGGAGAGGAAGCTAGAATTGAAGGTTTACCATAACTAGGGTGACATTATCCCATTCCCAGTCAGCACTGTCTTGAGAGTATATGGTTTTTAGGGAGCCCCTCATATACTACCATACAATGTGCAACCAAGAGTGGGATTTGTAGAAGTTATGTGGCAGATTAGTTGTATTCATGAGGACAACCTCACTGGAAGGGGTAAGGGAACATTTTTCCCAGATTATACAGTGGTGTCTGATTTTGTATTTTCAAAGGGAGGTTGGATGAATTTTGATCATTTCTTTAATGATTACCATTTGAGGTGTGGACCAAAGTGGCAAGATGATCCTAAGGGTTTCTTTTCTCTTTTTAGATAAAGAATAAAAGCTGAAAAATTTGTGCATGAGTTTAATTTCCTTGAAGACTTGATTAGAAATGAATTTGATTTGAATAGACATGAGTTGAACAAGGAGAAACAGATAGCTTATGGTAAGCTATTAGAAGTTGTGCAAAAAATGGATCCAAAATATGATCCACCATTGGAGTTCATTCCCCACCATAAGAAAATTGATTTTCTGATGGGAAACTTTAAGGAAATTATGAGCACATTGAAGACAAAAAAGGTAAATTTAGAATTGAGTATGGGTGGACAAGAGCAAAGTGCCAGACCAATTGAAACAAGGCCAACATACCAGCCTACAGAAAGGTGGCCCATTTACATGAGGAAAAAGGATAGTAACAGTGCTGAAGAAGAAGTTGACAGAAAAGGAAAACAAATTATGAAAGTGCCTCCACAACCAAGTCCAAAATTCAAAGTGCCTGGGGCAATCAAAATTATTGATTTAAAATCATCACTAGAAGACAATCCCTCATCACCACCATCCGAGCCAATCCCTAAGAGCAAAATAATTGATCAACCATAGGAGGATCTGATGGATGAGATTATTGTTACTAATCAAGACATGGAAGTTGGTATGCCTTCCCCTCCTAGGCCAACTGAATTAGTTTTATCCGATTTAGATATGAAAGGTAAAAGTGTACAAGATGCAAGAATGGAGGCATGCAAGGAGTTTCTAGATGACAATACATTTGTAAAAAATCCTGTATTCTTGCAATTGGTATGGAGGATGAAGTTTGAAGAGTATCAAGATAAATGTAGGCAGAGAAGAGAACTAAGTCCTAACAGGTCAGACCAGGAGAATGATGAGGAGGTAAAAGCTGAATTAATGGAAGAATTCAATAACATAACTCCTGAAGAAGGAGGAAAACTGGCAAGTCAGGCTAGTGTATTAATTCTGCCTGAATGGCACATTGCAGATGCAATAGCCTTTAATGCTATTATGAAGTCTAAGAATCCATTTCAAGACTCTGAAGAAGAGGTCAAGGAAACATTGCAAAACTCTGCTTTCAGTGAGGAATATGAAACTCTGGCAATTTAGGCATTGGCCCCACAAGGGAGAAAACTAGATGTTTCTGACATTAATCCAAATTTTAAGGGAGGATTGATAATAAAGAGAGCTTCAGAGACCTCAACCACTGAGGCCACTAATTTGACTGTGAATGTGACCAAATTGGCCCAAAAGACTGCTAAAAGGGAGGAAGCTGAAAGGAAGAGCTTAATGGAAAAATATAACCTTTTGATTGAGGAGTACAACAAGATGCAGCATAAAAATTGTTGAGTTGAAAACTGAAGTGGAGAGGTTTAGGTATAAGTAGATTAGAGATACATCAAGTGCTCCACGAAACAGTACATTACCTTCTACAGTAGGGTCAGTGCCTCCTACTTCTCCAATTGTTTCCACACCAGGATCTCCTAGTCAGAATCTTGTCCTCACCCTTTCTTTAGAGGAAGTTGAAGAAGAAACAGAGTGCTTTGTCGATCCTATAAAGAAGCAGCTCTTGCAAAAAATTGATGAATTGTAGGCATCATTAAACAAAAGTGAGGAGGGATCTCTCTTAGAGAAAAAGGAAATTGTTACTATTGTTTTGAGGCATTTAAATGAAAAGGTTCATAGCAAATTTCTATCTATACATTATTTATATTCTTTACTGTTAGCAGCAATAAAGAATATTGATAGGGATCAGAAAGTAGCAATACCAATAATTGAAAATTGGATCCCTAGGGCTAGTGATCTAGATATCATGTATAAGGCCTCAAGGTTTGATATAAATAATAGGCCCCAATCATTAAAGCCTACTCATGTGTTAGTAAAATCATTGCAAGGTTTTCAGACCTTACCAGATGACTTGAGTAGGAAGATTAGGGAGATAGTGAAGAATTTCAATGAATGGGGTAACACATTGTCACCTAATATAATTGATGAGCAGGGGAAAATCAGGTCATTTCAACAATGGCAGGCTCAAGCAAGTGAGGCCATCAATGATCAAATCAATTCAATTTATGATGAGTTAGACTATGATTTGTTGGTGAGTTGTATGGACAAAATCATTAGTACCAGCTCATTTTTGGAATCTTTTGAAAGGGATGCGAATCAGGTAGCGGTAAAATACACACCTTATAATACAAAGGTGGATGAGGCAATTAATTTTGACTAGCCCACTGATAATGAGTACCAGAATTGGGTAGCTAAATATTTGAATGAGGAGGAGTAAAAGGAGTGAACTACTAACAGGTGGGAGATCAGATGTTGCAGTTGCAACGATTCCAATTTTGTGTTGACGACTTTCCCGATGTGGTTTTCTTGTGATTTTTTGCATCAACGTTCCTAAACTGATATGATGAACAAGAATATTTTTCAAGGTGGTGGTTGTTGTAACAAATTTTGGAATATCACCAGGTGCTCCAATTGACTGGTGACCGGTGTACTTTTTGGCTCGGTGCTTGTTTGCTTCTTCATTTTCTATAAGAATTATTTCAAGGCCAAAAGTATGGGTTAGCAAGTTAGATAATTTTTGTCAATTCTAGGTGAAGTTGCAGAGCGAATTGTAAAGTCCAATGGTTTTAGAGAAATGCAATTTAGGTTTTGAGTCATTATGTAATAGGTTTTGAGTTCATAGAGATTTAATGTTGTATAACAGTACTAGCATTTGAGTTGAAATGAAAATTTGAGCTCATGTCTCCATTGTACATGCATATCTAAACTTTGAATGAAATAACTAAGGGTTGTTTTATCCATCTCACTGTTGTGGTGTGTATGATTCTATTTTAGCTTTAATTCAAGGAATTAATCAAAATGCTTGAATGGGATTATAGGCGGATATGTGTTGTATAAGGATTTGATAAGTAGTCATGGGTTTGAATGCATATTGATGAAATTGTAATGCAATATTGTCAGGGATCTTATATGTGATGTATTAAATCTGTTATAAACCTCTAGATGCTTATGAATTTGACTCTTGCAATGGATATATGGCACTAATCTAAGTTGTAATTATTAGTGTAGTTTAGTATTTGTTTGTCTTTTCCTAGAGTTTTCTAAAATTGAAAATCATTGACTATCTTATACAATGGATTGTGTTGAGTTATCTCACGCTCCAGATAGTTGATATTGTCTATGAACAGCCAATTCTAGTTGATATTATCTTATCGTATTGAGCTATTAAGTGAGATCATCTACTATTGTTAATGTTGTTTATAATAATGGTGTAGAGGTTGTAAACACATTAAAGGATCACCCTCCCAGGTCTTGCAGAGCCTGAAGTGTAGGAGGCTTTTAAAGTCCTTGTCAGTTGGTCCAGGTCCTTCGAGTTGCCTTTGATTGGAATTGGCAATTCCATAGGTAGATTAGAAGACAAACCTAGTTACATTGTAAAAAGAACTAACATACACATCAAACACTAAACAACCACCTCTACAACTGAATCTTTAATCTGTTATGATCACATGAAACATAAAACACACTAATTTTAATCTTGTTAACATCACTATTGAAATGTTTTAATTTTTTGACCTTTCAAACATTAAAAAATACATCATTAAATTAATTATGTAATGACATACAAATTAAAAACATCATAAATTAATTATGTAACCACATAAGTCAAATATAATTCTATCAAGAAATTAATATCAAATAGATAATATAATCACATAACTAATACATTTCAATGTCATTGATCTTCTTCTTCATCCAAATCTTTTTTTGTATCATCCAATCCAGATTTAACATTGTAAGGATTGGTCATATCATCATCATCGTCATCGATATCAGTTTCGATAATGTCATCATCCACACAGATATCATCTTCATGAAAATTAACTCCTACATCATCATGATCTAGTTCCTTCTCTTCAACATCTTTGTCAGGGACATCATCAACTAACCGTTGATCTTGATCATCATCTACATCATCTTCTAGTTCTTCGATATCTTCTTCTTCCACCACATTATACTTTACCAACTTTCCTCTTCGATCATGTCTAACAACAAATGACCAACCCTATTTACCTGGAACCTCTAAGTAAAATACCTGCTCACATTGGCTTGGAAGAACATAGGGCTCATTTCCAACTCACTTAATCAACCTTGTATTAACCATGGTAAATCCATTATCATGTTCAATAAGAGTTCTCTTAGGATCATTTTCATTTAATCGTAGCCTATACCATAGGATGATGAACAAAATTAATCTGAAGGACTTAAAGTCACACTAAAGTATATAATCCAAAATTCTATAGTGTCAATTTTCTGAGACTTTTGGATGTATGTCACTTCTAGATGACACATTAGTCACATGAAAGACTACAATTATACCAGAATCACAAGTTTTCTTCATGTCATCCAACATTTTGATTCAAAATTTATGACCATTGCACCACAAAGCCTTCTGGTGTTTCACCTGCAATATGTCAAACATGTAAAAATTATTGCAATATTGTCAGTTGATAAACATATTTATTCTTGGCTGAATGTATGCAAAGAAAACAATTTCAACCTATATATACATCAATATACTTGAAAATAATTAAATAATATGGGTGATTAAAATATTTATACGTACATGTTTATCTCTTAAACCATATGCTAAATCAATTTCCCTTTGTGTAACATTGGAATCTCCATTACGATGAGCTTCTTTAACCAATGAAGCCACACCTTCCCATGTTAATGCGCGACCAGATTGTTGACATCGTTCAATACATACCATCATCCAATCAAGACTATTTGCGACGTACAAATGTAGTGCATCCCACTCTTGACCAACTGTACAAAAAAAAATGAAATTCACAAATGACATATAATTAGTTAAATACCACAGTATATGACCTTAATTTATAATTGATGTATATTGAAGATTAAAAATTAAATAAGTACAATACACATAAAAACCATATGTAAAATGTATTCCAATTAATCTCCATGACCATCTTCTAATTACCTCTCACTTTCCTCAATCTACCTTTCCCCAACAGATCTACTCCCCTTCGAATTAGTTAATGGAGTTGGGATCCCAAATGTGATCTACATTGATCTTTGTTGCAAACTTAGGAAGATATTCACTAATGTACACCATGGTCTTGTATACCATATATCCCTCAACCATAGAACCCTCAGGATGTGCTCTTTGTCTAACTAGAGCCTTCAAAAATTCCAGGTGTCTCTCAACCATCCACATTGACCTTGTGTGTACAGGTCCACACAATTAAATCTCCTCAACTTGGTGTATGAGGTAGTGTTCTTATGCATTGAAAAATATTGAAGGTAGACACTTTTGCATTTCACACATTAGATGAGGAATTTTTCTCTTCCAATAATTTATATCTTCTTTATGGATTTGTTTAGATGATAGCCATCTACAAGTAATTCAAGGCACAAATATATTAACGAGATTTAACAAAAAAGTACAGTATATTATATAACAAGTAAAACAAATGGAAATTATAAGATGTATACAACAAATTGAACAAATCTCACTACTTACCTCATGTATTTTCCAAGATCAAATATAACTTGCTTGAAATTGTTGTCAAAGTTGTCTAAGAGAGATAGAGCTAGAACGTACTGCAACAATTATAAAATGATATTTTCATTATTTTTCCAATAGTAAACACAATACACTGAAAATTACATGCATTATACAAGTGTATATAATATACCAGAATAATTACCTTAATGAAGGTATGTCAATCATGCATTTTCATCCTTGACCCAAATTCACCTTTCTTTGTTATTATATTTTTTATGTTCACAGAAAATCCTATGGGAAATCAATTTTTTTGTATGACTTCTTTTATAGCATTGCTTATTGCTCTGTTAATAACCAAGGAAGGGAACTTATATTAATTTTGTCCCCATCGCTATTTGATTGAATGACATTTTTCATTGCATGATTGGCTTCCTAAATGTTAGTACAAATTTTGACAATTTTTTCTTTGTCATGCCTTCCATCCAATATTTTCCATAACATTTCTATTATATTCTTTCTGATATGCATTGTATCAAACAAATGCACAATTTGTAGCTGCTCATAGTAGGGCAACCTACTAAATTTTCTGGGATAACTTTTTAGTCCCTATGGAAGCTGGCCATTAATGCCTTGACGACCTTCATGAAGCATATAATTTAAAAAAATTAACAACGACAATCATTTCCAATTACAACATGCGTAAACACAACACAATATAAAAATATAAATTCAAAACATATCATATATGATAGATAAACACTTTGATCTGATGTATAACCTTGATTAATTCTATTATATTCCAACTTCCATAGGCGAGGTGACATTCTTCATGGTTTTGATGTAGTCTCCTATTTCCAATTCAAAAGATGTTTTTCAGTAGTTTGATACTTATTATTTCTATGGACGAAGTTCCTATACTTATCAAACACCTACTTTCCTAAACTTGTTGAACGACGAGATTTCATCTTTGGACCACAAATTGGACATGCAAATTTTCCCTTTGTTTGAAGACTTGCAAGATGATATATAATTGGATTAAATATGTCAATTTTTTTAATTATATATAATGAATAGATTATTTTAAAAATATGCATGATATCTACTTCATCAAATTAAATATTGTTAAAGTGCAGTCAAACATTATAACATACCAAAAAAATGTGTTAGCCCTAGGGCATCATGAATTGTCCATACAAGCATTGCATGGAATTGAAATTGTCTTTATCCTATTGGTTTGGAGATGTCATACATAGTGACTCCATTCCATAACTTTAGTAACTCGTTGATAAGAAGCTCAATATATACATTCATATCTTTAACTTGGCGCTTACCTAGTTGAATGAACATAAACATTACATAATTATTATAACCATTTTACTACAATATATATAAATTAATGTACATGACTATTGAATGAAAAAAATATAAGTCATTATGCAACAAATAAGATAAATGAGATGCTAATACATTAAAGAAAGTTGATGTAAACAAATACCTAGAACAATCATTGACAACATTATGTGCTCCCTCTTTATTGACATCCATGGAGGAATGTTATTGTTGATAACAAAAACAAGCCACACTGAGTAAATAGATCTCAGCTCTCCAAATGGATTGACATCATCCGCTCCCAATGAAAGCCTGAGATTACGAGGTTCTTCTTTAAAGTGTGGCAATTTTTCCTCCATGTCCCTAAATGCAAAACCATCCGCAGGCATTTGAAGAATGTCATCTCCACTTCTATCCCATGCATGGTAATCCATAAATTGTGCTAAGATTTCACACCTAAATAATCATTGCATACGTGGAATAATGGGAATATAACAAAGAACCTTGCGAGACACCTTTTTTGTTAGTTGATCTGTTTGATATCTACTTATATGATATTTTGGGCATTCTGTTGCAAATTCCTATGTTTTATGATATATAATATGATCATTGGGGCATGTATCTATTGCTTGATACTCCATTCCAATATCTTTCATAATGGCACATAAATCTTGGTATGAGAAAAGTAAAATATTTGATGGTGGTAACAAAAATTGACCAATCAATCTACAACAAAAAATAATTTGTTCATATAAAGAATATTAATGGTAAATATTTCATCCTTTATTTACTAGTGATAAACTAACAACAATTAAAATAAATGAAAAAAGATGACATATATGACACACCTTAACATCTATGAGATTGCTATGTTAGATAAACCATTCATAACCTTCAAGTTCAACAACAACAATACAACAGAGAGAAGAGTTGTTTCAGAGCCTTCATAAAGGGGCTCGTATGCCTTCTCAAGTACAGGTAAATCATGAACATCATCAAAGTCATCATGATCATCATGATCAGCTCTACCACTAAATGTTCCATGGATCAATGTAATCATACCATCATCTTCAACTATGTTTTCTGGCGCATGATCATCTTCTTCCATAGGATCATTAACTTCATCTTTGATATTCACATCTCCATGTTCGTCCACTTGCAAAACCACATTCTCTAGGCCATGATAATCCATATCATCTGCCCTAGGGCACCTAACCTTTATAATAATGATTGACACAAATAAACCATGATCATGATCAAGTGATTATATATATATATATAAAATGTTAAAATGATATAAACATTTCTAAATTTAATCAATATAAACACATATAATGAACAACTTACCAATAGATGATAATCATGCCCCCCTTCAACATGACCATGCTGCCTACAATGTTTCTCAGCTGTTGTGATTAAAAGTCGTCTTGTCTTTAAGCTCTTGCAATTATTGCAAAGACAATAACATTTCCCATCACCCTTTCTTTTCAATCTAGCCCACAATCTATCAATTGTCTCTTCATTTTGTTCTAGACTAATATTATCTAACATGATTTTTCCTTACCAAACTTGACCATTTAGATCTTCAAAAAATATCAAACTCACACTCCAATAATTTTTATTAATAGATAGGTAGCATAATCTAATAATTCTGATATTTTACACCAAAAAAATTTGGCATGCAACCACCCCTACAAAAGAGAAGATAGTATGAAGTTAATGACCCCAAAAAACACTTTAAAATGCTAGTTCCAAAACTTATTAAATTTTGATTTTAATATGATTTCCAATCGTTAAGACTCCTAAAATGAGAATATTGAACTTGATCACAAACTTCCTACAACAATGGAGGTAGCAAGCTAGTAAGTGCAAGTGACCCATTTCTAAGGAGCAACAAGTCGGAATCATCACTGCTAATGTCAATACGGATTTATCCTTTTAGTTAAAGATGTAATGTGTTACTTCTTATGAAAAGCTTATCCCTAGGGCCCTCAACATTGAGAGAGCCCTAATTAAAAAACAACATAAGCATTGGTAAGAGCATGATTAGGGTACAAACCCTAGGCCTCCATAGAAACATAAACAATAACTATAGCGGATTAGTGAGGTTGCAATACCAGAAAGATTGAGACATTGTAGGTAATAACAAAATATTGCAATCTAAAGATTGCAGCCAATAACAAGCACACTATGTAGCTTAGTGACATTTGTAAATGTAATCTATGGTAAGAAGAATGATAATCACTTGAGATGTGACAGTCAAAAAGAGGCTGAGCAGTGACAAGATAATAAAGCTCAAACCTTGCATAGTAAAGTGGAGATTTTAACAGTGAGTTTTCTTACCCTCTTGCTAACCTTAAGGGTTTTTCAAATGCTTTTGGTAGTGTTAGACAAGGAAAATGCAATCAGGGAATGACTGTCCAAATGAAGTAACAGTGGTAATCATATGTTCAATGTTTCTTCTTAGCCATTAATGTATAATGGAGGTAGTGGATTGCATGTTTGAGCAGTGTTTTGAGACTCATCAAAGATGGGAGAATAGTGAATAATACCTTTTGGACTGTGAAGTAGTGTCAATAAGGTTGAAGGATTTTAAGAACTACAATACCATGAAATAATGAGTCCCCTATAGTAAGTAGGCAGTCTGTAGGGCATAGTTTGATTTTATAGAAGGATGCTCATGAAACGAATCTTCAAGTGATAGTGAGTGAGATGTTTGAGATTGCAGTTGAGGGTGTAATACGCAGTCTTAAAGGAAGTTAGCAAAGTAGTAAATGTGCAAGACAATTTAATCATGCACAACAAACAATTCACAATGTTATCTTCCATAATGCTTTGAGATTTGAAGACAAAAATCTCATTGTATCTTCATGATGAGAGTGGTGACCTTAATGGTCAATCACTGGCAACCACGATTTTAAAACATGCTATTGTGCTTATGGAGACAACATTTTAAGTAAGGAAGTGAGTGGTGGTTTAGAACAATGGCAAGTATGAAGGAATTTCTTTATATGCATACTATGCAGTCTAGCTTAAGACAATGTTCTTAGAAGAGATTGAAGGTGGATTATAGAACTCAAGGGTTACCATGAAAAGGATTAAAACAAAGTCTGAGATCTATTTAAAAGCCATGGTCATGAAGATATTAAAGATGTCACATGCAAAACCCTAGTAGCTGGAGTAATGAATATAGTGCCAAAGAGGATAGTGTGTTGGGAAAGATTTAGGAGATCTCCACATTATCTAATTATAGGGAAATACATCATTTATTTATTTTTTTAATTAAAATAAATCATTCTAAACCCTATATAGGATACATTGATACTTCAAAAGCCTTTGAAGGAATTTGAGATTATGCAAATATATGTCAAATAACATTCATAAGGTTTATAAAATCTTGATCACTCTCTAGAATAGCCCATTAAACATGGGTTTTATTTGAATGCACTACATAATTGATATAACACAACCACTCTGCATATCAACCAGAGTTATAGACTCTTTATTGCAGCAAGAGGTAATCACTCTTCGATCATATTATAATTACATCATAACTTGTTAAACTTGAGACAACCTGAATGCACCCAATGATGATTGACACCTACATTATACAACCTGAATTAACTACATTATATGAGTGCCTCCATTTCTATCACAACATAGCCACATTAAACATGGGTCACACATGAATGCATCCTATATTTCTTATAGCACAATTGTGCCACATGACCAATAGAGTTATGGATCACATAATTACAGTCACAAGAATTTGTTCCTTGGTTGTGATCTTATGGTGGTTCCACACAAAAAAATCTGGACATGAAATTTTCAAAACCCTTAACCTCTAAAAATGAAATCTGATGAGATGTTGCTTTAAAATATGATATTCAAACTTGGAACTACAAATTTGACTTCACAACTGAATTCTACAAAAAGACAATGACTACCCTCAACCTGGCGACATCTTCTTGAATTTTTTGTGATTTTTCCCAAGAAAATAGTCCTTAGTTCTCCACAAACTATCTCAAGTAGAGAAAAACACTATCGCAATAAATCAGGCGCGAACTCACTTTTCTTTATGTTGGCCACAATTTGATTTTTTTTCTATTTTTCATGTTTGTCAAAAATTCGATGAAAATGATAGCCGACATTTCGACAAACCCCAGGTTCGTCTAAATTTCGATGAACCCCAGGTTCGTCGAAATTTCAACGAGCGTCGGGAATAAAATTTTAAAAAATTGAAAATTACACATCAAATTTTACAAGCACCCGACGAACATCGAATTTTACATATTTCATCAGACATTTTTGTCAAATTTTGTAGTGAAATGAGTTAGTGAGCGCTTCATTAATTCAAATATTTTGAGAGCTTCCTTGCAAAATCCATTTTATGCACATCCTGCAACCATTTCATTTCATTTCATGAGTTGACACCTCTTTGAGGCATTCTGTGAAATAGTTCACACGCCTTGTCTATGCGCCATAGTTTGCATACATATCTTCCAATGCAGTTGTAACTATAACATCTTCCAATTTTTTCTTTCCCCATTATGCTTTGGAGGATATGCATATCCTGCTCCAAATCTCCCTTGATTGGTGTGGTAGGAGGATGTTGGCTCCAGTTGAAGAGTTGGCTTTACACCTACCAATTCCATTTGCTTGAAATTTTCTAAAGCCCTCTTAGCAAACCCATATCGTGCATATCCTGTGAATCATCACCAACCCTAAGTTCACATTTCTTTGCGGCTTTTTTCCAAATAACTCACATGTCTTATCTTTGATTCCTCATTCTGTAGGGTTTGGCCTTACAATTGTCAATTGCATTTGCTTGAAGGTTTCTTCAGCCTATTTAATAAATCCTTTATGTGCATATCCTATAATCATTTCAATCCATGAGATTTCATCTCTTTGAGGCATTATGTCAAACAATTTGTGTGCCCTATTTACACCTCACATTTTGCATACATACCTTCCAGAGAGTTGGCAACTTCAACATTTGAAAAATTCCTTTGCCTTTTATGCCTTGATGGATGCCTTCATAGTATTAGTTGGGTCATAAGTCACCAACTTAAATATATCATTAATATTAAAATTAAAATCATTGTCAGTTCTTTTAAATTTACTTCCTCTTGAATAGGTGTAATAAAAAATAACATGATAGCAGAGTATATTTACAACTTCTATAATAAACGATGATGAATATAGACACATGTATTACTATTCCTATTGTAGATATGGTTTTACAGGTATAGTTACAAGTGTGGGTGGTCATATTTTAGGTGTGGAATTGAATTTATGTTAGTTATACTAATTCTAAACTTAGGGAAGAGACCACAATACAAAATTCTTGTCAACCTTGGCATACACTTGTTGGTGTTCCATTGTCTTAAATTATTTTAATAATAATAAAAGGAGCGGTCATGAAATTGAAGAAGTACTCCACAGTCTTCTTTCACATTTATTTACTACATGGATCTGTCCTTAGATAGTAGATTTGTTATGAAATACTTAGAGGTCTTTCAATTTACTCTTATGTTGAGAATAAGGAATTTTATCAAAATTATCTATTATTCCAAATGGGATCATTATTATGTGATATAGAAAATATTATTTCATTGTTAAATATTTTAGGATACACCATGGTTCAAGATAGGTATTAATACATTCTCAATTATTATCATTGCTAAACAATAATAAATTTGGAAATCTATTTTAAGCATGATCTCCAATTGAATAAAGAGAAAGAAGATTTTTAGGTTCCATACTCAATGATCAAGTTGTTGTATTGATGGATATTTTAAAAGGATATTAATCATATTACAAGCTTAGCTTGGAATAGTGTTATAGGATAATTATATTATAAGTTTCACCAATTAGCATACCAATTGTGTTTTAGAGTTGTGACCTTCGGTTTTTAAATATTTACATTAGAACCATGTTTGATTCTAAGATTGTGGGGGTTGGGGAATGAAATAATATTAGCATGGATTGGATAACTTCATATATAAATTGGAAGGAGGAATATTAGCATCATAATTGATAATTATGTGAGTAATATAGTTCAATTATCTTATGAGATTTAGAAGTATGTAATCATTGAATCTTGAGTTTTGAAGAAACCTCTACTATTATGCATGATAAAAAAAGAAATACTAACTTGAGTGTATAATCGTGGAACGTAAATGACTATGTTAAGGTTGGATTTCTGTTATATATAAATTATATTTTTTAACAATTAGTAATATAGTTATGTATATACTTTAACTACACGAAAATTCATAATATTTTGGAAAGTTGGAGGATGTATGTTTTCCTTAACATTGTGAACTTCGACCTTCTCTCATTTGAACCTTGGGATATTTGTGTGTCTTCAATTATTTAATTTATTCATATCAGTACATGAGTTGTGAAGGTTTTCCATAGTTATGGTGTATTGTTTGATAAATGAGGAATTTTAGTAAATATGAAAATAATGTCACCATTGAACGTTTTGCTTGTTGATGCTTATTGGATTTGTTTAAGTTGTCTATTAGTCAAATTATTAGATTGTTAGGGCATCATGTGTGGAGAAAATTGAGGTCTCCCTTGGATGTTTTATGAGCTGATTTACTTGTGGTTGGTTTTGTATTGAATTGATTATGTAAGGGTTGCTTGAATTGAAAACCTTGTTGTTTGTTGGGTATTGTTTCAATGTTTGGAACTTTATGTTTGGTTTTAGTTATTATGGTGGATCTTGATTTATATTTGATTCTGATTATTGTCTTTTATGGAAGGATCCCATTTGTGCCCAAAAAGGTTATTGAGAAGATTTTGATCTTTGTGATTAATTTTGTCATGAGTTGATTTTGTTAGCTTTGAGTGAGTTTGAAGATCTCATCATGTTGCTGCCACACTTACTCTACTCTTTCCATTGTGTGATTGTGGATTTTATAAAGACATTTTGTGGGCCCTGATGTGAGTCTTCCTTTTGTGTTAATTTTGATTGAAGAGACTTTTTGCAATGACTTTCTTATAGTCATTTTTTGAAATGGTTGGGAACCCGAGGTGTTTGAGTTACCCTCAATGGGAGTTTGTGGATTTTTGATATTTTAGGCTTCCAGAGGCAATGGAGAAACTTGAATTATATTGATTTTCCATGATTGGACATATGTGGTCCATTGATCTTTTATTTATTTTGAGTTCTTGTGGGTGTTACCTTGTACTATGGTTTTGACTTTTGACATGAAATTCTTGGCGAGAAGGTTCATGCCTCACATACGTACTTGGTTCTCATGATTTTAGTGCTTTGTGTGATTTGGTACACCCCTTTTCCATAGGGAGAGTGGCTCTTCATGGGGGTTCATTGCACAAAGGGGTTGTTAGGGTAACCCATGGAAGAGTTGTTTAATAAGTGATAACCTAATAAAATTAACTACTGGGCTTGGGGTAGGTTCACATTAATAAGATAAGTAAGAAGCCTCACCCATGTCATTAGTGCTTTCACAGACTAAGGATGGGTTGAGAAGGCCATGGTAGGAAATATCACTGCCTTGTCCTCACGAAAGCTAAGTGGTTTCGCATGAGTCACCCTATGGAGTGATGCCTTGAGATAGGCAGTCAAGATAACCATAGATGGAGGTGGCACCTTCTGATAGGTTGTCTAGATAATCCATATAAGGTCGTGCAATGACACTCTTCCTATAGTATCCCCCTTGTATTGCCTTTGTGTACCTCTGGAAGCTATCACCTTTCTAGTAGTTGTTTTGATGTTGTTGAATTATTTACCTTTCTTGTTGATGAGTCTTGTTGCTCTTCCACTTGACTTTTCACTTGTCACCTTGCAAGTAGTCATTTTGATGTTGATTGTTATTCATGTTTCTTGTGCTCATGTTGGGTTGAGTGTTGTAGCCTTTCCACTTGATTGTTCTTGGTCGTGGGTCCTTCTTGTCATCTCCTAGCACAGGGTGTACCTCCAGGTCCATGTGGTTAGGTGGAACGTGCTATGCACCCCATTGGGTCCCCAACCTGAGTTCATGTTGATGCAGTTAATCCTGAACTTCACCTCAATTCTATTGTACCATGTTCAATTATGTAATATTCTTGTATTTGATGTATCTTTTCCTTTATGCGATTGGATGAATATTTACTCTTGAAGTGATGTAATGTACTCCTGAAGTGATGTAATGAACTCCTGAGTGATGTGATGAACTCCTGAAGTGATGTAATGTACTCTTGAAATGGTTGTAATGTATTTCTTTCCCTTGTAGCCCTTAGGTGTTTAATGTTTCATGGTATCCATTATTTGATGTGTTGTATCTGTGGAAATATACTCCACAATTGTTATATTGAAGTATGAATTGAAATGTAATAAAATTTTGTATGTATCTTTTTCATCTCTTTTCATCATGGGTGGTTGTATGTTATCTCTATGTAATCTTGGTTCATTCATTATTGTTATGGTATTAGTTTAGGATTTTTTGATGCCATCTTGTGTACCCTAGAGGATGTAGTTGATATTGTAATTGTATAATTGCTTTATACATAATGTATGTTCATTTTCATCTTATGTATTGTTCTACTTTAAAAAAAATAAAATTGTGTAGTAATTTGTTGTTTCTATTGTTCTTTGGGGTTTGCATGGTGGGGCATCACAGATTAAGGTTTTCAACCCACATACTCTTCAATAAGCCATAAAGAAAGCAATAGACATTAAATCATTCACTTTTAAGAGAAAATTTCAAAGAAAGGGTTTGTTGCACAAGAAAGAAAAGGATAAAAAGCACATTACTAGGGAACATGAACAACCTAAGCAAAATGAACAGCCTAAGAAACATTACACTAAGATTGACAATGAGACTCTAAATGAGCTTAGAAGAAACAGATTATGTTTTACATGTAAGGAGACTTATACCCAAGGTCATAAATATTCAAATAAGGGGAAAGCACTCTTGATTGAGTACTATTCGGGTGAAGAGAGTGAATAAAAAAAAATAGACTAACAATCTTATTCTAAAGAAAGTGATGATGAAAATGCACTAGAAGAAGGTGGTAAGGAGGAAAAAGATGGAAAGTTAGCAAAAATCCATAGTTTTCAAAAGAATGAGTCTCTTCGCATTGGAGTACTTAAGAGGCAACAAATGGTGGCTTTGATTGATACAGGAGCTACTCATAATTTCATTGATGAGGACTTGTTGCTCGTAGAGGCCTACAAACACAAGAGGTGATTGGTTTTTGAGTTATGGTAGCAGATGGATTCACTATTCATTGTACTAAGATGGTCCCACAATTGAGTATACAGTTTGGAAACTATGAAGTCAAAGAGGATTTCTACGCTGTGAGTATTAGAGACATAGATGCATTCATGGGGATACAGTGGCTACATTCATTGGGAAGATCACACTTAATTTTCAAACCATGAATCTGAAATTCAAATCAGAAGAGAAGAAAGTGGTCTTGAGGGGTATGTCTAATGCAGAACCACATGTGGTGTCTTTCAAATGAATGGAGATATTTTTAAGGCATGATAAAGTAGAGTGGGCAGCAAAGCATGTTATTTTTCCGACAGTTACAGAAGAGGTTAAGAGGTCCTATCTACCGGATATACAAGAGCTTTTTTCCAACATAAGCAAGGTATTTGATAGCATTCCTCCTAGTAGGCCTCTTGATAGAGGCATTGAGCATGTCATGGAGCTAGAGAAGGAGGCTAAGCCAGTGATTACTACTCCCTATTGACATCTTAAGAGGCTCAAGGATGAGATAGAAAATACTACACATGAGCTTTTGGAGATGGGACATATTCGGCCAAGCAAGAGTCCATTTGGGTCTTCAGTTGTCTTGGTGAAGAAGAAGGACGATACTATGCAAATGTGTGTGGATTATAGAGCATTTAACAAGAAGACAATTAAGAATAGATATCCTATCACATGCATTGATGAGTTGATTGATAAGTTGAATGGAGTAGTTTATTTCTCCAAGATAGAATTGAGATTAAGATATCATCAGATTAGAGCCAGGGAGGAGGATGTGGATAAGACTACATTTAGATGCCATTTTGGACATTTTGAGTTTCTTGTAATGCCTTTCAATTTGAAAAATGCTTCAACTAATTTTCAATCATGCATGAATAAGGTGTTTAACAAGTAGCTCCCTAAGTTTTTTTTAATCTTTTTTTATGACATCCTTATTTCTACTAGATCATTGGAGGAGCATTTACAACACTTTGGATGAGGTGTTAGGCATTCTTGAGAGTGAACCACCTTTTGCAAAATAATTCAAGCGTGAGTTTGGGATGACAGAGTTATTATATTTGGGATATATTATCATTGCTAATGGTGTGTGTGTTGATCCTGAGAAGATTAAAGCAATACTTGATTGGCCACCACCTACTAATTTGACATGACTCAAGGGATTTTTTGGATTGTGTGGGTTCTTCAGGAGGTTTGTGAAGGAATTTTCACAAGTTGCTACCTCACTTACTAATTTTACAAAGAAAGGGACATTCACTTGGTTTGAATTAGTGCAAAAATATTTTGATCGGTTTAAGAATCTAATGAGCTCATGCCCAGTATTAGCAATTCTAGACTTTTTCTAAACCATTTGAACTTGACTGTGATGCTTCAAAAGATGGTATAAGGGAAGATTTGTTCTTTAAGGAGGCTTTCAGACTTCAAGGGGCACCGAAAAACATCATAAGTGATAGGGACAACAATTTTATGAGCTTGTTTTGGTAGGAGTTGTTCAATTTATGTGGTACTGAGTTGACTCTAGGCACTAGTTACCACCCCTAAAAAAAGGGTCAAATTGAAATAGTCAATAAATGGGTGGAAGGCTACCTTTGAAATTGTGTTTCAGGACAAAAAAAGGCATGGATCAAATGGTTGCACTTGGGGGAGTTCCACTACAACTCCACATTCCACATGTCCATTAAGATGTCACCCTTCATGGCTTTGTATGGTTACGGAGCACCTAGCTTCATTGATTTGCTATTTGGTGATTACAGAGTCCACAGGGCTAAGGGTTTCTTGCAGGAGAGTCAAGACATAATGAAATCCTTGAAGAAAATATCTAACATGCACAGAATCAACAAAAGTTGTACATTGATCAACACTGTATAGAGTGAGAGTTTGATGAGGGTGACATGGTTTATGTTAGATTGCAGCCATATAGACAGTCCACTCTCAAGAAGAGTGGAGAAAAGAAGTTGAAACCACAATTTTATGGTCCATTCCAAGTCATCAGGAGAGTTGGAGAGGTAGCTTATGAGCTTGAGTTACCTAAGGAGAGTAGAGTGCACAATGTTTTTCATGTATCACGCCTTAAGAAGATGCTTGGACACAATGTGACACCTTCAACAGTGTTGCCCCCATTGGATGAAGAGGGTAAGTTCAAGCTTATTCCAGAGAAGGTGATTGACTTCAAGGAGAGGACCATCAAGAAGACAGTGATCACAAAGTACTTGGTGAAGTGGCAGGACTTACTAGTTGAGGATGCTACTTGGGAGAGTGAGCAGATTTTACAACATCCAACACTAGGATTGCTTGAGGTCAAGCAATCTTTGGTGAGGGAGGACTATAATGTCCCCTCCTATCCCCTGAGCTATGGATAAAACCTTTAGCCTATTCCAAAATTCCTGTAGGCTAAATGATGTTGGTAAGAAAACTCAATTCCAATCCTTTTTGTGGAGATTTTTGAAGTTTTTGGTGGACTTTATATTTTTAGTAGGGGGCCAATCCAGTACTTATTATTTATAGTTAGTCACTTTACATATCAGTTTCATACCAATTTGAGATTTCAATTTTTCATACTATTTTTAAGTACTTACTAAAAATATTATGTCTATTCTTGGAAAGTTGGACCAAGCTAGGCTACTTTTAGTAGTGCCACTTTAGTTTAGCATTAGGTTGCTAAGGTCTGATTATTTTAGTGCTTGCTTCTCCTCTATTGTAATATTTTAATAAATTTATTTTATAAATTTATATTGAGGGTCTAAGGGGACATAAAATTTTACATTGGCTCCTAATACTATCACTTCAAGTTGTTTTTCGAACAACTAAATCACATTTGAAAGTTAGATAACAGGGACACCTAAGTGTAGTTATATGAAGTTTAAAATGAATTTAAAAATTAAATTCAAGGAAAAAGGGTGTGGTCTTTGAAGGGAAAAGTGGAGTTTCAAACCTAAGTCACCCTAATTCCTCATTGAGCATATATTATCTCATTTTGTGCTTCATTTGGTTATGCTGAAAGTGGATGCATAATAAGATGTTGGTTTTACACCAAAGGACTGGAGATCATTATTGAGGATGGAAACCCTCTACTATCAGAAGCTTGTTTCGGTAGTGAAACGCCTACCCTAGCTGGTTGGAGTGTGGTTCCATTTAGGGATCACCTTATATTGAGGGTCTAAGGGGACATAAAATTCTACCTTGGCACCTAATACTATCACTTCAAGTTGTTTTTAGAACAACTAAATCACATTTGAAATTTGGATAAAGGGGACACATAAGTGGAGTTATATGAAGTTTAAAATTAATTTAAAAATAAAAGTCAGGGCAAAATGGTGTTGTCTTTGGAGGGAAAAGTGGAGTTTCAAACCTAAATCACCCTAATTCCTCATTGAGCATATATTATTGCATTTTGTGCCTCATTTGGTTATGTTGAAAGTGGATGCATAACAAGACATGTTAGTTTTACACCAAAGGACTGGAGATCGTTGTTGATGACAGAAAACCTCTACAATCGAAAGATTGTTTCAGTAGTGAAACACCTACCCTAGCTGGTTGGGGTGTGGTTCCATTCAGGGATCACTTCAAAGCTTCAATATTCTTAGTTTTCAATCAAGAAACATGAAGATATTTGAGTATTTTTGAGGTTTGGTATTTGGATTTTGGCTTGTGGAAGTGTGGCTTCATTTATGTGTGATTTTGGATTGGTTTTGAGGTGGTTTCAGAGGTTTTTGGGTGTTTTCATAATAGGTAATGAACCTAGTAATCTAATCATAAATTTAAAATGGATTGAGTTTTCATTATGGGTATGTTTCCTATTGATGGTCCTTATCAAGGTGCCCCCAAGCATGTCTTCACATGATTTTTCTAAGCGCCTAGTTTGAGGGTTAATTCCAGTGTTTCAATCTGCCCAGATGAGTTTGGGTTACTGCCAACATTGGGACTATATTACTAAAGATTGGCGCTTAGGTTGTATAAGGGTTGTTTGGCCTTTCGTTAGAAGAATACATTGCAAAATGGGAGATGATATCTTGTTGTTTAGTGCTTCTTAAACCATGTCTGGTTATTTTTTTGAGTTGTAATGAGCTTGTAAAGACTATAAATAATTTTGTTAAAATTTTTGAGCAATACAAATCTACTTTTGCAAGCTAGATATTCTATATTATATTCGGTATGTTTGTTATCAATTCATTTGGCATGTTGAACTTGTGAATGGCACATGAAATACCAAGCAAACATCATCAAAACTATTCAAACAACAAACACAAAACAAAACAAAAAATTAGGGGCTCTTAATACATTCAACCCTACCCCCAAAACCTAAAATATGGTACCCAAAACATTTTAAAGACAAAAAAACTCATTTCTCATATTATGAATGAAAAACAAAAATATTATTCATCCTTGTTGAACTTTCATTCTTGCTTGCCATTGCACAAACAGAGTTGAAAATTGATTGGTGAATGTTTCAAATTGGTGGTTTGTTATTCCTGCACATTGGCAAGAGATTATTTGTTGCCCAAAGAGATCATAGAGATATATTTCTACAAAAGCGGTAGGTTTTTTTAAAGTTTTTTGTTTTTTTTCTAAATTTATTTTTCAAATAAACTTTCTTGTTTCATTTTGAAGTTTTTGTTTTGTTTTCATTCTTCTATGAATCTATAACACAATAATTTTTTTAAAATTAATTATGTTGTATATAGATATTTTTGTATTAATTTTGTTTCAATTCTTTGAATGTGTTGTTTATTGAACTTTTTGTCATAGGTATTACAATGGCATCCAATTCTAGCTTCATGGGCTAACCCGCTTCAAAACAAGCCCAAACTATCCCCTTTGAACATACATTGAAATATATAGTAGCTTCCAAGTGCTGGGGGTTATGTTTGGATTTGTTGTGGGTGTGATGTTAGATATTCAAGCTCATATTGTTAAGTGAAAGGCCATTTGTGCTGCATCCTTGGACTAGGCATCATAGCTTGCCTAGAAAAAATGTTGTACACATTTCAAAAGCACAACTCATGGCATATATCAATGGACAAGAAAAAGAAAATCAAGCAACAAGTCATAAATAAAATCATCTTTTATTAAAGAAAGGATCTCATGGAATGAAACCCCATCCATCGCCTTCTAATATTCAACCTACAAAGAGCCATCCATTTTTTTCCACACCTAAAGAAAAACCCATGGCCTTTACACATAAGAGATGAAAAGGGACAACTGGAAACAACATTTTCAAACAAATCTCAAGAGATTGTCGATCAACACACAATGAGATGTCTCTATGTAAATGGATAAACATTCAATGTAGTTTACTCATTATATTGACAACAAATGGTGGAAGGAATTAATGAGGCTTCAAAAGGGTACAATGCCCCAACTTTTGAGAAAGTGTGTAGCACCTTATTACAAAGAGGTGAAGTTCGTAGAGAAGTCATTGATGTCCATAAGGGATTTTTGGGTTGAAACAAGGGTGTCCATTTCCAGTGGATGGAAAAATGTGAGAAATCAACCATTAACCAATATTATTGCAATGTCCCTAAAGAGGCAATGTTTTTGAGAGCAAATGATTGTGAAGGGGAAGTGAAGTATGTTGTATTTATTGTTAACATTCTCATGACAACCATTGAGGAAGTGGACCCTCCAAATGTTTTGCAAGTTATAATAAACAAGTGTATGTTGAGGCACCAAAATTGATTGGATCAACCAAATGTATGTTGAGGTTGAAGAGATCCAAATGTTCAGCACCGACTCAATGATTGAGAAGATGAAAGCCATCATAAATGGAAAAGAGTGAGATCTTGAAGAAACTTTCTTCAAACAACTAGACAAAATCATTGAAGAGAGATGGAACAAAATGACCACTCTGCTACATCTTGCCTTTGTATTGAGTCCCAAATATTATAAATTTGAGCTCCTTCCTATGTAAACAAGAATTTCCCCATATAGAGATGTTGAAGTCAGTCAAGGGTACAAGGCAACACTTCACATACTCTTCATTGCTCCTAACATGCTAGATGCAATAAGGATTGAGTTCATGGATTCTGTATGCTCCAACAACTTTAAAATTAATGCTTTTCAAGTCATAATAGTTGGTGTACTTCCATGGCCAATCATTTCACAAACCTACTACCACTTGCAATCAAAATCTATCACAAGTCTTATTAAAAAAAATAAATTATCTTTTAAGTTTCCATTATATTTTATAATTTAAATTTTTTATTTTGTAACTCTTAACTCTCTAATTTTGTCTTATTAGGTTGCTAGTTCATATGCATATGAGAGGAATTAAAACACATACTCTTTCATCCGCTCACTAAAGCACAATCGAAAACAATAAAAAAAGATAGAGGAATTGGTGTATGTGCATTCAAACTTGTGGTTCCTTTCACACAAAGATAGTGGCTACAAGGAAGGTGACACAAGGAAGTGGCATATTAAGCCAAACATATTGACTTGGATGCTTGCATTCAAACTAGCAAGCATGAGAGTGCCAGTGCTAGTGCCGCTATTTGTAGTTCTTCTAATTTACCAATACTTATAGCATTTATTATTGATGGTGATGATCCACAAGATGATGCTTGATCAATGATGGTTGATTATTGACACTTGACATTATGATTCTTAATTTTACTACATATCATGGCTTTCGAGTTTGATTGATTAACATTGTAATATTTTAATTTTTATGGTGGTTTTGTTTATTATACAATATACCATAAATTTTGAACTCAATTACTGCTGCAAATTTATGTTATTGTACAGACAACCCCTGCTGCTTCCCCCTAACCCCTCACAAGACCTAAAAGAATGACCAAACCCACAAACCAAACCCCAAACTATTACCAGGACTAATAACTTAGTTTAGGCGACTTGATTTTCTTTTTGGCATGCTCTTGCATAATAATTATGAGTTTTACATTTTTTTCTTTTTTCTTTTTCTAAAACCGTTACAATCATTATGATACATTAGGAATCAGAGGACATGTCAATGCATAAGACCACGACCTCCTCACTTTCAAGGAAAGTGATGTGCTTGGGCATAATGATATTCAGGGATGATCGTGTTGCCAACATGTAACATATATATCCCTTTAGTGAGTTATATAAATAACTAGTATACTATTATATTGAGCCATCCTATATTCAGATTAGTGGTTTACACCTCCATTATGATATTAGGAGGTGAGCATCAATATAAGGGATATAGAGAAGCGTATTGTATGTGTTTAGGATCTCGTGTTGAAGAAATAGTCTGGAGTGGCTTATTCAACATAATTGTGTGTTTCCCTGCCTTACAAGTTTATTCTATTTCTAACTATATCACATATTTAGGCATCTTACCGCACAAACATCTCATGTTTTGATATCTCTATTTTTGTTCTACATATTTCTATTATTATCTTGCAAATTTATAATATTACATTTGTGGATCCTAAAAAGAGGGTGTATTATCTTGCACATTTCTACTATTACATTTGTGGATCCTAAGAAGGAGGGTGGTTCATCAGCATCCTTTGCTGTGAGAACACCAGGCGCTGCATGGAAAAAGAAATTCCTCTGACTATAAGAATGTTGTGTATTAGATCCAATTGAATTTCTAGATGTGCTATACCAGCATAAATTTATATTAGCTCAAAATAATTAAATGTTGTGAAATAATTTAAACTTAAAGCTATAGTTAAATAGCTATAAAGTAATTTGAACTTAAAAAACCTATCTCAAAAGATAGAGCGGATAACAAAATGAAGTAATCAGATATCATAAGAAAACTCTTTGATTGAAATTTGCTTTCTTTCACTCCTCTAATACTATTATGTGAAACTTTAAAGCTTCCGTCCACTTGTTCATTACAAAGACTTAGAAATAGCAAGAAAATGCATACATGATCATGAATCAAAACATTGTAAGACTGAAATAGACTTGGTTACATCTGATATAAGGGGGTATTTCAAATCACCAAGGCCACTCGCTTTTTGATCAGTTTGCACCCAAGCCAAGTGATAGAACTGCAAGCAGAGAACAAATCACAATATGCATGATACCAATCATGTGAAACCCCACAAAACAATGGATCCTCAAGTATTAGTACATACATATAATTTTCCCTTTGTATCAAATGCTGCAAAACTTTCAAGAAAACAAAAAGAACTTTCCAAAGAAGACGGGAAAAGTAATTGCAGATAAACCAATTTTCCCCGAACTTTATAATAAGGTTTCCAACTTAGACCCTCTTGTAAGCAACATAATTTTAAAATGATCTTAATTAACTAAAAAATCCAAAACAATGCAAATAAAGATTTATGTTGCCTATATCTTATGTTATCAAAAGTAATACCAAGTGATTTAAGTAAGCAATCATTCCAAACTATTTTTCTATTACTAATATGATTTTTCAATTGATAATCCATTGTTCAACCTTTGAGATAGGTTTAAAGACAGTGAAAGGGTGCACAAGTCAACTTCAAAGCTTGAATGTATTGATGATGAAGGACTTATTCCCCATAAACAGTTATTATGAATAAATGTTTTGTGCCAATCTGTTTTGTCGTTATCAATTTTCGGCCTTGGTGTGGTGTGTTACATGGTCTTTATGAACAGCTAGGCCAATGGTTGTGCCTTAATTGACAGTTGTTGATCCTTCAAATAGCCTATACACTATCAAGGTAAAGGGCATCGACTTTATGACATGTTCTCCCCATAATACTAAGCATTGTATAGAGCACTACCTATGAAATAAAAGCATCATCATCTATATTATTTGTGTCGATGCTTGCTATGAATTGTGATTTCAATTATTCTTTTGTACTACAACTTGTGGTTTATTAGATCCTGCCTAGGAACTATTGTGGCGGCTCAATAATTAAATAGTGATTATTCTAGGTTGGAACAGCCAATGACATATCAGAATGTTTAAAAAAAAATGCTTGGTTTCTTATTTCCATTAGTAAAGTTGCATGATCTTTATGGCAAATATTCGGTGGAACTTTTATGGCATTGTTGCTTGAGTGTTTGGCATTCTGCGACTGGGAGGCAGCATTTGGCATTCTGCGGCTGAGGTAGGGGAAGTTCGTGTGCGTGGAAACAGGGGATAGGCAGGTGTGCATGGTGGGTCCTGGCAGCAGCGAGTTTCTTTTGGCGTTTGGCTTTTTTACCCTTTTCCAGAGACAAGATCTCGGCATCACGAGCAGGTGTGCCCCACCTTGTCTACACTCTTATCTCTTGTCATTTTTTCTTGGCATTTTTTTAACCCAGCTCTTCATTAAACAAAGCAAATATACCATAAACAAGCCAAGTAAACAAAAATCTCAAACCGAAGCATCAAACTAGGTGTTCCCTAATGCTAGAGCATTTTGATGGGGTTGAGGGTCTGATAGGTCCAGAGGGGGCAAAAAAAAGCAAATACTGTTACTGTTATTAGCAGCCTACATAAGTTTGAAACATTAGGAAATATGAAGTTGGAAAAACAGATCGAATGGCAATATCTCAAAGGACATGTTGGAAATGTGGAGGATCTATTAAGAGCAGGGGATGCAAATAAAGAGAATGTTGCAACTGGCACTGACATTATTTCAATCCAAACTGAAGCAAATGGGTCAAAAGAACCCAAGTCAGATAGTGTTGAAATAATTGGAAAAAGGCAAAAGAGTACACAATGGCCTATGAATGGCATGATAGCTCAGGTGAATTTTTTAATTCCTTTTAACTTTTCACACCTTCCGATGGAATCTTCAACATTCATTGGGGCAACAAATAACATTTAGGGAGCATGTGTATTAGGCTGCCCGTAAAACAAACTTTTAAACATGGGGGAAAGGTGTGTTTATGTAAATGAAAAACAGTACAAGGGGATTCTAAGGCGTAGGAAAACACAAAAAGTGAATTTGGCAAAGAGGGGAAAACTTGCAGCTATTCTACTGAGGTTAGAACCTAAGAACTCAACTGTCATAGTAGAAAATCAGCAAGAACAAACAAAACAATCTAAAGGAAAAGAAAATGTGAACTCAGCAACTCACATAGTATCAGACAAGAAGCAAAACGGAGATGAAAACATTCATGTAAACAAGGCATTAGGGGAGGAAGTTAACTCCGATATTTATAGCCCCACCACAACACCACTATGTGGTCCTCAGATCTATATGTCAATGAGCTAATGGACATGAAGAAGAGACTCCAATCCTTGGAAACAAGAGGGCAATATGAAGACACCAAAGTGAAAGAGGTCATAGAAGCCAATTGGCAGTTAACAAGGGAGAAAAATTTGCTCAAACAATAAATAAACAAACTACAAATTTCCATGGAAAAAGGGGAGCAAAAATTACTATCGATAAGGAAATTTTTAATTCAAATGGACATAGCAGGCACAAGCAAGCCAAAAGAGGTAGTTGAAAGTAATAATTCATAGTTAAAGGAAATACAATCAGTAATGGATAACATGAAGATAAAAGATGAGCAGCTAAGGGAACAATTGGAAGAGGCCAAATCTTGGTCTCATGTAGTAAGAGGACCATCGAATACACAAAGAGACATTATAGAAAAGCAAGTCACGAGGCAGCTAAGAGAAGAAAAAGACAGAAATGATAGGACTATGAATGTCATTGTTAAAGGGCTAAAAGATTATGATGAGAAAGAAACCACAAAAGAGTTGGCAAGGGATTTCTTTAAGGATGAACTTCAGTGGTTAGGGGTTATTTAGCAAGCAAATAGGATTGGAAAATGGATGGAAGGTGGTAAAAATAAGCATGTAAGAGTTACTTTGGGCAAACTTGAGGACAAAAACGTGCTACTAAGGAACAAGAGGTTCCTTAAAGGTATACAATTTTACCTTGATGAGGACCTATAACCATAACACAACAAGAAGAAAGACGAAAAGAGTGGGAAAAGGTAAAAAAAACAAGAAGTGAAGGTACATGGGCTTGGTTGAAAAATGGTAAGGCTCAAGTTAGTGACAGAGTTACACACCAAAAATAGGAACTCAGGGCCCCCCAGGAATATTTATCTATAGTAAGTTGGAATTGTAGAGTTTATCCTTGGAGAAGAGGACCTGGTTTAGGGCCCATAGCAGTAGGAAAAGACATTATCATTCTTATTGAGACTCATGAGCATGAAGGGTGTAAAATTCCTAATTTTGAAGAATATAAAAAGGCCCCAATTTGGAATGAGAGAACATAAAATGGCAAAGGGCATGGTGGAGTTACAATCCTAATAAAAGAATCATGGGATAAAAATATAAAAGTGGAGAAAGAAGATCCAAACAAACAGTACATATGGCTAAAAATAACAGAAAATCAGACTACAATTAGATTGGCTGCTTGCTACTTCACCCCAAAAGGCTCCGAATCATATAAGAAAAGGAGTCTAGATCGTGAGGACCCCTTTGCATCTCTAAAAAATGACATTTCGGTGTTTAGCACATTGGGGGAAGTTATATTAATAGGTGATTTTAATGCTAGGACAACTAGCATCCAAGCTCTAAAGTTGAAAAGCCAAGATAAAGAGAAAGATGATCCGTTATGGCTGGAAGAAGAGAACCATTAACTTTGGGAACAAACCTCTCAAGCTAATAAATGTAATGTCACTCATTATGGGGTAGAACTGTTGGGAATATGCAATCTATTCAACTTGGTAATATGTAATGGTATGAGATCATGGTTGGGATTGGGCAACATCACTTGCAAGACCTATGATGGGAAAAGTGTGGTGGATTATGTCATTTTATCTCGTAACTATACAACAAGGATAATGGAGCTTGTGATTGGTAAATGTCCAATGGAGTTGAAATCGGATCATAACCCAATATATGTAAAAACTTGACATTCACATAATCAAGCAGCAAGGGGAACAAGACCTTATCAGCAAGAAGAAAGCACCCACACTGAGTAGAATGCTCATGACTCAAGTAAACTAGAAAATCTTTAAGGTTGCCCTCAAAAATCTCTTTCAAGAATCTGAAAAGAAATCAGCTTACATAAAGATGCACTTAATAAACAAGAACACATTGATTCCTCTAGTACACAAAGCTTTGGGTGAGTGCAAGAGGTCTAGACCCAAGAGAGGTAGTACAAATACTTTCTTGGAAAACCCGTGGTTCGATGAGGAGTGCAAGTTAACAAAAAAGAAGCTCCCTGAGGGGGGAATGACAATAGAAAACAAGAAAAAGTATGAAAGGATGATACAAAGTAAAAAAGAAAATTATGTAAGTGCTAGAAGAATGGAGGTGATTAACCTTGGAAAGAACAACCCCAAGAAAATTTGGAAGGAGCTACAGTAGAAAAGAAAACAAATGGAAAATAATATTACAAGCTCACAATGGCTAGACTATGCAAAACTTCTTTATGAGCGTGAGTAGGATAAACATAGACCCCCAATAATCAAGGTAGCCACCAAAGTTTTCATCGTAGAAGATATCAGTAAAGGCATAAGAAGGTTGGCAGGAGGGAAAGCGTAGGATATTGAAGGGCTGCAAGCAGAGCATTTAAAGTGGGGTATTGAGGTCCTTACACCTTGTATTAGGAGCATTTTCAATAGGGTCATTCAAGAAGGCTTCTCAGAAGGATGGACCACTAGTTTTGTTATCCCCTTGCACAAAAGTGGTGACATAAATAACCCATCAAACTACTTGACTATTATGATTAATCCTCTTCTGGGGAAACTTTTTGGAAGCATGATTGAGCATAGGATTAGCAGCTAGGCTGAAAAAGAGGGGAAAAAAGCAAAAGGACAAGTTGGTTTTAGGCCCAAACACTCCACTATTGATCATGGAGCTACCCTTAGATTTTTTATCAAAAAAATTTGGGACATTCAAGGAGATGAAGCCTTTATCTGCTTTGTTGATTTTAAAAAAGCCTTTGACATGATTCCTTGGGGAAAGTTATGGAAGAGCATGGAGGATTTGGGAGTTCCACATGAGCTTAGGGTGGCTATTCATAGGCTCTACGAGTAGGTCAGAGCTAAAATCAGAACTAATGATGGTATGTCAGAATGCCTTGGCAGTGACATTGGTGTCAAACAAGGTTGTCGGCTCTCCCCAATGCTATTTGGGCCTTACATTGATAAACTAGGAGAATAGATTGACAAAATTGGTGGGAAGGCATTCATTTGGCCAACTTTGTAATAAAATTACTCTTATATGTTGATGACCTCGTATTAATTGCTAAAACTGCGCTTGACTTGAGAAAACATTTGAAGGCCCTTGAAACATTGTTTTAAGAGGTTGGGATGCAAGTGAACACTATCAAAACCAAAATAATGATCTTCTCACTACAAAGAAAAAAATAGAAAATTGAATTTCTCTTTGAAGGCAAGCCACCGGAAATAGTGGATGAGTACAAGTACCTTGGTCTTGATTTTCACAACAAACTTAGTTGGGAAACATGTAGAGAAAAAAGAATTCAGGGAGGTTGGAAAGCGTTGTACTCTTTGCAAAATAGATGTAGAAATGCATAATTATGGGATTGGAAAACTAAAAGAACACTTTTTGGTCTACTTGCCACTCTAGTAATTCTCTATGGGTGTGAAATTTGGGGCAGTAGCATGTCAGATCAGAAATGGAGACAAGTGGAAAGGATACAAAAACATCTAATTATATGCAGCCTCAAGCTTAAGACTGCAGTGCCTTATGAAATTTTATTGGCTGAGACTAGTACTTTTCCTTTGGAGGCCTTAGCGATGACCCGGTTATTAAGCTACCTAAAGAAGGTCCAGAATATAGAGGATCATCGATGGCCTAAGCTAATTGTGAAGGAAGAGCTAACTAGAAGAAAGAACACATGGATGAAACTTAATATCAAATGGATGAAAAAATGGGATGTTGTGATGCATGAGTGTCCAAACAAAAATGGAGAAATAAAAGATATGTGAGAGAAAAATTTAAATATGCTATATGGATGAAAAAAAAGGGCATAAAAAGGATTATTATATCAAAGAATTCAATCCCATGAGGGACCATGAAGAAAAGGCCTATATAGGAGTGAATATAAAATGGAAAGAAAAAATGTTGATAGCTCAATTGCGAACTAGTTCACATCATCTTAGGTGTGAAACAGGTAGGTGGGTGGTTCCTAAAGAGGAGTGGGAAAATAGAATATGCCAATTCTGTAACAAGGGTATGGTGGAGATGGAATGCCACTTTATCATAGAATGCTCAGCATATAAAGACATCTGGACTAGCTATGGGGATACTGTGTAGGTTGATAATTTAAATACCTTGTTTGAAGAATCAAGACTAGACAAAACTACAAAATTCATCATCAAAATTCACTATAGAAGGGCAGATCTCGAACGAAGTCTACAAATTGTCTAGGGCTTTTCTGTGGGAGGTTCATGTGCTGCTCTTGGATCCTATAGGCTTCTTTGGCCTCATGGATGTCATTAAAATATTTCATTCATTCATTCATTCATTCATTCATTTGTGTTGCAGATGGTTGGTAGTGCATTCCACGCTACTAATGCAAAAGAGTGCACAAGTTTAGAGGACCCTCCTACAAATTGTTAGATGTTTTAAACAACTGGAAATTAGGGCTTTTTCTATGTTAACGAGTTGCATGCAGAGGATACATATTGGCCTACAGGACATTCATTTCTAGATTCAATGATGAGGGCCTTAAAATATATGTTTGGGCAACATTCTCTCTGAGTTACATTATCGGCTATTGTAATTTATTGGACTGTAATTTCTTTGTTGCCAGCTGCTCCTACTGAAACAATTTTTTTCCAATCATCCTAGAGAAATCCCTATATCAACAACTCAAGTCACAGAGAATGTATTGAGCATCAAAAATCTAGTAAGGCATAGCCTCAAGACATTTATGTAAAGTGTGTTTTCTTGTAGGATTGTACTTGTAGGTCACAAACACTTTCTAATAATGGCAGAAAAACTTTGAAGCATATTTGGAACTTCTTCAAAAATTTCATGTCCTTCACAAATTCCTTTCCTATATTGTTATTATGCTTTTTATTGCAATTGCTAAATATGGGTCCACTGAATTACAACAACGGCCCTAGGATTGTCGATTTTGAGCTCGTGTTTGTAGTTTGTTGGGTCAAACTTCAAGCATGGAGTGAACTTTGTTGTTGTCGATGCAACTGTTAGAGAGACCTGCTTCATTGTACCTGTTTTGCTCACTGTTGAAATCAATTAGTTCAAGGCCTTCAAGTAGAAGGTTCTTGCACTTGTTCATAGTTCAGATCAAGTTTTCTATTGGAAAGGCCATTCTACTAGGTATGCTATTTGCATATTTCCATTCTATCATAGTCTCATCTCTCCTATTTTTAATGTTTTTTTGCAAAACCTTTTAAGAATACTGAATTGCTAATGTAAGTGTCTTGTCAAGAGAATTCATTCTTCTTGGTCTATATTTAAAATCAGGTGTATTACACAGCTGAATTCAATCACTCCTGTAAGGAGACCATATGTTTAGTCATTGGCTCAGTATTAGATCATTGTTAAAAACCATCATATGTGTGGTTGAGTGTTGATCCTCCCTATATGTTAAATCCAAGTTCTCTGCTTCCACACATTTCATGATCCCCATGTGAATTCTAGAAAAGTATAGATTTAGCAGGTAGATAAACCACCTTGTTCAGGGTTTTTGAGAAGGAAGAGACTTCATATCTTCTCGGTAAAAATTCCACAGACCAGGTCCCTTCAAGCAAGTCAGAGGAAACAAAAAAGTACCAAAGGTGTGGAGAACAAAATCCTATTGGAAAAAATAACCTTATCAATCTTCTTGCAAAATATGAAAACTTTTTTCACCTAAAAGTCTTTTAGACTTTATGGTCAAATTTTTTGAATCCATGAGAAATCCTTTGATCATGTCAAATTGTTTCATAGACCCAAGCTCAGATGCACCTACTACCTTGTAAATAAATTAACAACGTAAATTCTCACAAGTTTCTGCCATGGGGGTTCACCATAGGCACATGGTTATATGGAAATCACATGGGTTCATTCTATGTGCTCTTTTTATTTTAGCATCTTGCTACTGTAACAAGATTAAAATGTAAAAGTTCTTGCAATAATAAAAGAAGTGGAAATTTCCAATAATATGACTTTTGTTGAAGCTTGTGAGTCATTTGTTAGAGCATGTTTAATTAAGTGACTCCCCTATAGTTTCTTTTAACAGGACATTCCTGGAATGAAATACCCTATCATTGCAAAAGCTTTTGAAAAATTTAAAGAACATCTGTAGAGATCCCTTGGATGCACAGATATAGGAAATGCTTTAGATGTTTGATGTTAGAGGATGGAAAGCCTCTCTTTTGGAATTGCAAGCTAGTTTGAATGTTCCTTAAGATAACAATGTTTTGAGAGATGTAAATTGTTTCCATCATTTTAAAAAGGAACAATGTTCTTGTGGAGATTAATGTGATGCTAAATCAAGCAATGTGAAAAATAGGCTTGCACTATAATAATATACATGGTGTCATATATCTGGTAATAATAAAGGGGAATCCATCAAAGCATAACAGTAGGGAAATTTTTGTCTGACCTTGTAGTTACAACTTAGAAGTGCCCTGTTAGATATACATATGAAATGTGGAAGCATAGACAAGGCATGAGAAATTTTTGCATTCTTGGTACATGAGTGTGCGGCATTGCACGATGTGCATTAGGTTCTGGTTTAGTGTATAATGGTATTCCAAAAGGAGATTACATTGGACTATACTTTATTAACCCACCAGAAACCTGATAGGCCCTATTTGGCTTGGCCTATTGGTGATCCCCATATGCATCAAGGCCCAAGAGAGGTGAAGTTCAGGTTCACGCCAAAACTCGAATACAAGTGGAAGAGGAAGTGTTGAATGCAAAAATTATTTTGGTGACTCTTCGCATTTCATTTTTCTATAATGTTTTCGGAGGGAAAACTCTCTATATTCTCATTCATTTGGTTATAAATTGTGGGTTTCTTTTTGTTGTTCTGCAGCTGAGAGCTTTGAATGGGAAAACTTAGAGGAGTTGTTCTTAGGTCAATAATTTTTTCCTACAAGTTGGTTTTTCTATTGTTTAATTAACTTCTTAGTGTTCATAATCTTTTTACTTGTTTTCGAAGTGCAAATGATTTGGAAGTATGTGTGATTTTGTAGTTATTGGGATCTTTCCTTTCTCATTTTTTTCTTTATTTTTCCTTTGCTTACCTTTCATGCTTTCTGATTAAAAAACCTAAAAATCTAAAAGTGCATCATACGAAGGAGCTGGCCCTCTCAAATGCATAAGAGAATAGTTAATCTCATAATGATTTCTCCATTTCTTGGTGCAATTCGTCATTGTCTATTGGACAAGTCTAGTGATATTTCACAACTTCAAAACTCTTTTACCAACAAGCAACATGCATTCTCATTCTTGTGTACTTTACATATATATTTGTCTATATTTCACCCTTGCATAGATACACCTCCATATATATCTTAATGCATTTTTCTCACTTTGATATTCTAGAAACCATTGTATATATACTTATATATTTTCATACTCATCTCATATGTGTAGCTATTCCTTTGATTATATATTTCATACATAGTTATACACTAATGTGTAACTATACATATCCCTACATGTTTACATGAATACAACCATATATATGTATAAGTCTATAGCTTTTATATATCTTCCATACATTAATTTATTCTTATGTTTAAATACACATATGTACATGCATATATGTATGAAATTACATTTATTTGATTATGTATATTTACATAAAAGAGGGGTAAAAATTATAGAGAAAATCCATTACATAGCCTTATCAAGCTCCACCAAATGGTCCAACTGTTGAGCCAAATCAGGGGGTAATTTACCCCGATCAACCAAATTCCAATCATGAATATGATTAGAAGCCCATTTAGCCAAACAATCAACAACACCATTCCACTCCCTAGGAATATGAGTGAAAGTAACAAACTCTAGAGAAACACAAAGATTGAGAATTTGTTCAATAATCAAAGCCAAATGCCAACTAACATCATCTAAATGCTACCTGTTCAGCAAGTTCATCCGCACATCAGCACATCCTTAAAAATATGCCAATTCCTCTCCAACCACAAATTCCAAATAATGAAGGAAGGGCCAATCACCCAAGCAACTTGAAGAAAGGAAGTTGAAACTGAGGCCCTACTCCACTGATCCACAAACTCGGCCAAAGAGGAAACATGCCCACAGGGCATATTCCACACCCTCCACCAAAGATGCCAAATCTCTCGAGCATAGGAACTACATTTGACTGCAAAATTCGATGAAATTGTCTGACGAAATATGTAAAATTCAATGTTCGTCAGGTGCTTGTAAAATTTGATGTGTAATTTTCAATTGTTGAAAGTTTATCCCCAACATTCGTCGAAATGTCGACGAAACTCAAGCTTGTCGAAAAGTCAGCTATCATTTTCATCGAATTTGTGACAAATAGGAAAAATAGAAAAAAAACAAATTGTGGCCACATAAATAAAAGTGAGTTCACACCTGATTTATTGCGACCGTGTTTTGCTCTACTTAAGACAGTTTGTGGAGAAATAAGGATGATTTTCTTTTGAAAAATCAGGAAAAATTCAAGAGGATATCGCCAGGTTGAGGGTAGTAATTATCTTTATGCAAAATTCAGTTGTGAAGTCAGATTCGTAGTTCCAAGTTTGAAAATCATATTTTAAAGCAACACTATCTCATCAGATTTCATTTTTAGAGGTTAAGGGTTTTGATAATTTCATGTCCAGATTTTGTTGCGTGGAATCACCATAAGATCACAACCAAGGAACAGATTCTTGTGACTGTAATTATGTGATCCATAACTCTATTGGTTATGTGGCACAGTTGTGCTATAACAAATATAGGATGCATTCATGTGTGACCCAAGTTTAATGTGGCTATGTTGTGATAGAAATGGAGGCACTCATATAATGTAGTTAATTTAGGTTGTATAATGTAGGTGTCAATCATCATTGGGTGCATTCAAGTTGTCTCAAGTTTAACAGGTTAGGATGTAATTATAGCATGATCGAAGAGTGATTACCTCTTGCTGCAATAAAGAGCCTATAACTCTGGTTGATATGCAGAGTGGTTGTGTTATATCAATTATGTAGTGCATTCAAGCACAACCCATGTTTAATGGGTTATTCTAGAGAGTGATCAAGATTTTCTAAACCTTATGAATGCTACTTGACATATATTTGCATAATCTCAAATTCCTTCAGAGGCTTTTGAAGTATCAATGTATCCTATATAGGGTTTAGAATGATTTCTTTTAATTAAAAAAATAAATAAATGATGTATTTCCTGTAATTAGATAATGTGGAGATCTCCTAAATCTACCCCAACACACTATCCTCTTTGGCACTGTATTCATTACTCCAGCTACTAGGGTTTTGCATGTGACATCTTTAATATCTTCATGACCGTGGCTTTTAAATAGATCTCAGTTTTTGCTTTAATCATTTTCATGATAACCCTTGAGTTCCATAACCCACCTTCAATCCCTTCTAAGAACGTGGTCTTAAGCTAGACTGCATAGTATGCATATAAAACAATTCCTTCATACCTACCATTGTTCCAAACCACCACTCATTGCCTTGCTTAAAATATTGCCTCCATAAGCACAATAGCATGTTTTAAAATCATGGTTGCCAGTGATTAACCATTAAGGTCACCACTTTCATCATGAAGATACAATGAGATTTTTTGTCTTCAAACTCAAGGCATTATGGAAGATAACATTGTGAATTGTTTGTTGTGTATGAATCAATTTTCTTGCAAATTTACTACTTTTCTAACTTCCTTTAAGGCTGGGTATTGAACCCTCAACTACAATTTTAAACAGCTCACTCACTATCACTTGGAGTTTCCTTTCATGAGCATCCTTCTATAAAATCAAACTATGCCCTATAGACTGCCTACTTACTACAGGGGACTCATTGTATCATGGTATTGTAGTTCTTAAGATCCTTCAACCTTATTGACACTAATTCACATTCCACAAGGTATTATTCACTATTCTCCCATCTTTGATGAGTCTCAAAACACTACTCAAACATGCAATCCACTACCTCCATTATACATTAATGGCTAAGAAGAAACATTGAACCTATGATTACCATTGCTACTTCATTTGGACAGTCATTCCCTGATTGCATTTTCCTTGTTTAACACTATCAAAAGCATTTGAAAAACCCTTAAGATCAGCAAGGGGGTAAGGAAACTCACTGTTAAAATCTCCACTTTACTATGCAAGGTTTGAGGTTTATTATCTTGTCACTGCTCAGCCTCTTTTTGATTGTCACATCTCAAGTGACTGTCATTCCTCTTACCATAGATTGCATTCACAAATGTCACTAAGCTATATAGTGTGCTTTTTATTAGCTATAAATCTTTAGATTGCCATATTTTGTTATTACCTACAATGTCTCAATCTTTCTGGTATTGCAACATCACTAATCCGCTATAGTTATTGTTTATGTTTCTATAGAGGCCTAGGGTTTGTACCCTAATCGTGCTCTTACCAATGCTTCTATTATTTTTTATTAGGGAGCTCTCTCAATGTTGAGGGCCCTAGGGATAATCTCATCATAAGAAGTGACACATTGCATCTTTAACTAAAAGGATAAATCTGTATTGACATTAGCAATGATGATTCTGACTTGTTGCTCCTTAGGAATGAGTCACTTACTCTTACTAGCCCGCTACCTCCTTTGTTGTAGGAAGTTTGTGATCAAGTTCAATATTATTATTTTAGGAGTCTTAACGGTTGGAAATCATATTAAAATCAGAATTTAATAAGTTTTGGAATTAGCATAATTTGAAAGTGTTTTTTGGGGTCATTAACTTCATACTATCTTCTCTTTTGTAGGGGTGGTTGCATGCCAATTTTTTTTGGTGTAAAATATTGGAATTATTAGATTATGTTACCTGTCTATGAATAAAAATTATTGGAGTGTGATTTTATATTTTTGAAGATCTAAATAGTCAACATTGAAAGAAAAATCATGTCAAATAATATTAGTCCAAAACAAAATGAAGAGCCACTTGATAGATTGTAGGCTAGATTGAAAAGAAAGGGTGATGGGAAATGTTATTGTCCTTGCAATAATTGCAAGGGCTTAAAGATGAGATGACTTTTAATCACATCAGCTGAGAAAAATTGTAGGCAGCATGGTCACATTGAAGGGGGGCATGATAATCGTCCATTGGTAAGTTGTTCGTTATATGTGTTTATATTGATTGAATTTGTAAATGTTTATATCATTTTAACATTATATATATATATATATATATATATATATATAATCACTTGATCATGATCATGGTTTATTTGTGTCAATCATTATTATAAAGGTTGGGCACCCTAGGGCAGATGATATGGATTATCACGGCTCGAAGAATGTGGTTTTGCAAGCGGACGAACATGGAGCTATGAATATCGAAGATGAAGATAATGATCCTATAGAAGAAGATGATCATGCGCTAGAAAACACAGTTGAAGATGATGGTACTAATACATTGATCCGTGACACAATTAGTGACAAAGCTGATCATGATGATCAAGATGAGTTTGATGATGTTCATGATTTTCCTGTACTTGACAAGGCATACGAGCCCCTTTATGAAGGCTCCGAAACAACTCTTCTCTCTGTTGTATTGTTGTTGTTGAACTTGAAGCTTATGAATGGTTTATCAAACATAGCAATCTCACATATGTTAAGGTATGTCATATATGTCATCTTTTTTCATCTATTTGAATTGTTGTTAGTTCATCACTAGTAAATAAAGGATGAAATATGTACCATAAATATTCTTTATATGAACAATTTTTTTGTTGTTGTAGATTTATTATTGAATTTTTGATAGCACCATCAAATATTTTACCTTGCTCATACCGAGATTTATGTGTCATTATGAAAGATATCAGAATGGAGTATCAAGCAATAGATGCATGTCCCAATGATCATATTATATATCATAAACAACAAGAATTTGCAATAGAATGTCGGGAATGTCATATCAGTAGATATCAAACAGATCAACTAACAAAAAAGGTGCCTTACAAAGTTCTTCGTTATATTCCCATAATTCCATGTATGCAACGATTATTTAGGTGTTAAAGCTTAGCGCAATTGATGGTTTACCATGCATGGAATATAAATGGAGATGACATTCTTCGAATTCCTGTAGATGGTTTTGCTTTTAGGGACATGGAGGAAAAATGGCCACACTTTAAAGAAGAACCTCGTAATCTCAAGCTTTCATTGGGAGCTGACGGTGTCAATCCATTTGGAGAGCTGTGATCTATTTACTCAGTGTGGCCTATTTTTTTTTATCAACAATAACATTCCTCCATGGATGTCAATAAAGAGGGAGCACATAATGTTGTCAATGATTGTTCTAGGTATTTGTTTACATCAATTTTTTTTAATGTAGTAGCATCTCATTTGTCTTATTTGTTGCATAATGACTTATAGTTTTTTTCATTTAATAGTCATGTACATTAATTATATATATATATATATATTGCGATGAAATGGTTATAATAATTATGTAATGTTTATGTTGATTCAACTAGGTAAGTACCAAGTTAAAGATATGAATATATATATCGAGCCTCTTATCGAGAGTTACTAAAGTTATGGAATGGCGTCACTATGTATGACATCTCCAGACCAATAGGACAAATACAATTTCAATTCCATGCAATGCTTGTATGGACAATTCATGATGCCCCAGGGCTAACACATTTTTGTGGTATGTTATAACATTCACTGCACTTTAACAATATTTAATTTGATGAAGTAGATATCATGAATATTTTTTAAAATAATCTAGATTCATATATATAATTAAAAATTAACATATTAATCCAATTATATATCATCTTGTAGGTCTTCAACAAAGGGAGAGGAATTTGCATGTCAGTTTGTGGTCCAAAGATGAAATCTCATCATTCAACAAGTTTAGAGGAAGCAGGTGTTTGATGAGTATAGGAACTCCTCCATAGAAATCATAAGTGTCGAACTATTGAAAATTTCTTTTCAATGGAAAGAGGAACTACATCAAAACCACGAAGAATGTCACCTCACCTATGGAAGTTGGAATATAATAGAATTAATGGTCAAGGTTATACATCGGATCAAATTGTTTTATCTATCATATATGATATGTTTTGAATTTATATTTTTATATTGTGTTGTGTTTACTCATGTTGTAATTGGAAATGTGATTGTCGTTGTTAATTTGTTTAACTTATATGCTTCATGAAGGTCATCAAGGCATTAATGGCCGACTTCCACAGGGACTGAAAAGTTATCCCAGACAATTTAGTAGGTTGCCCTACTATGAGCAGCTACAAATTGTACATTTGTTTGATACAATGCATATCGGAAAGAATATAACAAAAACATTATGGAAACTATTGGATGGAAGGCATGACAAAGAAAAAATTGTCAAAATTTGTAGTGACATTCAGGAAGCCAATCATGCAATGAAAAATTTCATTCAATTAAATAGTGATGGAGACCAAATTAACATAACTACCCTTCCTTGGTTATTAATAGAGTAGCAAAGCAATGCTATAAAATAAGTCATACAAAAAATTTGATTTCCCACAAGATTTACTATAAACATAAACAATATAATAACAAAGAAAGGTGAATTTGGGTCAGGGATGGAAAGGCATGATTGGCATACCTTCATTAAGGTAATTATTCTGGTATATTATATACACTTATATAATGCATGTACTTTTCAGCATATTGTGTTTACTACTTTTGGAAAAATAATGAAAAGATCATTTTATAATTGTTGCAGTATGTTCTACCTCTATCTCTCCCCAACAACTTTGACAACAATGTCAAGCAAGTTATATATGATCTTCGAAAATACATGAGGTAAGTAGCGAGATTTTTTCAATTCGTTGTATACATCTTATAATTGCCATTTGTTTTACTTGTTATGTAATATACTGTATATTTTTGTTAAATATCGTTAATATATTTGTGCCTTGAATCACTTGTAGATGACTATCATCTAAATAAATCCATAAAGAAGATATAAATTATGGGAATAGAAAAATTCCTTGTCTAATGTGTGATGCAAAAGTGTCTACCTTCAACATTTTTCAATGCACAAGAACACTACCTCATACACCAAGTTGAGGAGATTGAATTGTGTGGACCTGTACACACAAGGTCAATGTGGATGGTTGAGAGGCACTTGAAATTTTTTAAGGCTTTGGTTAGAAAAGGTGCACATCCTGAGGGTTCTATGGTGGAGGGATATATGGTATACCAGACCATGGTGTACATTAGTGAATATCTTCCTAAGTTTGCAGCAAAGATCCATTTAGATCACATTTTGGATCCCAACTCCATTAACAAATTCGAAGGGGAGTACCTATTGGGGAAAGGTAGATTGAGAAAAGTGAGAGGTAATTCTAAGATGGTCATGGAGATTAATTGGAGTGCATTTTACATATGGTTTTTATGCATATTGTACTTATTTAATTTTTAATCTTCAATATACATCAATTATAAATTAAGGTCATATACTATGGTATTTAACTAATTATATGTCATTTGTGAATTTCAATTTATTTTGGTACAATTGGTTGATAGTGGGATGCACTACATTTGTACGTCACCAACAATCTTGATTGGATGATCATGGTATGGATTGAACGATGTCAACAATCTGGTCACACATTAACATGGGAAGGTGTGGCTTCATTGGTTAAAGAAGCTCATCGTAATGGAGATTCCAGTGGTATACAAAGGGAAATTGATTTAGGATATGGTTTAAGAGATAAACAGGTACGTATAAATATATTAATCACCCATATTATTTAATTATTTTCAAGTATATTGATGTATATATATCTTGAAATTTTTTTCTTTGCATACATTTGGCCAAGAATGAATATGTTTATCAACTGATGATATTGTAATTATTTTTACATGTTTGACATATTGCAGGTGAAACAACACAAGGCTATGTGTTGCAATGGTTGTAAATTTTGAATCAAAATGTTGGATGACATGAAGAAAACTTGTGATTCTGGTATAACTGCAGTCTTTCAGGTGACTAATGTTTCATCTAGAAGTGGCATACATCCAGAAGTCTCAGAAAATCAATACTATGGGATTTTGGATGATATACTTGAGTGTGACTTTAAGTCCTTCAAATTAATTTTGTTCGTTCGTCCTATGGTACAGGCTACGATTGAATGAAAATGATCTTGAGAAATTATTGAACATGATAATGGATTTACCATGGTTAATACAAAAGTTGATCAGCCGAGCTGGAAATGAGCCCTATGTTCTTCAAGCCAATGTGAGTAGGTATTTTACTCAGAGGTTCAGGTAAATCGGGTTGGTCATTTGTTGTAGACATGATCCAAGAGGAAGGCGGTAAAGTATAATGTGGTGGAAGAAGAAGATGCCAAGAACTAGAAGATGATGTAGATGATGATCAGGATCAACGGTTAGTTGATGATGTCCCTGACGAAGATGTCGAAGAGGAGGAACTAGATGATGATGATGTAGGAGTTAATGTTCATGAAGATGACATTTGTGTGGATGATGACATTATCGAAACTAATATTGATGACAATGATGATGATCGAATATGGATTAGATGATACAGATAAAAAGTTGGATGAAGAAGAAGATCAATGAAATTGAAATGTATAAGTTATGCCATTATATTATCTATTTGATATTAATTTCTTGATAGAATTATATTTGACTTATGTGGTTACATAATTAATTCATGATGTTTTTAATTTTTATGCCATTACATAATTAATTTAATGATGTACTTTTTAATGTTTGAAAGGTCAAAAAATTAAAACATTTCAATAGTGATGTTAACAATCTTGAAATTAGTGTGTTTTATGTTTCATGTGATCATAAAAGATTAAAAAGTCAATTGTAGAGGTGGTTGTTTAGTGGTTGACGTGTATGTTGGTTCTTTTTACAATATAACCAGGTTTGTCTTCTAATCTACCTATGGAATTGCCAATTCCAATCAAAGGTAGCTCGAAGGACCTAGACCAACTAATGGGGACTTTAAAAGCCTCCTACACTTCGGGCTCTGCAAGACCCGGGAGGGTGATCCCTTAATGTGTTTACAACCTTTGCACCATTATTATAAACAACATTAACAATAGTAGATGATCTCACTTAATAGCTCAACACAATAAGATAATATCAACTAGAATTGGCTGTTCATAGACAATATCAACTATCTGGAGCGTTAGATAACTAAAAACAATCCATTGTATAAGATAGTCAATGATTTGCAATTTGTAGAAAACTCTAAGAAAAGACAAACAAATTCTAAACTACACTAATGATTACAACTTATATTAGTGCCATATATCCATTGCAGGAGTCAAATTCATAAGCATCTAGAGGTTTATAATAGATTTAATACATCACATATAAGATCCCTGATGATATTGCATTACAATTTCATCAGTATGCATTCTAAACCAGGACTACTTATCAAATCCTTATAAAACACATATCCGCCTATAATCCCATTCAAACATTTTGATTAATTCCTTGAATTAAAGCTAAAATAGAATCATACACACCACAACAGTGAGATGGATAAAACAACCCTTAGATTTTTCATTCAAAGTTCAGATATGCATGTACAATGGAGAGACATGAGCTCAAATTTTCATTTCAACTCAAATGCTAGTACTGTTATAGAACATTAAATCTCTATGAACTCAAAACCTAAATTGCATTTCTCTAAAACCATCGTACTTTACAATTCACTCAAAAACTTCACCTAGACTCGAGAAAAATTATCTAACTTGCTAACCTGTACTTCTGGCCTTGAAATCCTTTTTATAGAAAATGAAGGAGAAAATAAGCACCGAGCCAGAAAGTACACCTGTTGGCAGTCAATTGGAGCACCTGGTGATATTCCAAAATTTGTTACAACAGCCACCACCTTGAAAAATATTCTTGTTGAAAAATAGTTACAACAACAATCATCCTGGAGCATATTCTTGTTCATCATGTCAGCGGAGGAAGGTTGATGCAATAACAAAAAACCACACGAAACCCATGCCAAGAAAGTCATCCATACAAAACTAGAAATGTTGTAACTGCGGCATTTGATTTGCCACCTATTGGTAGCCCACTCTTTTTACTCATCATCATTCAAATACTTAGCCACCCACCTCTAGTATTCTTCGTCATTTGGCCAGTCAAAATTAATCACCTCTTTTACCTTTGTACTATAAGGGAAATACTTTACTGCTACCTGATTAGCATCTCTTTCAAAAGATTCCAAAAATGAGCCGGTACCAATAATCTTATACATACAATTTACCAACAAATCATAATCTGAGTCATGACAAAATATTTTAATTTGATTATTGATGGCTTTACTTGCTTGATCCTGCCATTGTTGGAGTGTTCTGATTTCCCCTTGCTCATCAGTTATATTAGGTAACACTGTGTTACCCATATCATTGAAGTTCTTTACCAATTCCCTAATCTTCCTACTTAGATCATCTGGTAAGGTATGAAAACCTTGCAATGATTTAACTAATATATAAGTAGGCTTCAATGATTGGGGCTTGTTATTTACATCAAACCTTGAGGCTTTATTCATAACATCTAGATTATTTTCCCTAGGGATCTAATTTTGAATTATTGGAATCACTATCCCTTGATCCCTATCAATATTATTTATTGCTTCAAATAGCAAAGAATACACAGAATGTATAGAGGGCAGTTTATTACCCACCTTTTCATTTAAATGCTCCAAAACAAGAGTAACAATTTATTTTTATTTTGAAAGAAAACCCTCCTCTTTTACCCTTAATGATGTCAGTAATTGATCAATTTTTTGCATGATCTGCCTCTTTGTTGGATCAATAGAGCACTCTGTTCCTTCATCAACTTGTTCTAGATGAGGGGTAAGAGCAGGATTTTGAATGGGAGACTCTGGTGTAGAAATATTTGGAGAAGCAGGAGGCATTGACCCTGCTTTGGGAGGTGATGTGCTAGTTCTTGGAGCATTGGATGTTTCCCCAGTATGTCTATACTTGAACCTTTCTACTTCAATTTGTAGTTCAACATTCCTCTGTTGCATTTTACTATATTCTTCAATTAAAATGTTATACTTCTCCATTAGGCTCTTTCTTTCAGCCTCCTCCCTTTTAACAGTCTTTTGGGCCAACTTGGACACATTCACAGTAAAACTAGTGGCTTCAGTTGTTGTAGTATCTGAAGCCGTCTTTATTATTAATCCTCCTTTGAAATTTGGATTAATATCAGCAATGTCTAGCTTTCTTCCTTGTAGAGCCAATGCCCAAATTGCCAAGGTCTCATATTCTTCATTGAAGGCAGAGTTTTGTAATGTTGCCTTAACTTCTTCTTCAGAATCCTGAAAAGGATTCTTGGACTTTATAATGGCATTGAAAGCTACTGCATCTGCGATGTCCCATTCAGGCAAAATCAAAACACCAACCTGATTCACTAGTTGTCTTCCTTTTTCAGGAGTGATTTTTTTGAACTCTTCCATTAGTTCAGCTTTCACTTCTTCATCATTCTCCTGATCTGACCTGTCAGGCCTTAGTTCTCTTCTCTCGCATTTATTTTGATATTCCTCAAATTTCATCCTCCATGCCAATTGCAAGAATACAAGAGTCTTTACAAATGCATTGTCATCTAAGAACTCCTTGCAAGCCTCCATTCTTGCATCCTGCACACTCTTACCCTTCATATCCAAATTGGATAGAACCAATTCAGCTAACCTAGGAGGGGACGACATACCAACCTGCATGTCTTGATCAATAACAATAATTTCATCTGTGAGATCCTCAGGTAGGTGATCAGTTCTTTGCCTCTTAGAGCTTGGCTCAGGTGGTGGTGATGGGGGACTGCGCTTTGTTGAAAATCCTAATTCAATGATTTTGAAGTCCCCAGGTACTTTGAATTTTGGGCTTAGTTGTGAAGATGGTTTCATTATTTTCTTCCCTTTTCTGTCTACTTCTTCCTCATTACTACCAGTATCTCTTTTCCTCCTATAGATGGTCCACCTTTCTATAGGCTGATATAGTGGCCTTGTTTCAATTGGCATATCACTTTGTCCTTACATATCCAGACTTAGCCTTAAATTTATCTTTTTTGTGTTCAAGGTGTCCATTATCTCCTTGTAGCCTTAAATTTATCTTTTTTATGTTCAAGGTGTCCATTATCTCCTTGAAATTCTTTATTAAAAAATTAATTATCTTGTGGTATGGAGTAAATTCCATCAATGGATCATACGTCGAATCCATTTCATGCATAATATCCAGTAGCTTACTATAAGCTATCCACTTTTCCTTGTTCAATTCCTGTCTATTTAAATCAAATTCATTCTTGATCAGGTCCTTAGGGAAATTGAACTCATGTGCAAATTTTCCACCTTTTATTCTTTGTCTGAAAAGAGAAAAGAAACCTTCAGGATCATGTTGTCGCCTTGGACCAACTCTCAAATGGTAATCAACAAAGAATTTGTCAAAATGTGTCCAGCCTCCCTTTGAAAATGTAAAGTCAGACACTACTATATAATCAGGGAATAGTGTTGCCTTCCCCTTTCCAATTAGGTTATCTTCATGAATACACCCCATCTGCCACATAACTTCTGCAAACCCTAGTCTTGGTGGCACATTGTATGGCAATATGTGAGGGGTTCCTTGAAATCCATATATTCTCAGGACAGTGTTGATTGGATATGAGATAATGTCACCCCAATTATGTAAAACCCTCAATTCTAGTTTTCTCACCTTCGGCCTAAGGAAATCATGCACTTCCTTAGGGATCCTAGGTACATTTACCATCAATCTAGCCCTCAATCTTGCAACAAAACAATTATAAAATTGCACATAACTGGTGCTTTCCTTATTACAGAAAAAATCTACAGCCCATATCTATACTGGCAATCTTTCTCTATTAACTGATTAACTGAAGTTCATCTTCTCAACAAAGAAATGAACATTTCTAAACAAGAACATATGCATCAACATGGAATACCAAAAGAATTGAGTACCAGTATCACCATTCTCCATCTTTGATAGTCCTTCATCTATCCTCTCCACCAAAAAAGAAGCAAAGTCATATGTTACAGAGAAATTAGGGTGTTGTATTTGCACCCCCATGAACATGTATGCAATCAACATTACTGCACTAGGGCTGAAACCCAAAATCTGACATAGTGAATAGAAAGTAGTCAGAAAAGGCTTTCCAAAACAATTCAATCTGAAGGGTTCCTAGTCACTAGGGCTGATGTGAAATTGTGAACCCCCTACCTTAACCAAATGAGGTGGAAGTAGCTTAACCCTAAAAAGAGATTTCAATTTTGTATACTCCTGCTTCATTTCTTCAAGATTAATAGGAGCCAAGTCATCACTTGGCTCACTCAAATCAAATATCTATTGGATAACATCTTTGTTAGTTTCTAATAGAACCCCTCCATCATTATCTCTGATTACCCATGTGATAGGTTCATATCTTTTGGCCACTTCTCTAAGTAAGTCCACATCAGGGAACACATTTGGAACAACCAACTTTCCCATGTCATAGCTCCATCCATTTGAAAAATGATGAGGCAAATTCCTCTTTCCATACCATAATCTGAACATTTCTAAGCCTGTGAGTGGAACCCTAGCATCAACAATGTTGGAATTATTACACACCAACCCCTCCCCTAGGATTTTCCCTTGCATCAACACCAAACCTTTCCTTCTCTCATTTATTGATAATAGAAATTGATCTAGGAAATCATCGTACAAGTTTCTTTTCAAATACTCAATGTGGCCAAAGTGCTACTTGGTTGGCACCATTTTAGACAAACTAGGGCCTCACTACAATGTTACGCTTGAAGTGGCTATGACTAAGCAGAGATAGGAAATTATAGAGTAAAAATACCGCAATACCTCACAATATATGATTAAACAATAGCCCTAACAAAAGATTTTAATGAACTCAGTGATAAGCATAGCAGACCCCCCTTCCCAAATTTAGGTGCAGAATGACTAGGAAACAAAGAAAATTAACTCACGGATTTTTCGCACAAACTCTAATTTTTGGTTGCAGCTGCTCGCAATTTCACCTTTGGATTTGAAACTGTTTTCACGAAATACTTGGATGCTTTGTGATACCAATGAGACAAGTAAATTTATTTTATGTCGATCAAATCTTTCCAATAGATGTCTCATCCAACATTAAAGCCTACTCATAGGCTGCATGAAGGGCTCCAACCATAATTTAATACATATTTAAATTTGAGTCATTGATCCTGCAGTTTGGTCAAATCATCGACGACCATCTTCAAAATAGGCTGAGGAAGGAATGCCACATGTCGATTGCCTGTGATATTGTAATCCTTTGATTTACCATTGTAGGATGGTGGACACCGTTGATCTTTTACCATAAATCCTTCTCCTTCAAAAATGGTCGTTGTCCTTTCCTTTAACTGTCGAGCAACTTTTCCCTTAAAATCATAACATCTACATTGAAATAAAACACATGCATCTTACAAGCGCATTAGTAATCCACACCATAATACATTTAAAACCGGTGAACGCTTTCTTCACTCCTTAGGCTTCATTGGATGAGACACGTGGCAGGCACCCGCGAGATCGTGATCCTAAAATTCCGTGGGATGGCAGGCACCGTCAATCTTGAAGGGACAACTCATCAATGGTCATGTAGATTTCATCCTTTAGGAAGGGCACATGGCACCCACCCGTGATATCGCGATCCCTATAATCCCTGATCACAGGATAACAGGCGTCGTTGATCTCGTTCCTTTAACACAGTCACCAGCCATGTCGTTAACCTTCGAGAAGCTTTTCCAGTGAGATTATAACATATCCGTCGATTTAGAACATGTGCATCTAGAGAACACTTTAGTAATCTGCCCCTTAATACATTTAAAGCCAGCTAGTGTTTCCTTTACTCTTTAGGCTTCATCAGATGAGACATGTAGT
>VDFB02281492.1:714262407-714389491 GCA_007258455.2 Sequoia sempervirens
TTTTTACCATTGTACTTTCCAAAGCGAGGTATTTCAATGTTTTGTAGTATAGGAGTATTTAAAATAGTGAACATTAATGAACTATGTGTAAGGTATTTTGGATGTTTACTATTGGTTTGATTTTGGTTTAAGTTTGAAATTTGTTGTTGTAATAATCTCATGCTTTAAATAAAAAAGTTGATTTATCACAAAATCATTGGGCCACATGTTGTGAGAGTTTTTCAAGTACGGTGAACTAGTATGGAGGAATGGTGGGATATTATATTTCATGTTTAGGAGGGGTGATGAATATGGAGGTGTTATAGGTGAAGGGACAAAACTATTATAATTTCCACTAGAAATTCCTAAGCTTGAGTTTAAACCATTGCTATATTCCATCATTGATGCTATGACTGGAGGTGTAAAGTTGGGAATAGAAGGCATTATTGTGGGAGAGGAAACTTATTTTCCAAAAGGATTTTGAGCATTAGTCAAAAATTTTGTGAAACTAGCTACCGAAGGAATATTAGAATCTACTATATTAGAATATAAATGAAAATAGTATAAAAAACCCTAGTTTTTTTTTAAAATCCAACAAAAACCCTAGTTTTTAACAAAAATTAATAAAATTCTCTAATTTTTAATCCAAATCCATCGCAAACATTCAATTTTCATCAAAATCCATTGCAAACATTCAATTTTCATCAAAATCCATTGCAAACATACAATTTTCATCAAAATCCATGCTAAATTCAACTTTTTCATAAAAAATCTACCAAAAAACCCTATTTTGAAAAAAATCAACTAAACTTAAACAAATCTAATTGAAAATTTGATTAGAGCAAATAAAAAATCAAGAATTTTACCTGTTGGAGAAGGATTTCAAATCGGATATCTGATTTGCACTTTCCACACCGTGGTTGAGCCGAATGCGAATGTAAAAATGAGTTTTGGTCGCCCGAAATGCTATATATATGTCAACAAAATCGGATATCCGATTTGGATCAGATATCTGATTCTTAAATCTAAGTTTTCCCTCTACCTCGGTAGTCACCCGAGCCCCAAAAAGTCAACTCACCCTTTTTGCGTTTTTGAGTCATAGAAACACGTATTTTTTTCTCCATTGCCACTTTTTGGCATACCATGATCCTACACATTCCCTGTACTTTTTTTGCAATCACATTTTTATTTTAGATGTTTGTTTATAAAATATAAAGATGCATTAAAAATATATTAGGAATATTTCTCTTTATATTATATAGCATTCATAACATTAAATTAACATAGAATAATTTCACAATATCACTTAACCAATCAAGAAAAATTTAATCATTAGTATGCAATATTATTCTCACATCAAACTAACAAATAAACATTGAAAACAAATTTATTTTTTTATATTATAACATTCATAACTTAAACCTTTTATACACAATATCAAGTTAATTATAAAAAGCACATAAAATTATTTATAAGCAACTTAAATATTTTAACAATTTAATAAAATATAATTTAATATAATTAAGAAAAATTAAATAAGAATTATAGATAAATTTATGAAATATTGATTTACTTATCAAGAAAAAATCAATTATAAATTTACTTATTATAAGATAGAATTTACTTACCAATCTATTTTAACCATCAAGAAAAATTAATCATTAATGGTTACAGCATTGTTGACATCTTTTTAAGTGACAAATAAACATTGAAAACACATTTATTTTTTATATTATAGCATTCATAGCTTAAACCTTTTTATACACAATGTCAAGTTAACTATAAATTGTATAGAGTTTAGATTTGCTATATCTCTCATATATCAACATAGGTAAATTTGAAAATATTTTAAATTATATAATTTCAAAAAAAAAATTGAATGAATTTATAGAAGATTATTTTTATTAAAGTGATAGAATCTAATCCCAATACTAACACTAATTATAAGTCTAACCATAACCCCAACCCTAAAACTAACACTAATTAACTTCAAACCTAACTCTAATTTTATATCCAACCCTAAACATAACTATGATTCTAAAACTAACATTAATGAAGCCCTAATTGAACCATAGCCCTAACCCTAATACTAACCCTTGCCCCAATTGAACCCTAACACTAACCCCAAGCTCTATCATAGAACCTTAATCTTTACCCCCAACCCCAACCCTAATCCTAATTGAATCCTATACCTAATTTTAATTAAAGTCTAACCCTATTTGAACCTTAAACTTAATTGAACTCATGTTTAGGGTTAGGGTTCAATTAAGGTTAGGGTTGAATTATGGTTATGATTAGGGTCAAAATTCAAATAAGATTATGGTTGGAGTTTAATTGAGGTTGCTATTCACTTAGGGTTAAGGCTCAATTAGCATTCAATTTGGGTTAGGGATCAATTAGGGTTATAATTCAATAAGGGTTTATTTAAGGTTAGGGTTAAGGTTAGTCTTAAATTAGGGCTAGGATTGGAGTTAGGGTTCAATCAAGGTAAGGGTTATTGTCTATTTTAGGGTTAGGGTTTAATTAGAGTTCTCTAGGGTTTTGATACAATTAGGGTTAGGTTTCAACAATACCTAGGGTTACGATTACAGTTCAATTAATGTTAGAGTTAGGGTTATAATACGAGTTCAATCAAGTTAGGGTCAAGGTTTAATTAGTGTTAGAGTTAGGGTTGCAATAATAAAATTTTCCATAATGATATGGAAAGGCATTCAATTGGATTCATATACAAATGCACAAATAAGAATTGGTAATTAAGAATTCTCTAGAACTAAAGTTATAACAACAAATACAATCCATAGCTTAATCATTTGTTCTTTGTTAGGGTTCGGATAAGAATTTAATGGGGCCAACCGAGACTTAGGAAATAAAACCCTGCGGAGGAAATAAAGTATTAAAATCAAAGTTGGGTTTTAATTTTAATCCGGTGACGTAAGCCTAAGCCATTAAATCCAATGGTCATGTCGTCGATGGCTTAGCCAAAGCCTTTCATTAAATACTAACTGTGCAACATGTAGGTTTTCTAGATTTGAAGATATGGGAGAAGATATCGATTGTACCCCGCCAACTCACAGACCTAAGGTGTCACCCTGTTATTTGGTGCGAGGTCAGCAAAAGGAAGATGTATGTCCTATATGGAATGTGGGGCACAATCTCCACTATTGAGCTCACAACCCATGGTTTTAGATGGACAACCAAGATCAAAAGCTAATGTAAATATCTGTTGTTCCCTGCTAGCTTGCAGGAGGAAGATGAAGGTTGGTGAAGCATTAATGAATTATTTTACTTGTGTAGTCACGTTGATCTCAATTTGTGTGAAGATGTTTTTGTTGGAAATCATGAAGGGTGATCTTTGGATTCTCATCCAGCTCTAGTTAAACAGTGATAGTACATACGCCGCCAAATTGCCATGTTTGCACATGCATATTTACTAGGCATTGATGAAGGTTGCCATTACCTCACACAATAAATACAAGAGGAATTAACTGCTAATAGTGTCATTCTTGTAGTAGTTAGAGTGCTTTGTGGGCTGAGTCTAATCAAGTTTGAGTGCTTGTCCAAGAAGAGAAAATGAGTAAGTCATTAAGGAGGTCTATTCGTTTGAGCTCACAAAAACTCGGTCCTGCTATTTAGGAAGGTGCTTTGGTTGAGCAGCAACATCCTAGAATTGCAACCTTCTACTGCAATTGTAGTAGAAGGTTGCAATTCCAAGACATTGCTACTCAACTGGTAGATGACAAAGGCAAGCAGTCGGTGTGCTCTGGTTGCGGCCAACACTCGCCCATTGACCTTACGAGCAACACTTTTGATGATGTAACTGAGACCGACTCGGACTACTGTCGGTATTTAAGTCGCATCAATCATAGTTTTCCCTCAGATGAGGAAATGATATATGTGGTCACATCAACTGTTAAAACCCCAAGCAGATGGACTAGAACTGTATTGGCCAAGGATAAGAAAGTAGAGGAGGCTGAGGGTCTACCGTATTGGGAAACAACTAGAATCGGGCATGTATACTAGGGTCTGAATGTTGGTAAGGGCAAGGTGGTGGGTAAACAAGAATTTGTTGTGGTGTGCCTTCATGGCAATTTGGTTGCCTAGTTTTTTTGTGTGGCCCAGCGACAAGAGGATTTTGATGACAATTTGTGTTCCCTATTCTTTTACCTTTCCCCAATTCATGCACCACTATGTTTAGCAGATTCAACGTGTGGGAAGTTTTGAAATGAAAGTCAAATGCAATGGATATTTTGTTCAAACAAAAATTTGTGGTGAAATTACATTTGAGGCCAAAGGTTGTTGCTCTCTTGTCATATAAAAGGGAATTCAAGGCTCATTTGTAGGGAGAGAACTGATGAAAGCTCTAGATAGGTTTTGAGTTGAATATATGGGTAGAAAGATATATGTCCTCTAATGAGGAAGTGATATATGTGGTGCCATTGGCTGTTAAAACCCCAAGTAGATGGAATAGAATAGATAGACTGTTTTGAGTTTTGGATGAATATATGCAAATTATCTTAAATTGTATGTAGATATGACTTATACGCATGAATAAACATATAATTCTAATATTTTTTCTCTCCTTATGTGGATTTGAGTGAATTTTGAATGAAATGTTAATGATGTTGTCATTCTTCTTTTGAGAATTTGTTCAATTGTGTGTCTATGTTTCAGGTAGAATTCAATTTTAAAATTTTGAGGGTTCATATTTATATGTGTGAGACTGATCTAATATTCCAAAAAATAAATGTTAAAATATCATGAAAAAAATGGGCATAGAATGAATGTAGAGGTAAATTTATATTTTCATATATTCATAAAATAAGATCTAATAAACAAAAAACATATGCAATTAAAAACAAATGAAAAATAATTCAACCCAAATTTAGATAAGAGAGATAATTAGAATATATGATAACTTTAAGGCTAGGGTTAGGGTTTGATTAGGATTAGTGTTCGCTTAGGGTTATGATTAGAGTTATGAATCTACAATTAGGGTTCAATTAATGTTCGCTTAGGGTTTCTTTCTTGGGAGAAGTTTATTGAATGGTAAGTGTATTTTATAAAATTAATATGTCAAGAATTAATTTTAGATAATACTAAATGTGGTTTTTCATATGGTATTAAATTGTAGATTAAAATTGATAATAGATTTCCTTCCTTCTTTTGCATTGTAAGCTACCATAATATATGGCCTTAAAATCCTATTCATATTTTGAGCTTTTCTAAACTATACAACAGACATCCAACAAAAAAAATTGTTATGCATTTTTTCCAAGCACAAATCCTTAGAATTCTTAATGTGTTACTTAGAGTTAATTATTTATTTCATTAAATAATACACATATATATATATATATATATATATATATATATATATATATATATATATATATATATATATATATATATATATATATATATATATATATATATATATATATATATATATATATTATGGATTTGAAGGAAAATATTAAAATATTTATATATATAGAAAAATTTAAATGCAAGGGATTCAAGTACATACCTTTGCTTTTGTTAATGTTGATGAAGATACAAATCTTGATGAAGTGCAAATTTAATGAAATGATATAAAAAACTAGAATATCTTTGCTCTATGTGGCACTTGAAATTTTGTACAAAACTATAACTAACTCTACGTCAAATTTGTGACTTTGGACCTATTTTGCATCAATAAATATGAGCTTTGACACATGCCTCCTAATCTAGCATACAATATGTACTTAAATGCTCAAAATAGTTGGGAGTAGTGTTGAGATTGGTGGATCTTTGGGAAGGTCCAATGCTTCACTTTGTATCTCTCCCTATAGATAGAGGTAGAGATGAATATGAACGAGAGAGGAAAAGGGATAAAAATAGATAGAGATATAGAGAGAGATAGAGGAGAAATAAATATATAGAGAGATAAGATGAGGATATATATATATATAGAGAGAGAGAGAGATGGCAAGATAGAGATATAAGGAGATATAGAGAGGGGGAGAGAGAGAGAGAGATAAGTAGAGAAAGACAAATAGAGATGGAGAGGGAGATAGAAATAGGGGGAGATAGAGAGAGAGAAAGAGAGAGGGAGAGATAGATAAATGGGAAGAGAAAGAATAGACATAGAGATATATGGGAAGATAAAGGGACAAATAGGTTGAGATATGAAGATAGATAGGGGCATAGGAGGGAGCAAGAGATCGGAGAGATGGGGGGAGAGATAGAGAGAGGGAGGAGAAAGGGAGAGAGGGGGAGAGAGAGGGAGAAAGGGAGAGAGGGGGAGGCTAATTTTTTAGTTTAAATTCTATAAAATATTTAATAAATAATAATATAAATATTATAAGAATTATATAATTTGTATTTTAAATAACACACTATATTTTATTTTTTGAAAAATATGTAATTTTTTAACCATTTTCCTATATATTCAGTATTAAGATTTTTACATCTTTTAACAATTCAATATATAATACAAATCAAATATAGTTTAAAATTAAATTAACTGGCATACCTATATTAATTAATAATATATGTAAAACATGTCAAGAGTTATCTTTATCAAGATGCCTATTGACTTGAAAAAATACTTATAATTTCATGAATATGAATTTGGAAAGCAATCAATTGGATTTCATTCTTGTTTGTGTCATTGTTTATCTAAATTTGCATTTATAAGGGTACACATTGAAATTTGAAATCATACCAACTTGTCTATAACAACAATTAACCAAGAACAATAAATTTAAAATAAGAAATGTTCATCAATCATTAGATTTAGTATTGACAGCTTCAAAGAAGTATATCATGACAAAATGGCATTAACTAACTTAGATATATCCAATATTTTTTTTTTCAAATGTTTGAATACATTGTTAACATTATATACATTCAAGCATTTGAATGTTATGAAACCTATATCTTTGCAATTGAGTGTAATAAATCTTTGCTCTCAGATGAATAATCAAACTTTGTTGTTTTTATGACTGTGCATTTAATCCTTTGTTCAAGTATATAAGTCTCTTTTTTCTCTTGAAGTTTAAATATGTATCTATTGAAAAGGACCTTTTGTATAATGTGTGAAAACTTAACATCATCTTGTTTTTCATGCTTCAAAATTTTAAATTCTTTTGTTGTTACACCCATAATTTCTTCTGCCACTTCTTCAAAATTTGTAATCCAAGTGAATGAAGTATGGTCTTGCACTTTGCATTGAAGTATATATTTATAATCACTTTCAGGGAAAGTTTTATCACATCTTCCACAATACGACTGACCATTTTCATTAATTTTTCAAGGGGGTGGGAGAGAGGGTGGGAGAGAGACATGGGAGAGAGAGGGAGGGAGGGAGGAAGAAATTGGGAGAGAGTGTGGGAGAGTTCCCGAGAGAGTGAAAGTGTGGCTATGTAGGGCTTCTATACATAGTATTTGTAGGAGAATGGTATCTCTATTTTGAATTATTCTAAACCTTTTTTCTATATAGTAGTTTTTAAATTCATTTTGTTGTTATACTCTATAATTAATAGTTTATATACTATACTCTCTCTATACATGGTTTTTAGCAAGATTGGGGACACTAATAGAACCTTCATTTATTTTTTTAAAAGACTAAGAAATGTATGAAAATTTGACAACATGAAAACCATGAAAATAAAAGTGAAAATAAAAATTTAACATAGTAAAAATGGCCAATCATGTGCCAAAAATGAAAAGAAGCATTTGTTGTTACTCTAATATTTCAACCACATACTACATTCTCAAGTGCATTTTATAAATGTATCATGAAAGGAGCACAATATTGGGAGCCACTATTAGGAACAATAAGAAAATAGATAAATGTGAAAATAAATCCTAATCTCTAAGAGTGTTGTGCTAAGAATTACATACACATCTCATAAATTTCAATACAAACATGAGACACATTTATAGAAATAAAGGAAAGAAATAGCTATTTAGATAGTTATTGATCTACAAAAGATTAGGACCTACGTACTTCCAGAGATTAATAGAATAAGTTTTTATTTATAATTTTTAAATTTGATAATTTTGAAATTATCATAGATGTAAAGTAAAAATAAAATATTTTTCAACAAAACAAATAAAAATGACAAATAAATAATGTGATTAATCAATAATAACATGATATTGCAAAAAATATAATAAATAAAAGAATATGCATAATTGTACATAAGCCATCAAAAGTCTAAATATACCTATCTTTAGAAAAAAATAAAAATCTTTAAAATGACTAAAAATTATTAAAACTTATTAAGCTCCATGAAAAAACACTACCTTCCATATAAAGAGTATACAACATGATACTTATAGAAAACAAATTATGTAGGATACCAAAAAATTGTTAAAAAGATAAGATAAGATAATTATAAATGAAATTAATCATATTAATTTCATAGTTAAAAAGATAATTCTATGGATCTTTAAATATACATATATAATAATCTTTAAATCTTTATTTAAAAAAATATATATTATATTTTATAAACTTATACATTAAATTTTTTTAATATTTAAGTTATACTAAAATCTAAGATGTTCAATATTCATTATTATTTTTAAATTATAATATTGATTAAAGATATATAATTATATTTATAAGATTTAAATTCAATAACGAACTTAGAAAATATTAAATCAATCAAAATTGTTTCTATTATCCAAAATACTATATAAGTAAATTATAAACTATTATAATATAATATTTAAATTTTCTATTTCAAATGCTAATTTTTATAATTATAAACTTACCTTTTAATGATGTTAGTAAGTTTTTAATTAAAATTAGTTTTTCAAGCATATATTAACATACCTAGATATATATTCACCAAAATCTATTATCTATTATTGATTATGTAATTTTGTATGTATAATATATTTTAAAAAATAAAAATATATTTTTGAAAAATATATTTAAAAAATTAAACAATATATTTTTTAAATTTGAAATATTTTGAATGTATTCAACTATCAAAATATGATTTTTTTTAATATACCATTAAAATCACTAGTTGCCCTAATTTCTCCGCTTTGCTCATTTTTAATGAATTTCCCCCTGACCTTGTCAAATATTTCATTTTAAATGTTTTGCTTTGGAAGTAATGAAACATTTAAAATATATCGCACAAAAATTTCCTTGGGCCCCACCTTGTACAGTCCACATGGCAGCCACCCGTGATTTCGCAATCGACCAAAGCACCATCGCAGGATGGCGGGGAACAGTTCAGATCAATGGATAGTTGATGAACAGTCGCACAAATTTGATCCCTAGATGGGACACGTGTCGCCTACCCACGATATTGCCATCCTACAATTCCTGATCACGGGATGGCGGGCAACCGTTGATCTTGAAGGCATTTTGGTCGATGACAAGATGAATTTCATCCTTCTAAAAAATAAAACATTCATTAAAGGGCAAGGGGAGATTACTAGGTGGATGGAAAACAATGACAAAAGTTTTTTTAAAACCGTTCAGCACAGGGCCAACTAGGACTTAGGAAAATAAAACCCATGGAGGAAACAAAATATTAAGACCAAAGGGACCAGACCTAGATGGAACGATGGGGCATAAGATGTTTTTAAAACCCTTCAAAAAAAGTAACGGTGAAATAGATCCCGACCAAGGCATTAGGTAAACACAAGGGTTTAAGATATATCGCACAAAAATTTCCTCAGGCCCCACCTTGTACAGTCCACATGGCAGCTGCCTATGATTTCGCAATCAATCAAAGTACCATTGTAGGATGGCAAGGAGTGACTCAGATCAAAGGACAATTGATGAACAATCACGCAAATTTGATCCCCAGATGGGACATGTGTCGTCCGCCCGCGATATCACCATCCTACAATTCCCAATCATGGGATGGCGGGCAACCATTGATCTTGAAGAAATTTTGATCAACGGTAGCATGAATTTCATCCTTATAAAAAATAAAACATTCATTAAAGGGCATGGGGACATTACTAGGCGGATGGAAAACAACGACATAAGTTTTTTCAAAACTGTTCAGCATAGGGCCAACCAGGACTTAGGAAAATAAAACCCGCAAAGGAAATAAAATATTAAGACCAAAGGGACCAGGCCTAGACAGAACGATGGGGCATAAGATGTTTTTAAAACCCTTCAAAAAAAGGTAACAGTGAAATAGATCCCGACCAAGGCATTAGGTAAACATAAGGGTTTAAGATGAAGACAAAGCTAAAACCCTAGCCCTAAGAAATTTTCCAACACCATGAAAGACCAGTGACATAAGGGAGGGCATGAGTGAAACATTAGGAACAAAATTTGAAGTTCCATCAGTACAAGCATTGGATAATTTTATATTAGTAGTTTGTCCTATCACAAATATAAAAGGTGAGCACAATAAATAACATGTATTTTCCCATTAAATGTGAAGGATCTTCAAAAAGTTATAGTGTTCAACTATTGGTCCATTTTTGTTCAATATAAGTTGTATTTTAAATCATTATGTGTTGTTTTTATAACAACAAATAGATTTTTTGTGTTCAACTATTAGTCCATATGTGTTGTTTTTATAAAATAGAACACATAGAACAAAAATTTGAAGTTACATCACTACCCATTAACCCTAAACCCTAAACCATTAACCCTTAACCTTTAAACCCCAAACCCTTAAACCCTCTACCCTCTCTCTCTCTCAAGTCTCTCCCTCCTACCCCTTCTCCCTCTCTTACGGCTTTCTCTCACTCACTCACTCCCCCTATCTCTATCCCTCCACCCTTAAACCATCTACCCTCTACCCTTAACCCTCCCTCCCTCTATCTCTCTCACCCACTCTCTCTCTATCTCTAACCATCTTCTAATATCCTACCCCTATCCCTCTCTTAGCTCTCTCTCACTCACTCACTCCTCTATCTCTATCCCCTCCACCCTTAACCTTAAACCCTTAAACCGCTCACCCTATACCATTAACCTCCTCCCTCTATCTCTCTCCCACTCCCTCCCTCTCTCTCTCTCAAGTATCTTCAATATCCTACCCCCTCTCCCTCTCTTAGATCTATCTCTCACTCACTCACTCCCTCTATCTCTCTCCCCTTAACCCTAAACCCTAAACCCTTAGCCTTTAAACCTTAAACCCTCTACCCTCTACCCTTAACCCTCCCTTCCTTATCTCTCTCTCCCAAGTCCTCCCTCCTAGCACCACTCCCTCTCTAAGGTCTCTCTCTCACTCATTCACTCTATCTCAAGTCTCGCCCTCCTACCTCTTCTCTAATTTGTAGTACTTTGGCTTGGGCATTGCTATGGAGCAATGTACTGACACCCAACCCAAAAAAAAATTCAACTTGGGATTTTTCGCATTTTTGGCGAGTTCAAAATGCTACTTTTTTCATGTTTCCACTTTTTGGCCCATCATGATCCTACACATACCAAGGTCTAAATTAGGTAGTTGTTATTGCTAAGGTGGATCACTCCTTTCTTTGAAGGCCATACACTTATGATTGGGTCAAGTGTTCTTTTCTTTAGAAAATTCCTATTGCCTTTTTGATAGGTTAATTATGATTTGATTAGATGGGTTATGAAGCACTTATTTCAAATAGATATCTTTATGAAAGAAGTATATTGGCATGAAATTAAATATTATTTGTATTCCAATGTAAAAAATACAAATAATGGAAACAATTCTTTCAACACATAAACTATTATGTAGTAGTCAATTAAAATGAAAAAGCTTACTCTATATTAGTTAGGATACACAACTAAGAAAATGATCTAAAATGACTAATTTATCCTATAGGAACTAAGTATATAGTAGACAAAGAAAACCAAAAAACCCACAACTACTCTTATCTTGAAGGAGTTTAGTTTTCTCCCCTTCCTAATCTCTCTAATATTGTCTAATTATTTTAAAGAGATGAAGGGTCATAACACAACTTTATTGAACCTAGTAAATAGCTTGGTTAATGAAACTTGACAAAAGCAACAAAACAATTGCTACATTTGGCATTTCATGTTGAATGAAGAGTGGTGACAATAATCTACTTATAGTTTAATAAAACACTACTTTTATAAGAAGGATTAAAATTATAAAGGTAATTGTTACTTATAGTTTAATAAAATACTATTATAGTTTTACCAACATATACTATTGTATGCTTGCATGGCTTCTTAGTTAATATATAGGGAGATAGAGATAGATGGGGAGAGAAAGAACGAGAGAGATAGAGATATATGGGAAGAGAAAGAGAGATGGATATATCTGGGAAAGGAGAGATGGAGGGAGAGATGGAGTGAATGAGAGAGAAAGGGGGAAGAGGGAGAGATAGCTCAATATATAGAGGGGGGAAGAGGGAGTCACATAGATAGAGGGAGATATAGAGATATAGAGAGCGACAGGGAGAGATATATCGATCACCCTCCCTATATCTCTATCTATTCATCCTTATCTCTTTATCTCTCTACCTCTCTCCATCTCTTTGTCTCCCTTTCTATTTGTATGTTTGTCATTATCTCCCTCTCTCTCTATATTTTCTTCCCCATATTTATCTTTGTCTCCTTAAGTGTGCAATGGGTACATTGAAGAGGTCTTAAAGGACAACTATGATATCTTTAATCAAATGGCATGCTACCTTGAGCATAACTCCCCAAGGACACATGCCATCCTTGGATTTTTGACATGAAACAACCAATCAAAATTTAGTTTCTCTCTCTCATATTAATATATATTACTATTATATTAAATATATATTATATTAATTATATTTTGTATTGTACCCCTCCGTTTATGCTATGCTTTCTGTTGATACTTTCTCATACTGTTAGACTTTGTTATTTTGTTGGATACTTGGATCGCTGATTTTGAGCGATGATGGATTATTGTGTGACATGATGATACTTTGTGAGATGCTTATTGTTTTCAGATTTGATGTGATTTAGAGTAGATGATTATTTTCAGTTGTTTATGGATATGCATATGCTTATGATGGACTAACAACATGTATTGAGTCAGTCTTCTGTGAGTGTATTAGTGTGGAGAACAGAATCACATCACTCGCTTGCGAGTGCCCTGCGATATCTGTGACTTTCTCCGCACGGTGTGCCTGTTTACTGCTTTATATATATATATATATATACATGCATGTACATTGTTTGCTTGGTTGCAGGATTTGCAGGTACATGACACCGACTCCACCTGTGTAATCAGGTCTGAGCATGTCAAGACTCAACGGATTTGTTGATTGGGAGATAGTAGTTAGGTTAATCCTAGTCCGGTCTTTAACCCTAGTGTTAGTACAATTTTAGTTTTCAGTTTTGAGTTGTAGGTTGTTATGTGTTTCTATTGGTCAAATCGTTCTTGAAAAAGGTAAATTTGCTTTTGTTTAATGTTGGTTATTGTGTTTAAATTTATGGTTATTAATTAATATTTAAATATGATTGAAATTTATTTATTTAATAATTTAATACATTAGTTAATTTAATTAGTTAAATAGTTGATCTTTAAAATGATTTAACTATTTAATTAAATAAATAAATTAATTAGATTAAATTAGTAAGTGCATAAATTATATTATATTTAAATAAGTTAAATTATAAAATTAAAAATAATAATAATAATAATAAATTAAATTAGAATATGCATGTGGATTAGAAAATAAAATATAATTAAATATTTGCATGTGATTTGAAAGGAAATTGGTTTTCAAATTTTAAAATTTAAATAAATTAAATTTGCATGCAAGTTTTGAAAGGCAAAAAAAAAACTGCCGAGAGGTGGAGAAGATATTTTCTCAACAACCTCTCGACATGTGTGTGAGTGCCATAATTGCAAAAAGTTTGTTGAAAACTTTCACGGAGGTTATTGAGGATCTCGGGGATATTGCACGGGGTTATTCTGTTGCCTCAGGGAAATTTTTCTGGGCACTGCAAAATCATTCTCTCTGTGTAAAATCTTGGAATTCTTAAGATTTGTTACCTCTCTGGGGTTGTTATATCATTGTGGAATTTATCTTGCTTGGGAGATTTGTTGGTTGGTAATCTTGTGGTTCACGGGATTTTCTTGAAGAGCTACAGGGATTTACTTTCTACAGGCAAAAGGGTTACTTTCTTCAAGGCAACTATTTATCCAGGTATTCTTCTTGTGTTGTTGATTTTCTTTGTGATCTATTTGTAAAGAAAATCTTTTTGATTGGATTTCATCTTCTGGGTATATGTTCTTGGAAAATCTTTCTATAAATAATTAATTGTCTGTTAAAATTTGTTTTGAATAAAACTTATTTCTGTTAAATTTTGGAAAAATCCTATTGGATTAAAATTTTAGAGAATGGAAAAAATAAAAATACCCTGTAAAGAAATAATTTTTCCAAAATTTGTAGAAATTATTTTACCAGAAAATTATTTTCTGTATTATTGAAATACCTTGATAATTTGTGTGATTTTCTTTTAAAATAGTGTGTTTATAATTGAGAAAATTATATAGAAGAAAATTATTATTTTTTAAAAAAAAATCGCCGTACGGAAATAAATTTCCGCCGGCGAAATTTTCGTTTAAAATTTCCATGTGAACAATTTCTGTGTATTAAATTTTGTTATTGTTAAAAAAAAATTCGTTATATTTATATACACAGTTTTTTAAACTTTATATGTTTAAAAAAAAAATTGAATTTATATAGGGGGAGGGCCGAAACCCTCCCCATAGGAGCCTGTGCTGGGCGCAGCCTGGCAAGGCTGCGCACAGCAGTCGATGACTGCTGACGCAGCCTGGCAAGGCTGCGTACCAGCAGCCGGCCTGCCATAGTAATGGAAGGCTACGGAATAATCCGTAGCCCTTCCATTACAAAACCTTTATTTGTTTTAAATGAAATTTGTAAAATATGGTGTTAAACAAAATTCACGATTTTAGGTAGAATTCGGAATTTTGTTTTAAATGTATTTAATATATAATATTTTTATTTATTTGTTTATTTATATATATATATATAAATATATGTATATATATGATATGGAATTAATAGTTATATATATTTGGAAATATTATAGAAGAAAATATGTGTTAATTGAATAGAATATATATATATATTTTAGTGAGTTGTGAAAATCAGAGAAAATAGATTTAATTGATATGGTTAATTTTCTTGAGTTTCTTATTTTGAAAATGTATATATATTGTTATCAAATTGGTATATATGGATTTAGCGTATCCAAATGGTAGGAGATTATATCCAATTGTTCAAAATTGTTGTATTATTTCTATGATTGGGCAAGTCGGGAAAGTATCTAACTGTTCAAGTCTTCCAGAGTAAAATTGGGTAAATTGAGGGTATGTTTGTTATCAAAGTTTTCCTTATCGATTTGGGTTTGTGTAAGGGTTAAACATGGTTTTGGTACTGTAATGATTTATTTATCATTTTGTGATGTAAAATTTTGTATATGGTAAACCCTAGTCATGAAAACTTAGAAACCCTGTTATGTTTAGGGGAGTGGCTAAATTGTAGAATATTAAAACCTAGCTAAATGGTGCCGAAATTTTGAACTTAATTAACATACTGTAAAAGCTAATGAAGCCAGGTTTTAGCTCATCAAATTGGAGAAGTGAAAGGTCAATGCCAATGCCGAGGAAGAGTTTGGAGTAGTGAAAACAAGGTCAATGCCAGTTCTAAGGAAGAGTTTAGAGGAGTGAAAACAAGGTCAATACTAGCGCCGATGAAGAGTTTGGAGTTAAAACAAGGTCAATACCAGCGCCGACGAAGAGTTTGGAGGAGTGAAAACAAGTTCAATATCAATGCCGAGGAAGATTTTGGAGGAGTGAAAACAAGGTCAATACCAGGGCCGAGAATGAGGTTGAGGGCACTCATGGAAAATTGATGACCAAGGGGCAATGAGTACTGTAAGTTTGGCACCCCCATTCTCTTTAACCTACAATTTTCATGCCTAGTTTCCAAAGATCTTCTCGTACATTGGCACCCCCATTCTCGTAAAATGGTATAAGATAAGACAAAAAATAAAATAGCTTATATAGAACATATCCACCTACAATCTCATTCAATCATTTTAATTAATTCCTTGAATTAAACCTAAAACAAGAATCATACACACCACAATAGTGAGATGAATGAAACAACCCTTGATCATTTTATTCAAAATTCATATATGCTTGTACAGTGGAGAGTCATGAGTTTGAATTAATCATATCAAATCCAAATGCCAATACTGTCATAAAACATCAAATCCCCATGAATTCAAAACCTACTATAGAATGACTCAAAACCTAAATTGCATTTTCCCTAAAAGCATCAGACTTTACAATTTTCTCTACAACTTCATCTAGACTCGACCAAAAATATCGGGCTAGAAATCACATGTGTCACCATCCAATTGGACCGCCTTGTACTCTTCATCAATTGGCCAATCAAAATTGATCACCTCATTCACCTTGACACTATAGGGTTTGTACTTAACTGCCACCTAATTTGCTTCTCTTTCAAAAGACTCCAAGAATGAGCTGGTGCTAATGATTTTGTCCATACAGCTCACCAACAAATCATAATCTGAGTTACCCTATTTTTGAGGGTCTTGTAGTCCAAACATGATATAAAGTGGCTCTTACACTTTTGTGATTACTGTAGCTTGTGTAAGAAGCCCCATGGATATTGTTGTAATTGTAGGATGCATGAATAGGGCATAGGATGAGAAATAAAGTAGGTATAGTTGTTGTCCTCAATAGTTTTGTGAATTTTATGTATTGAGAGGTTCAAGCGTAGGTTTCAACAAAAAATGTATGGGAGATCTGATTTTATGAATTTTTATCCATGTGCAGACCTAACGGGTTGTTTTTGAACACTGAATATAAATAATATACATACACACACACACACATATATATGTATGCATATGTATTTTTAAATGTAAATGTAAATGCAATTACTGGATGCTCTCGTAGAACAATAAATGCAACATATCATTAAAGAAATCTATATCTATGTATATAAATGTGTATTTCTAAATGAAAGTGTAAATGCAAAGAGCATATGGTTTTGTAGTGTTATAGATACAACATATCCATAAATTAATGTAATTGAAATTCTAAAGTCTTCAACACATATAATATGAAATCGATCAAACTATTAAACTACATGAGAAATAAATGAAAATAGTAAATCCATATGTATGTGTATTTGTAAATGTAAGTGTAAAATAAATAAGAACAATGAAAATTATAAAAGAATACAAGGAAAGGTCTCCTCCCTTCTTGGTAGTGATAACCTCCTCCACACACAACCCTTAAAAATTATGAATAGAGGAATATAATCTTTGAAGAACTCAAAGTTGATTCTCTCCTACCTGATGCAATTAGTCATTTTATCCTTACAAACATTTATAGTGATTACTAGAGGCACATAGACCAATTCTTCATAATAGAAGAATTTGATCATACTTTTCAATGATGGCATTATGAGAAAACCTTAGGTTAAATGAATAATTCCTAGCTACGTGTACTAGATACCATGGAGAAAGGCTAGTCTTTGGGCTCTTTCATCAATCATCCTACCTTAAAACATACCAAAAATCTCCTAGCAATTAGACATAGGAAGATTTAATATGACTTAAAAAAAAATTATTGTCAAAGTGTAAACTTATGATGACTTAACCAGGCCTAGTACACACTCCCTCCCCGTCAACCACTTAGACATATGTAAATTAAATGTAAATTTGCTGCTATTTTTTGTCATGTAGGTGTCCAATGAACCACTTGGTGGTGTTTCCTTTCAAGTTTATTTACTTGAATGAAGAGAAAAATCCCTTAGATTACAATTAGAGAATACATTTGAGGCCTTGGTTCTGTAACTGGTGCACCATAGTCACATTTAACACTTGTTACAAGGTTTGGGAGTTAAAACGTTAAGTAGATTTGATTTGTGATGGACACATTTGGACGGTAGTAACAATAGTTTGCAATCTATCAAGACTTGATTACCTTATAACCTTTGAAATTCTAGCGATGAAATGATAGATTAATCATAATGTCACCTTGGGATCACATCACCATGAAAGAACTTCATCCAACATCCTTATGAGTGTAGGTACCACAAAATAGGTATTTGTCAGATCTATCTTCCTCGAGCGAGGGAAATTTAGGAAGAGAAGAGGAAAGCAAGAAATTTAGTATGTCTAAAAGAGGGAGATCAACTATAGGTCAAAAGATTAGAAGAAAATTCTGTAAACGCATGAAATTTTTTTTGCTGAAAGGGGGTCATGTTCTTATGATGATGAGAGCATAGGCGACGCCGAGGTTCCCTTGAGGTATAAACATCTATGGAAACAATGGGTACCCAAGGAACTTCCTCCAATAAACATCAATTTTTGTGTCAACGAGAGGATATATCGCATAGCACCATCGTCATTACATGGTTTGGGCCTATTTTGCATGGACAGCATAAAGGTCTATTATGACAAAATTATTGAATTGATGGAGTATGTTGGACCTTGTTACAATTACAAATATTGGATGCAACTAGTTTGATATACACGAAGTATGCGTAGGTATGCACTGTCAGCAAATTATATACAACTAAAAGATAAGGATCAAAATAAAGGAGTGGCTATGTACATTGACGGAAGGCCAAAAGCTTCAGGAAATATTGCAAGGTTTATAAACAGTACACGACCTGGGTCAACAAATAAGCAACCCAATTACATATTCGAGGCGCGCGAGGGAAACCATGTATTCGTATGTGTGATAAAATCAATAACTACAAAGGAAGAGTTGTTAATCGATTACAATTTGAATCGCTTAGTTACAAAAATAGTTACTATGGGGGTGGTACGTACTATGTACCATTTTACCCAACCTCCAATTAATGACTCCAATATACCATTTTATTCTTATGTTTTTTTTTCATAAGTCTATTGGTTTCATTTTGGTAATTTTTTTATATTTAATTTTTGTCACAGGACATTGATCGTACAGAGAAGGCTCTGGCCCAGAGCATAGATCACGATGTATCTTCGGGCGCTTCTACCCAACAGGTTTAACTCATTGTAATTGTACAAATTAGATTCAAGCAAAATGTTTTATTATTATGTTTTTTTCATAAGTTTTTTGGGTTAATTTTGATAATGTTTTTAATATTGTTGTTGCAGTCGACTGATCGGGGAAAGGCACCAATAGTAGAGGAGAGCATCCATAGTGAGGTGAAGTCAATATTTTATGATGATGACATCGCTTATTCAGTAAACCCTATCCATACGATAAAGAATCTCCAAAAAAAATGCAATGAAGAAATGGCTAAGTTGTTATTCGTAGTGCCTCAAATAGATGATATAAGAGAGAGGGTTAAAGTATTGACTGAGAGATTACAAAACTTTCAAGTAAGATATCATGAGGTCTTTAATTATAACATAAGTTCATTCATGGTTTTATATTTTGTACTCTTTTATGTCATGAACTAAAATGTGTTGTTTCTACAGGGTTATTTGCCTCCTCATGATGCTCCTGGCCATGATCAGGGTACTACAAGTGCTTCTCGGGGAGTAAGGGTTGGTACAAGTGTCCATCCTAATCTTCTTACACATACATCACATTATCTGACACCATCATCCGTGCCTATATTGTTGTCTGAAATGTCGGCAACACATACCATACATGCATTCGTTAATGCACCCTCTGGCAGTGAACACGTACCAGAAAATGCGTTAGATGTACCTAGGGATGCAGAGGCCACTAGTATTGGTGATATTTTAGTAGCATTTCCTGGATCTTTCCATATTACTAGTACAGGAACATTGCCGGTAACACTTGTGGGGATCGAGGATTTCGTTCCCATAAAGATAGAGAAGGTCCCAGGTACTTTAAAATGTTTTAATTATTATTCTATATAATCCAATTGAAATTTACTTATTGATCGCTCTTTTTAGACTATTGATCCCATGATCATTTTGCAGGAAATGATGTTTTTTTATAAACATCTAAGTGATATTACATTGGAGCTCTTCGGGCCCACCATACGTACACGGTGGAATGCCCAAAATGAAGATTTAAAAGATGAGCTCATTAACCGTTTAGTTGTGCTATTCGGTGATAAAACATTCAAGTGAACCAAGGTCCTTAAGAAAGCTGGTACCTATCTAAAGTATGCGAGGGACCAATATAGGTCACATTTATAGAAGAACAAAAAGTACGAGCATCCTCCCATGATTCCAAAGAGGGAGTGGAAGGACTTGGTGTCTGATGGAAAGGAGAAGGTTGAAAAGAAAAAAGGAAAGACACCACCGGGCCAAGGAAGGTATATGATATAGAAGCATAAATCTACCAAAAATCCTGATTAATCGCAATTTTTAAAAAAACTGCAGGCTAGATGATTTTTTCCCTAATTTTTTGAAAAAATCATTGAATTTTTGGTCAATGATTTTTTCCATTTCAAACTGCAAAATTGGCAAAAAATGTGTTTAAAATCTGCAAAAAAATGTGAATAAAATTGAGCTGATTTTTAGCAAAAAAACCATGAGACCATGGCTTGTTGCTTACTATTATGCTTTGATAGATTTTTCCAAGCATCCATAGCTTGTTTGAAAGCACTTGTTTTAGGCTTTTAGCCATAGCAGCAAGGCAATGAACTGTTTGATAAAATGCTTTTGTAGACATGTATGAAAAATGCAGTAGCATAGACAAGGTAGTGAATTGCTTGAAAAAATTGTCTCGAAGAAATGTAGTCTCATGCTAATGGAATGCCATGACAAATGCCATGAAAATCAAATTGCTAAGGATTGTCATGGCATTCCATCACCGTGAGACTGCATTTCTTGTAGGCATTTTTTCAAACAATTCACTGCCTTGTCTATGTTATTGGTTACTATGATGCTTTGGTAGATTGTTTCCAAGAATCTATAGCTTGTTCGAAACCACCTGTTTTAGGTTTTTAATTTTTAGCCATAGCATGAAGGCATTGAATTGTTTGATAAAATGCTTTGGTAGACATGTATGAAAAATGTGGTAGCATAGAAAGGGTAGCGAACTATTTGAAAAAGTGCTTCAAATAAATGTGGTCTCATGGTGATGGAATGCCATAATGAATGCCATGAAAAGCAAATTGCTATGGATTGTCATGGCATTCCATCACCATGATACCACATTTCTTTTTCTTCTTTTTTGAAACAGTTCACTGCCTTGTCTATGTTATTGCTTACTATTATGATTTGATAGATTTTTTTCAAGCATCCATAGCTTGTTTGAAAGCACCTATTTTAGGCTTTTAGCCATAGCAGCAAGGTAGTGAACTGTTTGATAAAATGCTTTAGTAGACGTGTATCAAAAATGTGGTAGCATAGACAACTGTCACCATCTGATATTTATGCAGTTGTAGTATGTTTTGTGCAATGTAATCAGTGATATGAATATAACCAACAAAAATCTATTTTCTATAATTCATGGATTGAACTTTGTATTTTATTTGCTCTCAATGTCTGTATGCTATGGAAATGCCATTAATTTTTTTTTAAAAAGTAGTATGCTATGTGTGATACTATCAACAATGTAATTATATACTAATTACTCTTTATTTTTACATAATCTAACGTATTTCAAAATTTTCATAGGCTGCCCGACACATCAAAGGAAACAAAGGCAAGACTAGAAAAGCATGGGAAACACAAACTTGGCTCTGGTGGTTATATGAAATTAGCCGCACGAATTGTAAGTATCAATAAATGAAATATTACATCCAAATTATAATAAATTGAAAACAATTTTGGTTTTATCACACCATAGAAGTAAAATTCATGATCTTCTGCAAAAATGTAGGGCTCTGAATTCAACAGAGTTCCCACAAAAGAGGACCTGAAGATTTCCTTCCAGTAAGGCTATGGAGCCGTGGCTGAATGCCTAAGAGTCTTGACAAGGCAAACACAATCTTCCATTGCATCTGACACGCAGGTAAATAAACTCAATAAAGTTTATTTAAAATTGAATATTTGTGCAATCTATTCAATATTAATTTCCACCGTAAAGTAATTACATGCCTTTTTGTTTTAAACATTCAAGAAATGATAATACTGCACATGACATTGGAATGTATCCTAGTGAGGGTGGAGAAAAATGTGCAGATGAAGGTCATGGTGTCCATCTAGGTACTTTAGAGCATGTAGAGTGTGATCAACATGTTGAGCATGATTAGGCTAGAGAAGATCAGGAATATGATGTGGCCCCATCAGGTAAAGAGAACCACTCTAAAGTTCTTTTAACATATTTAATTTTATTTGGTGTATTAATTAATGTAACCTTTCATATTTCAACTTTAGAGCATGTAGAGCGTGATCAACATGTTGAGCATGATCAGGCTAGAGAAGATCAGGAACATGACCTGGCCCCATTAGGTAAAGAGGACCACCCTCATGTTCTCTTAAACATATTTAATTTCAATTGGTGTATTAATTAATGTAACCTTTCGTGTTTCAACTGTAGATCAGAATTTAGAGGGTGTTCAACATGTTGAGCATGAGTCTATAACAAAAGTTCAGGAACATGATGTGGACCCATCAAGTAAAGAGAACCACTCTAATGTTCTTTTAATTAATGAAACACTTGTAACAATAATAATAAAACATATTAGTATAAAATTTCTTTCTTATTGTAGAAGATCCCCCCTTGTAGCAGCACCCACATCAGGAGCAGATGACTAGGCATACATTAAGATCGCAAGTAGAGGGCAGAACAACTAAAGGGGGGACAAATATTGATTTAGAAAATGATACTCCACTTCAGCTTTATGTAGCTTTTAAAAAGAAACAAAAAAAAAAGTGATTGTAATCATATCATGACAACCATATTTTTGATAATATGTAAAAATTGAAAGAATGAATATTATATGTTAATGAATCAATGTGAATATGTTAATTAATGAATGTTATATGTTATTAACGAATGAATGAATGTTATATGTTCTTAATGGATGAATGAATGTTATATGTTCTTAATGGATGAATGAATGATAAATGTTATATGATTGGGTGTGGGGAATTGAGAGTGATGTGAGGGGGGCGGAGGGGCCAAATGAGCTTCCACCATCACGTGGTTGGCCCTGTTAAGTAGAAAATATTAAACTATTCTCGAAACAAAGAGAAGCTCCATAAGGTAATGCACTTTTCAATATAAGAAATGAATTGTTTGAAGAATCAAACCAATATGTAGTCTATATGCATGATCAGTCGTCAGTCTCCTCAATGGCACATTTCCACGAATATTTAAAAAAAAAATTGATTTTTCGTCGCAATTTTGACAAAAACCACCGATGAATGAGCATAAAGGTTCAATGAAGTTTCTATAGCTACGACGACGGTTTCGTCGTAACATCTTGACAATTGCATCACAATTTCAACAAATGTTTGATGTTGTTTCCATGCAACTCCTTACCCATTTCGCCGCACTTTCGACGAAGTTTTGGTCTTCTTCCGACACTACTCCTTGCTATTTTCATTGCAACTTCAACAAATTATTGGTGTTGTTTAGACGCTACTACTTGCCTATTTCTTCACACATTCGACGATGTTTTGGTATTGTTTTGATGCCACTTCTTGCCCATTTCATCGCAATTGCGACGAACGCCTGTAGTCATCTCGACGCTATTCCTTGCTCATTTCGTCGAAATGGCGACGAACTTCTGGTGTAATCTGTTAGTGGATACACGGAGTGTTCATTGATAGTCTGACAAATGTTCATGCCATTTCATGATGCCAATGAATGAAGATTCTTTGCCATTATTTCAACATCCAATTCGTCGTTGGTAGTGCGATGAAAAAAATAGCCACGAATTTTTTTTTGCTATTTTGTCGCCTTTCCGACAAAGAATTGTCGACATACCAACAATCTGGCATCAAAAAATGTGTCAAATTTAGTAGTGGGAAGAAGAGATGAGAAGCACTCTCCTTAGCATCATGACACAACACACAAATTGAGGAGTCCTGGAAACCACGCTTGAAAAAATTATCCCAAGTAAGACATCAATTTTGAGCCAGTAGCCACATGACAAAATTGCACTTGGGCCATGACAACTTGTGCCAAACATACTTCCACCAAGGGACCTCAATATCCCCAAACAGCTGTCAACCCAACTACTTATAATCAACAGACACAGAGTACTTCCCAGACATATCAAAACCATCCCAAGCCAAAATATTAGGTCCCCTCAAAGAATTACAAGCCTGGGAAGCCAAAAGTTGAGAAAGCTCTCGCCTATCCCCCTCAAAGCCCCCAGGTGGCCACTCAAAAGGGTGCTTCCAGCGAAAAGAAACAAAAAAGCCACAATGATTAGAAATCTTGTAATGCTCAATGGTGTCCCAACCAACAACAATAAAAACATCATAGAGGGGTTGAAGATGAGGAAAAGCATTGATTATGTATATTTACACTGATACATATACATTTGATTAAATCTATGTCTATGCATACATATCTTTCTATTATCATATACATATACATTTAATTAGATACAATTATCTCACTATATGCATCCTCTTAATTTATTATAGTCATACATATTATATTCATATATACCCTTTCTTTTGTACTCGTATAATTTTCATTTATTTCAAGCATACATTTTATTTGTGTTTTTGTCATTTTAATTCTTAGTAAATGGATATACTTTATTTTGCTCATCTTATCATTTCAATTATTAATGAATAACCTATTTTTGTTAGTGGTAGTTTACTATATTGAAATATCATATTTATTATCATTTGTTTTTGTTATCTTTAGGTCCACCCTACTTACTTTATTCTTCATTTTTTAATCCCCACCTTACCTCCCCTTACCTCCTTTTAAGGCTAATTTTACAATTCAATCTATCACTCTTCTCCTCTTTCTAATGATAGATCACTAAGAGTGATACAAAACATTCATAAAAAAATATACACAATTATAACTAAAAGCAAGCATACAACATCTAGACTGAACATGTGTATAATTAGATTTGTTGTGTTATACCTTCTTATTTGAACATGCGATTTTAACTCATTGGAAATTTCCTAGCATGCATAATGTCTCTCTAATGATTCACTCTAATATTCTTTCATATATTGTACCACTGGTATTGACTAGTTACATTTCTTATACAAATTAAAGGGGCAAGTGATGGGACATAATGGTTGTGGCATTTGCTTTTAACCATTTTTTCTCAAGAGGTGCATCTAATACAAGGAACAACTATACTATGTAATATTTTAATAACTAGGTGTTCTTTCATGTTTAAGTATATCAATCAAAAATTTGTATATTTTCACAAATAAAAATCAAGTCTCTAATTTACTAATTTTTAATGTTAATTTAGGTTAATCTAATAAGATGCATACACATAGACATAACTAATCTAAATCAATAAATGGTATAATTAATCAAAATGAACAAATAAGTGTATACATAAAGCATGCATAATGAAAATGGTGCATATCTTTGTGATGGAAGAATGCACAAACTTAGATGTGGATACTAAATTTTTGATGCCTTAGGATTAGGAAAGGACTGTGATAAATTAAAATTTATCTTAATATCAAAATAATCTGGTAATTTGCACAAAATTAGATGTGGCCACTAACTTTTAGATTCCTTAGGATTAGGAAAGGATTGTGATAGTCTACAACTTGCCTTAAGATCAACATATTGGACCTTGGTAAATGATTTGGTAATTTGCACAACTACTTTATTTTTCACTTGATTCAACTCTAGGTCCTCTTACTTTTTTGCTACTTAGGACTAGTGGCATTTAAAAATACCTTGGAAGGATTGTCATTATATATTATAAGGAGATATGCTTTACTAGGTCAATACCAAAAATTATGTGTAAAGGATTAAGATAATGCTCTTCAAGCATGCAAGTGCTCCTTGGATGATTATGCAAATCTATATTCCTTTTATTACATCAATTGAAGTGTTTTATCCTTGAATGTGAATGATATTCGAATGAATCTTGAGTATGAGAAAATGATTGCATTGAATGTCTTTAAATGCAATGACATTAACAATAAATTATGCAAATTTGTGTTTAGTTGGCCATAACAATAACTATTCAATCATGGAAATGACCTAAGACATAAAAGGGCCAAATTGAGGTGGATAAGAGATACATAGGAATATGTGCATGTAGACATAATTAATGTCTAATTAGGATGAATATCAAGGTGTGGCTCTATGTGGATAAGGTGGGGATATGTGCATGAGAATGTGTATAAATGGATAAGATAGTGGCATAGAGAAGAGACCCAACTTTGCACAAAATTGCATAATTTGTCAATATGTAAATGTATTAAGGAATTCTCCTTAAAGTAGGCACAAAACTAAATAGAAAAAGCATTGGGTAGGAAAATTTTAACATTCCATTTACCCCCACTTTGCAGTGCACATGACTTTAGAGTGGTCATGCATCTCAAAGTATGTAGCACTCTTAAACATGCATGTAAAGTAGATATTCAAACATAAAAGGATACAATAGGGGTCCACACAAAGTAATGGCCCACAAGGGATGTCATCATGTGGGTTTGTCATTTGCGACCTACTCTCCATGGGAACTTTCAAAATAGATGAAAAGTATGCCACTAATAGCTTCTATAATACAAGTAGGAAAAATAAACATAAATGTTACTATCAATAGTCATAAAGGAGAGGTAAAGGTACAAATAGGATTATTTACCTTATGCCTATATGAAAAGTGCAAATGATTGACTTTACTTTGTAGTCAATGGTTGATAAGGAGGATAAAAAATAAGATGTCATGTACTAAAGATGAATCTTATACAATCACCTATAACTACTTCCTAAAGTCGGCAGAAGAGCGGTAGCAACAAAATATGCCCCCTACAATCAATTGTATCTATCAGACATAAGGAATTTTAAGAAAGAAAAAAATAATACATGAAAAGTAATTGTAAGATAAGTAATTAGTAAGTGATTATATCATGTTTTTGATTAAGGAAAAAATAGGTTTTGAAGGGACCTGAAACCCTTTACAACCAAAAGTAAGGCTACAAAAAGGACAACTTGTAGCCAACCAAAAATCAACCCCCAAAAAAAACCCATCAAGATTTACAATTAAAACTACTCTTGTGGGAGTGGAGAGTCATGTCGAAAGAAGGTCTAGAGAATTTCACTTTCTTTCCTTTAATAGTAATCCAGCCTTCTTCCACTTGTGCTGCCTTATCATGCCAAGCCAACCTACTATTTTCCTGAAGATGAATGTCTACAACCATTGTTTTGGAGATTTCATCACTATTCCTTCATGCAGACAAAGGCTTATCTGTAACGCCATCCGAAATGGTTGTCGTAGCGCTATCACCAGAAATGGCAGCCTAAGATCCAATGGTCGTTGTAGCACTAGCACCAGAAATGACAGCCTTAGACCCAATCTCATGCTCAATAGGGGTAGCCTCAGTTGCTCCACCATTTGAGACATCCGGAGGAGATGTCCCAAGACCCTATGATTTCAAAGCAACCACCTCAAAAAAGCTCCTATGTTTTTCAGATGTCTTCTCAACCATATAATGTTGTTGAGAAGCACCTTTCCACCATGTAACCATCATTGTTTTTTTCTCAAATCAGCATTGTGCAGCAGCATGACCTATTTTAAAACATCTTCTACACCGGAAGGGAATCCCTTCATAATCTAGAGGCTAGACCTAAGAACCCTTAGAAGATTTAAGCAAAACCTCAGCAGACAGCCCTTTTGAAACATCTATTTCAACCAATATGCAGGCAAAGGTGGAATGAAAAATATCAGATGATTCATCATCCACTAGCAAAAAATCACCAAGGCCTTCACCCACTTCCTCCAGAAGGGAATTAGTCCAAAGGTGGAGGGGAAGATTAGGCAACTGAACCCATATCGGGATCTTGTTGAAAGTTTCAAAAGCAGGGTTAAAATTTGGATGCCAAGGCTTAATCATCAACAAATATTTGTCCTCCTAGCTAAAAAAATTGTCACATAAGATTATATTTTTGTCCTGAACATTGTCAAACTTAGCTACAAAAAAACCCTTAGCCATGGGGAAGATATGAACTTTACCAAAAATTAGAGGTTCTCATTCATTGGAGATCCAGGAATGTAGCTGAGGGAGGCTGGGCCAAAAACCCCTAAACTGACAATTCACTCCACGAGCGGAGAGCTCTAAAACGTTCCCAACTATTTCCTCTAGAGTCTCATCCTTCAGCTTCACAGAAATGGAATTGGCTACTGGAATAAATCCACCAAACGACAGCCTTCCCTATCTGAAACCCGCCTTAGCCTTCGCCCCAGGGCCTCCCTTAGCACGTTCCCCGCTAGACCCCATCGCGCAGGGGACTCCAAATTGTTTCGCAGCGGATTCTGATCCTCCACCACCCTGGCCGTCACCAGCACCGCAGGAGCCTCCAGGGACGCGAAAATGCCTCCATCAACCACCGGAGATGGGTTTCCACCGCCATCGCAAGCAACTATTTTCAAAAAACCCCTGTCACCGCAGTTCCCGCTCGAGCTCGCCATGAGATTGTTAGTCTCAATCCGTGATTATATCGTGTTACAAGCACACAAATATCTTGAATGATAACTATGGTAATCACATGGTGTAGGGATTAAGGACAAAGATTTCCCTAAAAAGAAAAACATAGTAAATGGTGGTGGAGCCCTTATCAATCAAGAACACCCATGTCAATTCTTGTAAGACACTCAAAAGGCATATGACCCCAATGGTCCAACATTATAATGTAATAGTATAGGTATGGTGATAGGACTCTAGTGCATAGTAAATGGCGATGCAGCCCTTATCAATCAGGAACACCCATGTAAATTCTTGTAAGATAGTAGAAAGGCATAAGACCCCAATGGTGCAACATTATAATGTAATAATATAGGTAAGGTGGTAGGTCTCTAGTGGTGATGATAATATAAATACATGCAATAAAATATAGTCAATAGTGTGTTGAAGGCTTGTAGTGTCCCTATTGTAACTCTTGGAACATAGTTTGATCATGTGAGTACATTATTTGATAGGTAAGAAATGACTCTTAATCCTCCCAATGTGGTAAAGTCACTCTTAGGATGTGATTAGGTCACATAAGCACAACAATGTAAAGTCTAAGCATTAAAGATAAAGTCTGTGTAATTAACCCCACATGATCAAGCTAATACTATGAGGCATAGTAAAAATTTTGTTGGTGTTAACACTTATCTAAGATAACTTAATGTTTATAATCAATCTATAATATTCAAATTAAGATTCCATCTTATGTCTTTGTTGAATTTTATCAACTGTGTCTATATGTTGTTAATTGCCCCTATGTTGCTTTTATCAAACTTCAATTTTACTTTCAAGACAACTTAGCTCAAAAATGTAAATCCTTTTCCTTTGTTCCTTTCTATTTGTAGAGTGACTTGCAATAGGTAGTCACATGTAACTTAAGTGAAGATTTTGTTAGGATTAAAGTGAATCAGCTTTGCAAATTTAATGTGATTTCATGTGTCTCCAACATCTTGGAATGGATACTTAAATGTCGATAATATTTTATTATTATTAGTTTTGAAGAGCCTTCAAATGCTAAACCGTGATTAAAGCATTCTACACTGGCCAATCAAAATTCAAAAATTTTCAGGTTTTATTGAGCAGTGATCAATCGAGGGATGCAAATGTGCTCACTAGTTAACTGCTCTGAAATTTGGTTGCTTGTTATTGGTCTCGATCAATGGCTGCAGCATGCCAGGTTCTACTTTCATAAGGCAAGAGAGCGCACAAATTTTGAAGGAGGCTCTGTAGACTGTCAGATGGCTTGAACAGTTGGCAATTAGGGTAGAGTCGTTGCATGCAGAGAGACACATACAGAGACACGTTGCAAGCAGCAGGTTCTCTCTAGCCTCCCACCTGGAGCAAGATTTTTAGCCGTTCGTGCTTTTTTGCCTCATTATGACTCGGTTTTCTGAAATGATGCGGTATGTTAAGCTCTTTCATGTTGGACTTTTGCCCTCGCTTTCCTGTTGTCTTTTCAATGCCAAATTTGCGTGCTATTTTTTCCGGAGTTTGTTTGGGGTTAGGGATTTAGATCGCTCTTGTGGAGTTGTTGACTCTAATTTTACACTCCTCGCTATCCATCTGAAATTTAAGTGCTCATTTATGACCCACTTTAGAGCTATTGTTTGATTAACATGCTATCCACATTTTACTCTTTTATTTTAAGTTGGTAGCAGTGATCAGCTTTAGGTAATCAGCAGAAATGTCATAGTATTGGAATATAAAAGTCGTAAAGTATACAAAATCCATCCTTTAAGGGAACTGCTAGCAAAAGACTGCGTTAAGCCCTTAAATTACTACAGCTATTCAAAACCTGAACGGGAGAGTTAAATAAATTTTACAAGGCTTTCATAATTGACAGCCTGAATTGCCATGATCTGCGGACAGCTTTGACAACATTTTTAGTATTTGCAAATATGAAGTGGTGGATAACATTTCAACTTTGTACCTCAAAAATTAGGGGTCATAAGAGTTTATAAGATGTGGGGAAAGCCTGGACAACATCCTTTAATGTCCAACAGGAGCTATGGTTTGCTTTACCTAGTGGTTCATAAAATCAGATTAAAAAATTATGCGCCCTCACGTAATTCTGCATAATAAACTCCTGCATAATTGAAAGAGTCATCATCATCTTACTTGCACAATGCCTGCACTGACGAGGTTCTAAATCTTATGCATTACATCAGGATTCTTCAAATGATTCTGTATTGCCCCTGGATTCTCTTGGAAATGTACAATTATCTGTGAAACTGAAAATACATATATTTATGTATAACAATAACCTTAGCTCTCAGAAATTCAAGACTATCTCTTACATGCACATTGAATATCGAAACAACATTTAGCTTAATACATAAGATAACTAACAAACCAGATATTTACTTCCTTGAATCCTTTCTTTTTCCTAAAGAAATGAATCATTTGGGTTTTCGCTTTCATATCTGTTCTGTAAAAAGTTTAAAGTCTATATGATTGTGCCAAAGTGGAATGGTTGACTTATGGTCTTATCAAATCTGATGGTGTTTATGATCCAGTTTTTCTCCTTGTTCTTCTCATTCCATGTTAAAACTTTGAGCCACTGACATTATATTACCATGGAATTTTTTCCTCCTTGGTTCCAAGTTCAACCCTTTGAGCCATTTCCAATTCTTGCATTGGAACCTGCAGCTTCTGAAGCAGAGATCAAGAAGGCATATCGAAGACTTTCTATTCAATATCACCCTGATAAAAACCCGGATTCTATGTACACATTCATTAGTTAAAGAAGCATTGACAATTCCTTAAGGATTCTCCAACGACTCTCCTACCAAAGCAAATATGCCAGTCACTATTGCGTTTACCTTAAAGTCTTAGACAATAAGCATTCTGTCTCTTGGAAATCTTGGTATTCTACATATACAAAAATATCCTTTGACCCTCGTTCGGGGTGACCTTTTGTTTAATGAGTTATTTTTCTTAACAAGCTGGATAGAAAACATCAGATTTTGGATTCCTTGTGACTATAATAACTATACTAATGTAGCCATGCAGATTGAGTTGCCTCGAAACGTGAATACTGATGTCGGTCCTCTCTTGGCACTCGGTAGAAATTTGGATCAAAACATACGATGGTGTTTATCTATAGGGTTTTATCATTATGAGACTTCATTCTGATTGCCATTTCTCCAATTTTCACCATGTTCCAAAGTCCACAGCATGCCTAGGATGCTATAATTTTGCCCTATCAATCAATCATTGTGTCCATAGTCACCAAACCTGGGCATAGCAAGAGTAAGAGTCAAAGTTGTCTTGGCACTAGAAATCTTAGCACCAAAACAAGAAAAGGAGCTCAATAAGTTCAAAAAATGCATAAACTATTTGAATGTTCAATATTTATAAAAATAATTGCACATTTTTCGTTCAGTAAGAATAACTTCATAGTTAACAAATAGACATTAATTAGTGCTAAATTAAGCACTAAATAGCCCAGTGAAATAAACATAGCCAAGTACACTTTGATGGGACGGACTCATACTTTTTAATATTACAAGGTCCAAAATTTGTGTACAAGAATACAAGAATCTTATGATATGATACTTTGGGCATAGAATAACTCAAAAAATCGAACGGCAGACCATTGCTCTCATGACTATTTGTTTTAATTTTAATTGTTGATCCGCTTTTTTAATCTCTTTTTTCCTTCGGCCCTGCACCCGTGCAAGTCCTGTTCTCAGCATTAAATATCGACTATTGGCTTCCTTCTCTTGATGATTCAATCATCCAATTTAATGGCCTGCACATATATTCTTCTAGCTAATTGTGGATTCAAAGGTTATAGTGCACTAACATTTAGTTATTCATCTCCTTTTCTGCTAATCTATCGCCTCAGTTGAGACATTGAGTATGTGCTTTCAAACATGCCAAATATGCTCATGCCCCGAACAACTGCATGCTCAGTGATGTGAAGCTAATTTAATTCGATTGTATCTTGTTTCTTTTCTTTTTCTCTGTGTTAAAATTTACAGGGAACTCAAAAGGCCCCAAATCTAAGCAACGAGGCATCTCTAGGAGTGAAGAATGGATAGTTTGTTGCGCAATCATTGGGAGACATCTCCCACACGATTTGTATGTTCTATTTTAAATCCACTACCTGTGTACATCAGCATACCGGGCACCAGCAGAGCTGGTCGATCCAAATCTGCAATCATTCAAATGAAACAAATTCGTAGCATCTATTTCGTGTGAGCTAGAGGGAGGCGGGCATGATCTCCATGTCCTCAACCCTGAGGCCTGCACTTTAAGAGAAGCCTTTTGCAGGTGCAATTCAGAACACAGAGGGATACTATGCTGGCAAATTGACCTTGACCAGGTCCGCCTGATTAAGAAGGCGATCTTGTGTTTTTGGAGGCGCGATTTACATGTGACTGGTATGGGGCAGCGGTTTAAGGCGTGAATTGGAGTTGCAACAATTTCTTGTGCGGGCATCCTACTTCCATCGATCTCTTTTGTGGGAAGTGTATTTACAGTGATTTGTTGTGGGGAGGCAAGGCCAAACGTCGTGCTGCTGAAGCAGGGCATCTTTTCTACTTCTTGTGGCTCAGCATCGATGAGGTTGTGGAAGTCTCGTGTTCGAGTCTCATGGGCAACGGCCAAACAAGAAGATCTGGTGCTGCGCTTGGCATCTCGCAGTTGTGCCAAAGCTCCAGGCTTGAGGCTCGAATCCTCCCCTTTGCTGACTGCGCTCTCTTGACCAGCGCTACACTCCTTTGAATTGAAGGCTGATTGGTGTCAGACAGCTCCATTTCAAATTCAATTTCGATTGGATATTGATGCATGTGTTTGGAGCCTGCGTTTTTTTATATCAATTTCATTTGTTTGAAACTTGCTGCAGGGAGCTCCACAGGCATGATCTTCTATTGGAATTAGCACTGTCTAGACAAGGAGCTTAGTAATATCAATCTCCATTCGCACCCGAAATCCCCAGTTTGCATTTGAAAGGCTATGAATGTTGTGTGCAGGCCATTAATTTGTCTCAGGCGCTTTTTGGAGGCCTCGATTACCTCTTTGTCATTGCCATGACTCTTTTTATTCCCTCTTATTTTGCTTATCTTGCATTTTTTTTTTTGTTTCCTTTGATAGATTGCATTTAACACAATTTATGCAAATCTAATCAATTATCACTACAAACATTAATTGTTTGATCAATTCTGATAAAACATTAAAATTCGTAAAGGGGGAAATTATTAGAGATTCATGCACTAACTTATAAAGTGTCAAAACTGGGGGGCTCATCTAATTTGAAGGGGTTCTTAATGTGTTGATTTTCTATTGTCTTAAAGAATTAACTTGTTTGTAATCATGGGATATAAAACCCACTCTTCTATAAGTAACCTAAAAACGAGAAACTATAAGTCTTGGTGTGAAGGCATCCTAAAACATCTTAGGTTCCATAATCTCATGTCATATCTATATGGACTTATTCCTCAACCAATTAAACAATCTCAGAAGGATAAATGGTTTAATAATCATGATCATATTTGTGGATTAATCGGTTTACATATTCCAGATGACTCTTTGTATGTCATCATGGATATTGAATGTCCACATGCATTATGGATCAAACTTTGGGAAATACATGGAGACTCCAATGTTTCTCCATTCCCACATGATCCTACTATGATCACAACTCACATCCCATAGCATGATTTAGATACAGAGCGTCCAGTTGACATAGAGGAAATCATCATTCTTCCACCTCCTCCTATTGCTCCATCGGATTTTAGAGTCGTTTCTTCGAGAGCTCCTAGCACTTCTTTGCAACAAGATATTTGTCTTCCTAGCATTGCTGATTAGGATGCATATCTACCTGACATTTCATGTCTTTTCGTAGAGTCCCGCATTGCTGACATGGAAGCACACATTGAGGACATTAGTCTTCTTTTCTATGACAACTTCAATGAAGTTGCATCAGCCTTGTCTTCTTCATATATGATTGCTCTTCCCATGTCACATGCCAGCATTGGCTTGAAGATTCTTGAGCAACATTCGAAGACATCATGGGCACCATCATCATCATTCTTGGATGAGCTTCAGCTCTATTCAAGCTCATACATACATCTTCTCACATGCGAAGATATCTTGCATCTTCAGGTGGTTTCATTTCTTCCCAAGGGAAGGAACATTGTGAAGCGTTCTTGGATCTATGTCTGCATCCTTTGTCAACTATCCAACCTTAATGTAGCAGGACATGTATTATGGGGAGGTCTCATAGACCTTCTATCATTTTCTCTCTTATTGAGGAAATCATATATTGTACTTAGTGAAAGAAGTAGTACTTCTTCACGTGTATAACTTTCATGCATCTTTTCTCTCTTTTGGAAGGTAGTTTTTTCCTACAGGGTTTTCTACTTTTCTCCACTTCATGAGAGATTACTTTGTGCATGGGTACCTAACATGGCTTATAGCCGTGACCCATTTTTCATAAACTCACCTAAGCTATGCTTAAGGGGGGGTGTTGGTGTATAACTCCTATAGTTTACACTAACTCAATCATAGTTAGGTGTTGGAGTGTACCCTTGACTCATTCCCAATGAGTTGTAGTTTAAGGAGTCCTCTCCTCATTAGGTGGTTGAGTTGTCTCTTGACTCTTTCCCTATGAGTTGTAGGATAAGGAGTCCTCTCCTATTCTCATGCCATATGTTCCTATTCCTATGGCTTATGGTTGCTCACCTCTTTGCTATATATTGAGGATTTGAGCTCTTCATTTATTGGGTCAGCTAATACAATTCTGTTCATTGTTCATTTGTGCTTGTTTCTGACTTCCTACATCCTCTTAATTTCCTATAGATAAAGCATTTTTAGATTCATGGTGTAATAGCCATTAAGGGGTATCTTAATGGCCTTAAGATTCATCACTTACAAACATTTTTTCTTGAATTCAGTTAGAATATCAAATTGAAAGATCATTCTTGTCAATCTTCTTGGGAACTTTGTTGTCAAGGGTCTTAAGCAAATTTGAGTTGGTTGTCTGCCAATATTAGTCCTATGGGATATTGTTAATAACTATGAGTTTTAATGTTTCATTTAAATTGTCTGGAATTCATCTAGAATAACCAATAGATAAGAGTCATTATTTTCTATTTACCCGTAAACTTTCTCCGCGAGGATCCATTACAAAATTTGATTTGTTGTCTGCCCAATCCCAAAATTCTGTGACCTTTCGCTTGTTCAAACTTATTGTCATTTTTTCATCAGCAAGTTAGTTAGTCATCCAGTCTCTTCAAGTGTTTAACCATGCCATTTAGATTACTATTTGATTTCTTGAATCATCTTTGATCATTATGGCATCCACACTGATCACCAAAGTTTGAATTCAAAATTTCATATTAAAATATTTTAAGCTTGAAACTAAGGCTAAAAATATGGCATTTATTCTATGTATAACACTAAACTTTAACACTAAACTCTAACACTAAACTCTTAACACTAAATTTATTCAATGTATAACACTAAACTCTAACACTAAACTCTAACACTAAATTTATTCAATGTATAACACTAAACTCTAACACTAAACTCTAACACTAAATTTATTCAATGTATAACACTAAACTTTAACACTAAACTCCAACGATAACTATAACCCTAATCATAAGTCTAAAACCTAACCCCCACCATAATCATAATTGTAAACCAAATCCTAACCCTAATGCTAATCTTAACCTTAATCCTAACCTTGACCCTAACCCTAACCCAAACGCTATTTCTAATGTTAACCTTGACCCTAACCCTAACCCTAATCCTAAATACTAACTCTAATCATAACCCTAAATATATTAATTTATTCAATCGTCGTGGCTGAGCTACTAGCTTATTATCTTAATATATTAATCTATATATTATACATCGAGAGATTTCATTTTGGAGGCATATTTTTTAAATTAAAAAAAGAAAAAAAGTAAAAAAAAAAACTCCTCGAAAATGAAATATCTCACCCTAATACATCAAAACTTATAATATCAAATTATACTAGCAGTTGCACCCAAAGGAGGTGCAATGATTACGCCGATTGTTATTTATTTTTGTGTGCTTTTTTTGAGGTGCAATGAGAGGTTTGTATATGTAAAGTGATTGAGTTAGTGATTATGTGTTTGTGTTATATGTGATTAGATTAAACAATTAATAATCAAAATTAAACAAGGAAAGAAATAAAGTTAGATAAATGTTGATTTTTTTGTTAAAGAAATAAAGTATTAAATGCAAATGAATAATTAATGTTGGCATCAAATTAACAAAAAAAATTGGAAATTTAAATAGAATGCTACCATCTTGTTGGAAAATTAATATTGATTTAACTTTTACTTGATAAACGAGATTTTTGATGTTTTTATCATTTAATGGAAAGATTATTTTCCATTTAACAAATTACAATTTTTTAGAAACTCCATAAAAAGCTCTTACCAATCTACATATTTATATTCTCTTTGTTTTAGATTTTTGTTATTATTTGTCACACAATTTTAAATAAAATCATAATTATTTTGATTAATATAGTGTGGAATATAAATAAATAAATAATAGGTCTATTTTTTTAGGAGATGGTTTGTTGCCTTCAACATAATATAAGCTTACAGGAATATTAGATGGAAGTTTTGAAAAGAAACATAGTTTATTTAAGATAAATATATTAATGGGATGTTTTCTTTTTTTTTTCTCTATTAAATCAGATTTTGAGATTGAATTCTAATTGAAGAAAGACCCATTATGTTTTTATTCCCTTAATTCTTGTGTTGTTTAATTATTTTTAATCTTCAACTATTGCATCATAATCAATTATGTTTAGGTTATGGGTCTTTTTGTTTTACTTGGGATCTTTCTTTTTGGAGCAGTACATAGTCATTTGTTTGATTCGTAGATCACAATGATGTTAAATGTAGGAAATCCTATGGGTCAGATGGCTATCTTATTGACATTTGTTAGTTTTGTTGTGTTAATGTTTTCAACTCACACACAAGATTTACGAGGGGTTACACAATATTTACCAAGGGTTTGCTTGTTTGTAGGGGTTACACAATATTTACTGAGGGTTTGCTTGTTTGTAGGGGTTTGAATCCTTTAGCAGACTAAACATGGAATGTTTTTGGGAAAATTTAATGCCATTTTATAAGTTTTTAATAATAATTAACAAACATAAATTTAAAAAGTATTATATAAGTATATAATATTTACCTCACTTGTGAAAGTAAAAACACAGAACAAAAGAACTACTGAAATAATGAATGCTGGTTTCTGAAGCCTCATTATGTCAAAAATCAAATTTATGTCCAACTCTTTAGCATGCCATGCAAAGCTTTTGTTTCATTAAAAGATTAGCATAGTTGATTCCAGAGAAAAAAGTTAAAGAATTTTTTGTATTAAATTAAAATGTCATTGTTTCCTTCAACGCCACATATACTATTTGTTCAACAGTGTAACATATACGATTTTTCCTATTTGTTCAACAACGTAGGAAACATATTGATATTTTGCAAAGAAAATGTTTGAAATTTAACATGCAATTTAGTGTGTTGTGCTGAAAACAGATGAAAACAGATAACAATTTTATATACATAGCAATAGTTGCCCCTTTTTCTATGAATGCTAAGTATTATAAATAGTTATTAGCAAGGGTATGAAGTGTCATAAATAGTAAAAAGAAGTTATTAAAAAACTAAATCCCTATCAAACAACGAGTGAAAGAATTGTGAAAGGAACTTACTTCTAAAATGTTGGTACAGTAATATAAAAATACATCTTCAATATAAAGAAGGTACCAGTGGGAAAGAAATTGCAAAAATCTTAAAAATAGCTGTGCATGTGTAATGAATGGCTGAATAAACTATGAACAATGAAGTCAAAATATCTTTGTACTTGTTACATAATTTTTAGCATTGGAGTTTTTTAACTATGAAATATCAATGAAGAATAACAGCAATACTGCCAGAATGTACAAGATATAATGTATAGGAAATTTGCAGGAGCAACCATAAAAATAAGAAATGCTTCCATAAATAAAACAATATGAATGAAAATTCTCTAGTTACCATAATATAAATACAAATCGTTTTTGGTTCATCATAGATGCCTTTGAAAATATGAATTGAGAGCAATGAAATTTTTTGCTTTATGCTTTGCCCCTTATAATGTTATATGATATGAGATTGGTTGCAATGGCCCAAAAATAGACCGAAGAGAAAAAATGCCGGCAGCCTGCAAGTTAGGAGCTATGCTGTGAGTGGGTAGAATTAGAAAGGATGGGATGGATAATAAATATAATAACTTGGCGACAAGTAGGATGAGGACCTGAGGAAATGATCAATTAGAGAAAGGGACTGATGATTATAATAGAAGCATTGCTTGGGTGTGGCTTCCAAGGATCAAGGGTTACTTTATCAAGTGATTCAGTGGGAGATCTCAAGGAAACAAGTGCGATTCATCCAATAAGATTGCAAGTAGAGAAAGTTATGGTAAATAAAACAAATCTGAAAAAAAATGAGCAATAATTATTTTGCTTAAATAGGTATGGCAAAATGTTTGTGGCTCCTAATGTGCAGCAACCTGTAAGCGATCCCTTGGTGTCTGATTTATTGTAAGATTTATAATCTAGCTAGCATTGGGATTAATTGTTTTGTTAATGATAATTTGGAATGCATCTACAAGATCTTCAAACAGTTGTTCAAAAATGAGATATTAGATCAACAATGCAAGCGTATGCATTAACCAAATAATGAAAGGTGAGGAATAGAACAAGGCAGTAAGGAGTGAGCCCCTCCAAGCCAAGCAATTTGTGTAAAACCTCATTGTATGAAATGTGCTTGTAAAAATTGAAGAAAGCTAATAAATTAAGACTCCACAAGTAATTGTAGAGACAAAATTGATGTACACTATATTATTGTTTCTCTAACCCTAGGACAGTTTACATAGAGTTGTGAGCCGTGTATGCTCAATCTAACGAAAGAAATGGTCAATTTTTGCAAGGAAGTATGAATGTAATGCATATGTTGTATGAGTGTATGACTGAAATGGAACAGGCGTGAGAGGAGAGTGGGACAAGGATGAATGTAATGCATACGTTGTATGAGTGTATGACTGCGATGGAACAGGGGTGAGAGGAGAGTGGGACAGGGTGTATGACTATGATTTGTACAATAATCCGGGTGCGTTATAACCAATCCCTACCTTCAATGTCTTGATTGAAAAAATTTTGCAAGAACACATTAAAAGAATCCTCATATAATGCTTGAGGCCTACACATTCTGAACCATGAGATTGTGCTACCCAATTCCTAGATTGATTAGAAATGACATTTTGATAAACTGACCTCTTGAGATTGGAATAGGTTTAATGAGACAGAAGAGGAGTCGAAGCTTCAAATCTTGGAGGGTTAAACAGATATTGGAATAATAAGCAATGCGAAGATCGCATTGATTGACAACTGAGCAGCGTTCACCTTCAGCCCTGAATCTGTAAAGGAAATCAAATCATATTCACATTTCAGAAAATAAAAATCAATCAAACTGTGGCAAGTAATTTACCGAGCTAGATTCTGGTCAAATTGTGACATTCCAGAAATTAAAAATCAATGAAACTATGGCAAGTAATTTACCTCAAGATTCTGGTCAAATTGTCTTGTGCTGTGAACGATGCTGTCGAGGAATATGAGCAAAACCCTACGACGCAGAATATTGGCAAATGAGATGTCCCACCTATCAACTTTCAGTTGCTGTTTCAAGGAGATTATGCGACTTTTGCTGCATCTTTACGGCATACAAACGGAAACAAATGGATAGCGGGCATGGTCGTGGCGATATTTCTGAATTTAGTTGCGTCAAAAATATAATGCAAGTCGTGGTCGAGGCGAGTTAATCAGTGATGTGTCAAAGCATTTCTTTCGTGCCGACGCGTGGAATCCAAAGTTGGCTAACGCGGTAACACGCCAGCCATTGTAAGTATTCTATTGTTGCACGAAACGGCGAAACTCTTTCCAGGTGTGTTTTTAGAAGATTTTTTTGCCGGCGGAACTCTTTTCAGGCGCGTTTTTAGAATTTCCAGCCCACGAAACTCTTTTCAGGGGTGAGACAAATAGAGTGGGCTGTGCCCACAAATAATAGCCTATCCGCTAATTAAATACATAAACATCTCGATACGTAAAATAATAGCCTATCGGCTAATTAAATACATCAACATCTCAATACGTAAAATAGAAAAAATATTTAGAAATTAAGAAAAATTAAAATTTAAAACATTTATCTAAATACATCAAAACTTATGATATCAAATTATAGTAAATTTAAATATTTTTAGTTTCTATCTTATTTTAAAACCTTAAACAAAAATTATATTGAAAGAATTTATATTTATTTTATATATATTTTTTTAAAATTTAAAGATTTACCTAAAATCTTATATATTAAATATTTAAAATTTTGTTCTAAAAATTTGAACATCATAATTGTCTTCAATAATCAAAATTTTAAATTATAAATAAAAACTTATTTTTATCAAAATTTCTAGTATTGATTTAAGATATGAAAATTTTAATATTTAAATTAATTTAATAAAACAATTTTTTTAAAATTTAAATATTTCTATACTAAATATTTTTATATATTTTAAATTAAAATAAAATTTAAATTTTAATTAAATTTTATTAATATTTTAAGTATTTCCTAGTTTTAAAATTATTATCAAATATTGAAAATTAAAATAAATTAAAATAAATATAATATATATTTAATAAAAAACAAAATTAAAATATAATCTTATTTTTTAAATAGATTTCATTTAATTTTATACTCTTCTCTTTTTCGTATGCAAAACTCCACGACATAATCTACAACATAGAAAATAAAAACGAGGGAGTTTGCACAAAGTTAGGCGATAGAATCCATAAAAACATCCATGCCACCAACGCCGTATTTTTCTGACAAAGGACTGATGGCCCACGGATGTACCACCAGTTGGATTTGTATGCTGCATAGCCATTGCCCTCTTGAACACTCTCTAGACATCTTTCTTCATACCCACAGTATCATCATACCATCAACTTGACATTTTATGGAGAGCTGAAAAGTGCACTCTTTTTTTTCTCTTTTTCTATTCTGAAAAGGAAATAAGGGACAGGGTCCCATCGCTGGTATATTTATGGATAGCTTGGGGTCCACCGGTGGGTAATATTTATGCCAATCAAAATTTCAATTTTATTTTTAAATATGATATCCCATCACTGGTATACTTATGGGTAGCTTGGGGCCCACCGGTGGGTAATATTTATGTCAATAAAACCACGTTTGTTTCCCATAGCCCTATCCTTTTTCATGAAACTTACACATTTATCTATATCTGCAATATATATATCCCTGTTCATTTTAATGAAACTTACACATTTCTCTCTTCCTATATATATATATTTGCAGATAGATAGATACCTAATTTGAATGTAAATGAACAAGGTATAAATTGAATGCAGATACCTATATTTGTTGATGAACTATTCAATAATATATTAATTTCAAATTAGGTATCTATCTATCTCTACAAATATATATATATAGAGAGAGAGAGAAATGCGTAAGTTTCATTAAAATGGATAGGGCTATGGGAAACATATATATATATATATTTGTAGAGAGATAGATAGATACCTAATTTGAATGTAAATGAACAAGGTATATATATTTCTATTTTACATGTGAAAATTAATATATTGCAGAGATAGATAAATACATAAGTTTCCTATAGATAAAATAAAAGTTGCATAATGCCAGCTCAACTGTCAAGGGGCGTGACATAAAAAAATTACCTGATTGGGATGTTGATGACGTGAACCCCTTGCTCAAAGTTACCCTACCCACCATCAATTACATTCAACTTAATTAGATGTATGCTTTGTTTGTTCTTCAATGAAAGTGACAGTATGTTAACAATATCTCAAACAACATTATGAAACATTTACACAACTTGAAACAACAATATGATAGAAATATTTGAAACCCTTTCTTGTCTCGTAAGTTTGTTTGAAGATATAAATATTTGTATCATGTTGTTTTTGCAAGTTCATATATATGTGTATCATAATGCTCTATTTTTTGTATGATACTATTGTTTCAAGTTTATATATAAAGGTATCATAATGTTGTATGACAAAGGGTTTAATGGTATCACCAAAATGTTTATAAGAGGTAGAGTTCTACATATGATAGTATAGCATGCATTGCTTGATTCATTGCACACATACCCTTCGTCATTTCAAATCAACTCAAGTAGATGCATGGTTAGCTTGTTCTTCAATTACAGTCAATAGTAAATGTATGAATTCGTTGTTTTAGTTGATATCATTATTTTCAATATTAAGTGTATGTTGTTTACTAATCATTGTGTTGGTTCAATGCAGAGGAAGATAAATGTGCAAACAAATACCAGGCGATCTTCAAGGAGGAAGCCTCCACAAAAGCGAAGGTGGACAACTATGCCCACACACAAGAGAGGTGTGCATCTACCACATAGTGATGAGGAGGATGTTGTCATTCTTGTTCACCAATGCACTGAAGAACCAAGTAAATTGAGGAGGTAGAAATTGTTCTAGAGTAGCCAACTAAATCTGTAGTGCAAGCTAACCTAGTTGTATCTGTAGTTATGAGAGTGCAAAGTGTTGAGAATGCAAATTGGCAGCATAATGGTGCAAGATGGCTAAGTGTGTCAAAATGCCCTTGAGGAGGGGGTATTTATAGGAGAATTTGAATTCTCTAGAGAATTCAACGGTCAAGATTGCTCCAACAAGGCCAAGATGAAGGGCTATGGTGGGTTGAGAACCCACAAGCCCTCACATCTTGACATGTGGAGGGTGAAGTGGACAAGAGGATATGAGGTGGAGATGAGTTGTCAAGAAAGTACATGAGGTGGCATGCACCTTAGGGAGTGAGGAGATTTCCACAAAAAGGGATTTCTTGTCCCCAAGTGGGAGTGAAAGGGACATTTGAGGAATTTTGGAATTCCTCAAAAATATACATGGGAAAAGGAAAGGTGGTTGGGGATATAAATGTGAATTAAAAATTCACATTCCTAGGATGATCTAGAGGGTAAAAGGTGGGCTCCAAAAAGGTGGGACTTGGTCACATGTGGAGATTGTGACAAGTCCAAGGTTGGTCACATGTGGAGATTGTGACAAGTCCAAGGTTCTAGAAGCCTTGGAAGGATGGAATGTGAATTAAAAATTCACATATAAAGAGGGGAATGTAGGAAGAATAAAAAGGAATTAAAAATTACTTGAAGAATGATTAGGCTTAATTAATCAATAATTAGAAGATAAATAAGGATTAGAAGCCAACTTGCAAAAGTTGGAGGATGTGACACATCCTAATCAAGGATTAGGCATGTGCACATCCCTAATGAAGAAATTAGGAGATGGATTGGGATTAGATGAAAATGACATGTGAGGAATTAAATAAATGTAATATTTATTTAATTTATTTGATGAAAAGAGGATTAAGGAGGGTAAGGTATTTAATTATTAATTAAATACCTTAGGGATTTGGCAGAATTAAAGATATTAATTAAATAATAGTAATATTATTTAATTAACTCGGATAAGAGGATGTTTAGATGAAAAGTGATAAATTTGGATAAATTAAGTGTCCAAATTTGGATGTCTACATTTTCCCCTCTTTGAGATGGTGTTATGAAGTAGCATCATTTCAAAGAATATTAAAATATAGAACCTAGAAGAAGATGGTTAGATTGGAAAAGATGCCCCAGTCATCAAAGGGATGACTAGGAAGGAAGACGATGGGGGTGAAGATGAAGAGTTAGGGATGAAGGATGCCCCCTCGAGAGGACATGCGGGTTCAAGAGAACACGGGTGGGCTCTCGAAATAGATGATGCAAGGTGAGATGAGGAAGATGATGCAAGGTGATGGGTAAGAGAGTAAGTGATATGGAGATGGATGAAGCACAAATGGATTTCAAAAGGTGATGTTGCCCCAGTCAAGGTACAAGCCAAAATGGGTTGATGATGGATGGAGTGTTGTCAATGAAGGATTGAAGGATCCCAAAACAATATGAGGATAGGGAAGGATACATCCCACTGAGTGGTATTGATGAGGGAATGATACATCCCAAAATACCACTAAAGGATAGGGAGGAATACCTCCCGATGATGATGATGAAAGTGTTGTTGATGAGGGAATGATACATCCAAAAACAACACCAAAGGGATAGGGAAGGATACATCCCACTAAGTGGTATTGATGAGGGAAGGATACATCCCAAAACACCACAAAAGGATAGGGAAAAATACCTCCCGATGATGATGATGATGAAAGTGTTGTTGATGAGGGAAGGATACATCCCAAAACAACACCAAAGGGATAGGGAATGATACTAATGGATAATGATGATGATGGGTCAAGGCTGATAATGAGACTGGGGACAAGAGAAAGGATATGATTAGATGATTCAGGCTAAGTGGAATGGAGGGAGATTGGATAGATATAAGGATGAAGGATGAATGGATGGGGGGATACATGCAAGACGATAGAATGGAAAATGAGATGCAATTTTAAATGCAATTTATCATCTTTGGAGCACTGGTTTTTTCTATAGCATCAAACACAAGACACCAGGGTATGAAGAACCAAGGCGAATTAGTTTCTAATGCATAAAACAAACACAACAGACAAGAAGGCTATCCCAACACCCCAAAGTCACAAAGACCTTGGTCGGGCCAGGTATTGAGATAACCATAAGCACAAAAGGATGCCCCAACATAACACAAGACCTCAGGGATCTTGGTGGGTACTACGTGGGACAACCAAGAAGACAAAAATAGATATAAAAAGATCAAGATATGCCCCTATGTTGACCAATCAAAACACACCATAATATGATGGACTATGGCGGTCTTGACAAGTGATGATAGGGAGCTCAGATGATAAACAAAAGCCAAAAGCATCAAAAGATCACAATCAATTTCAAACGTCCTTTGCCATAGGATCAAGGGGATAGATGGGATTGATGAGGTCTGTTATGAAGGATGCATCCTGTTGAGACCAAAGATGATGGATACTAAAAGATCATTATGACGCAGGATGTTCAAAAGCGATTGGATTTCATGATACAAGTGGATCTCATTTGTGAAGAACTGGCTAGATAAGGGCATAGCTTGATGACACGACACAAGGGAGACAAGACATGGGACTGACAAAACCTAAAGACCTAGGGGCTCGGGGGCCGATCAAAGATTAGCCTTGCCTACGTGAAAGCGCAGAGCCCTCGTAGTTCAGTGAAAGGTGGACGACTGACCAAGATGGAGACCTTGATGGATGGTAAAGATAGGATGGACAAAAGGAGAAAGACCGATGATAACGATAGAAGAGCAAAGTGGACAATGAAGATCGATGATGGAGCCCCGGGGGTAGATCAAATGATCGACCTTGCCTACGTGAAAGCGCAGGGGCAACGTAGTTCGACAAGACCAAAAATAATGGATAAAGGATGATGGATGATGATAGGATAAGTGGATAAAAAGATGGGACTGAAATGTATACCTTGGAATTCCTACTGCTCTAAATGTGCAAAATAACTAAGAAACATGAATAACAAAATACCAAGGACACCTCAAGATTAGCCAAAAGAGTGATTCAATGAAAAGGAATGCAAATAAGATAAAACACAAACACTTTTACCTCCCTTGTTGTTGATACCTCTTTGATTGGCCCTTTCCTGGATTGGTTGTGTGCTCCTTAGATGATGGATTGAGTGACTAAAATGCAAGCTTCAATATGCAAAATGATGAACAAAGATGGTTGAATGATTGAAAAAGGCTTGAGGATTCAAATGGACAGCATGTAGTTATGAGAGTGCCAAGTGTTCAGAATGCAAATTGGCATCATAATGGTGCAAGATGGCTAAGTGTGTCAAAATTCCCTTGAGGAGGGAGTATTTATAGGAGAATTTGAATTCTCTAGAGAATTCAACGGTCAAGATTGCTCCAACAAGGCCAAGATGAAGGGCTATGGTGGGTTGAGAACCCACAAGCCCTCACATCTTGACATGTGGAGGGTGAAGTGGACAAGAGGATATGAGGTGGAGATGAGTTGTCAAGAAAGTACATGAGGTGGAAAAGGGCATGCACCTTGGGGAGTGAGGAGATTTCCACAAAAAGGGATTTATTGTCCCCAAGTGGGAGTGAAAGGGACATTTGAGGAATTTTGGAATTCCTCAAAAATATACATGGGAAAAGGAAAGGTGGTTGGGGATATAAATGTGAATTAAAAATTCACATTCCTAGGATGATCTAGAGGGTAAAAGGTGGGCTCCAAAAAGGTGGACTTGGTCACATGTGGAGATTGTGACAAGTCCAAGGTTCTAGAAGCCTTGGAAGGATGGAATGTGAATTAAAAATTCACATATAAAAGAGGGAATCTAGGAAGAATAAAAAGGAATTAAAAATTCCTTGAAGAATGATTAGGCTTAATTAATCAATAATTAGAAGATAAATAAGGATTAGAAGCCAACTTGCAAAAGTTGGAGGATGTGACACATCCTAATCAAGGATTAGGCATGTGCACATCCCTAATGAAGAAATTAGGAGATGGATTAGGATTAAATGAAAATGACATGTGAGGAATTAAATAAATTTAATATTTATTTAATTTATTTGATAAAGGATTAAAGAGGGTAAGGTATTTAATTATTAATTAAATACCTTAGGGATTTGGCAGAATTAAAGATATTAATTAAATAATAGTAATATTATTTAATTAACTCGGATAAGAGGATGTTTAGATGAAAAGTGATAAATTTGGATAAATTAAGTGTCCAAATTTGGATGTCTACAGTATCAACCAAAAAGGTTGCACTGAGGTGGGAATGGACCTAGGTTGACATGGACTATGCCCTTGAAGATGTCGAAGACTACAGCTGGTCAACTAGAGGTACAACAAAAAAGTGGGGTATTCCTACCTCAACATTGTCCAATTGGCTAGGTGGTGTGACCACTACAAAAAGGAAATGGCCCCCAATAGTTCTAACTAAGGAGGAAGAGTCATTGATCATCGAATGGTGCATAGAGATGGTTGTTGTTGGCCAAGGTTTGGAGATTGTCAATCTGAAAAAAAAAGTGGCCCAAATATGTGGAACAAGGAATAATCCCTTCAATAATGGGCTTCCTGGCAAGTCATGGTGGACGAGATTCAAAAGAAGGCATCCTGATCTTTTCTTGAGAACAACCCAAGGTCAAGATAGAGATCGTGTTATAAATTTGAGGCAACTAGTTGTAAGTTCTTTCTACGACACTTTGGAGAAGGCATATGCAGGAGGGAACTATGGACCATAGAGGATTTGGAACTATGATGAGACAGGGTTACAAGCTGGCCGGAACGGTAACATGAAGGTGCTTGCCATGAAAGGTGTGAGAAGTGTTGCTTACATTATCCCAAAGATCCAGGAGTGGATCACTATTCTAGCATGTGTCAACATTGCAGGTCAAAAACTTCTAGGTTTTTATTTGTTCAAGAACAAAAAAAATGTGCAAAACTACATAACCAACTATGAGCCAGGAGCATTGATGGCTATTCAACCTCACGCATGGATGACCAAAGATATTTTTATCAAATGGCTCAAGTTCTTTTCTATGCAAGTACCTAGGGGTTGCTCACCCACCCATAGACACCTCTTGATATTTGATGGCCATGGCAGCCATGTAGCCTTCTCTACCATTACTAAAGAAAGGGAACTTGGTCTTGGCTTGCTCACCCTACCCACCCATACATCACACAAGTTGCAACCTCTTGATGTGAGTGTTTTCTCATCTTTCAAGTGTAACTTCAAAAAGGAAAGAAGAGATTGGAGTATTAGACATCCAAATCTGGAGATAAGAAGGGTAGAATTGGCTACACTTGGTAGCCTAGCTTTTCAAAAGTCACTAACTTTTTCAAACATTATAGCTAGCTTCAAGAGGATAGGTATTTGGCCATTTGATTGAAATGCTTTGGATAATGACATGAGGGTTAGTGAGACATTCCACTTTGTTGCCCCCGAGGAAGAATCAACTGCTGCAAACATTCTAAGCCTTTCCAACACTGGTTTGGCAGTGAATGAGGGTGAGTGTAATGTTGGAACTGCAGAAGTTGGAGATCAAAAAAATGGGATGCATGGTTAGTATCTTCTACAATTCTTGTATAAAGTTAAATTTTAGTATGTTGTTTGAGAAATGGTATTAACTTAAGTAGGATTCACCATATGATTAGTATGTTCTAAAGTTTTTGTATGAAGTTATATTTTAGTATGTTGTTACACTATGTACCATTGTTTCATATGTTTCTCATTTCCAATTAGCTCAATTATATGCATGGTTAGTTTGTTCATCAATTACACTCAATCTCTTATGTATGAATTTTTTGTGACACTATGTCTCATTATTTGATATGCATATGCATATGCAATATTCATATGAGTATGCAATATGCATATTGCAAATTGCAAATTGCAAATATGCATATTGCAAATTGCAAATTGCAAATTGCAAATTGCAAATATGCATATTGCAAATTGCAAATTGCAAATATGCATATTGCAAATTGCAAATATGCATATTGTAAATTGCAAATATGCATATTGCAAATTGCAAATATGCATATTGCATATTGCATATTGTATATGCATATGCAATATGAATATGCATATGCATGTATGCAATATGCATATGCATATGCATATATGCATATGTTGTATGAAGTTAAATTTATGTATGCTATTTGAGAAATCGTATTAACATAAGTTGGAGTTGGCATATGCAATATGCAATATGCATATGTTGTATGAAGTTAAATTTTAGTATATTGTTTGAGAAATGGTATTAACATAAATAGGAGTCGACATATGCAATATGCAATATGCATATGCATATGTTGTATGATGTTTGAGAAATGGTATTATCATAAGTAAGAGTCAACATATGCATATGTATGTGGATACTATCAACAATTACCTTCTCTATTTGCATTTAAATTACATGGATTGGATTCGTTTGTTCTTCAATTACTCTCAAACTTACATGTATGAATTTTTTGTTTCAGATTCTAATGAACCACTTGAACCGATAGTATTGGGAGACCACAATACTATTGGAGACATATCTCTTTCCTTGCCAACTCCACTTGAGAAACCTTCCTAGCTCTTAGATGGTGTTGTCAATATTGGTATGGATATGCATGTGGATGAAGAACATAGTCTTTCAATGCCATCTCCACCGCACAACATGGATCAAAATATGTTAGTACATTTCTATGCTAATTGGGGAGATAGTGATGGTGAGAAGTTAGGAGATAGAACAAATGCTACAAATAATGAGATGCCAAAAAATAATAATGCCATTTTGATTGAGCCTTTGGGAGGCCAGCAAACTTCTCGCATCTCATAATTCTTGAAGCTACCAGTTCGTGTGGTGAAAGACAAGTCTAATAAGGTAGCTGACCATGGGATAAAATTGCAAAGAGGATCCCAACTCCTAACTGCTGATGACTTCATGGAAATGCTAAGTGAGAAAGAGGAAAAGAAGAAGGAACTAGAAGAACTGAAATTGAGGAAGAAGCAACAACTTGCAAAGCGCAAGATAGAAAGGATTGTAGAATTGGAGGCAAAAAGTCTTATGAGAATTGAAAAGGAAAAGCAATGAGTAACAAAAAAAGTTGAAAATGAGCTGCAAAAGAAGGAGAAGGACAAAAAAAGGGAGGACAAATGGAGAGAAAAGGAAGCCGCAAAAAGGGAAAAAGAGTTGGAGAAGGCACAAGCAAATGGTGCAAAGGAGAGGTGACTCAACAACCCTCTAAATCCCTTGCCTGACTACCATAGGATCTTCACAGATTTCATATCTATTCAATGCCCCCAATATTGTCCATCACCTACCCAAGAAACCAACTAAACATTTCAGAGTTGGAGTCCTTCTCACTCACTCTTCTATGCACACTCACCTAGCCCGACAAGAAGCCAACCATATGAGAGTTGGAGTCCTCATTTACAAGCCTATCAAAAATCACCCACCCCTAGCATTTAATCCAACCAACTCAATCATGGAGTCCTTCTCTGTCATAGGCCACATCCAACTCACAAGAAAACTTGCCATCAAATTTTAGTAAATTTGTACATTTTTTGATTGATTTGAATGTTTGGTTGCTATTTTTTTGTTTTGAACTTCTTGATGGATTCAAAATGATGTTTGAACTTTTTTTGTTTTGAATGTTTCTAACTTGAAACATCAGTATAGATACCATAGAGACAACATATTCCATCATGTTACTATCTATCTCTACACTATGAAACATATGTATCTATCTATCTCTATGAGAGGAAAGTTATTTATCTATCTATCGTAATCTATACATATATATATCATAATGGTGTATCAGTTTACTGTTTTAAGATAATTTGAAAATTCAGTATGTTGTATCATTCTGTGTAGCATACATATGTATGGTAAAGTTGTATTCAAAAGGGTTGGAAATATTTTTTTACCATTTAACAGAGCTTAAAGTTAAAGGATGGTTATATGCACATACATTTGCATATGCATATGTTGATTCCTACTTATGTTAATACCATTTCTCAAAAAACATACTAAAATTCAACTTCATACATCATATGCATATGCATATCAAACAATGGTACATAGTGTAACAAAAAATTCATACATGTAAGATTGAGTGTAATTGATGAACAAACTAACCATGCATCTAATTTAAATGTAAATGGAGAAGGCAATTGCTAATAGTACGCATATGCATATTCATATGCACATGCACATGCACATGCACATACATATGAATATGCACATGCACATGCATATGCACATGCACATGCACATGCACATGCATATGCACATGCACATGCACATGCACATGCACATACATATGCACATGCACATGCACATACATATGAATATGCACATGCACATGCATATACACATGCACATGCACATGCATATACACATGCACATGCACATGCATATACACATGCACATGCACATGCATATTCATATGCACATGCATATGAATATGCACATGCATATTCATATGCACATGGTGACTCCTACTTATGTTAATACCATTTCTAATATAGCATACTAAAATTTAACTTCATACAACAATTGCATATATGCATATGCATAATGGAAATATGCATATTGCATACATGCAACAACATATCTAACAATGGTACATAGTGTAAAAACGTATGCATACATGTAAGGTCGATTGTAATTGAAGAACAAACTAACCATGTATATAATTGAGTTGATTCGAAATGAACAACATATCAAACAATTGTACATAGTGTAACAACAAATTCATACATGTAAGATTGAGTGTAATTGATGAACAAACTAACCATGCATCTAATTGAGTTGATTGGAAATGAGCAACATATGAGACAATGGTACATAGTGTAACAACATACTAAAATATAGCTTCATACAACAAATGCAAACATACTAACCATATGCTAACTCCTACTTATGTTAATACCATATCTCTAACATCATACTAAAATTTAACTTCATACAACAATTGCATATATGCATATGCGTATGCATTTGCATATGCATATTGCATACATGCAACAACATATCTAAAAATGGTACATAGTGTAAAAATAGATGCATACATGTAAGATCAATTGTAATTGTTCAGAAAAAACTAATTGTGCATATAATTGAGCTGATTCAAAATGAACAACATATCAAACAATTGTACATAGTGTAACAACAAATTCATACATGTAATATTGGGTGTAATTGAAGAACAAATTAACCATGCATATGCATATGCATATACATATGATCACTTGAATAGACATGTGATTGTAGACCTGTAGCTTGCATATATAATGGCAGTATTAGAACATTATCATACACTCCATAGATTCAGGTGACATGCACCTATGTTTTGGCCAAAGTATGTATGTATGTGTGTATAGTATAGTATACACACATACATGTATGTATGTGTGTATACATACTTATACACACATACATGTATGTATGTGTGTATACATACTTATACACACATGCATACATGTATGTGTGTATAGAATGTATGTGTGTATATACTTATAGTACACATACATGTACATGCATGTGTGTATAGTATGTATACACACATGCATACATGTATGTCTGTATAGTATGCATAGACACATCCATACATGTATGTGTGTATACATACTATACACACGTACATCTAGGTATGTGTGTATAAACTTATGTCTGTCTATGTATCAAATAGAGACATACATACATAAATAAATAATTATGTAGTATGTATGTATGTATGTGTGTATACATGCATACATAATATTTTATTGTTTAGTATAATATAAAGATGTTGAATATTATATCAATTTAAAAATAAATGTTTTGTCAATTAAAAATTAAAATGATTACTAAATTGACTAGGAAAATTGTATAAATGATTAGTCAATTAAAAAAAAAATGATTACGAAATTGACTAGGAAAGTCCTATAAATGGATATGATTGTATTCCCTAAAACTACATGATTCAAGCAAAGACGAAGAATAGGGAAGAGTGGATGATGGGGGTCGGGAATTTTTGAGCGAGGGGTTCACGACAACAGTCGAAAGAGTTAACTAAAACATAGGTGCACAAAACCCTTCACAATTGAGCTGCAGAAACACATAAATGGTATGCATATGTATACACACAATTAGATAAAATTATACACATTCTGCCACTATACACGTGCAAATTACAGAGGAATAAAATACAAACAAAGCTCTATATGAATGGCGGACTGTGTGTATACACACATATATATGCATATATTCCAATTATAGAGGTATAAAATAAAAAAAACACATATATTATGGCGGTGTGTGTGTGTGTATGTGTTTTTAGACATATAAATATGGATATATATAGACATATACATAGATTCAATCATATATACACATAAATGTAATTATATACACGCATATACACATAGTGGGCCATTTATATGCATATATATAACTGTATTCTCACATATACACACAGTCTGCCATTAAATAGTTCCATTATTGCTAGAAAATTACATTTGTGGGCCATTTTTGTGTGTATATGTGTGTATACACAAATATATATGCATATATAAACATGTATATGCATATATATCTGTGTATACACACATTTACAAATAGTTGGCAATATATATACATATATATATATACTCACATATGCACATAGTCGGCCATAATATACATAGTAGCAGTCATGAATAAGGTGCAACAAAGCTTCATTACATGATGAAATCATTACAACTTTTTCTTGCTATTTTAACAAAAGAAAATCACAAGAAAAACCTAGAAAAATCTTGCAATGCATAGTTACTGCCTGAGTGAGGTTGGAAGACAACCTCACCTACATAGTAAGAAGTTATATAGTTTCCTTTTACTAAATATGGTGTTGATAAACACAAAAAGCACAAAAAATGTATCACCACCACTCGGCCATGGCCTCACCACCATGGGCGTCTGTCCTAACTAGAGCTGATTCTGAATGCAACCATTGAAAATGAATGATGTCTCATGAATGGATGTTTCGTGAACACAAAGAAAGACCAAGCGAATGACCTATGCATGCCTAGGTGGTAGAAATTACGACTGGTCATGGGGAATGTGTAGTAGTTAATGCACATTAACTAGGACTGCTACTTGTAAATACTGGTGTGGCGCCAAACAACCATCGGTCATATAGATGTCTACGGTAGGTATATACACCAAATTTTTAGACTTTTTTGGTGGTTTTTGGAAATCACCCCCAAAACCTTGGAAAGCATGCTTGAAATCTCCCCAAATTTTTATTTCAAACTGCCAACTCGACAGTGAAGGGACCCCTCGCTCAAAGTTACCCTACCCACCATTGGGCCCTCTCCCTTATACCTATAGCCTTCATATGGTTGCTTTCAAACAATGACTTGCATATATTCATCTACACATTATTTTCGCACACCTATTGCACTCTCTCTCATTCTACTTTTAGTTGTCTTCATTCTATTTTATGATTCATTATTTACTTATAAATAGGCATATTCATTCTCTCCAATAATTTGTTCACAGATAAGTCGACTATGAGCATGTTTTCACACTCTTCCCTCCCTTCATCTATTCATTTGTATAAATATTTATACATAGATGTGTATGCTTATATGTTTATATGATCATATATAGATGTAGTAGCATTTATTCATATGTGCACACTTTTGTTTATTTATCCAACCACACCTATTAATTTATGTTTACAGATACACACTTCTTTTAATTGATAAACATACTTGTCTCTTTTTTTCCTTGCATACATACTCCTTCATATATACGTCTATATATATTTCCTACACACCTCTATTATATACCTTATTGCATATACATATTTTCCTACTAATTTTCATATATGCATCCATTTTATGCTCATTTTCATATACATCCATATATCTTCTTATGAATTTATTCATATTTTCCCCCACTTATAGTTTAATCTTTGCAGTTTCCAACATACCCTTCTATTCATATTCCAAACCATGTATGTATATTTTTATGTTTACAAACATGCATTCTCATTTTTGTGCTTTACATATACATTTGTCTATATTTCATCCTTACATAGATACACCTTCATATATATACCTTGATACATTTTTCTTGCACTTTGTTATTTTATACTTTGTTGTATATATACTTATATATTTTCACACTCATTCTCATGTGCATAGCTATTGTGTGCAATAAAATGTGTTCAATACTAATGGAAATTCCAATAAAGACCAAACAAGTACATAATCAAACAAACACTCATTATTGGGTGAAGAAGATTAAATGACATAGAATTTGACCAATTTATATTATCAAATCTCTTGTTTTGATGATGTGTTTGTGATGTTTGATTTGATGTATTGTGATGTGTGATCATGTATAGATTTTGATGACATAACGGCACTCCAATTATAGATGTGTGAGATTGTTGAAAATGGCTAAGTGTTTGGATATATAGGTTTGGAGGTTGAAAGGATGAAAGGTTGAGATTGGAAGATGGAGATCAAGGGTGGATGTTGATTTATATAAGGTACCTCATAAAGGAAACTCTTTTCTTCTCACTCAAACAGGACAAGAAAGGAATTAAAAATTATTTTTTATGATTTTGAGGAAAGAAGACCCATGCTCCTCAATACAAGGGTCTTTACCAAAAAGGAAGAGCATTTAAGGTTAAGTATGAGGGGGAAGATTGTGTGGGTTTTTGGAGTAAGTTATCTTACTTAATCATGGATTAAGTGTGTGCATATGATTAGGGGTGAGATTAGGTGGGAACTAAGAGTTAATAAAAAGTGGAGGATGGGACATTTTGTGGGAATTGAATAACTAAGCTCTATTTATTTATTTTTTTAGAAGAAAGGATAAGGGTAGGGTTAGTGATAGATATTTACCTTAGGTTATGACTTAAGGAGAAATAGAAGAAGTAGTTTAAGATGATGATTTTGATAGTCAAATATTAATTAAATAATGAAATTTTATTTAATTAATATAAGAATCATGGATAAGACAAATTAGGGTAAATTGACCAAATATAATTGGTCAATTTTAGGTGTCTGTATTTTTTCTCCTCTTTGAGATGGTGTTACAAAGTAGCATCATTTCAAATAAGATTAAAACATAATATGTGGAAGAAAATGGTTAATTTAGTGAAGATGTCCCAATCATTAAAAAGAGTGACTAGGAAGAGAGGAGGCGATGGGAGTGAAGATGAGGATTATGATTAAGGATGCCCCCTAGAGAGGACATGTGGGTTCAAGAGAACATAGTTGTGCTCTTGAAATGGATGAGAGGATGTAGGATAAATAAGGAAAATAATGCAAGATGATGGATAGAAGCCTGCAGATGGAAGGAGGAAGAGATAATGGATGAGTATTATGATTGAGGATGCCCCCTTGAGAGGATAGGAGAGTTAAAGAGAACATGGGTGTGCTATTAAAATGGATGAGAGGATGTAGGATGAATGAGGAAATTAATGCAAGATGATGGATAGAAGGGAGTGCAAGGAGGAAGAAATAATGATTGAAGGAGATGACAAGCAAGCAAGCATACACAATGGTGGAACCCTTCAAAAAATTTGTGTTCCCTTGCATTTAAGTTCAATTTGGCTTGTTATTGGTCGAGTGATTGATTTTCCTTTGGGTAAGGTTTTGGGTTTCAAGGTTTAGGAATTATCAACCTCTCATAGAAAACCTTAGTCCCTTTTGGTCTAATTCCTCATTGATATATCTTGGTTTGTGGTATTATTTTATAATGGTTGGAGCTTTGAAATATTTCCCCTTTATCCTAAGTGAACCTATGCTTTGAGTTTCTTAAGTCATTGTTCCCTATGCTACCTAGACAGCTCCCCTTTAAAAAAATAAAAATAAATAATGTGTGTGTAATTATTTCATTTAAGTGATGTCCATCACGAGTCTCATACACATCGCGCTTAGCCTCCATCTCATCAGCTTCATACTTGTGATGTGTGATGCACTCTTTTCCTTTGCATTGTCTATTACCTTTACATCGCTAGCATCCAAAGCATGATGAGCAATGGCCTTTGAAGAACCTTTGCATTGTGCTATGTCTTTACATCGCTAATTGAATCTTCACTCACACATTGCCTAACAATGATATGCAATGAGCTTATTTGGTTTATCGTAGCACTCCAGTACATCACAGGTTTTTTTTCACTAGTTTGTTTTAATTTAGGAATGTGTGATGAGTCCCTTGATTCCATATAAGGGACATGTGTTTCAAATCCCATTCAGCGTTGCTATCCTTCATATCACTAATTACATCCTTGCTTGCCCAAAGCTTTGAGTGATATATGTTGAAGAACTATGATTTTGCCACTTGTCTTGATCATGTGCCATCACTCCACCCCCTCACATTTCCAATGTATATTCACCCCCCAAACACCTAACAGTGATGAGAAATAAAAGAAAGTAAGGAATATACCCAAAGATGTTGGATACGTGTCAACACATCACGCACCTTCAATGCATCACGTTTCTACATTGAGAAGATCATATAAAAAATGCAATGAACGATGTGATTTTATTTTGAAAGAAAATGAAGGAATATGTTGAAGAGGTATTCTGATTAACAAGTGTCAACTTGCAAATGCATCGCATACACCATGTGTATCATGGTTTGCATTCTTTCATAAGACAAGGAAACAATGATTAGTGATGAAAGGCTTGTGCTTCTCTTTCATTGCGGGGTTGCAATACATTGTTGATGCACTTCCAAACATGAATAGCCTTTAAACATGATGGCATGGGAAAATGAAGGATATTCTCAAGAATATTCCCTCCATCATGAGGAACCCTTACATTGCAGTTTCATCTCATCAGGTTACAGACATATCAATGATATGCGATGGATTCACAAGGGGGAATTGGTGGCTAGTTTTAAAGTGGATACATGGTGACATCTCAACACATCTTACCAAGTGTTCACATCACGGATTCATGGCAAGGCACCAAAAATAAAATTTTGATGTTTGATAAGCATGGATCACCATTGATCATGTTTTTAAAAAAATTGATCAACGATGAGAATTCAAACATGAATGACTAAGTGTCAAAGTACTCATATTCGCTCGCACAAGCCATCCCTCACCATTGATGGTGTATCTACCTATATTTGAAGATCATAAAGAGTTGAATTATTCATTTTTACACCATCTTTACAAGAATTTTAAGGTGAAGAAGCAGGAGTCGACCTCAAACAAGAAAATTCAAAGAGCCGAAAGGAATTGCAACCTAGGGTTCTTAGGTAAGTTGATTTTTCCTATTTATCTATGTGAATTTATTAGTAGGGATAGGGTTGGGGAAGAATTTACTAGTATTAGTGAAAGAAAATCATCACTAGGGTTTTCTACAAATTCTGTTCTAAATTGTAAAAGCTAAATTGTTAACCCTAGTTTATTCTGAAGAAAAACTGGTAGAATTAGTTGTAGGATTTTCAATTGAACCCCATGAAGCAAAACCCTAATTCCTCATTTTAAATTGATAGAACCCTAAGCTCTTTGCTAATTTCTTTAGAATGAGTCAAGTTAGTGAGCAATTTAAGCCAAAGGGTAGACCTAGGAAAACAAAAGTTAAGGATAAAACACAAAGGCCAGAGGTCTTAGAGGCATCTAAGAAGAAGAAAGGATTAAATAGGGACTTCACCCATTTCATGGAAGGTGACTTGCAGGAAGCACTCCTTGGTGCAAAACCAGTGGGGAAAATGGCTACAAGAGAGGGTGTGTTGACTGACAACTTGTAAGACTCAGCAAAGGGAATTGAAGAATTTGTGCTACCATAGAGCGGATGGGAGCTATTCATGTATGCTTTCAACAGAAGATTGGAAAAGCATCCAACATGTCACTTATAGAACTACGACCTTGGGAAGTTGGTACTTCCCAATGTATTTGTGGAGGTTGATCTGATGTTGGAAATAGCTAAATGCTATAATCAAAATGATCTAGGGTTATCAAGAGAATAAATGGAACCTCACTATTAGACATATCCAAGAGTTAGATAGTGCAGATATTCAAGTTGAATCCTTCAACAGTCTCAATCATTATTTCTACTTTATACTAGGAATTTGAGAATGACAAGTATGGATACAAAATACATGTGCTACCAAGGCATGAGAGGAAGGATCATAATGAAAGAGATGTATGGTTTGAACCTAAGCATGTAGAACCATTTGACTGTGATGAGTTTGAAGACTACTTCAAGAATAGAAACTATAGCTTGCGTTAGGTCCTTGGGAGGAAATATGATGTGAAGATGAATACATTCCTTTGATGGTGATGGCCATGGACATCCAGAACAAACACTCAAATAGAGGTTTTGATTATGCGGCCTGCCTTGTAGAAGAAATCCATAAGGAACTGGTGGAATTGAGGGATGGAAGACCTCCATTAGGTTTTAGGCACTATTCTTTGCTAATGCATATGATTTTGTTGATGGGTCGGAAGGCCTAGAGAAATTTCATGAAGTTAATAGAAAAGGATGAGCAAGATAATGATCTACCTGTGCAAATGTGGACACACATCTAGGATCAAAACTGCCCAGAGTCCATTTATGCTGCATTTTGCAATGGATTCAAGTTTGGTGTTAGGGAGAGGGGCTAATGCTAAAAGTTGGGTCCACAAAAAGCTCAAAAAGTGAGTGTTTTTGTTTTTTTTTATAATTTATCACACTTGGATTGAAAATTTGAGGCACTTACACAATGATTCTTTAAAAAAGTTAGTAATATGAAATTTTGAATTTTGAATATAGTTTCCAAATATGTAAATTATTCAAATACCCATATTATCTAGAAATTAAATTTTGATAGGGATCTATAAAAACCACTTTTTTAAAATCACTATTTTTTTACCATACCATGCACGTATACGGACACCACTTTTTGATCCAAATAAAAGTATTTTGCTAATTCCTTTTGGGGAAAGAGAGAGAACAACATGAAGATTAATGAGGAATTTTTTTTGTAATTTTTTTTGTAATTTTTTTTATTGAATTTTTATTGGCAGGTGGGTGCATGAAGTTGGGTACCAATTTTCTGGCCACTTTTGATTTTTTTTTTACAAAACGTGCTCGTGTTATAACACGAGCACGTTATAATGCGCTCACATTATTTTGCGTTAAAAAAAAAAAGTGAAATTATTTGCCTTGGAATACCAACCCAACGGCTTGGAGAGCATTCCCAACAAGGCCAGAGACGTGTTTTTGCAAATTCTATAATTTTTGACATAATCGGGTCTGTGCTCACCATCAAGATTGCATCCAGTTCAATATCGACAAAATTGAAAAACATGGGTAATGTTAGGTTCTCTCTTAGCTATCCAACGATGTAATTTTTTTCACTTTTTGACAATGTTAAGCCTTTCATCCATAATTTCTTTTATTTATATGTCTATTTTTTGCCAAAAAGCAGTGTTTGGTGTTTTTCTTGTTGTAAATTAATCGTTCATGAAAATTTCAAATAAATTACATTTTTAGAAACTAGACTCCATTCTACAAATTTAAAAAAAATAAAAGAAAAGAAAATCAATTCTTTTCAAAAAAATTTAGGGGGAGCACAGCCAAAATTCTTCTTTTTAGGAAGTGTCCACTTAGAAAATTAGTAAAAAATCAAATATTCATTAAAAAATTATTAGAAAAATTGTGCATCAACTAGATGCTATTAGCTAACTTCTAACTGTAGTGATTTTAAAAATACTACAAAAAATTTCACCGTGCTCAGGTCGTACAAGAGTTGCTATGTTATGTTTTTCTGATAAAAACAACACCAATTTGTGTACATCCCTCTTTTGAACCCCTTAATCTCAACAATTTTCAAAATAAATTAGTAGTTTAGAAAGTGGACTTGGAGCAATTCGATCGTTGTTTTTGTTTCATCTCAAAATTTTGAGTGTAACTATCTTGAATTTCACGTCCAAGGTCAGCATTTCCTGATTTCAAAAAAAAAGTGGCCACTTAAGCCACCTTTTTGGAAACCATCTTGGTGCACTTACCCTAGCCTTAATTGTTGCTTTTAAAAATCAACGTGTACAGAAAACACAATTGGACCTAAACTAAACATTTTTTGAATCTTTTATTTTCATTGTGTAGAAAATTGTCTAAAGATTGACGCCATATAATCTTTTTTACAGGAAACTTAACCAAAAAAAGTTATTAAAAAAAAAACTCCTAATATTCCAAGTTTAAGGACTAGTTTGCTTAGAAATTAATTAAAAAAAAAAAAATCCAATCTTAATAAAAATTATATATTTTTAAATTAGACATCGTGTTCTCTAATGGGTTTTAATTTTATAGATTGATTCGGAAAAAAAAGTCAATCAACCATCTTGCGAAAGTTGGAAATTCTTCTTTAATCTACCTTAGTTTTTTAGTTTTAGGTCAAAGGCTAAGGGTCGAATTTCCAAGCCTTTCCCAAGCCTAAAACCAAGGCTACATGTGGTTTGGAAATTCAAATTCTTAATAATGTATATGCATTTTTTAAATGAAACATGTATGTGTTACATAACGCATACACGTTATCTATTTACCCGTTGGGTAAAGGTAATGTGTACACATTCCAAAAATAGAATGCATATGCATTTTATAATGCGTACGCATTTCTTATATAGTCATTTTTTCCCAATTTGGAAAATACTGGTAAAACACATTTTTTCAACAACATTCCTTTTCTGTAGTACAGTCCGAAAGCGCCATTTTTGCATTTTTTATTGCAAATTTGTCTTGTGTAGGGCATATTCTATTCAAATTGTTGGAAGAGATAAGTGCAGGTTGAATTTTGTGAAGTGGAATCAAGTACAAGAACATTTTACAAGAAGATTTGGAAAAAGAGAATTTTTGGATGTATTCATGATGTTTTTGTACTTTAAAGTTTAGAGAAGAAAGGATCTTCATACTACATAGTTTTATTTGAATATTTGAAGGAGATGGAAATTTGAAAATAGGTTACTTGAATCATTTTTTTTGTTATCGAAGAGGGTTTAGTAACCATGGGATCAAAGCAAAGGCAAAGAAAAAAATGTAGAAAGTTAATGGCACCTGAAGAAATTCAAGCAAATAAAGAAATAGAGGCAAAAAGACAAAAGGATAGAAGAAAAAGGATCTATCAAATGAAAAATTTGGAAGCATCTAGTTCTGTGAATGTTGAAGAGGAAACCATGAATAATGAAATGAATGTAGATGATGCAAATGTGGAGATGGTGAATATGGAAGACAATGCAATTATGGAGACAAACCCAACTATGCCTTCAACTTCAACTTTGAATGATATAGAAATAACACCTATGCAAAAAAATTTAGGTATGTCTTCAAATCCACCTCCCAATGATATGGAAAATGCACCTATTCAAACAATCCATCTAGGTATGTCTTCAAACCCAAGTCTTGAAAATACTGATCTTAGTTATTTAGATGAAGTTGGATACACCATTGATGGTATCAATAATTCTAGGGTTGAAATAATGCAAAAACAAAAAAAAGTCATAAGAATGCAAATAAGAATGAAATCCCTCATATTGATGAAAATGAGAATGAAATCCCTTTTATGTTTGAAAATGAAAATGAAACCCCTTGCGTGAATGAAAATGAAACCCCTTGTATGGATGAAGATGAAAATGTTTTTTTACTATTGAAAAAGATATGCTAGACAACCTTCATGGTAAAGTTTCTTGGAGAGAAATTAGAACTTATGGAAATAGAATATATAAAATGTCCATTTATAGAAAAAAATTAGGATTCCAATGTCAACTCATGTTGCAATTGATAAGAATGTTGAAAATGAGAAATGTGATGAAAAAATTAGGTATTTTTGTAAAACAAAACAAGAAAGATGATTCAATAGAACAAGTCATATCTAGTGTTGTTAATGCTATTGATTTTATAGGTAAGAAAAGTTGATCTAAAGATAAGAATGCAACTCGTCATGCAATAACAACTGCTCTAGTTAATAAAGCAACTTCAAATAAAAGAATGTTAAGTAAGATTAGTAAATGTATAAAAGTAAATCCTAAAACTTTGATAAGAGCTGCTAAAAGAAGAGAAAGTATTGAAAAGGATCCAATTAATCAATGTTGGAGTTTTAGTGGTAGACTCCCAAGATCATACATGGAATTAACTAATGAAATTAAATCTTTAATCAATTTTTTTTTGGAATGATAATACAAGAGTATCACCTTACATTAGAGATGTCTTAAAATTAAGGGTGGGTTCCAAAATTTGTGAACCTCATCCAAAGCATCTCTTAGATATGACTCAAATTGAATTATATAAAAATAATTCAAATGCTTCAATCTTACCATTGACTATTAGCATAAGTCAAAGATCATTAGAAAGGTGTAAACCCTGGTATGTTAGAATTAATAAGCAACAAATCTCTTGTTTTTGTAAGACTCATGTACAATTTCATTATTATTATGATAGTTTTCGATATATACAATGCACTTTGCATGCTAACCAAATTATGTAGGAAATTTGTGGTATTAATATGCCACTTGAAAGAATCAAATATTTTATAGTAGATTTATTTTGTGAACCCTCTAATTGAAAATTATTTTATTTAAAAGCATGTATTTCTATAGAATGCGATAGATGTGGTAACTTTTCATTATTAGGAGAATGTATGAATGAGAGTAGTTTAGATGAATTTGGAAAACAATTAGTGGATGCAATTTTTTTTTTAAATGTTGAGTATTTTTTAAAAGATTAAAAAATTCAAAACGTTGAGTTAATTGTGGAAAAATTTAGTGTGCATGCATTTATTAAAAAATTTAAAGATAAGATTGTACATAAATATGTTAAACACTCCTAGTATGGTCATTGTCTTGATAATAAATTTTGTTTATGTAGAAACACATTCTCAATTGGAACTATATTGTCAATTGTTGATTTTTCTAAAAATTATACTCTTGCTCGACAAGAAAAAATTCAATCATAGTACTATAATTCAATACAAGTAGCTATATTTGTTCATATTGTTTATAGGCATGCATATGATAGCAGAGAAGATAATAGAAAGTTTTTGAGAGAGTACCATTTTTTATGTAAGTGATTTATCGATTACATTCATTTGAGTTTGTTCAATATTGTTTTGATATATTTTATAAAAATTTAAAAGAGAGGAATTCAAATGAGAGAACATTTCATATGGTCGGATAATTGCATGGGTCAATTCAAAAATGCTAGAATATTTTATTGGTTATGTAGAGTTCATAAGGAAAATAATATCCAACACATGTGGAGTCTTTTTTATGTTGGTCATGGTAAGGAAGAACACGATAGAGCAAGTGCATGTGTGAAAATAGCTATTGCTAGAGAGCAACTAAAATTTGAGGATGTTGCGAAATTCAGAGATGCACGTGCAATTGTAGATTGGTGCAATACCAAGTTATCTACAAGAACAAGTGAGAGCTCAATAATTCAACACTTCTTTTGGTTAGTTGAAGAAAATGATATTTTTTTCTCGACAAGATTGTGAAACAATTAATGGATCTACAAAATGGCATTTGTTTAAGAGTTCGAATGCAAACACATGGACAATATGGGCAAGGGAGTTGGCATGCTTTTGTCAATTTTGTATTGCAGGTGATTGGGAGGCGTGTGAAAATACGGAATGGGTTGAAAATGGCAACAAAGAGCCTTAACACCTACATCGACACATGTTCCACATGGAACAATGATTGAAGATAATCAAGTGTTTGAATTAGATGATTATGAGTGTGTTTCAGATCTTCTACAAGAAGGTAAATTATTTATTGAGTTGAATTTGATATGTATGCATGTTTATATGTGAATTAAATATAAGTCACTCTTTATTGATTTTTTAATTTATTTTTGTAGGATATGTGTATCTTGTTGTTGCACCTAAGGGGAATGAAGAGGAGATAGAGTACTGGTTGGATAGATTTGTTGAGAGAAAACATAAGTTGGTACATCCTAGAGTGGATGATGACAACTTTGAGTATCCAACTGGTTCAATGGTTGTTGTTGGCAGTTGGCTTCAAAAATATTTGATAAGAAAGAATTGCTTGCCTGCATTTGAAGATTATGAAAGACATAAGAAGATTATGCATTATTCACATTTAATTTTGGCAACCAATATAAAACTAGTTAGATATCAAGGGAGGCCTACTAATAAATTTTTATGGACACTTTCAATGGATGATCATGAGAAAATCATAGATGCATTACAAAAAATATAGGATGCAGATGGTACAACTGAGTAAATAAATATTGGTGAGTATATAGTGGTATATATATTTAATTGATAGTCGATATGTAGTTAAAAATTTATCATATATACATGTCTATATATATATATATATATATATATATATTTGTCTTTAGTCATTTCTTAATTAAAGTCTTATATCATTTTTTGTTTTGATGTCTCCCAAAACTAGATGCTTTACAAATAAGAGAGGATATGCATATTTATTACAATGGAATTCGAATCTAGAGACAGGTAACTATATATAGTTCTAGATACATTTAATTGATAGTATAAATATAAAACTAAATCTAATTCATTGTCATTTTATAAAAAGTTTATAATTGATTTCATATCCCCTTAATCCATTCTCTTAGGACCCCTTAAGCCATCCTCTTATGTACCATTAATCCATCCTCTTGCATCCCTTTAAGTCTAGTTATTAATTCCCCTTAAGCCATCCTATTAGGACCTCTTAATCCATATCCTCATATATCTACCCTTAATTCATCCTCTTGCATCCCCTTGAGTCACTCTCTTAACACCCCTTAATCCATCCTCTTAGGATCCCTTAAACAATATCCTTATATATATATACCCTTAATACATCCACTTGAATCCCCTTAAGTCACTCTCTCAACACCCCTTAAGCCATCCTCTTAGGACCCCTTAATCCATATCCTAATATATCTACCCTTAATCCATCCACTTGCATCCCCTTAAGTCACTCTCTCAACACCCCTTAAGCCATCCTCTTAAAGGATCCTTAAGTCGTATCCTCTTAAATCCCTTTAAGTCATTCTATGAACTCCCCTTAATCCACCCTCTTGCATCCACTTAAGCCATCCTCTTAAAGGACCCTTAAGTCAAATCCTCTTACATCCCCTTAATCAACAATCTTGCATCCCTTAAGTCACTCTCATAATTCCCCTTAAACCATCCTCTTAGGACCCATTAGGCCATATTCTAGGGTTCATGACATGCATTCCATTAATCCACCCTCTTACATCCCTTTAATTCATTCTATGAACTCCCTTAATCCACCCTCTTGCATCCCCTTAAGCCATCCTCTTAAAGGAACCTTAAGTTGTATCCTCTTACATCCCCTTAATCCACAATCTTGCATCCCTTAATTCACTCTCATAATTCCCCTTAAGCCATCCTCTTAGGACCCATTAAGCCATATCCTAGGGTTCATGACATGCTGTCCCTTAATCCACCCTCTTACATCCCTTTAAGTCATTCTATCAACTCCCCTTAATCCACCCTCTTACCTCCCCTTAAGTCATTCTATCAACTCCCCTTAATATACCCTCTTGCATCCCCTTAAGCCATCCTCTTAAAGGAACCTTAAGTCATATCCTCTTACATTGCCTTAGTCCACATTCTTGCATCCCTTAAGTCTCTCTCATAATTCCCCTTAAGAAATCCTCTTAGGACCCATTAAGCCATATCCTAGGGTTCATGACATGCATCCCCTTAATCCACCCTCTTACATCCCTTTAAGTCATTCTATCAACTCCCCTTAATCCACCCTCTTACATCCCTTTAAGTCATTCTATCAACCCCCCTTAATCCACCCTCTTGCATCCCCTTAAGCCATCCTCTTAAAGGAACCTTAAGTCGTATCCTCTTACATCCCATTAATCCACCCTCTTTCATCCCTTAATTCACTCTCATAATTTCCCTTAACCCATCCTCTTAGGACCCATTAAGCCATATCCTAGGCATGACATGCATCCTCTTAATCCACCCTCTTACATCCCTTTAATTCATTCTATGAACTCCCCTTAATCCACCCTCTTGCATCCCTTAAGCCACTCTCATATTTCCCCTTAAGCCATCCTCTTAGGACCCATTAAGCCATATCCTAGGGTTCATGACATGCATCCCCTTAATCCACCCTTTTACATCCCTTTAATTCATTCTATCAACTCCCCTTAATCCACCCTCTTACATCCCTTTAAGTCATTCTATCAACTCCCCTTAATCCACCCTTTTGCATCTCCTTAATCCATCCTCTTAACTCCCCTTAAGGTATTCTCTTAGGACCTCCCTTAAGCTATATCCTCTTAGGTCCCCTTAATCCATCCTATGGAAAACATCACTTGAATTTGTAAGGAATTTATAAGATCCAATGTTCTAAATTTTACTATATATTGTTCTTTTCTCACATGAATTATTTAGTTAAATGACTCATAAGAGTATAGTTACTTTACTTACATTAATTATTTTTGTAGGTTCTCATCAAGTCGGTCTACCATGTGATTGTCATTGTAAATTTTTTTTATCAAGAGACTATGTAAATATCAATTTGTGGTCTTGACCTAAAAGTTGATAAGCTTTAATTGTATCTACATGGACATATATGTTTCATCATGTTATATAGTTGTATTAAGCATCAATACACATTATATATGTTTGTTTGATGTATGAACTTCAATGAACTTATTAGTCACTTTTTAAATGTCTTGTTCCAATTTTATAGATTATTCATTTCATGTCTTGTATAAAACCACATTTTATATAATTGTTCAATTGTATAGATTATACATTTTATACATACAAGGAGATAGATTTTTGTTTAGTGATTCAAATATTTGCTCGAATTGGAAAATAGTTAAAATTACCTGCCCTTAATTTATTATGAATATGATATAAACTATTTAAGGAATGTTTAATTTTGTCACCTAACCATGTGATAAATTATATATATGAAATTTGATTCTAGGTAAGAATTTATATAGTGCATGTATTACTTGAAAATTAGATAAAATATCTATACATACATGAGTGCATATAATCATCAAAATGAACATAACACAATCATAATTGATTGCATATATAATCATCATATTAAAGTCAACTGATATATATAAACAAAAACGTGATCATATTAATCGATATAATGTATGTGAAATGGTCCATGAAATAACATGTTCAAAATGTATATGTCAAGTCCAACACATATATTTAAATAAAACTAGAGATCTATAGTCCATAAAATTGAAAACCATCTAACTATCAGGGCAATTAGTCAAATCAAGTCTCCTCTTTGTTCCACATAGACTAGATGCACCTGTATCATGTTGTAAAAGAGTACAAGAAACTTGAAATTAGATTTCAAGTTATTTAGAAATGTTGATATAATTATACATATAGACTTGAAAATATAAACTCAAGATAAAAATACATTTAAATATCTAGTAAATATAGTAAAAATGATTTTTAGTATAACATTTGTCTTGTTCGAAGGATGGCATGAGATGACAAGTTGGTGCAAAAAAACAAAGAAGACCAGCTAATTTTCTGGGGCGACTCGATGGTGGAAGGTGGCGATGATCCAAGGAGGACTACAACTGAAGCAACAAATCAGTAGAGGACTGGCCACATTCCACAATGGGTATTTGAGAATGGAGCTTGGGTGGATAAATTCCATCCTCACTATCAACAGAATGAAGGAAGAGAGGAGGAAAATAGATTTCAGAGCAATTCCCAGTCAGAGATAAGGGGAAGATGGTCTTCGGATCAAACATGGAGGCTAGCTGATCGTAGTCAAAACAATCAAGGTCAAAGAGAGTGTGAGCCAAGGCGTGGGTGATTCTAGGAAAAAGACCACCATGGGAGACAACTAGATACCAATTGGCGCAGTAGGGGTAGAGGTTTTAAAAAATGGACTAGTAAAGTATGGAGAGCTAAAGGTCCGATCATTTCCAGGCCAGAAGGTGAAGGTACTTTGAACCAACAACCAAAGGAGGAATATGATTTTGGAAGGAGAATGAATCAAAGAGATCGCGACCTACTCAGAAGGAAAATAAAGTGAATAAATTTCCAAACCAGAGCGAATGGGGAATCGAACCTCCAACCTTGGGGGAGCAAGTTGTACCAAATGCCTTAAGAGTTGATCGAAAAAGAGTAACTAGACCGATGGAGAGAAACCTATTTGCAAAGTGGACTGGCCCAGACTCCCCTAATGAAGAGATAAAGGCCTGGTGGGAGAGAAAATTCATAGACCGGGTAAGTGTCACTCAATTGCTCAACACTTTCTTTCTCATAGAATGCATAGACCAAGAATAGAAATTGGAAATAGTAGAGGGAAATCCCCTTTCCATGAAAGGCCATTTCTTTCATTGTCTAAGTTGGAGAGCTAGCTTCGACCCATGGAATTACCAAATAAACCAAATCTTGACCTGGATTAAGCTAGTAGATTTTCCCTCAGAATTTTGGAACCTAGAAGCCATGATAAGATTGTGTGATGCCCTAGGAGTGTGTCTAGGAGTGGATGAGGATTTTATAAATGGAAAAGGAGCTAAAGCTTGCATTTTGGTAGAAATATATGAGGGGGTAGGGATTTACAAGAACTTAGAGATATTGACAAATTTTGGGAGCTAGAAACAAGAGATAGAGATATGGGAAGGGACAGAAACCAAAAAATTCCTCTATAGAAAATCACTCATCGAGAGCTCATCAAATAGGGAAATAGACACTAACACAATCAACAATGAGAGGGCTGAAATAGGAGATGTTTTTTCTTAGGAATCAAACCCAGGAGCTAGGCCTGAGGAGAGAGGAAGTGTACCTAAATTGGGAAGTGTTGGTGACTCCCTCAGGGAACCTATCATTATACCCACATAGGCAATATGAAATCTGTAGAAAGGAAACTTGCAAGCAGAGGAAGCCCTCATTTTCCTCATGGATGATACCCAAGATATTTAGAGGGACATACAAATACAACTTAGGGAATTAGTAGAAGAAGGAACAAGGGGTGAAATGGCCCCCTAGATTCTTGAAGTTGAGTAAGGAGAGAATGTGCAAAATAATGAAGTAAAAAATGATGCCCTCCCTAAGGAAAATGAAGAGGATCTACTACAATCAAAAGAAGAGGAAAATGATCACTTCTTAGATGGGGAGGGTGAGCTTTGGGAAGAGGTAGAAGAAGGAGAACTTCTAGAAGTCAGGCAGCTAGAGTAGATTGAATCAAAATTAAAGGCCCTTAACATAAAGAAAAAATACAACAAGGGAAGGACGTCAAACAAGGCCAAGCTAATGATCACAAACAATTCTTCTGGGAAACAAAAAATGATGATTGGGAAGGAGAGTCTCCTTCCTGAGGAAAAATGAGGCTCATAAATTGGAATGTCAGGGGCATTAACACCCCTGAAAATGGTGCAATGGTCAAGCACCAAATTGACCAATCAAATGTAGATATAGTGTTCATTCAAGAATCAAAATGGAGCAAGGAGGAGAGTCAAAAAAGGTTTTTCAATTGGATACAATGGAAAAGACAATTCAAGGAGGCCACAAGGGCTTCAGGTGGTTTAGGGATCATATGGAAAATCCTCACAGTAGAAGGAGAAGTAGTAACAAAAGATGAAAACTGGCAAGTGGCTAAATTCAGAGACATGAGAAGAAATGTCTCATTTATCAGTGTCAATGTATATGGGCGTGTGGCAACATGGGAAAAAAAGAGATTATGGGATAAAAAAATTTGTGAGATAGAAAATAGAAGACTAGAGAAAGAAATTGTAGCAGGAGACTTTAATGCAACCCTGAGCAATGATGAGAAACAAGGTGGGATTGGGAGAATAACAACCATTCAAAGAGATTTCCAGGAATTCATAGACAAAAGCCTATTAAAGGATGTGCAAAAAAAAAATGGAACATTCACTTGGTCCAATAGAAGAAGGGCTTCACCAACATAGCAGAGAGATTGGATAGATTTCTTCTCTAGGGAGACTGGGGATATTTGGAAGGAACTCATGAAGCTCAAGTCCTCCCCTTCACTAGATCAGACCATTTCCCATTCCTATTGTCCTTTGGCCAGGATGATCCTCTCAAGGGTAGTCCCTTCAAATTTTAATATATGTGGCTAAGAGATAGCCAACTATCAGAACTAATGAAAACATGGTGGAATGAAGTTAGGTTTGGTGACAAGATAGAGCTCTACAAGATAAACAAAAAATTGAACTACACAAAAACAAGTTGAAGGAGTGGAACAAAACTCACTTCAAGAATATATTCCAGGAGAAAGAAAGAATAGAACACGAAATCAAGGCCTTGAATGAGCATATAATAGAAAAGGGGATGGATGCAGTTGACTTTGAAAATGAGAAGAGCTTAAAAGATGAGTTGGATGAAATTCTAAAAAGGGAGGAGTGTTGCTAGCACCAAAATTCAAGAGAAACATGGCTGAAGGAGAGGGATAGAAACACCAAATTCATCCACAAAACAACTATTGTCAACTAAAACAGAAAAAAGGATTGCAGAGATCAAGAAATCCAATGAAGAAATGGTGCAATCGATAGAAGTCAATAAAGAAGCAATAAATTTCTTTGAAGAACTGCTAAACAAAAAAAGCCAAGAAAACAAGGCTACTAGAGACAATCTGTTGAATACATTCCCTTCTATAATAACGAAAGAACAGAGCAAGCACCTATATCAGAAGATATCCCTAGAAGAGGTAAAAGAAGCAGTATTTCAAATGAACCCTGACAAGGCACCGGGTCCAGATGGCTTCCTTGCTAGCTTCTTCCAAGCCTTCTTGGACATAGTTGGAAATGATCTTGGGGCAGTAGTGGAGGAATCCAAAAAAATAATGAAAATGTTAGGGGCAATGAGCCACACTTTTTTGGCTTTAATCCCCAAGAAAAAATATCCTCAAACAATGAGCGACTTTAGGCCAATAGCTCTATGCAACATGGTGTACAAAGTTATCACAAAAATAATTGCAAATAGACTCAAATAAGTGTTGAAGGAGGTAATATCAGAGGATCAGAGCAACTTTGCACTAGGTCAGTCAATAGTAGAAGGTATCATCACAACCCATGAAACAATCCACTCAGTTAGAAAAAACAAAGAGGCTTGTATGATTCTAAAACTAGACATCCTCAAGGCCTATGATATGGTAGATAGGAATTTTCTCCTTGAGGTGTTAATAAAATTTGGTTTTAGAGAGAATTGGGTAAACTGGGTCAAGAGTTGCATTTCCACAGCAAAGTTTTTAGTTCTGGTGAATGGAACTGCAACTGGGTATTTCCCTTCTATAAGGGGGTTGAGACATGGGGATCCCCTGTCTCCATTTCTATTGATAATAATGACAGAAGTTTTGTGAAGAGGAATCAAAAGGATTAGAAGTGAAGGAAAATGGAAAGGGGTGCATGTAACTAATGGATTGGAGCCCTCAACTCACCTCCAATTCGCAGATGACACAATCCTCATGGGAGAGGCCAGTAGAAGGGAAGCAAGGGTGATAAAGAATTTTTTGCTTGACTATTATAGAGCATCGAGACAAAGCATTAACTGGGGTAAATCGGAAGTCTTCTTCCTAAATACACAACCAATCCTGCAAAGAGATATAGCTAGAATCTTGAACTTGAAAGTTGCAACACTTCCAGGGCACTTCTTGGGAATTCCACTTTTTTCTTGCATTAACAAAAAATACTATTGGGAGAACCTAATCAACAACTACAAGAATAAACTGGGTACATGGAAAGGTAAATGGATATCATCGGTAGGCAGGCTCTTGATGGTCAAATATGTATTATCAACCATACCAGTATACTTAATTTCATGTCTAAAACTCCCAAAAGCAGTAGAAGAATCTCTCACTCAAATCTTTAGAAGGTTGTTTTGGAGTGGAACAGGGAACCAAAATAAGTTTCCACTTTTGGCTTGGGACAAGATCTGTACACCCAAGGAAGCAGGAGGAGTAAGGATAAGACAATTATCCATCATGAACCAGGCCATGGGGGCCAAACTATTATAGGATATTCATACAAAAGGGGAACAAAGATGGGTCAAAATCATATGAAGAAAGTCCCTGGACTCAAATGAACCAACAAGAATCCTCACAATAGTGAACCCCCTGAGAGGATCAATAATTTGGAACTTCATCGTGGAATGCAGAGACATAATAGCTAATCATGTAACATGGGAAGTATGGGATGGGAATAGTGCTTCATTTTGGAATGACTCTTGGTGTGGGAAACCTCCCATTGGCAACACTTCAGGATTAGAGGAAATAAAAGAAGAGATAGTAAGGCTCTAGGGGAATAAGGTAGCCAACTATGGAAAAAAGATTACCAACCAAGGAGGACCCAGCTGGTGTTGGAATGACCTACAAACTCTCAATGCCCCACAAGCTCAAAATGAGACTCTGGAAAAGATCCACAAAGAAAGGTTTTTTGTGCCATCCAATGATGAGGATCAGGTTAGATGGTGTGGATCTAGAACTGGCACATACAAGGTGAAACTAGGCTACAAAGTGAAAGAACTACCAATTGCTCGGCAAGATTGGCCATGCAAACTGTTCTGGGAGAAGAAATGTCTCCCCAAGGCTGGTGTTTTTGCATGGTTGGAAATTCAAAGGAGAATTCTTACAGAAGATAGGTTAGCCACATCAAGAATTCAAGGTCTAGGAAGATGTATCCTTTGTAAAGATCATGAGGGGACAAAAAACCACCTTCTTTTGTCTTGTCTATATGCAACGGTGATCCCACAATAGTGGTTTACAATTTTTGGCCAAACTGGATAGTGAAATAATTTTTTTAACTAAATCTTTACTTTTGGGCACCTATGGCAGCTCAACAATGAGGAATTTGAAGATGATGCAAACTAGAGTTTTGTGACGTTTTTTCTATAATTTCTAAACTTAAATTTTTCAAAATTTTTGGAATTAGATTGCACTCTTTTTACATCTCTCTTGAAAACTAGTTTTTTCAAAAACTAATATTTTTAAAAAGCGACGCTCACCGTATAACACATAATTTTTTTTCCATGAAGGATAAAATTCTAAATCTTTTGAATTTAGATTTGTAACTCTGATATCTAGTGCTTCCACTTGGTTAGATAGTTTTTATTGAATATTTTTTCTTTAATCAAGTTTCAAATTCAAACCAATTACAATTCAAACATAGCGTGACTATATAATGCTAACTTTTTTGTATATATCAAAATTCAAATTTTTTTTTGGATCAAGGACTTCAATATCTGGTGCACTCATATTTTTCAAAAAAAAAATTTGATAATCTACTCTTTTTCCACATGTTCAGAACAAAGAGCTTCATTTTTGGTGAAAAACCTACATTCACAAGAAATAAAAAATAAATATAATAATCAAATTAAATTTAATTAAAATTATAATTTTCTGGAAGCTTATAATAAGGACTACATATTTAAAAAAAAAAATCAAATGAATTCATTTGATCCCCCAAAAGGTAAATCAAAAGTGGTTTTTCATTAGCATTTTGATAGGTGTAAAGGAGACTTTGTTATAGATATGGTTTAAAACAAGTGGGGTTCTATCCAAGGGGGCTTGGTCTAAGGTGGTTTGATCAAACCCTCTTCAATTGGAGTCCTTTAAATGGAACTTTTCAAGGCTGAAATCATTATATTTTCTAAAAATATGTGATTTCAAAAAAAATTAGGATCTCTCAAAAAGTGTAAACCACTATTGTGGCAGCACCCACAAACGAGTGTTAGAATGTAGTGAGAGGCAAGCTAAATCTTCAATTCCCTATGCTAGTGGATCTATCAACATGGTTCAAGATGTGGCCACAAAAAGGAAACAAAAAAGTGTTTGGAGGAATCTAGCAAATAACACCATCCATAGTAATTTGAGAATTGTGGAAGGAAAGGAATAGGAGAATATTTTAGGGGAAAGAATTGAACAAGGACATGTTATGAGATAAAATTGAAAGAGCCATAGTTGAGATGGTTAATGAGGATGCTTGGAGCAAGGAGGGAAAGTAAAAAATATACACAAACTGGGATGACTGCCTGATTAAAAAATTCCCTGGCCTCAAACCTCCCAATATGAATGGGAACAACTCATCTCAAGCCATCGAGGCAAAGAGAGAAAAATCAGTCTAGAAAGCAGTAGAGTTAAGGTGGATAAAGTTGAACTTCAATGGAGCAACTCATGGAAATATGAGACCAAGTGGGGTAGGATGCATTACAAGGGACTCACAGGGAAGAATATTAGCAAAAAAATCCATTCCATTGGGAATTTGCACAGACAATGAGGTTGAATTTAGAGCAGCAACGATTGGCCTTAAACTAGGTCTAGAAATAGGGTCAAATCATATTCACTTGGAGGGCGATTCGATGATAGTGATCAATGCAATTCAAAAAGGCTCAAACCCTAATTGGAAATTAATTCATCTATTGCAACATATCAAGAAGTTGACAGATGGGTTTGAAGACTTCAAAATTAGTCACATCTACAAGGAAGGTAATGCTAAAGCGGATGAGCTAGCAAAAAAGGAAACCAAAATTGTCAAGTAGGATAATCCCATTGATCAACGATAGAAAAGGATTTGGTGTCGGATTCAGGAGTGGTGGAAAAAGAAATCACATGGCAATAAAAGTGATATCTAGGCATTATTCTTGACAAGACAAGGGTCATTATCAAGAGATCAAGCATAAGCCAAATAAACAATTTCTGAGGATTGTGAGAGATGGGATGGAGGATGGATTATTGAATATTAATGAGAGTGTGTACCATCACCAAGGTGGTGGTAGCTAGGCATGCCCTGAAGGACTCAAAAGGAGTAAATTGAATTATGATAAATCAAGACCGTTGTTACTAAAAAGGAAAAGAGTGGAATAATCTACCACATTTGCATTGCAAAAAATAAAGTGATAGACACTCTAGAAAGGTGAGGTGTGGGTGTGTGGTAAAATGGAAATGTCACTTGCATTGGACACAACAAAGCAACAACAGGACTTCAGAGTGGAAATAACTGATAAGCGACTTCAAGGGTTGATGAATTTGTCCCATCCATTGATTCTCTAGGCAACCAAGCAGGTGGTTGGGCCAGAATTTTTGAAGGTTTATCATAGAGCCAGAGCAAACAAAGAGATTCCTACAATGTTCCTAGTAGTCCTTTTGCACATGGGAGTCTTGAAGGAGTTGGGAAAAAAATTAACCCAAATGGTCTTCATGCACAAATGGTTGGGCGACATAGACATGGTGCTAGATAATGTGGATGAGAACAGAAAAATACCTATGCCCTAGAACTACTATATGATGCTAATGAGAGGGAGAGAGGTAATGAAGTTTCCTTTGGTTCAAACTATCAAGCCTGAAGGATTTGAAAAATTGTGGGATGAAAGGGACCAAAACGTCTTTTTTCTTCTCAGGCAAACAAAGTTGGTGACCAATCTCTCTCGTGGTTGGGTAATGAGATACATCGAGGATGGGGGCCTAGTAGAGGAAATAGTTGTGGGTGATGATGATGACTGGGAGCTCAGAGATGGAGAAGAATGGAGTGAAAATGACCCCAGGGACTTGGAGGAAAAGGAAAAAAGCCCAACGCACAAGAAATGTGGAGTAGATTGCCCGGTGATAGAAAAATTCAAGGCATACTTGAATTTCTTTGAGTCAGAGGATGATGATGAATGAGAATGTCTGGTCGAGCATGGTATCAGTAGTTTTTTAGCTATATGTTGATAATAAATAGTATGAGTAATACAATATTTGGAGTCATTCTCGAGTCATGACAATGCTTGTACTAAAATTTAGGCCTTTTTTGTAAAGAATTTTGTAAATCTGGGTGGGATAAATGATTAGGGAAGGCCACTTTGACAAAAAAGGCCTTCAAGGAATTTTTTTGAAAAGCTAAATCTCATGTAAACTTTTTTGCAAATCAATATAGGGTGCTTCCTCTAGTAGTGTTTTATCTAGAAAAAAAAAAATGATTTTTAGTACATGCATAAATTACCATATGATCATGTGAATCCACTGGAACATTTTGCTCAATGAGTAGCATAATTTTCACTCGAGAAGGTCCAAATTCTTGATCTACTATATCCCGCATATTCATATTTAGCAAACAATATGATAAAACCTCAAATATATATATTTAAAAGGTCCCTAAAAATTGTATATGAGATTTAGTAAAGTTTACAACATTGAATGATATGACCACATGATCATGCACTTGAGATTTACCATGCATAAATGCTGACGATGTCTTAGGTGTGCCCATTGTGGGTATCACATGAAATCCCTACATATAGATACACCAATGTATAGATCGTTCACACATGTGTACAAATTCAAATTAAATTAGATCTATGATGTGTATTTAATTTAAACTTAACAAAAATTTAAAAGCATGCACCTGAGCTGATGATGACTTAGGAGCACTCACCACAACTTGTGGTTGGTCAGTACTCAGTATCACATGACCTCCCTACACCTAGATATAATATATCATTTCACACATGTGTACAAATTCAAATTAAATTAGATACATCCAAACAAATTATTTAATATATATATTGGTTCGAGTACCTGACCAAAAGGTGAGCCTAAATATACAGCACTCAAAATATAGACACAGTCATATTGAGATTTAGGCATCGTGTGATCATGCATCTACACCAAACACTTCTTGAATTAATATTATATTATATAGATATAATTTGGTGTTATTATTTACATGAATTTTGCACATTTCAAAGAAATTAAATTTAAGTTCAAAAGATGAATATACCTTTGTAGGATGATCCTCAAAATATTGTAAATTCATATATGACTCTGTCCTAGATGCATGTGGGTCACTTGAAGTGGATGCCTAAGTATGCCCATAGCTTGAGCCTCCATGCTCTCTATTGGCCACTTCAGACACCGCGTGTGCAGTCTAATGAGTGGGGTGTCTTGAAAGTGAACTCAATGCTCCTAATGTCAACAACATTGTTTGTTGCTAAAATGTAGCGGGAACACCAATAGAAGGAAGAGGAACAATAGGAGCATTTGGAGTACAGTGTTGAGGATCGACACATGCTCCTAATCTATGTTGGGGCATGCCATGCCCAACTCCCTGAAATGACCTCATATCAAAATAGTTGGGTTTTAAACCCAACTCAAATTCATCCCATAATTTTTTTAAAAATAATAGGGGTGCATCACAATTGGCATGTGGCATACTATCAAATACCATCCACCATCTATCCCAAAAATTTGCAGCTATTTGTGGGTGCCTACACCATAAAATTGAAAATCATTTTTTGCTGGGTGGAATTGGTTCATTTGTTTAGGGGTTAAAAAAATGTTGGCACATGGCTTGTTTGGTAATTTTAAGGTCATTAATTTCTTTATAGGACAATCTATCTACATAGAATTGTCTCCTCTCTTCTCTCCATTGATGGAACCTATCTAGGTCTACATCAATAGATCAAACAAAATTGACTACAATTTGCATTGAAGATGCAAACCATGTGAGATGGGGGGGATTCTAGGTTCATTTTTATCAGATATATATTTCCCTAAATCATATTAAGGTTTTATCTAATGCTCTCTCTTAACTAAGGTTGATCTACTATAGGGGGTGGTGGATTAGGAGGTGGAGAGTGTGGAGGTGTGGGGTTTTGTTGTGGTGGAAAATCTGGATGTATGGGATCCATAGGAACTTGTACATCAGGTATAAAATCCTCTATGTTAAATTTTGGATCCATGTGAACAATGAAATGACAACTGCATGTTAAACAATTAAAAAATATATATCAACAAACTAATTAAATAATGCACACAATTTGAAATTTATTTAAAAATCACATTGAACATGCACAAATTCAAAATACATTTCACTTGAAGACACATGAAATTTTTAACATTAAAAAATTCATAGCATTAAAAATCTATAGCATGTACACATTAAATTGAGTCTAGTGTGTTGTTGTTAATATGAAGGGTTTGTTGTTACTACCAACTCTTAGAATGCAACTAAAAATGGAGATAATTGTCACACCAAGGTAATACAATTTTAATAAAATCCTACCTACATTACCTAAAACTAATTATTGAACACCTTTTAGTACTTTTACAACCCTTTAAAGAAGAATCATCAAGTATATCTAAAATATTTCCAGTATAATCTAGATCAATATGTATACTATAATTAAGATAACTAAAATATCTAAGGATGCACTATTACATTTTTTGTACATGGAAAGGGTTCATAAGTTGAGTTGTATAAGTGCTTCTACATCAAAACTTTCTAGAGGATGACATATTTGTCATAATTCATAGATAGGTATTCTATGTTAAACCTTGAATAAATGGGATGGAAATTATAAATAGTTTTGAGTTAGATCTATATGTGGGAATTTCCCTTGGCTAATAGTGTGGAAATATTAAAGGGATCATATAAGAACTTAACTAGAAAAATAAGTACATAGGATACCTCTTAGTGAAAATAGGGAGGTACTCTAATTATAAGTTTGATGGGTAGAAATGAAATTAGGGGGGTTTAATAGAACCCTATGAATGCATGCACTATGTCATTAGTTTATTAAGTGAATCCCCTAAAAGAAGGCCATAAAATTATTTTTAGCTAAATATCACTTGATAATTAAAATATAGCCAAATTTAATGATATACATTAATTGAAACATGATAAATACTAAGGGGAAAAACAACAAGGTTCAAGATAGCTACTCTTACCTATTACTATTTAACCAAGAAACATAATATACATATATGCAACCACATGTGGTTGATGCATGAAACTAAAATACCCATGCCCAATCATTGAATAAAGAAAACATAAATACTTAAGTCATGTGAAAATATTGATAGCATGTCTAGGAACAAATAAAATAAAACCACATTGATTAAGGCAAAGACTTGAGACTTATTTAAATAAATCACCATCAACATAAACTAGGAGTTCGATAAAACATCAAGAATTGAGAGCTCACAAAAGGCTACGATATCAACAATGAGGCTTCTTTGAATCATTATTGGAAAAATTAAATAAGAAGATTAGTAAATAGAGACCATGAACATGAGGTGAGGAACCAAATTTCTATAGGTAAACAACTAAAGAATGAAAAATAAGACACATAGATATATAACTTTGATTTATCAAATTGGGTGTTAAGGAGGTTAGGGGTTGTTTAGATTGTCTTCTATTACATAAAAAGGTGGAAAAATAGAAGGAAACCCCACTAATTTAGGTTAGTCAACTCAAGAATGAATGTCAAAATGGGTAAATGATGAAAACCATGTAGTTTAATTTGTAAAAATTATACTAGATTCTAAATATTAGGATTATTGTTAGACAAGGGTGCTCAATGGAGCTCACAAATATTGCCTATCATTAATTAACTAATTCATCAATAAGTAATATTCTTCTACTTTTATGGGTAAAGATTTATCTTTTGGGGCAAGGGGAAGTTTACTCATAGGTGTGGTTGTTTCCCAACAAGAGTACATATATAGAGCTAAGGTATATCGATTGTGAATACATGTATTTATCAAGCATGACATATAATTTAATTAAATCTGAGGACATAAATTGATTTATCTAAATGATGTAGTGTCCCTCCAGTTGCAACATTTGGTTTTAGTTTGACTTTGTTTAGTGGATAGTTGCTTTAGTTGCTTTTGATACTATGCTATTTATTTTCAAATATGACTCCGACATTATGTGGATTTTGTATTATGGATGATACATTTGACATTTTGATCATCTGGTTGTGTTTGTGTGATGATATTGAGATTGATACATGTGTGATATGGTTTATGTTGTTTAAGATTTTTTATGAGTTTATCATGTAGAAATGGTTGTTTATGATATATGATGCTCGTCAATTTTGGTGAAGAAGACAGTGTAGCACTAATCACTCGTGAGTACCCTGCTACGCTGCAACTCTTCTTCATGGTGTGTTTGTTGATACATGTTTAAATGTTTAACAGTAATGTGTTATACAGTTATAGGTACCGGGTATTGGTTCCACCTGCTTGTCAGGTCTGAGCGTACCCTAATCCAATGAAATTATGTTGATCTAGAGATAGTGCCAGGTCCTTATTTAAGCCATCGTTCTTCATTGAATGAGTATCCTTTTGTCACTTGTTGTTTTTTGTAGTCTATTTTTGTTGTGTAGCTCTTGTCTATATTGTTTTGTTTGGGAATTCAATAATTTAATTCAACGGCTTATTTGTTAATATATTTGATTAATTGTAATTTTATTTAAATATTAGATTAAATGTTTATGAGTAAGGTTTGATTTATTAAAATAAATTAAACAAGTTATTTTATTTAAAAGTGAATGTTAATTTTGAAAAAGGTAATTATTTAAATGTAATTGTGGAATTAATTGTACAAATTGGATTCTTGTGAAAAGTTGATATTTTAAAAGAGTTTTTTTTCAATAAGTTATAAATATCTGAAAACTTGTGTATGAGTTGAAGGGTAATATCTTAGATATTTAATGATTATAACTGATTGAGTAATTCTTGAATGCATGACTACAATCAGTTGATTTTTGTAACTTGAAGTAATTAAATGCATTAAAAAGCTTTTAGGGGTTGCATTTTCTTACACGGCAATTTCCTAGAAGAATTTTCATGGCAATAGCTTTTAGGAAAATTTATAGCACGACAGTTGTTCTAGAAAAGCTTTCATCTCAGATTTTGATTGTAAACATATTATTGGGCTGGATTGTTTTGGATTTCTTCATCAAATAGCCAGTGATTTGAGCAAGATTGATTGGAAGCTTCAAAATTTGATTCAGCTCATCTAACAAGCTTTATCAAGTTTTCTTCTTTTTGGTTTTCTTGCAATTTCTTAATCTGTAGTTTTGAATATTATATTTGAATGTTGTTTGTAATGAAAAAGTTTATGCTTCCAATAGAAATGTTTCTCCTAGCTTGACCTACACATGCAACAAATAAATGATTAGAACAATTTTTCAAACTTTATTTGTAAATGTAGCAAACAAGAATTAAAAAAATCTAATGAAATGTAGTTATATTTTGTAATATATATTATAGGATATATATATATATATATATATATATATATATATATATATATATATATATATATATATATATTATGTGTGAATCCCATTATTTCTAGAATCATATTTCATGTTTCTATTTGGTTATGAATTGAGGATTTTATAATGTTTTCAGCTCTTATAGGCATGTTAAAGGTATGACTGTTTTGTATTCCTAGCTTTGTAAATTTTGTATGAGTAGTCAATTTTTCTCTCCTTTTCTCATCCCCTGTCTGATTTATGTAATCCTTGTACAAGCTTTAGGAAAAGTGGTATAAATGTGGATATTGATTCCTCCTGTGCACTACTCTCAAACTAGTCTCTTACCTTCTATTTTTAGATTGTTTCATAATCTTTATCATATTGATGGTATGTAATAATCTATAGTGTCACTCCCCATCTTAGATATGTCTTAGGTTAATAGAACTTTTAGTGTGCGTGCTTTGAAATCTAGAGAAATATCTTCTTAATATTCTTATAAAGTAACTCTCACAGACTTGGAAGATATTTTCCCTAAGTATCAGCCATAATTCTATTTTGTACAAAGCTCTTCTATCTTAAGGGCCCCGCCCCATAACCATCTCATTAATCAACTTTTGAATTTTTCTCTTTATTTGTTTCTTAAAATTCTATATGGAAATCTTTTCATTTGATATAAAAAAAGAAAAAAACTATATCTATCTTATACTTTATGGCATTTAAACATATGCCTCTCTGATTCTTTATTGCCTTTGAAACTATATTGGTTGATGTAGTTAAGGCATTAAATTACAGAGGTTGTGTTCTTTTAGTGATAGTATCTCCTGAATCTATTCACAACTCCTCCCAGAAGCATCACTTAAGAATAGAATGTTGTAGATGTTTGAGTAATCTCCTTAATTCCATTGTCGACTTCTCATAGTTGAAGCACATGTTTATAACTAATTTTTTTTAAGGAACAATTGAGATTTGGAATAGTGTGAATTTTTTATATTACTAGTATTACTCACTGCGAGTCTTGTACCATACATTTAGACCGCAGGTTAAGCAATATGAGTATCACCCAGTTCGTTCTTCAGTGATTATTAAATGGATTTTATTTATATATAAGTTTATACATATATTTATGTGTAATTTTCATTAAGATTTCTGATAATGGCATGTAAACAGTATAGTGAATTTTATATGTAGTTACATTAAGATATATTCATATAGTTACATATATAAATATGATGAATATATTTGATGTTATCATTTGGATTGTAACCTCTGAGTTTAGCATTTGTTTCAATTCAGGTATTTGTGTATTGTTTTACTTTAAATCTAGTGATTTATAAATTCATTACTTAGGATGTGGTCAGCCTTGTATAGCTACTGTATATGGGTATGTGTAGGATCATCATGGAAAAAATAGGCCCTTAAGTGGCAAATTTTTTTGAAAAATCAGAGTTATGAATCTTGACGTAAAAATTTGAATAAGTTATCTATAATATCTCAAAAATATGTAAGAATAGAATATCTAGAAAATTTAATGTAGTTTCTAAACTACTAGGTTTTTTTTTTTTTTAAATCTATTTGGTGAAAATTTGAAATTTCAATTCAGTGGTACTTAAATTTTAGGGAAAAAATAAGAAGTAGGTGCCTGTCTGACCACCCTAACCACAATAAAATGACATTACTTTTTTTATAAGATTTTATATATAAGTAGAGGACTCATGCCCCAATGTGATGCATATTTTTTTGTAATTTTTTTCCAAGTAAATACTTAATGATGGAATTTTTTATTACAACTTTTTAAAAAATAGAAAAAAATCATATGTCTAACCACCTTAACTTGGTCAAAACTTCATAAAATTTAATTTTTCATTTTTTAATCATGTAATATGCAAAGCATAGAATGTGACGCATGTTTTGGATTCAAAAAATGTGATACCATTTGAAAGCTATAGATTTTTTTCAATCATCCTATCAATCAGGACTTTAGTCATAATTTGAATAGAACATGAATAATAATTACTTATTAAATTCCAAATAAAGCATAATTTATATTGGTGGAATGCTGAAAATCTCCTTTAAAAACCCTCTTCATTTCATCAATTTTGGGTAAAAAAAAGTCATCAGCCACATACCCATCATATTGCCACTTTTAGCCCATCATGATCCTATACATACCCATATCGATCATGATTCCTTAAAAATCAACCTTAATGTGTTTGTATGTTGGCCTTAAACTGTTTGTCTATCTGTGTGCATGGATAATTAAATAGAATGGTATTGGCTCTACTTACAGTCGTGTACCCTAACGTGCTATTATATTCATTTACATGCATTAAAGCATTTGCCAGTTCTTCCATGTTTGAGTTATCTCCTTTTTAGCTGAATTTTAAATATTTGGTGTGTATATTGAGGTTGAGGATAACTACAGTTAAGAGTTTATATAAATGTTATAGATTCTTTGATTTATTTATACATAATAGTCAATTTTTTAAATGATAAAGAAATTATCTATTTTTATTTATAGATACATATTGTGTTTAAGTTTATTGAAAATTACTATTTTTATTTAATTTCTTATCTGAAGATTTGAAAGTATTTAAAAGATGTTCAATTAAGTTGACTAGGATTATATCTTTAAAAAGTTAATGTTTTATATAAATTTATTATTAGGAATTTGAAATTCTTTAATTTGTGTCTTGTTATAACAAGTTAAATTTAAAATAAATTGTTTCAGTATTGTGAAAAGAAATATTTAAGTTATGCATAGAATGAGTATTTAAGCTATAATCGGAAATAATTATAAAGGTAGTTTTTAATATGCAAGAATTATAATTATTTGATTTGTAATGATAAAGGAATTACATTGTTCTTGTTGAAGAAGGATCTTGGATGTAATATGCTCATGAAGATTAAGTGGATAAATTTGTTGGGATATGTAAATTATGATATTACTTGGGAATGTATATTGGTGAATATGAGTCCTTTTACTTCCAGAGGCTTAAAGGGTTAATTTAAGATATGAGCTTTTAATGTTCATTCATTATTGTTTTAAATACCTTGATCTATTTTGGGACTTTTCCATGCAAGAGTTATTTGTTACCTTTGAGGTGTTTGAATTGTTCCATGATTGAAGCATGAATGAGATATGTTTATTAAAAAAATTTATACCCATGTTAACAGTCCTTGGTATTTTCATGTTGCATCATATTTATATGAAGAGTGGCTTGCGATAGGGGCCAAAACCCTAAGTGGTTGCCAAGGTAACCTATTGTGGGTTTTTGTAATTCAGTGAAAACTTTAATAAATAAACTTGGGGTTCATTAAATAATTAAGATAAACAGAATGCCTCACCTAGTGCATTAATCCTTGTATAGATTAAGGGTAGGTTGAGAAGGACTGGAATGGCTTAGTCATCTACCTTGTCTTCCTGAAAGTTAATTTGACTCCACATGAGTATGTCTAGGGGCCAGGAATTGGTAGAGACTACCAAGGTAACTGTAGATGAGGGTCGGTAGTCTAGGAAGATTCACCAAGGTAACCTAGAACAACTATGTGATGACACTTTGTCCTGAAACATGTTTGTGGTCTCTTATGTAGAGTCACCTTTGTTCCTATTGTTGCCTCTAGGAGTTTACTTGTGATTTTGTAATTTAGATTTTGTCATGTTTTATGTGTTGTCAGCCATGTGATGTAATGTCCATTATTTGTTGCTTGTTTTCTTTGTTTGTGGACTTGTCATTATCTCCTAGCATAGAGGGAGTGGACATTCGGGTTTCACGTGGTAGGGAGGAAACCATGCTATTACCTTCATTGGATACTCTTATAGATGATACTATACTTTTAGCTAGTTATTGTAACTTCATTGTTTGTGACAGTGGATGTTGAACGCGTTCGAAGATATGAATTTTTGATATGATGAAATCATTATCCTCTTTGTATATTTACTTCATATGTATGAGTGTAATCATTGTATCATCATTATGATGTATCGAGATTTATTATAATCTCACTTGATGTAATCTAGATATATATGCAACCTGATTGTATAAAGGTTTTGAAAATTGGATCATTCATGAATTTAATTTGTACTTAAATTTTTTATGTTATGATGTGATGTTCTTATTTATAATTTTTAAATAACGTCATCTTGGAATCCTTAAAAAAAATGTGTAATCAGATGACTTTTAAAAGAAAAAATTTGGTTAATTTGTTCTTTACACTTATTTTAATGGAAACCTTGGTGGGGCATTACAAATATTCAAATTTACATAAGTTCTCTATAGTGGGACAAAGTAGTTAAGAATAAATAAGTTTAACACTAACATTAATTTATAATCTCATTCATTGTTTTCAAAGCATACTAAAGATAAGAATAAAATTAATAGAAGACATTCAAAGGGACATAGATATATGCTAGTGGTAATTGCAATACAAAATAAAAAAAGATGAGCTTGAGCTCTATTCACATATTGAAAATAGCTTCTTTAAGTACAAAGACTTCACTAAAAAAATTAGTTGTAATGAAATCATATTTATACATGTGAATTGGTGTGCATAATTTATCATGCAAAAATGGAAGAAATTAGAGCTTTACTATATAATTATTTAGAGATTTGATGACATGAAAACATATCTATGTCAAATAAAAAATGTAAGAAACCTCCAAGGAGGGATACTTCTAGAATTATGTGAAGTGAAAGTTAAGAACCAATGTTGAGGAGGACACAAAATAAAGCAAGGAAGGAGGGAAATTTCCAAATTGAAATTACTCAATGAGCAAGAGCAACTTGATCAATCCTAATGAGATTGAAACTTGTAACCATACTAAAAAATGAGAATGTTTAAACTAAAGCTAAGTATGGCAATGGTGTAACATAGCAACATGATCAATCCTAATTAGATCAACCTCATAAATTTATGCTATGATTTGTTAAACTAGTTAAGAAATATCTCCTCATTTCTCAAAAAAAATGGGTACATTGAAAGTATTGATTGTACTTTCAAGTTGCACTATCTAAAAGGTGAAAATATTAAGGTTTTAGGTTTAGGTTTTAGGGTTTAGGTCCAAGGATTAAGGGTTTTAGTTTTTAGGTTTATGTTTTTTGGAACCTAGGGTTTAGGGTTTTGATTTCTAAGTTAAATGTGTTCAATTTAGGTTTAGTTTTTATGGTTTTTGATTTACAATCTAACATTTTTTGCTTCGTTGAGTTTTTGGTTCTTTAAGCGTAATTTAAAAATTATAAAATATTGAACTAAAAAAACTAAACAAAGAAAAACTAAATAATAATTACAAAATAGAAATGCAAGATATAAAGCAAAAAATTGGCAGAATTCAATGAACCTAGAGGTCACTGAGGTCGGTTGTATCGACGGGAGGAGGTGGTAGTGAAAAATTGCTTCAACTAGGCCCTTTGAAATGTTTACATGATCTTCCTTTCCTTCAACTACGCGACTTAAATTGACTGTGAAAATGAAAATGCAGTCATTTATTTAAAAATAATAATAGCTGTGTGAAATGCATATGCATTATGAATGTGTTTGTAACGTGTATGTGTTTTAGGTTGCGTACCTGAATCTAAATGTATACGTGTTTGGATTTAGGCTCGGGAACCCGATCCAAAATGCATATGCTTTTTTTAAAAATGTGTACATGTTTCTTGCATTTTTTTTTGTTTTGGCCAAAACTTCCCCTCTTCATGAACCCAAATTCTTGATTTTACCTAGAGTTTGGCTTTGAAACCTATGTATAGGATTTCAAGAAGCATTAAGGAAATCCTGATACCACTAGAATTCAAAGAAGGTACAAAGCATGATCACAATTGGGGTGACTGGTACTTGCATTCTCACTATACTACAAGTAGATTTTAGGGAGCTAAGGTTCAGCCCCATTGTTTACATGTTTATGTTTCTGATCGATTAGCATTCATCACGGAGATAATGTGGCAGTTAGATGCCATGGATAAGGAACACTTCAAGGATGTCAAAAAGGGTTCTCTCCTAGTCCCACAATTTTCCTTTTCTTATTTTATTGTTACTACAAAGGAGGGTTACGATAAGTTTGGCATAATGTTGAATAATCTCATAATGAAAGTGCATGTTTTTAGGAATTGTGACTCATAGGGGTTTATTTATAGGGAAAGGAAGCCCAAAGGAAGGCCTATATTTTGGCATCACTTTCTCTACACTGAGGATGTGATTATAAAATTCCCCTCATATGTTGTTGTGGTAGGGAGAAAGAAAGAGTGGATGTTGATATGTGCCACCGAAGAAAATATATTGAAAAATAATCCATTCTATATTAGTCATTTTGTTGAAATAAAATATCCTTATAAGAAAGCTATGGCATTATTAGATGCATATTAGAATGGAACTTTCTTTAAGAAAGTTAAAGAAGTTGAATAGAAGGCTAATATTTCCAAGGAGTAACATGATGAAAAAAAGGAGCCATCTAGCTCAGTCATCAGCTCATGGTACTCATGGACAATCATTGGAAATAGATGAGGATCCAACGATTAACCCCTTGGTCACATATTCTGAAATAGAATAGGTAGGAAGAGAGGAAATGCAAGAAAAATCAACAAAGCATATACCCACCAAGCAAGAGGTGGAACAAAGGTTCCCCTCCCTTGTAATAAATGATGCCTTTGATCCTTATATTCTAAATGATAAGATTATCAATGGGAATACAATGAAGAAGTTGATGATGATGTGAGAGTCAAGCCATACAAGAAATTCATGAGTGATGGCTCTTTTGTTCAGACCAAAGAATTTAAAGAATTTTTTATTCAGTTCAAGAGCCAAGACATCAAAAATAGAATTGAAAGTTCTAAGGCACAAGTAGACCCCTCATTGTAGGAGGAGGTTGAGAAAAAAGAAGAGGAAAAGATAATGAAATTGATATAGCTGCAATTTCTCATGTGGAAGGCAGGAAGTTAGTGTCAAAGGATAGTGGTATTTTTTTGTTGCATGGATGGGATCTCACTTCAATGATTTCGTTGGATGCAATTAGGAATGATTCAAGGGCTTCCATATCTGAAGAGAATTTTGATAACAAAGTATTTGGCTTTGGTTCTAGTCCCAAGTTGCATACTCTTGCTATTTGGTCAATGGCTCCCAATATGGGAAAACTAAAAATCAGAAAATCAGTTGAGGAAGTCACTGGTTCTATCATGGTTAAAAGAGTAGCCGAGATCACCCCTACACGAGCTGCCAAATTGACAGTGGATGCTACTATGTTGAGTGCAGATACTACTCAAATATCTTAGGAAAAATATGATAGATTGTTGGAAAAAAATAATAATCTCTTAGATGAATACAACAAGATGAAGGCCACCATTGCACAAGCAATTCTAGCACAAAGAAATTTTCCCTATCCAACTTCCACTTTTGAATTGTCATCGCGGGATAGGGAAACTTTATCTTTGAGGATTAAAATTTTGAAGGAAGATTTGGAGATCTAGAGGAGAATGTAAAGAAGGCTAAAGTAGAAACCTCAAAGGTTACAACAAATATAATTGAGGATATGTTAGGAAATAAGGTTTCTAGACTTGTGCATAGGTCAAATAATGTTTGGAATGCCTATAAGTTTATTCATGAAGCCCACCAAAAGTAAACTCAAGTACATTAAGCTTTCCAAAAATATTGGAGAAAATGGAGTGCAAGGGTTGGTGCTCTCAAATAAATTATGCCAAACATGAAGGATTGTCTTAAGGCTCCAACAAAGATTCTATAATTGATAAAAGCAATTGATCTATTGGGAGAAATTTCAACATTTCATTGCAAACTAGGTGTGCAACTCCAAAGAAAACTGAAGATGTTTAGAGAGATGAAGGGATCTGGAATGCCTAAGATGTTTAATGATGAAGGGGGAAAAAATGATTTCAATGTATGGAAAGTAGAGGTGGGGAAATTTCTCCCTCACTTCAAAGAAGTTGTTAACCTTAGTGATCGTACAATGTTGAACCTGGTGCTCTGGATGATATGACGAATTGAGGTAAATATGGATGTATTTGTAAAAGAGGCTAGGATTTGATGCCGGGTACAATATGCACAAATCCAAAGTGCAACTTAGATTACTGGACACTCAGTGGCCCACCAAGGAGGAGTACAATACATGGCTTGGAAAGTTTACAAATTAAGCATTTGATAAAGTTTAGATAAAATTGTCTCTCCCAGTTTCAAATTTGATGACATAGGATGCTGATGTGGAAGTGCCTTGCTCTTTTCTCTTTCTTATCTTTATGCTTTATGTCCTAAAATTTTGGAAGCATGTGGATGTAGTGCTTTTCTTGTGGAATGAATATCTTCATCAGTCAGGATGTCTTTTGGAAGGTGGGAAATATCTTCACCAATGAATGGAAAATAGTTTTTGTCTCATATAGATATGTCCCCCCATAGATTGCAAATATAACTATATTTTTAAATGGATTGTAATTGTAAAATGAAAATATGGCAAGTTTCAATTGGCCTGAAGCTTGATTTTCTCCCTTGTTTTTATAAAAGGGAATTCTAGGCCATTGATGGGGTTGTTGGTTGATCTCCTAGAGAAATTTTGTAAAGGTAGTACATAGAATAGAGGTCGAGTCTATATCTAGGTTTTGAGTCTTCATTTGATGCAAGTTTAATTTTGTATGGTAGTGCTAGCATTTGAATATAAGAATAGAATAATTCTTAAGACAATTCTCTCCTAGTGTATTTGTTACATGAATTACTAGTAATGAATTGAGAAAAGATATTTTCAACAATCTTCATCACATTTCAATGAATGCATGGTTTTATCTTTGTTATAATTCATTGAATTAGCTAAATCAATCTAATAAAATCATAGGTTTATGTAATTTGAGTACAAGGATATGATGATGAGTTTTGTTTTAGAATATTTGAGTATAATGTTGTAATGCAATATTGTAGAAGCTTTATGATGCTAGGTTTTAAGATGTTGTTGTCCATCATGATTTTTTTTAATTTGGACTCCTCACCCTAGGTTAATGAGCTAGTCTCGGATCTATATTTACGTTGCATATTCATAATATTTCACAAAAACTACATTTAAAATAAAAAAATCCTTACTTTTATGTCAAAATGTATGTGAAGTTAAAGTTTATCATGATTTATTACTTCTAAAATAATTAATAAGTAAAGAGATACGGCCACATAAGTGGTTTAGAATTTTATGGAGGAAGAAAAAATGCATTTTGAGTGCTTGAAAAAATTTAAGGGGTTTGCTCAAACTAATGGGTTTGAGTGAACCCTTAAATATGTTTGAGAAAACCATATGGTTCGAGTGAACCCCCTAGTTCTCTTGAACCTATGAATGTAATTTTTTTTTAATTTTAAAAAATGCGGTTTGAAAGAAAGGGGTTTGCTCGAACCCCTAAATTAGGGCTTTTAAAATAAAATATTGACTATATGTTTCCCCACAGTCATTTTCATGTGTGTGGTGAACCTCCTGCACAAACCTCTCAGCAAACTCACCACCTGCATCACCCTCCAGCGAAGTCCTCCACAATGCATCACTTTCAAGTTGGTTTTCTTGCTTCCACATTTTGCATAAATGTCTACAATGAATTCCATTTGCTTGAAATTTTTTAAACCCTTTTCAACAAATCCATTTTGTGCATATCCTTCATTCATGGCATTCCATGAGACCAAATTTCTTGAGGGCGATCAAACAGTTCACACACCTTGTTAATGCTTCCACATTTCACACACGTCTATCCATACCCTGTTCCAAAGCTCCCATTTTAGCATAGGTAGGGTGAATGTTGGGGAATTTTTCTTTACAGCTGCCAATTGCATTTGCTTGAAAGTTTCTAAAGCCTTTTCAAGAAACCCCTTTTTTGCATAATCTACAACCATTGTTCTATCCTTTATGCTTTGATGGATGTCCATCCCTTGTTCCAAAGCTCCCATTTTGGCACAGGCATGGAGAATGTTAGAAAGGTTGTGAAATTTGGCTTTACACCCGCCAATTGCATTTGCTTGAAATTTTCTAAATCCTTTCAACAAATGTCTCAATTTTTTTTGAATTCCTTTACACCTGTTAATTGCATTTGCTTGAAAGTTTCTAAATCCTTTTCAACAAACTCTTTTTGTGCCTATCTTACAATCGTAGCAATCCATAGGACCACATTTTTGAGGCATTAAGTCAAAATAGTTCACTACCTTTTCTTTGCTTCTACATCTTACATACATGTCTACCAGAGCATTTCCAACTATAACATTTGAAAAAATTCCTATATCCTTCATGCTCTTATAGATTTTCTATTCCAAAGCTCCCATTTTTGCACATGCAAGGAGGATGTTGGTAGAGGTTGTGAAATTTGTCTTTACACCTGCTAATTGCATTTTCTTGAAAGTTTCTAAACCCTTTTCAACAAATCCATTGTACATGCATATCCTTCAAACAATTCACTTTCCTTGTCAAGTCTTCCACATTTCACATGCATGTCTACTAGGGAAAATGCACAAAATTCCTCTATCCTTTATAATATTATAGACATCCATACCTTGTAAATTTAAAGCAAAGTATCTAAACACTTAAAAAATTAGAATGAAAATTTGAGTAAAATCTATTTGTATTTCAGACAACACTTGTTTTAAGTAATACAAACAATTTTCATGTTGTACATATGCCACTATTATTTTGATTCTTGTCTCTATTAAATGAATATATGAACATATGTTCTATTAGAATCATCTCCTTTATGTTGTATTTCTTTCAGAGGGATAATTAGGTGTTATTTTCCTCTCCATTCTCATGTTTAATTTAATTGAATTATCAACTTGTCTTTAAGGAATACCATAAATATTTCATAGATGATAATAGGGAATTTTATTGTTTTAAAGGGTTATAAGAAGGCCATAATCATTAGTGTTATCACTAAGTTTCATTTTTTGTTTCTTACTAATTAGAATATTAGCTTATTATTTGATTCAACCAAACCAATTTAACTTGTGGTGTTAATAATAACTTAGGCCAAAATTTTCAACCAAACCTTTGGAAATGAAGATAGTTTGAGAACAATAATTAGAATGTGTACATCAATATTAACATCTTAACATTAATATCAAAACAAGCTTCTTGATCCAAGAAACTAGCTTCTTGTTAGTGCAAGTAATCCTAGAGTGCAACTTGGAAGTGCAATCTATCTCTTTAACCATTCCAATGGAGAGATGCTAAATTGGCTTACCCTTTTCACCTTTATTTTGAGGGTTCATCTTAGAATGCAACTTCCTTCAACATGATAATTTTATATAAGCATCTTACCCACAATGGTCACAATAGCTAGTAGGATTTACTTTGTAGCACTTTCCTTCTTTATCTCAAGTGGATATAGCTCCAATTGTTTTTGAGGACCTAATAGAGAAATTTGAGCAAGTACACATTATTGAAGCTCATGAAGATGGAAGAAGAAATAAATTATAGTAAAACTTAAACTAAACAATAAAAATTTTAAGAACATAATATTTGACCTCAAAATCATTTATACCTAAAAGAGTTTGAGAAGAATTTGGGAAGCCAATAGTCTATGATACCCCTTTAACATTGATCTTGTGGATGGTACTACCATTTGTATGGTTGGAACTTGGAGAAAGATAGAAGTTAATTTAATGGGAATCAAGAAAAAAGTAGACTTTGAAGTAATAAAGATGAAGGAACTCTTTAATACCTTCAACATTTTACTAAATTTATAATGGTTTGTAAATTATAATGGGACAATTAACTCCTAGAAAGAATAAATCTCATTCTTTGACAAAAAATTTAATACATATACGATCCCTATACATTGATATGAGTAAGGCATACATAAAAAAGATAACATAAGAAAAATTTGGAGATGAAAAATTGAAAGCACTACATTCTATAAGAATAATAGTCTAAGACACCATGCATGAGGATAACTCAAGAGGATAAATCATACTTGATATCAATAGTTACAACATAAATAATGAAAATGCTATGGAAGAATGGGTTTGGGATGAGCTAGAAGTAAGATCTAGAAAGATATTAGATGTGAGGAGGATCCAAAACTTAAGAAAAAATAAAAAAAATTCCACTCAAGATATTTTAAATGATGAAAACCCACCAAATAATACAAAAGGAAACTATAAAAAGAGACAACATACTAGAAGTCAAAACAATTTAACCACATTTCACATGGAATTTCTCATATTAAGCTTCCTTGGTATTCAAGGGTGGGAATTTTTTTAACATGTATAGAATACATGGAAAAATTATTTAAGAAATAAAATTTGAGATTATAATCTCTTCAAGATACTTTGTAGCATGACAAGATGGTGGTACACCCACAAAATTAATATCCTAATTGGGAAGACATTTTTGGTCCAATACATTTATCAAAAGGAGACTATAAACCCAATCTAAAATATTTTTCCAAGATGAAACTTGAAATAAACCTTCAAATTTACATTAGGGAATGGACAAATAGAAGAGAATATGATGAAAGGATATATATACCCAACTTTTCTATTGGACATTATTACCTGTTGCAAAAAAAAGATATAATAACTAAGAAAAGAGAGGAGGAACCAACAATTGGATGATGGGAAAAAAGAATTTTGTAAAAAAATTACATTCCATGATATTGACAAGCTAATCCACAATGTACTAAAATGAAGCACATTATTGTATCTCTAGTAGAAATAGTCCTTCACAAAGAACATTAGAGTAATTGCCAAAGGAGACAAACATTTGGAACTTGATAAAGTGGATGGATAAGGTTGAAACACCACAATAGAAGTTAAGTGGTGCCTCTAAGAATAAATTATGGAATCCAAAGGAGCAGAAAATCCTCAAAACTTAAAAAAATATAAGTTGAAGAAGGGGAAAATGAAATATCCACTAATAATGCACTAAAAAATAAATATTTCAACATGAACCATTAAGTACTAGAGAACAAAATATAATTTTAGAAGGAACCATAAGATGGAAAAAAATGGAGATTAATGGGATGAAAGATAAGTGATGCAAGTGGAAAATTTTAAAAAATATGAAAACCTTTTTCCTAGAATATTTAGTAACCTAAAAGCTATAAAAAAAGAGGTAGGAACCATGCAGATAGAAGTAAAAGAAGGATCCAAACCTTAAAGGAAAATTAAATATTAACTTAAAACCTCAATGTCAAAACAAGAGTTGAGATAAAATTAGATAAAATTTTAGTAGGAGGAATGATCAAAAAATTTGAAGATACCCATGATAGATGAGACGAAACAAAGAAATCACATTTTCTTCATCTATGATACTCATGATGTTGACCATTGTATTTTTACTAATATAGACTTATGAAATATCATTCTATCACTATTCCTCCCACTACTTCCCCTTTTCCACTTGTCATTACTATGGATCCCACTACCATTCTAGAGGCCTCTTCCATATCTATAGCATTTCCTATTCCCACTATAACTAATACACTTTCACCTTTTTTTGATGAGAATTTATTTGAATCCACTTTAATATTGACATTCCTTTTATAATTATATCATCCTTCAAACACTTTCTCTCTTTATAAAATTGTATGTTAAATTATTTCATAAATAATTTCTTAATCTACACCATTATTTAACATGATCGTGCTTTCCTACAACTATATAAAATTATATATTTTTAAAGAAATTCAATGCATAATTTGCTAGTTTCAACTTAGGATAGGAAAAATTTATTCTTTGAAACATTAAGAAAATTCAATTGAAATTATACCTCTATGCACTCAATTCATTGCTCTACCCTCTCTACATCTCCTACAAAGGAAAACATCTCAACTATTGATTTAGAACCATCAAGGTTTGTTTGGTGAACTAGAATGACTTTGGGAATTTTCCTCTACTATATATTGGGTTGTTCCCTTACTCTGAAATGAGAATAAATTATCTAAGAGACACTTTATTAAGCACTATTTCATCTCATTGGTTGAGATAATCTTGCACCTTTAGTATCAAGCTTGAGGAATCTTACATTATATCCATGCTTATGGTATTTTTTGGGAAAATATTATCTTTTTGAAAAGGAAAAAAATTCTAAAATTTCTCTATGTTGCATACCTATACATTAAATAACAACAAACTCCACAATGAAATAACTTGTTTGATTAAGACTTGATTCATTTAAACTATCCTGATAGTTATTCCATACACTAGTAGCAAATAAATGGATTAACTTAGAGAACACAAAATTTTAGCTAAATTTAATCAAAATTTCTTGGAATTACACAAGTAACAAATGGAACAATCAAGAACACCTATTTCAATAGTAAAGCCTTAGTATCTAAGTGAATCCAACACTTATAATTTAAAGAAACATCACATAGCTCCATTGCATTGACTTTTAGGGCTCATAAATATAATCTTTGTTGGATAGGATCCCTTGAATATTGGCCACCTCCTAGACTATTGCATGTAGTCACTCCCCCACCTCTTCAATATAATTTACAATTATTAAATCATTCATGCTATAAATCCCTTGATTTGAAAAGAAACATGTTGTCTTGTTTCCTTCATTGTAACAACATACTTAGAGAATAATTTTGGTGAATCAAGGATTTCCCATGCCTCATATAGTATGATGTTTTTCTTATAATTGATCAGTTATCATTTCATGATGCTAAAAATAGTTTCCATTTAATAGCCTTCAATAATGACTAAATTGATTTTACATGACCACCAATGTTAAGTAATGATGCTTTCCCTTTATTACTAGTTCTAGGAAATAAATCTTAGATGCAACCTTTATCAAAAAATTTAAAGTCTTTAATGAAATATTTTGTACTAGAGTGCCCTAGGTTCCCCCTCAAAGAACCATCAAAATTAAACTTTCACCTAGTTTCTTATGGAGGAATCCATCTAATATGATCTCTAGAAGGGTGATATTTGAACCTAAGAATTACAAATTGATAAATATATTAAATTAAATAAGTAAAATGTTTAGAAAATTAAATAAAATAGTGAAAATATTTTGATTATGAAAAACTATGATAGATGTTCAATGTTTTTTGTTAATGGTATGAAAATATTATTGATGATTAGATGAATTATTTGAACTACTGAATGCTCTATTTTTCATCCCAAGTAGCATTCAAATTACTAGTGATATTATCTTGCATATACAAATCTAATCTAAGATGCATATTTTATATGTGTGCAACCTATAGGTTCAATATATATGTATCATGTGCACACTTGTATATTTATTTAGAAATATTTTAGATCATGTTTTGTGTGCAATCTAATAATGAATGTTTTGATTATGAAAAACTATGATAGATGTTAAATGTTTTTTTGTTAATGGTAAGAAAATATTATTGATAATTAGATGACTTATTTGAACTAGTGAATGCTCTATTTGTCATCCCAAGTAGCATTCATTACTAGTGATATTATCCTACATATACAAATCTAATTTAAGATGCATATTTTATATGTTTTCAACCTATAGGTTCAATATATATATCATGTGCACACTTGTAAATTTATTTAGAATTGTTTTAGATTTCTATTCCCTAGATCTAGATATATTATTTACCAAGGTCTCATTGCTCCTTTAGGTGTACATACATATAACATGGAAAATGCATCTGTTCCACCTCTGGAAACATTGTTTGCAAATACTACTAGTGAGATCAGGAGATTGAGAGACTCATTAGCAGATGGTACAAACACAAGCATATATTCAGAATTTTGCATGTCAATATTACAAAGCCTAGAAAAACTAAGAGATGAACTTGGGAATACTAGTGCATATTCCCCTGATACAGTAGCTGCTATTCTATCCTACATGCAGGAAGAAGTCTATGGTGAGGTTCCCTATAAACAAATACATGATGTTGTGACCAAAGAAATGATTAAAAACACTTGTTTTCCATTCTATCAAAATCAACGTAAGGTGAGGGGATACTAGGTCACCAAATGTGTGGATCGTGCTAGGGCCCCATTGATCTACCCACGATTTCTTGCAGCACATGGTCAATATCCAAATAATGACTAGATTCCATTATATTTTGTTTAGCTGTTGTATGCTGGGGTCCATTTGGGCCTCAAAGTCAAATACCTGGACATTCCACCATATGTTTGTCAAGGGCATGGAAGGATTTCCAATAGGCCCACCTATCATCAAGTAGATATACCAACCCCAATGTTTAGGGAATTAGTTGGCGGGAGGTCCCCTGCTCTCACCCAACTTTGGCCCCTTTAGCAAATTAGGTTGTCATTGCTTCCCAAAAGGAAGGAATTGACAGTGTAGGTGACATTGTAGCTACCACCACTAGGATATCTACTGATTGTGTGGGTCAGTATTTTATGTTTAGATGTTCATGATCCACACCATTTACAACACAATACAACAACATGGATTCTTTTACAATGACAGGCATCCCTACACCCACACAACTCGATGGACTTATAGGAGATATGGCATGCAGGACTATGCATTGTTTGGTTGAGGGCCTCTTGGAGGCATATGCCTTCATCACATAAGAATATGGGATCAGTATAGAGTAGGCCAAAGATCATTTGGCATTAGGATTTCATTCACATCTAGGATCCCATCACTCTCATCCCTGCACTAGTGCACATCAGGATCCACCTACAGATCATTCAGCTATTGCACAAACTATGGGTTTTATGAAGATGTTGAACGGTCCTAGTTCATCATCGCCGATGCCATCTAAGCTGCATAGTCCCCTTCACTCATCATTTATCACACAACATGTGATGGATCAGATGGATGTAGATGTTGACTCATCGCTTGAGCGTTTGGTTGATTTGGTGGAGATGACTATTGTAGAGGACTTAGATCATTCAATATCAGACGATGTGCATGTATGTGTGCATGTGCATGTTTCAATTTTTTTAATTTTTTTTTAAATTTTAGTTTCAACTAGATATTCATGTACTAGGGTGATCCCACAATAGTGGTTTACAATTTATGGCCAAACTGGACACTGAATTTATTATTTTTAACTAAATCTTTACATTCGAGCACCTATAGCGACTAAACCATGAAGAATTTGAAGATGATACAAAATAGAGTCTTGTCACATTTTTTTTGTAGATTCTAAAAATATTTGTTTCAAATTTTTTGGAATCAGATTGCACTTATTTTTCCATCTCCCACGAAAATTGATTTTTTTCAAAAAACAATATTTTTTAGAAGTGACGCACACCGTATAACACATAACTTTTTTTCCATGAAGGATAAAATTATAATTCTTCTGAATTTAGATTTTTAACTTTGATATCTAGTTCTTCCACTTGGTTAGAAAAATTTTTATTGAATATTTTTTCTTTAATCAAGTTTCGAAGTCAAACCAATTACAATTCAGACATAGCACGACCATATAACCCATAATTTTTTTTGTATATATCAAAATTCTTTGTTTTTTTTTGTTGGATCAAGGACTTCAATATCTGGTGCACTCATATTTAAAAAAAAAATTGATAGTATTCTATTTTTCCACATGTGCAGAACAAAGACCTTCATTTTAGATGAAAAACCTATGTTTAATAAAACTAAAAAAAAATACATAATGAAACCAAAACATATTAAAATTATATTCAGTGCATAGCTCATTCTGAGCACTACCTGATTCTAATTGGGTTTGTGAAGATTCATCCATTTTCATCCTCAACCTGAGCTCCGAAATGCCAAAATTTAGGGTTTTTTTGTGTCTCAGGGGGGGATGAGGAATAAGGGGGGTTCGAATGAACCCCTAGGAGTTTGCTTGAACCAGTGCCCATTTGAACCCTGCTTCATTCAAACCCCCCTTTTATAAGGGGTTTTGTTGGCTTTTTTTGGCCGGAAAGCATTAAAAGGGTTTTCCCGAACCCAGGTTCTAGCGAACCCCTAATGGGTTCAACTGAACCGATAGGTTTGTACAAACTAGAAAATCAAGTTTTTTTCCATGCATGCATTTTTTGTGATTTTTCCTTCCTCAGTTCAATTGTAAACCACTATTGTGGCTTCACCCACTAATATATATGTATATATATTGTAGGTGGACATACCTCATGTTATGCCTAGCCTTGGTTTAGATCGTGTACATCGACATGACTCTATGAATGATTCTACTACTAGTGGACATGTGAGTTTTAAATTTTTGTATATACACATGTATATGTACATGCATATGTATGCATAGATCTAGATAGATATTTAAAAATACATGTACATTCTTAAATAAATTTCATAAAATTTATAATATATTCTATGTATTTAACACATTGTGTACACAATTTTATCTGTAGGGCTCGACACATCCATTAGAGTAGGGTTCTCATTCAAACGATCATTCGAATAGGAGTCTAAATTCATTTTAGGCCCTACACTAGATATATGATCTTTACTACATTTTCTTATATGATGATCTCTAGTCGTCAACATTTGAAGATCTCTAACTTAAATTTGCTTATATGATATGCATACACATAAATTCTTATGTGTATATGTTTATTTTCATTCAATTTATGTGCATATACCTCTTTTCTTATAACATGTTTATGTGTATACATTGAATCTATCTACATGTACATGTGTTTGCTTATGTTTAAATGTTTATACATTAATAGATACATGTGTATGTATGTATATGTTTATAAGAGTTAGAGGTCAATGACTAAATCTGTAAATGGAATAATAAATAAATATTTCAACATGAACCATTGAGGACTAGAGAACAAAATATAATTTTAGAAGGAAACCTAAGATGGAAAAAATTAGAGATTAATGGGATGAAAGATAAGTGATGCAAGTGGAAAATTTAAAAAAAATGAAGACCTTCTTCCTAGAATATTTACTAACCTAAAAGGTATAAAAGAAGAGGTAGGAACATTCCTTTTATAATTATATCATCCTTCAAACACTTTCCCTCTAAGTTATAAAATTTTATGTTAAATTATTTCATAAATAATTTCTTAATCTACACCATTATTTAACATGATTGTGCTTTCCTACAACCATATAAAATTATAGATTTTTAAAGAAACTGAATGCATAATTTGCTAGTTTCAACTTAGGATAGGAAAATTTTGTTCTTTGAAACATTAAGAAAATTCAATTGAAATTATACATCTATGTGCTCAAATCATTTTTCTACCCTCTCTACATCTCCTAAAAATGAAAATATCTCAACTATTGATTTAGGACCATCAAGTTGTGTTTGGTAAACTAGAATGACCATGGAAATTTTCCTCTACTATATATTGGGTTGTTCCCTTACTTTGCAATGATCATAACTTATCTAAGAGATACTTTATTAAGCACTATGTTATCTCATTGGTTGAGATAGCCTTGCACCTTTAGTATCAAGCTTGAGGAATCTTACATTTACATCCATGCTTATGGTTTTCTTTGGGAACATATTATCTTTTTGACAAGGAACAAAATTTTAAAAATTCTCTATGTTGCATAACTATACATTAAATAACAACAAACTCCACAATGAAATAACTTGTTTGATTACCACTTGATTCATTTAAACTAGGATAGTTACTCCATAGACTAGAATGCATTTTAAAAAAAAAATTCCCATATGCATATAAATACAAGTTTATTTTTCATTATTCCTGTTGGGTGAAAAATATGTAATCAAATTTCAACAGATTACACAACCTTTGTTTTAGTCACAACTATGTGAGATTTAATCTCTCCTCTCAGCAAGAGGAAGCACCCTTCTTACCGTGAACATGAACTAAGTAAAACTAACTAAAATATTTACATAATGTACACTATAATTATGAAGTGGGGAGTGTGTGTTACATTCATCCTTCTCTCTTTTTTGAGAGAAGATGTTTTATAATGCTTCATAGCTGAAAGTTCTTAATTCACAATACTTTAAACTAACAAAGAGTAGTACAACTGAGATCTCTATCTTGACAAAGCACAATGTAGAGATACCAGATATGATTATAGTAAACAATAAAATGGAAAAGGAAAGCTCATGAAGGCACAAAGTCGTTTCATAGCTTTTTCAATGATGAATATGTGGGAAATGTATCAATTGTTGCAATAGGAGCACAAAGTCTTCTTAGATGCAACAATTCCTTCGAACAACATGAATGATTACAAGCTCAAAGTCTTGTAGATCCTTCAACAAAAGTATCAAAACACAAGCAAAAATCCAAATAAGAAATGTAACACAAAGTTTACATGAATTACTTGAAGTCCTTAAAATTTCATAAACCAATTACCACCAATCTTAATCAAATTAAAAAGATGATTAATCCAATGCAAATTTTGGTATGTAACTTCATTTTTTATGGATTAGATCCAGATTCACAAATTCGAAAACAAAGTTTCATACATTTGTTGCAAAATGAGCAACACTTCATTGCAAAATTCTAAAGGTAGCTATTACAATAGAAATCCCTCTTATTTATAAAAGAGATGGATGAGAAAAATTAGGAAATTAGTTGAGAAAAGTTAGGAAAGTTAGGTGAGTTAATTTAGGAAAATCTCACCTAAATTTGACTAAGTCAAAATGTAATTTTTCTTCATGAAACTACATCTCAAATTTTTGGTGTAATTACATTTTCTAAATAGACATTTAAGATGTCATAAATTATTTACAAGATGCACAAAAGGGACACATCAGAAAGTCTAACACTGGAGATTAGGAATCTTCATTGGTTCATTGCTTGGGCACAAAAGTCTTCATACTTCTTCCTGGTCTCCTCCATGAATGTGTCATGTGGAAGAATCAAGATCAAAGGACATCACCTTCGAGATCACCTGACGAGATCTGGAGATAAATTGTAAGGATGGTGAATCAATAGGTGTTAGTAGAAAAAGTAGCATTAAGAAGCATGAAGCGAGCAAATGATGTTGAACAAGTGTGAAACGAGGGATGAGGCACATAAAATGATGTGGGAGTGAAGAAGCGGGGTCCGAAACAGAAATAAATCAAGTTTGAAGAGACTAAGTTAAAAACTACCCTTGCACTTTAGAAAGGTGATCTTAGGTGTAAGGGCACTGAAAATCAGAGCCCTTGCACCTAACTTGTAAAACTGTGAAAAGTGCACAGGAGACAAAAATCACCGCCCTATAAAATTTTGACTAAGTATAGATAAAAAGTGTAGGAGCGCTAAAAATGAGAGCTTGTGCACCAAAAACTAAACTTTGACAAAAGTACACAAGCTCTTAAAATCAAAGCTTGTGCACCAAAGACAGACTTTGACAAAAGCGCACAAGCTCTAAACATCAGAGCTTGTGCAATTTCCAACTTGATGGAGAATGAGTGAAAGGAAAAATGAAGTGAAGGGATGAACAAAAATTCAATTAAAAGCAGTTAAAACTAAATGAACAAAATTCATACAACTAATTAAGGCACATTAGATGGCATGAAACTGGGAAAAGTTTAACAGAGAAAAAAATCACCGCCCAGGCCAAAAATGGCTGAGTATGGAAACTTGGTGTAAAGGCGCTAAAAATCAACGTCCTTGCAATAAGTTGAATTTTCACTTAAGTGCATAGGCACTGAAAATCCCTCCACTGCACTTTTGAGACTTAAATTTTTTTTTTTGAAAATGTAGAAGCTCTATTTTTTTGAGCAACTACACTTTTGACACTTAGATTTTTTTTTAAATGTGGAAGCTCTATTTTTTGGATAAACTGCACTTTTGACACTTAGAAGTTTTTTGAAAATGTAGAAGCTCTATTTTTTGGAGTAGCTACACTTTTGACACTTAGAAGTTTTTTGAAAATGTAGAATCTCTGTTTTTTGGAGCAACTGCACTTTTCACAATTTCACTAAGTATTGACAGTGAGAGTCTGTGAAGATACTCGTTTTGAAGGTCTTCATGAGATGAACATAGAGGGACCCTCAAACGAACTATTTGAGACTTTCGAACACACTTTGATATTGATTGAAAATTTCCTCATGCTTGAACATCACGAACCTAGGAAACTAACAAGTTTTGTAGGGGGGTTATCCATGGAACGAGTGCTACTAGATTATGGGATAATAACTAGCTCCTGCTAGGGATCTTCCTTCAACCATTCTTTGAAACGAATGAAGGGAGAAGAAATCCAAAATTCAAGTGCCTTTATCCATCCATTAGGATTAGATTCAAGTGAGGACAACAAAAAGAAAATCTACAAAAATAAGGCACAAACTTATGCAAATGTGTTGGAATATGTGCCTCAATCCTTACTAACATGGAACTCCTGAAAGGAAAAGTCGGTGTGACATCATGAATGTCTGGCCAACTAATTGTCCTAAAGCTCTTGAAATGTTCATATTGTTGTGACAAGGTTGAAGTCTTTCCAACAAGTCTATCGCTATGACTTTCTGTGTTCGACATGACCTTTTGGTGAATGGAGATCTCTAGGCGACAGTTTGATCTTATCAGGCTAACTCACAGGTGTCAGGGAGAAGTCCTAGTGAATGGTGTAAGTCTCACCAATAGCTTATGGCTATCGGGCCAACACAAGGATCATTGGGGAGAGGTCTCAATGAAACTAGAAAGTCTTGCCAATAGGAGTATTCTCGTGGTGCCTTCACAGTGACAAAAGACTTTGCTGAGAAGTCTTGGTGATTTGGATAAGTCGCGTTGACAGTCTTCGGGTTAGCTTTGGGTGCTCAAAGAAACATCTTGGCTAAGGGCTTAAGTCTTGTTGACTCAGTAAGACTTGGTAATGCTCGATGAAAGGTCCCAGCGATGAAGAGCAGTCTCGTCGACTCGATAAGACATGATGGAGCTCGATGAAATGTCATGGTGAAAGACATGAGTCTTGCCGACAGTATGTGACATTTGGGGTGACATGGGATGTTCACTACGACATCTCAATGAAAAAGGTAAACCATTCAGTGGAAGCTTTGTCTGTCAGTATGACGTCTCACCAAAGAGCGATAGTCATGCTAAATGGCTCACACCGGCATGACTTGAAGATTTTGATATGAGGTCTTGGCGAGATCAATATGTCTTGTCAATGGTTTCTCTGAGTTCAATATGACTTGTTCCATTCAATTTGAGTCTTTCCGATAAGGGAAACTCTTGCCGATAGGAACGAAATGGACATCGATGGATTTAGTATGACATGTGACACTCGCTATGTGGTCCTACCCACTGTTGAGACTTATGTCAATACCATTATGAATCTTTTAAGCATTGGGGAGACACCTCCTATGTCTCACCGACATGCAAACCCAGTTGAATGCTTCTCTGACCATTTGACTTCCATATGTGGCATCTTGTGGACCAATCAGAGGAAGTGGTTTTCAAATGGATGATAGTTGGATTTTTTGTACAGCTGCAATGCTGGAGGTGAACAACATGTAGGGAAAAATCAAAGCTCAAAAGGAAACTTTCTATGGTTGGCAATGGTGGATAAGGATGCACAGAAGGAAAAATCAGAATGTGATAAATAAAAGCAGAACTATTCTGATTTGTGTGAGATAGTGAGTTCAATTGACATTGATGAGAGCATGGTCTGTAACTGGTGAACAGTGAGTAAAGCTACTGTGACTAATACCAGAGAGTTGTCTTTCTGATTGTATGTAATTTTTTATTACTGAAATACAAAGAGATTCAGCTTGGTGTGGTGGGTTTTTTCCCGATAGGGTTTTCCCACGTAAATCTATTGTTCAGTTGTCTTTGTGTATTTGTTATGTTTCTATTAATCTTTCATGTGTGTCTGAATTGGATGGTAATTTGAAAATTAAAAGCCCTACATTGCATTCTTCCCTATGGATTTGACGTTAGGAAAGTGTTTCCGCACCTCTACTTTCCTTACAAGTGGTATCAGAGCCTGGCTAGTTGTGTTATCCTTGTGAGTGGGTTGGGTTTTTTTTGTCAATCCTTTTCTAGTGGGAGTTTTGTAGAGGTCTGATAGTTTAATTACAAATTAAGATGGATAGCACATCCGGGAAGATGGAGGTAGAGAAATTTAATGGTAGCAATTTTGAGCTGTGGAAACTCAAAATGGAATATTTGTTAGTAGATCGAGATCTTTGGACTGCTATGTCTGGAACAATGCCTCAAGGCATGAAGCAAGTGGTATCAGACCCTGGCCAATTGTGTTATCCTTGTGAGTGGGTTGGATTTTTTTTGTCAATCCTTTTCCAGTGGGATTTTTGTAGAGGTCTGATAGTTTAATTACAAATTAAAATGGCTAGCACATCTGGGAAGATGGAGATAGAGAAATTTAATGGTAGCAATTTTGAGCTATGAAAACTCAAAATGGAAGATCTGTTAGTAGATCGATATCTTTGGACTGCTGTGTCTGGAACAATGCCTCAAGGCATGAAGCAAGAGGATTGGGACCTGGAAGATAGAAAATCAAAAAAGCTGATAAGGCTCTATTTAGCAGATTTTGTTCTTTTGAATGTGCATGAAGAAAAGACTGCATCTTCCTTGTGAAAAATATTAGCATCCATTTATCAGGGAAAGTCCTTGGTGAATAAGTTGTTCTTGAGGAAGAAGCTGTACTCTTTGAGAATGTAAGGAGGGTCTATTTTTGATCACTTGAATGCTTTCAACATGCTAATTGCTCAGTTGACATTTGTTGGTGTGAAGATTGAAGATGAAGATCATTGCATGTTGTTGCTATGTTCTCTTCCTGATTCTTGGGATCATTTGGTGATGGCTATAGGGAGTACAACATCCACATTCAAGATGGAATATGTTGTTGCTTCTCTGTTATTAGAAGAAATGAGAAGAAAATATTCTGAGATGGAAAAGGAGGCTCTGACTGTTAGAGGTAGACCAAAGGAGAAAGGCAAGAAGAAGGACGACAAGTCCAGATCGAAATTGGAAGGGAGATCAAAGTCTCCTGGTAAGAAGTCCAAAGTGAAGTGTTGGAACTATGGGCAACTTGGTCATGCCTGAAAGGATTGCAAGGAGAAGAAAAAGAAGAAGAACTCTTCTGGAAATGATTCTTCTTAGAGTGATGCAAATTCCTTCATTGCAGCTTTGCCTACATGGGCATTGAATGATGTCTGGCTAATTGATTCTGGAGCATCTTTCCACATGGCATCTCATAGAGATTGGTTCATGAAGTATGAAGAATACAATGGTGGAAAGGTGTACTTAGCAAGTGATTCATCTTTGGAAATTGTTGGTCGTGGAAGAGTCAGAATTCAATTCCCTGATGGAAGAGTGAAGGGAATCAATGATGTGATGCATATACCAGGTCTAGCTCGAAACCTACTTTATGTAAGTAAGCTGAATGATATTGGAGTGCAAGTCACGTTCTCTGGAAATGGCTACAAGATGACTAGAGGATCTATGGTGCTGGCTAGGGGTGCTCGAATTGGTACTCTGTACAAGCTGGATGCACTGGCTGTCCAATGCAACAGTGTCTCTGAAAAGTCACTTAAGGCTACTCATGAAGAAAAGAAGGAAAACGTTCCTGATGGTGTAAACTCAATGGAGTTTAAACTTCCAGTAGAGAAGACCATCCTCTAGCGTCATAGGCTAGGCCACATTGGTGAGAAAGGTTTAAAAACCTTGAAAAATAAAAGCCTAGTAGAAGGGCTTGAAGATTGTAACCTTGAGTTTGATTTTTGTGAACATTGCATATATGGTAAATAGCACTGTGTTTCATTTTATTCTAGTCCTCACAAATCTTCTGGTTTGCTTGACTATATTCATTCTGATGTGTTTGGTCCAGTGAATGTTCCTTCTTTGTCTAAATCAAGTTACTATGTGTCGTTTATTGATGATTATTCAAGAAGAGCATTTGTATATTTTTTGAAAAAAAATCAGAAGTATTCATCAGTTTAAGAAATTTAAAAACCTTGTTGAAAATCAGACTGGTAGAAAAATAAAATGTTTAAGGACTAACAATGGCAGTGAGTTTTGTTCAAATGAATTTGAAAGGTACTATAAGGACCATGGGATTAAAAAGAATAAGACTACACCTTACACTCCATAGAAAAATGGAGTTGCTGAAAGGTTCAACATGACAGTAATGGAAAGAGCACGAAGTATGTTGAGCAGTGCTGGCTTGGAGGAGAAGTTCAGGGCTGAAGCAGTCTCTACAACATGTTACTTGGTAAATTGCTCTCCTAACTCTACTTTTGCTGAGAAGACACCCTTGGAAGCATGGTCTAGAAAGAAGCCCTCTTTAAGACATATTTGTGTCTTTGGCTGTGAGGCATATGCATATGTGCCATTTGAAAAAAGGTCTAAATTGGAAAACAAAGTTGTAAAGTGTATTTTTATTGGCTATAGTGCTAGCATAGAAGGATACAAGCTTTGGAACCCTGAGACAGAGAAGGTTTTGTACAATAGAAGCGTTATCTTTCGTGAGCTGAAACCTTCCACATTGGATTTGTAGTTAGAGAAGAAATTAGAAAATGAAAAGGATGTAGCAATAATTCCTCTAACACCAGATAAAGAGGAATTAAAAAATAAAAATGTACCTGATACTAAGGAGATCTCAAGTAGTTCTAAAAGTTCTGATGAAGGTGAAGAACCACCTCAGCCTCAGCCCATGGGGAGGTCAACTCGTGAAAGAAAGCAACCTGATAGGTATGGGTTTTCTTTAATTAAGTCTACTTGTGCCTATGCTTTAATTTCTAGCACTGATGATCCTAGGACTATGAAAGAAGCATTTAAAATGTCTGATTCAAACTCTTGGTTGGAAGCCATGAATGAAGAAATGGCATCATTAGAAAAGAATGATACCTAGAGTTTGGTGCAATTGCCTAAAGGCAAAAAAGTTGTGGGCTGCAAATGGGTATTCAAAAAGAAAATAGGTCTGGACGGTAGTGTGGAAAAATATAAAGCAAGGCTGGCTACAAAAGGTTATTCCTAGGTAGAGGGAATTGATTATGGAGAAATATTTTCTCCTATAGCTAAGCTAACATCTATTAGATTTCTTTTGTTACTTGCATCAGTGTATGACTTAGATATTGAAAAGATGGATGTGAAGACAACGTTTCTTCATGGTGATCTTGAAGAAGAAATTTATATGTCCCAGCCAGAGCAATTTGTGGAAAAAGGTAAGGAAAGACTGGTTTGCAAGTTAAAGAAATCTTTGTATGGGTTAAAACAGTCTCCTATAATGTGGTACCAAAAATTTGACACTTTTGTCTTGTCATTGGGATTTCTAAGATCAAAATGTGATCATTGTGTATATTAAAAATCTGAAAGTGATCAAGTACTTATTATTGCTCTCTATGTTGATGATATGCTGTTCATAGGCAATAGTAAGCTAATGATTTCTGATCTTAAGTCTTAGTTGTCTGCAAAGTTTGAAATGAAAGATCTTGGTGTAGCAGGGTATATTCTAGGAATGGAAATAACTAGGGACATGAAGAATAGAAAACTTTGGCTCAGTCAAAGTAAGTATATCAAGACTATTCTAGAGATATTTTACATGACTAATTACAAGTAGCTAGTTGTTCCAATTACACAGGGAACGAAGCTATCTGTTGAGGATTGTCCAAAAATATCCTTCTGAGATGGAGGACATGACTAGCGTACCTTATGCAAGTGTAGTTGGTAGTCTTATGTATGCAATGGTCTATACAAGGCCAGACATTGCCTAAGTAGTGGGAGTTCTTAGTCAGTTTATGGCTAATCCTGGAAGAATACATTGGGATGTTGTGAAGAGAGTGTTTAGATATTTGAAGGGCACTTTAGACTATGCTTTGTGTTACCATGGCACCTTGGTTGAATCACAGAGGACTCTCAGTATTTGAGGTTATGTGGACTCTGATTGGGCAGGGGACATTGACAGTAGAAGATCCACCAGTGGATATATTTTCATGATGAATGGTGGTACAGTGAGTTGGATGAGCAAGCGGCAAGTTGTAGTCGCTTTTTCCACTACAGAGGCAGAATACATGGAAGCAACACATGCCTGTAAAGAAGCAATCTGGTTAAAATTTTTGTGTTCTAACATTGGTTTTGATGCAGGAAAAATTACTATTTACAGTGACAGTCAAAGTGCTATATGTTTGGCAAAGAATCCTACTTTCCATGCCAAGATGAAACATATAGATGTACAATATCACTTTGTACGAGATATGGTGGAGGATGGGAAGGACTCCTTGGAGAAAGTGGATACTCTAGAGAATGTTGCAAATGCATTGACGAAGCCTGTGAGCACAGACAAGTTCAGGTGGTGTGCCAGTTCGATGGGCCTCTTGGCCCATGAATTTTAGTAGTTTTGTTATGCTCTGGAGGTGTCAGTAAGATCTTTGTCAAGTGGGAGCTTGTTGGAATATGTGCCTCAATCCTTACTAACATGGAACTCCTAAAAGGAAAATTCGGTGTGATATCATGAATGTCTGGCCGACTAACTGTCTTGAAGCTCTTGAAATGTTCACATCGCTGTGACAGGGTTGAAGTATTGCTGACAAGTGTATCGCTGTGACTTTCTATGTTCGGTGTGACCATTTGGCAAATGGAGATCTTTGGGCGACAGTTTGATCTTATCGAGCTAACTCACAGGCGTCGGGGAGAAGTCCCAGTGAATGGTGTAAGTCTCACCGATAGCTTATGGCTATTGGGCCAACACAAGGATCATCGAGGAGAGGTCTCAACAAAACTGGAAAGTCTCACAGATAGGAGTATTCTTGTGGTGCCTTCGTGGTGACAAAAGACTTCACTAAGAAGTCTTGGCGACTTGGATAAGTCATGCCAACAGTCTTCGGGTTAACTTTGGGCACTCGGAGAAACGTCTTGGTGAAGGGCTTAAGTCTTGTCAACTCAGTAAGACTTGGTAATGCTCGATGAAAGGTCCCAGCGATGAAGAATAGTCTCGCTGACCTGGTAAGACATGATGGAGCTTAATGAAATGTCATGGTGAAAGACATGAGTCTTGCTAACAGTATGTGACATTTAGGGTGACATGGGATGTTCGCTATGACATCTCGGCGAAAACGGTAAACCATTTGGTGGAAGCTTTGTCTATCGGTATGACGTCTCACCGAAGAGCGATAGTCATTTCGAATGGATCACACCGGCATGACTTGAAGATTTTGATATGAGGTCTTGGCAAGATTGGTATGTCTTGTCGATGGTTTCTCTGAGTTCGATATGACTTGTTCCATTCGATTTGAGTCTTGCTGATAAGGGAAACTCTTGCCAATAGGAACAAAATGGACATCGATGGATTCAGTATGACATGTGACACTCGCTATGTTGTCCTATCGATTATTGAGACTTATGCCGATACCGTTATGAATCTTTTGAGCATCAGGGAGACACTTCCCTTGTCTCATCGACATGTGAACCTGGTTGAATGCTTCTCTAACTGTTTGACTTTCATATGTGGCATCTCGTGGACCAATCAGAGGAAGTGGTTTTCAAATGGATGACAGTTGGAGGTGAACAACATGTAGGGAGAAACCAAAGTTTGAAAGGAGACTGTCTATGGTTGGCGATGGTAGATAAGGATGCATAGAAGGAAAAATCAGAATGTGATAAATAAAAGAAAAATGATTCTGATTTGTGTGAGATAGTGAGTTTAATTGACATTGATGAGAGCATGGTTTGTAACTGGTGAATAGTGAGTAAAGCTACTGTGACTAATACCAGAGAGTTGTCTTTCTGATTGTATGTAATTTTTTATTATTGAAATACAAAGAGATTTAGCTTGGTGTGGTGGGTTTTTTCCCGATAGGGTTTTCCCACGTAAATCTGTTGTTCAGTTGTATCTATGTATTTGTTTTGTTTCTATTAATCTTTCATTTTTGTCTTAATTGGATGGTAATTTGTAAATTAAAATCCCTGCATTGCATTCTTCCCTATGGATTTGATGTTAGGAAAGTGTTTCCACACATCTACTTTCCTTAAAAAATGCGCTTATTGAAAAGGTAAAAACCTACATAATTAAAACTATCCATCAATGAAAAATTCTCAAATGAAACCATTCATAGGTTTAACAAAATATATTCCTTTCTTCAAAAAACTTGCAAGGCCTTCCATGATAATTGGTAGCTACATGTAGATGAAGTTGAAGCATTGCTTCATGAAAGAGATGAATGGGTTCAGCTACCTCTAAAAATATATCAAATATACTACTGCTCCAAAATGAATAATTGAATACAAACTGCTCTTGCACATCTACAAATACATCTTTAACTGCATCCTCAAGTTTATCTTCATGCTCAGGTGCAAGTGGAACTTCCATCTTCCCATTGGCCTCCAACCAAGCAATATGTCTTATGGGACATTCCCTTGATCAGTCAAAGATTGAATGCTTCATACTAGTTGCTATTTGAGCAACTAATTCATCAACCATGGAAACCTCATGCTGATTGGAATGATCTCCTTCATGTGATTCAGATGAATATATGACTACACTACATACCTCAATATGATGTTCACCATCTTCAAACTTGGAAAAATCTGAATTATTTATAAGGAGGTCCTCATCATGCCTTGTGAAATTATTTTATGCAACACGTTTTCAAGTTCATGACCTTAAAACACATATACATTCTTTTCAACTTGACTTAGACCTTCATGCATGTCCATCTTTACAGATCTCAAGACAATATTGTCTTCATTCAATTGAACTTCAAAAAAATGACTTTCATCCTTCTAGTCTTCATCAATGGCTTTCTGAGATTGCATAAACTATAATTGGGAGTCGCCAACTATGTTTGCTTCCTTTTCTCAGAAGATAATAGTGAGATCACTTGGATCATAGTTAGGATGCTTTGCCACTGCTTTTACTAATGGTAGCTTGAGAGAAAGCCTCTTCAAAGGTGAAGATAACTTGTGTTGATTCCCAACAGCAAAATTATTACCAACATTTGGAAGTGACCTCCTTAGTACGTCCTTGCAAGGCACAAAAAGCATTCCTTGAGCTAGTTGCTTTTTGAGGTCAAGTAGCTCATTTTCCAACCTTTGCACCATAGGATCCCTCCTTGTGATGGAAGAAAATAATTGCAAAGAAGGGCTTTCTTCAGATTCATTTGATTCAATTTTTATTTTCCCAACAAGAATGAGATCATCTTCAATTTCTGTCACCAATGTCTACACAAATGCAAGAGTAGCTGGGGTTGCTCTTCTCAATAGGAAACCAATTTCAAGCACTTGAGAATTTATAAAGAAACATTTCAAATTCTCAACTATAGGTTGAGCAACAGTTCAAATTTTTTGTGTCAATTTATTGAAGTGAGCAATGAACTTGTGCATAGGCATGTGAGATTCCTTCTTCAACTAGGTGAGCTAAGCCAACAAAGCATGAGTGTCTTTAGGAGGTTTGAACCTTTCTTTAAAATTGGCTATGAGAGTTGCCTAGTTTGTGATGGTATGTGGTGTCAAATGATAAAACCAATCTGCAACATCTTAGAGAGTCTCCACAAACAACCTTATAGATACATCTTCATATTCAACACCATGAACTCCACAAGTGATGTAGAAAGCAACAACATGCTCATTAGGATGTTGTTTTCCATCACCAAAAAACTTGGGAAAGTTATTCCCTGAGCCTTCAAAAAGAGCATGTAGGGGTAGAGCTAGACTCAATTGACCAAAAAAAATTCCCCAAGGACCTTGAGTGGCCATTTACATGTCCTTGGTGAAAGCTTGAAAAAATTACAAGAAAATAAATTACAATAAAAAAGGACATAGATATACTTAAAATGGAAGCATGAGGCTTTCAAATGCATATCATATGCCCAGCGAAGTCACCAAAAAACTGTTGGGTGAAAATTATGCAATCAACTTTCAACAAAATACACAACCTTGGTTTTAGCTACAACTATGTGAGATTTAATCTCTCCTCTCAACGAGGGGAGGCACCCTTCTTACCGTAAATAGGAACTAAGTAAAACTAACTAAAATATTTACACAATGTACACTATACTTATAAAGTGGGGGGTGTGTGTTACATTCATCCTTCTCTCTTTTTTGAGAGAAGATGTTTTATAATGCTTCATAGCTGAAAGCTCTTAATTCACAATACTTTAAACTAAAAAAGAGCAGTACAATTGAGATCTCTATCTTGATAAAGCACAATGTAGAGATACCATATATGATTATAGTAAATAGTAAAATGGAAAAGGAAAGCTCACGAAGGCACAAAGTCGTTTCATAGCTTTTTCAATGATGAATATGTGGGAAATGTATCAATTGTTGCATTAGGAGCACAAATTATTCTTAGATGCAACAATTCCTTCGAACAACATGAATGATTACAAGTTAAAAGTCTTGTAGATACTTTAACAAAAGTATCAAAACACAAGCAAAAATCCAAATAAGAAATGTAACACAAAGTTTACATGAATTACTTGAAGTCCTTCAGATTTCAAAACCAATTACCACCAATCTTTAAAAAATCCAAAAGATGATTGATCCAACACAATTTGTAGTATGCAACTTCCTTTTTTATTAATTAGATTCAAATTCACAAAGTTGAACACAAAGTTTCATACAATTGTTGCAAAATGAGCAACAATTCATTGCAAAATTCTAAAGGTAGCTATTACAATAGAAATCCCTCTTATTTATAAAAAAGAGGGATGAGAAAAATTAGGAAATAAGTTGAGAAAATTTAGGAAAGTTAGCTGAGTTAATTTAGGAAAATCTCACCTAACTTTGACTAAGTCAAAATGTAATTTGTCTTCATGAAACTACATCTCCGATTTTTAGTGTAATTAAATTTTCTAAAAGGACATTTAAGATGTCATAAATTATTTACAAGATGCAAAAAAGGGACACATCAAAAATTCTAACACTAGAGATTAGGAATCTTCATTGGTTCCTTGCTTGGGCACAAAAGTCTTCATACTTCTTCCTGGTCTCCTACATGAATGTGTCATGTGGAAGAACCAAGATCAAAGGACATCACCTTTGGGATCACTTGACGAGATCTAGAGAGAAATTTCAAGGATGGTGACTCAACAGGCATTAGTAGAAAAAATCAGTATGGGGAAGCATGAAGCGAGAAAACGATGTTGAGCAAGCATGAAATGAGTGACAAGACACAAAAAATGATGTAGGAGTGAAGAAATGGGGTCCATAATGAAAATAGAGCAAGTTTGAAGAGACTAAGTTAAAAACTCCCCAAAGTGTAAGGGCGCTGAAAATTAGAGCCCTTGCACTTTAGAAAGGTGATCTAGGTGTAAGGGTGTTGAAAAATCAGAGCCCTTGCACCTAACTTGTAAAACTATGAAAATTGCATAAAAGACAAAAATCACCGCCCTATATAAATTTGACTAAGTATAGATAAAAGTGCATGAGTGCTAAAAATCGGAGCTTGTGCACCAAAAATTGAATTTTGACAAAAGTGCACAAGCTCTAAAAATTAGAGCTTGTGCACCAAAGACAAACTTTGACAAAAGTGCACAAGCTCTAAAAATCAGAGCTTGTGCAGTTTCCAACTTGATGGAGAATGAGTGAAAGGAGAAATGAAGTGAAGGGATGAACAAAAATTCAATTAAAATCACTTAAAAGTGATTTGAGAGTTTCATAAATGAAAAGAAGTCATGCAACTAATTAAGGCACATTAGATGGCATGAAACTGGGAAAAGTGTAATAGAGACAAAAATCACCACCCAGGCAAAAAATGGCTAAGTATGGAAACTTGGTGTAAGGGTGCTAAAAATCAGCACCCTTGCACCAAGTTGAATTTTCACTTAACTACATAGGAACTAAGAAACCCCACCACTACACTTTTGACACTTAGAAATTTTTTTGAAAATATAGAAGCTCTATTTTTTGGAGCAACTGTAGTTTTGATACTTAGAATTTTTTTTTAAATGTAGAAGCTCTATTTTTTGGAGCAATTGCACTTTTGACACTTATATTTTTTTTTAAATGTAGAAGCTCTATTTTTTGGAACAACTGCACTTTGGACAGTTAGAATTTTTTTGAAAATGTAGAAGCTCTATTTTTTGAAGCAACTACACTTTTGACGCTCATAAATTTTTTGAAAATGTAGAAGCTCTATTTTTTGGAGCAACTACAATTTTCACAATTTCACTAAGTATTGATAGTGAGAGTCTACGAATATACTCATTTCAAAGGTCTTCGCGAGATGAACGTAGAGGAATGATCAAAATGACTATTTGAGACTTTGGAATGCACTTTGATATTGATTGAAAATCACCTTGTTTTATGTGCTTGAACATAACGAACCTAGGAAATAAACATGTTTCGTAGGGGGTTATCTGTAGAACGAGCACTGCTAGATTCTGGGATAACAATTCCATATCAAATTGCAAGATTAATTTGCATTTATATCACTTGGAGAGAAAATTTTGGAGAAGATATTTTTGCACATTTATCAAGGAGGCTGATTTTGGAGAAGAAGATATTTTATCATTTTTATCAAGGAGGGAAAATTTTTGAGAAGACAACTTTGCATTTTTATTAATCAAGGAAAATATTGGAGAAGACAATTTTTCATTTTTATCAATCAAGGAAAATTTGGAGGAGAATTTACCTAAGTTGGTAGAGGATTTGTTTTGAGTCATCTTTAATTTGAAGAAGAAAATGGGACAACAAAGAAAAAGAAATAATACGCCTCAACAAAAATTGTCAAAAGAAGAAGAACAAAAGAGGCGCGGACAAAACTTGGTAAATTGTCATAGAAAGAAACAAGGTACATGTTTATTTCTGCTCTCTCTCTCTCTCTTTTGTGTGTTTAGGACTTTTATTAACACCTCAATATTTTCCTTATAAATCTATTTCCAATAATGAAAACCATGTTAGATTTAACTTGGAAACTTTAATACTAAAAAATAGTCATCTTGCATAGACACTACCATAACTTTCAGAACCTCATTTTTCCTAAATTCTTTATCATCTATTTCCAATGGCTTTTGTTCCATGGAATTCTTAAGTTCAAGAATCTTTTATTTTATTTGTTTCAACTCCACTTAAATAGCTCATAGTCTCTCACTTTCTTTGCTTGCATGTAAATTCAAACAAGTAGGAAATTCTCAAGCTAAAGTCGAGCCAAATCTAGATATTGGATCAAACAAATTCGTTGAAGAACACATAGACCTTGAAGATAGGAAGGAGAACCAAGTTCAAACAACGCATGTTGGAGAAGGGTCAAAATCACTTCCTTCTATTGGTATGGATGAGCATATAAAACTAGCTGAAAATCCTCTCACTTTCTTTGCTTGCATGTAAATTCATGTATCCAATTTCCAAAACCTAGTGACTTTGAAAATTAATTTTTTCATTTCCTTAAATTGAATCCATTCCAATTGTATTTGTTCCATGGAAATTTTCTTAAGTTCAAGAATCCACTATTGATGTCATTTGAAAGTTCTACTCCACTTATAACATCATGTCTATCACTTTTTTTGCTTGCATACATAAACTCCACTTATATAGCATCATCTCTCATGACTTTCTTTGAAAAATATTTTGTGAGATGTAGAAAGGGCTCAACAACAGGAAGTTCTCATGTTGAAGCCGAGCCAAATCTAGATATTGGATCAAACAAATCCACTAAAGAACACATGGACCTTGAAGATAGGGAGGAGGTCCAAGTTCAAACAATGCATGTTGGAGAGGGGTCAGGATCACTTCCTTCTACTGGTATGGATGAGCATATAAAACTAGCTAAAAAGGTGAGGAAACAAATTTATTATAGAAATTTAGATCATTTACTTGAAATGGATATGGAGAAACTGAAATGTTATTCCAACCAACCTGCAAATAAGAGTAAGAGGTCAATGATTAAATCTATAAATGGAATAATTAATGATAATTTCAATCATCTTGAAACACTTGAAAAAACCCAATTGTTATTATGTTTACTTCTTTGTAATGAGTTGAAAAAGTCATTACAATTATTTTTGATAAAATAAGAAGGGAAGGGACCTGATCCCAAGGAACATCAGTAGATCAAAAAGAGAAGCAAAGGTGGGAAGCAGCAGCACAAGCTGAACCAAAAAATAGCATGAGGTAGGCACGTAGGTCAAACTTTAAAACCATCATAATATACCAGTCATTAACATTAAAAAACAAAAAGATACTACTAGCTAAATTTAAGCTATGCAGACCATTTTAATTAAGTCCACGGTATACCAGGTGGTGTTCCACCATATCTTAAAGGGAATGAACGAAAAGTCCCAAATATTGAAAAACATCAAAAAAACCATCAAAAAATCATAAAGTAGCAAACCAAGCCATTAGCTGGCTTTCGTGAATAGGTCCCCATACTCTCCAAGGAGAGCCACATACTCACGCCAATAAGATCCCTCAGTTTCATCCAATTGTTTGAGGGCATCATCCTTCCCCTCCTTCAATTTTCTAGAAATCTTTGTTTCTCCCTAAGTTGCACCCAACATAACATGTCTCATCAGCCTGTTAGTGACTCTCATCACTGATACGAAGGATTTCTCCATATCGTCAAATTGGACCTACAAAAAAGTAAGTCTAATTTTTAAAAAATCATTAGTCACTAGTTCATTTTTATTTTTTGAACTAGAGTCCCTAGCATCCTGTTCATTTCTAGCTTTGATCTTTCCCTCAGTTAGCTCCATTTTTTCTTCCTCATCTTTTTCTGCCTCCTCCAATTCATCTTCTCCCATGTCGTATGTAGTATCCTCAGAATCAACATCTTCCTAGGCCTCAAATTCCTCGTAACCTGGGATGTTTTCTACATTCACAGTCTTGATTCTTTCCCCTTCTTCTCTTTTGAGGCCACCTTTTCCAGCCTAGCAGACCTCCTTCCACCACTTCCACCACTCCCCTATCACCGTAAATTCTCCATGACCATCTTGTTTTGAGACACATCCTTAGGAATATGAATAAATTCACTCGAGGTGGCATCCTTTCTCAGTTTCTTGGCTTTAGGGAGTTCAAGGAGTAGGGGAGAGTGTTTTCTCTTTTCAGGGGTAGCCCTGGTAAGTAGCAAGTCAACATTCTTTGAATCCTTACTTTTATTGGACCGAGGGGAAGAAGGGTTTGACACATTAGCAACTAGAGAGTTTCTCTTCACAGGGATAAGCAGGCATCTTGCAACAACAATAGGGGGGTTGTGGGGAGGAGGTTCAATAGCCAAGGGTTCCGAATCATCAGGGTTATCCTCCCTTTATGGTTCAACATTGTCCTCATTAGACTGGTCAGGGTTCGCAACATTAGCTCTAAGCAGATTGCCATTGGAGTTTTGGGAAAGAGCATATTTGTACAAAGTTAACATAAGGCCTTGGTGAAGCAGTGGGTCAACACCTTTCTCAATACTCAGCTACATTGAGGAAAGAAGATAAAACAAAAAAATTTATGCATTTGTCATGTCTAATGTGGTTTAAAATAGGAATGTGGTAAGCATGAATAGACATATAGTGGCCTTCTAGTGTAAAATAGTGCATAACAAACAGACTCACAAGGGAAAAAGGAGGAGGAAGTTCAAGTCTTGCATACCCATTTTGAAACCACTTAAGCTTTTCTCCATGATGCAAAAAATTATCCACGAATCTTTGGTAATCAGCTCCACTTTTTTTGGCAACTTTCATACCAGAATTCTACAACCCCGTGGCTTCAACTATGAAGCGAGAAGTAACTTCAAAATTCACTGCTCCTATAGGAACCCAACCCCTCCTCCAAGAATTTGTAAACTTCACTGTGAAACTATCACTATATCCTTTGAGGGATCATAAAAAGGGAGCCATTCCCACATTTTCAAACAAATCCCAGAGGTTTCCATTTTGTTTCAAAGATTGGAAGTTAGGAGGTTCAGTTCTTTTTCTTTGACCTCCCATCTTGCTCATCTGTAAATTCTTATTCTGAGATTGAACAGACTTCATACTCTCCCCTACCAACTAATTTCTTCCCTTACTGAAACCAACGTTCAAAACCCACACTAAACACCAATTCACAAGAGAAATGACATTCAAGAAGTTTCTTCTAAGGGATGACAACCACACAATTCCCGGAGCCCAAAAAAATTATGATTTTTGTAAGCATTAACTATCATAATTAAATTATTTCCATATCCCTCCTCTATTGAAATTTGAGAATAACTGATAGAGGGTATATCGACACATAATAAAATGACAACCCTTTTCAAAACCAAAAACAACATGCGATTTTTTATCATACGCACTAATGGGGAATTAATGAAAAAATCACCCTAAAGGATCCTCCTATACGTGCACGTACACTTTAATCCATCATAACTAGGAAAGTCTGACAACATCACAATGTACTCTTCCTCCCCACCATCAACCTAACTTTCATAATCACAATTGATAATCAGTTTCAAACTTTTCATTGATGATGACATCTTTAACAGGCAGCTACAAATTCCCATTGGTCGACCGAGTCCAACCCCTACAACCCAATGCCAAATTGGTTGCACAATCAGTTGCTCTATTCCCTTCCTGAAACACATGCTGAATCCAATAGGTAGTGAAAAAATATTTTATTAATTTACATCTTTCAATAATATTTTTTATTTCCCATGGGGGCACAACAACATTATTTAGAATGTCAACAATTAACTTAGAATCCTCTTCAATTATAACATTTGAAAAGACCAACTCTTTTAGGAAACTAAAAGCACCAAGAGCAGCCATAGCTTCTGCTTTGTTATTAAAACAGATCCCAAGATACAATCCAAAGGCCAGAAGACAGTCACCATTCTGATCTCTTACCAGGCTTCCAACTCCTGCCTGACCCACGTTGCCTTTTGAGCAGCCATCAAAGTTGCACTTCACCCAATCTTTTATAGGAGGACTCCAAACAGTGCCCATCCTATTAAGCATCTTAGACTAATTCAGATTGTTTAATTCTTTGCTTATGCCTCAATTTTTTTTTATTCTCATCTCCTTATAGTTCGGAAAGGATTTAGAGAAATTGTATCTACTAGCCTCCACATTTTCCTTAATTTGAGTTCTAATTATCTAAAACACCTCCCCACTGCTTCTCTCCGCCTCTCTAAAAGTTCTATTATTTCTCTCCTTCCATATCCCCCATGTCACAAAGGGGGGAACTTGATTCCATAGGTCCACAATAACATTATGAGAGAATTGACAATTTGACCATTCCTCAATAAACAACTTCATTGATTTTGGAAACACCCAATCCGAGGACAACATATGTAACACCTTGGACCACACATCCCTTGCATAATTACAGTGGAAGAATAAATGAGAAATTGATTCTTCCTACTACTTACAAAGAGACCACTAGTTAACTAGATGGAACCCTCTCTTAATAGGTTATCAATAGTAAGGATAATGCTTTGGGCAGTCATCCACCAGAAACAATTGACTTTAGGGGTGAGATTCTTGATCCACACCAATCTCCAAAAGGAATGAGGAACATCTTGGGCCATCTCCAAGTCTTCATAAGTCTTTATAACCAAGAAACAACTAGAGGAGCTACTTTTTCAGATCCATTCATCCTCCCTTCTACTGTCAAACCACTTCGCCTCCCTAATCAAATTCTGCAAGTTAATGAGCATAGGGTCCCAGTTCACCTGTCTCTGGTCCCACGCATATTATTTCTTCTTAACAAGGCATCAAAAACCTTCCATTTAGGTTCCTCCCCTTCCCAAATTATGTAATCATCCACCTTTTTTCCACAAATTCTTTGGAGGCTACACTTTAGGGGGTACAAACCCTCAAAAGCAGAAAGGGTTGCATTCTCAATGCAAGGATCTTTCCATAAATCCATATTAGACCCATTCCCTATTCTCTTCCTTGCCCCCAACTTCAGCACATTCCTTAATCTGGTAAGATGGTTCCATAAGGTTGACCTAGAAGGAAGATCCTGTTGAGACAGGAAGCATCCAAAATTCTTGTTTCTCAAGTACTTGGCTTGAAAAAAATTAACCCAATCTTTTGAGCCTTCCAGAGATTCCAACCAATTTTAGTAGAAAGGGCTTTGTTAAACATTTGAATTCTTCTCAACCCTAATCCCACACACCTTTTGGGCTTGCAAACTTTATCCTAGCTAACAAGAGAGAGTATGTTTTTATCCTTAGTTCCATACCACAAAAATTCCTTTAAATCTATTCTATCTTTTCCCTTATGTGAGCAGGAATTTTAAACAAAGAAAGATAATACACTGGAATATTTTGGAGAGAGGCTTTAAGGAGTTGGATTTTACCATCCAAACTTAGCAGCTTCCCCTTCCATCCTACTAATTTATGTTGAATTCTTTCTAATAGATGGTTCCAATAATTATTTTCTAATCTCTTTGAAAACATAGAGAGCCTAGATAAGGGCGAGGATACTCAGCTTCTTGGCAGCCCAAAATTTTCTTCACTCTGTCCCTTATCTATTGATCAATTTTGAAGAAGTAAACTTTGTTTTTTTCATAATTAATGCACTGACCAAACACAACAACATAATCATTAAGTAAATTTTTCCATAAACCTGCTTACCCCACCGAAACTTCCCCAAACAGAAGGGTGTCATCAACAAATTGTTGATGGGAATCAGGCCTTAGAGAAGAAGCCGCCTTAAAACCTTTAAGAGCTTGCACATCCACCAACTTTTGAATATTTCTTCCTAGGACTTTGGCAACAATAATAAACAAGTAGGGAGAAAGAGGGTCCCCTTGCCTAAGACCATGACCACAGGAGAAGAAGCCTTGAGGGACACCATTAACCAAAAAAAAATACCTAGGAGAAGTAACACAAGATGAGATCATCTTTAAAATTTTTCCATCTATCCCAAATTTCTTAAGAACAACAAAGAGGAAAGGCCATGATACCCATGATACCCTATCATAGGCCTTTGAGATGTCAATATTGAAGGCCATCCCAGGCTTTTTTGAATGCTCCATAGAGTGGATTATCTCATGGGTAGATATCACAACATCAAGAATTTTTATGCCCTAAACAAAACCTTTTTGATTAGGAGCTATCATTTTTCCAAGCACCAATTTGAGTCTAGAAACCATAATTTTAGAAAAAAAATTATAAACAGTATTACAAAGGCTTATAGGTCTATAGTATTTCATTGTTGAGGCATCAAAATATTTGGGAATAAGAGCTATAAAAGTAGCATTCATATTACTTAACATCCTTCCAAATCTTAAAAATTCCTTGGTAGCATTAAAGAGATCATTTTTCACAATTTCAAAGTAAGTCTAAAAAAAGATGGGGGAGAAACCATCAAGACCAGGGGATTTAAGAGCTCCAAATGAAAACACTTCCTTTTTTACTTCTTCCAAAGAAACAACATTAGTCATCATCTTTAAATATAAATCAAAGACAACATTAGGGATAACATTTAGAAGATCAACAAAAACATGGGGGTCAGTAACAGGATTTAAAGGATAAGAAGAGAAGAAGTTAACGGCTTCCCTAGCAATCTCTCTTTCATTTGCAATAATTGACCCATCCTCTTTAACTAGTGACCTAATTATTTTTCTACTTCTATGTTTGAGAGTAGATTGGTGGAAAAATTTAGTGTTCCTATCCCCTTTCGTCAACCATTGGACTCTTGACTTTTGTTTCAAAAAAAATTCCTTTTTTGTTAACTTTATACCATTGAGATCTCAGTTCTCTTTCCTTCACACAAATCTCTTCATCCACCAATCCAGACTCCATACTATCCTGTATCTCTTTAATATTTTTTCCTAGAGCATTCTTAGACTAAAAAATGTTTCCAAAGGTAAGCTTATTCCACCCCTTTACTTTTTGCTTAATTATTCAAAGTTTTTTAGCCAAACAGAACATAGGAGTTCCAAAGATAGGTTCATCCCACCAAGATTGAACTAAAGCAACAAAATCCAGATGAGTGCACCACATGGCTTCAAATTTGAAAGGGAAGGGGCCCTTATTATGATCCACATGTTTTTTCAGAACCAAAGCATTATGATCTATGCTCAATATAGGAAGTGTAGAGAGAGAGAAATTGGGAGATATCCCAATTGGTAGATATCAAAAATCTATCAAGTTTGACTTGAATTAAATGGTTTTCATTCCTACTATTTGACCAGGTAAATTTAGAACCTTGGAGAGGGATATCAATTAGACCATCCAAATTAAAGAATTCAACAAGCTCCATCATACTATCTAAGTAATCATCCAATCCTCCTGACTTTTCTGAGGGAAGGAGGGGGGAATTAAAATCCCCTCCCAACATCCAATGTTTATCACTCCTTTTAGCAATAGATTCACTAAGCTTTTCCCATAGCAACACTCTATCTCTACTAGAGTTTGGGGCATAAATATTGACAAGATTCCAAGACTCCTGAGAACCTAAGTCTTCTAGGGAAATATCAAGATGATTCTTACTAAAAGAACATAAAGAAACTTTCCATCTAGAGGGATTCCAGAAGGTAGCAATACCCCCAGATGCTCCTTCAGCTTCACAAACAAAAAAACTAGCTCTAGGCCAGATACTAGCAATAATTTTTCAAAAAATTATTTCTTCATCTTCGTTTCTTGTAATAGGAGGACATCAACTTTGTTATCTAGAATGCAAGATTTAACCAAAAACTATTTATAGGGACTGTTAAGGCCCCTAATATTCCATGAGACGTACTTCATTAGAAATAGACACACCCACACCTCCCCAACCCCAAGCAGCTCCCATACTACTTCTTAAACTTCGATCCCATGATAGAATCCAAGGTTTTTGGTTTCCCAATAGCCACATCCCTTATAGTGTCCTTCACTCTCGATTCCTTTTGGGATGGTCTTCCCACCTTGTTTCCCCCTCCACTATCTAGTTTTTTTTTCTTTTTTCTCTTAGTAGTAGCTTGTGACCATCCCTCATCATCCTCATCACTTGATCCTTGAGGGAATCCTAGAAGGGCCAGTGAGTCATTCAGGTTATTAACACCAAGCTGGGAAGTGGGATCTAGTTCCTTGAGTGGCCAATGGTATCTTGAAGAACATACTCACCCTCTTCTAGGACTTCCACAACACCATCAATCTCTCCCTTCTTGAATATCCACATCAACATTTTTTTGTTCATTAGCCTTGAGAGCTTTGACATTCAATGGGTCCTTAACTTGGGCCTTAACCTCCTGAGCAACAACTTGAGGAGCATCCCTCTCATTCTCCTTTAGGAGGGGAATGGACACCTTCTGGGGGGGACACAAAAGAAGACTGTACATGAGAGGCCATAGATTTTGGTGATGTTTCGCCTTCAGATCTCTTATCCTTAGCTTTTGAACTTTCCTACAAGCTCACATAAGAGTCAATAAGATGACCAAACCTCTTACAATGCTAACAGAAGAGGAGAGAATTCTCATACTCTAGGGGTTGGTTCTAGTTTCCAAACTTGAAATTGAGCAACACCGAAGAGGGAAGAACCGTATTAACAACCACATTGACACATATAAGAGCATACAAAAGCCTTGATCTCTCTTTGGTAATTTTATCAATGGCCAAAAGACTCCTGAAAGAGTTAACAATACACTAAAAAATTCCTTTCTCCAAAAACTCGAAAGGTGAACCCAGGTAGGCGCTGATGCCCCCAAATCAACTATCATGTCAAAACCTGATTTCTATTTACAAAGAGAGAGAAAGTTTTTAAAGCCAAAGTCTAAAGCCCAAGGACCTCCAATTAAAACTTTCAACATATCCTCATAGATAACAAAGGAAAACAGAAAAATACCTCAAGGCATTGCATTAATAGTGACGCTCCCTTTGAGGTTCTAGGTGGAAGCAGCCAACTAACGAACAAGTTTAATATTTGGCCTAAACACTAAGAAATTTCCAGCCAAATCCATTTTGAGGTTATCCATCGCCTTCAACATAAGGGCCTCAGGGACATCAACTTCCCAACTAGTAACCGAGCAAGAAGCAGATTTTGCTAGAATTTTTGTCTAGGTTGGCAAGTCAGACCCCACCAACTTGTCCACATAGGAGGTAGGAGCTTCTGTAAAAAAAAAGAAGTCAAGCCCAAATGATGGGGAGAAGGGAAACTTTGTAGAGATTCCATTATTCTTTTCTCCAGGGGAAAGGACAACAATATGAGGAGAAGATGTCTTATCAGAAGCAGGCAGAATGGCCACTACCACTAGAGGCATAGCTCCAAAAGTAGGAACAATGTCCTTGGAATGGGGACCCCCACTGCCCCCCCCAAAGAACCCATGACAACAAACAAAAAAAAAGTGTCAGAAATTTAAAAAATAGCCAGTGCGGGAACTGAGCTAAGCTGAGCTGAGTTGATTATTGATTAGTGTACATTTGAGTTGATTATTGATTAGTGTACATTGGCTATACATTCGGAATCAAATAAGAAGAAACACATGGAATTAAAAAAATATATTGTTCAAATTGTTAAAAAGGGTTTAGATTCCATTGGGAAAGGATCTTGATTAGTGGATAAGGCCACTACAAGAAGGGTGATGTTGACATCTATTATAAATCAAGATATAGCAAGACAAAGAAAAATGTCTGCACTTTCATCTTTCACCTAAAATTGGTTATAGTAGAACCACACTAATAAAATATGAGAAAAAGAGAATGGTTTTGGATGATAGTTCAAAAGGAAATTGGGAAATTATGTGTAGAGCTCCCCATTCTGACATGATTGAAGATGTTGTTAGGAACTTGATCTCAAGGTTTTGGCATGATTAGACTCGTCCATCATCAAATATTAGAGATGTTATGAGACATAAGATTGGGCCTAGTATTTATGAAAATCATATTAAACATTGGCTAGACATAACACAACTTGAGATGTATATGAAGTTTTGTAATATATATCCTCATATAAAGATTAGACAAACAATATTTGAAAGGTTAAAGCCATATTATGTGAAGATAAAAAAGTTTTTTGAAACTTGTTGTCGTTATAATATTGAATTTGATATCTACTATCAAATGTTTTAAGAGATGAGAGAATAAAGTTATGGTTTTCAAAATGCACCTCCTAAATAGGTAAGTTTTTTCATAAAGGATATGTTATGTGATCATGAAAATGGACCTCAAATAAACTGCATAAAATGAATTTGTGAAACATGTGGAAATTTGGCTAAATTTCCTTCAAGAAATGAAGATTCTAACCTAAGAAAGATAATAAATTGAAAGAGTTACAAGTATGTAAAGTTTCAAACAAATTCTGGGAAAGAATCCACAAGGTTAAACTATGTAGAAGAGGAGATTGCTATTGGAAAATTTATGGAAGATTTTCAAAAATTGATATAACCATACATACAAAATTCCTTTTTTGCTAAGTGGCAAGAAAAACAATTTC
>VDFB02281492.1:714393748-714491784 GCA_007258455.2 Sequoia sempervirens
CTCTCCCTTTCTCTTCCCATATATCTCTCAATCTCTCTTTCTCTTCCCATATATCTCTATCTTCCCCTACTTCTTTCTCCATTTATCTACCCCGCCTATTTCTCTCTCCCTCTCACCATCTTTATTTACCTATCTCTAATTATCGTTGTTTTTCTATCTCTTTCTCTCTCTCTCTCTCTCTCCATATCCTAATATTTTACCTTTCTATTTTTTCTCATCCCCATCATTTATAGTACGTCATTCATTAATTGGTTATCAGAAAACTCTATTCCGATATTTATGATTCCTATGTCAAAGTCTTGTTTGTTGATGACCTTTCTCAATCAATTGCATATTTTAATTATACGACGAACAAGCACTACCTCATTATTCATGAGGGAAAATAATATTTGAAAAATATTATGTTTAAACTAAGCATTTTATATTTAAACTAAATATTTTCTTTTTATAAATTATAATATATTAATATTTTTATTTTAAATTTTGTTTATTTATAATTTTATATTTATTTACACAATATATTTTTTAATGTATTTAATTTAGAAGTATATTAATATTATATTTATTGTAATTATTTATAATATATACGTATATTGTATATTATTTATAATTATTAATAATATATATGATAAAATTTATATATTATTACTAACTATTATATAGATATATTATATATTATAGAGATTAAAAAGTATATTATTAATGTTATATATTATATATATTATAAAATAACACTATTGCAAACATGGGGAAAAATTAAAATAAAATAGATTCATTGGCAGGGGGTTTGAGCGGACGTCGGCTAAGATTCCGCTCAAACTAGCCTGCCAATCATTTTTTAATATTATTTTGAACAAGTTCAATCAAACCTCTATTCTATGGAACAAGTTTTGGGGGGTTTAAGTAAACACTGGTTCGCTTGAACCCTCCTTTTCCCCCCTTCTCCCCCTCAGGCACCAAAAATGTCCAGAATTTTGTTCTTTGAAGCTCGAGTTGAGGATGAAAATGGATGAGAATTCATAGACCCAACTCGATGATGGTAGTCCTCTTAACGAGCTATCCAATGAATATAATTTTAATATTTTTTGGTTTTATTATGCATTTTTTTTAGTTTTATTAAACACAGGTTTTTCACCAAAAATCAAGCAATTTTTTCTGCACATGTGGAAAAATAGAAGATTATCATTTTATTTTCTTTTAAATACGAGTGCACCAGATATTGAAGTCCTCAATCCAACAAAAAAAATTGAATTTTGATACATACAAAAATATTTACATGTTATACAATCTGCCTATGTCTGAATTGTAATTGGTTTGACTTCGAAACTTGATTAAGGAAAAAATATTCAATAAAATACTGTGAAACTAATTGGAAGCACTAGATATCATAGTTACAATTCTAAATTTGAAAAAAATAGAATTTTTTCCTTCATGGAAAAAAAGTTATGCGTTATATGGTGAGGGTCACTCCTTAAAAATGGTGTTTACTGAAAAAACTAGTTTTCGAAGGAGATGGAAAAAGAAGTACAATATGATTCCAAAAATTTTGAAAAAAATATATTTAGAATCTACAGACAAAATGTCACAAATCACTAGTTTGCATCATCTTCAAATTCCTCACGGTGTAGCTGCTATAGGTGCCCAAAAGTGAAGATTTAGTTAGAAAAAATTATTTTAGTATCTAGTTTGGCCAAAAATTGTAAACCAGTATTGTGGGATCACCCAAAGGTATCGCCAAATCTTAACGCACTTTGAATTTTTAAGCAATTGTTCATAGAGCATATCTATTATTTACAATTTTCATAGGTAAAATGGTACAAGAGAACTTGAGAACATTGTGTGAGATCACCTTCCTGAGTTTTGTAGAGCCCAACGTGTAAAGGGAAAGTCTTGAAGACTTTCACATCTCAAGTTGTCCAATCCCTCTTGATTATTGACTATTAGATTAGGAAAATTCATAGGTAATTTGTGAGATCAACTTGGTTTATTAAAAACACCAACACACAAAAGGATCCAAAGGAAAACATGGTGTTGCCTCAGGAAAGTTAAAAAGCTAAGATTTATTGATGATGGATGGATGGTTATTGATGTGACAATATATCTCAAAACAACATAAGGATTGGGAAGGATACATCCCGATGATGATATTTGGATTGGGATAAAGGCTTGCAGTAAGGTTAGGAACAAGGCCAATGATGTGATTAGATGATTTTTGGTAGATTCCATGGCTTAGGATTTGCTTCTGATGTAGGATTTCTATGAGCATTTCAATTGATGAAATGGATGTCTAGATGATGGAAGCAAATATGCTTAGACTAACAATTCTATATTAGCCTAAAATGAACCTAATAGATAATGAAATAATATGATGGATGAAAAGATGTTTAGACTAATAAATCTATATTAGCCTAAAATAATTGAAGTGTTATTAAAATGATTAGAAAATAATTAGGATGGATGAGATGCACATGATCATTTCTAGCCAAAGATGAGAGGATAGAAGAAAATAGGGACAAGGATTCATGTGCACATAACATCTATGATTAAATGGAGCGAGGAAAACATATAAGCTGATGGGAGATAGGAATGCAGGATGAACATGGATTAGAAACATGTAGGATAAATTGATGTGGGACTTAGAGTGTTGAACTAAAACTGTCATATAGTGAGCACTTAATTTTATATAGCATGGGATACTATGCAGCAAGGTATGAGGAGCCAGGGTGACTTTGTATTGCATGCATGGGATTGACTCGACAAAAAAAATGGTTAATCCAACACCTCAGAAAGTCACAAGGAACTTTGGTTGGAGTGATGCTAGAAAACCACAAACAAAATTAATGCCCCAACATAACACAAGGTCCCAAATAATCTTGGTGGGAACAACACAAGACAACCAAGAAAACACAACAAATAAAAATTCGAGACATGCCCCTAGTTTCACATGTCAAAGCACACTATGATATAATAGATTGTGGCAACCTCAAGTAGGTGAAGTAGGAAGCTCAAAATAAATATAAACAAATATTCCAAAAGCACCAACAAAATAATAAAATATCTAAGTACCTTTTTCGATAAGAACAATGGATGGGGTAGATGTGATCTAATTTTAGGAACAATACATGCTACAAAGACCAAAGTGGATGGGTAGGACTAGGATTCTCATGATAATAGATGATAAAGATACCTAAAACCCAATGGGGGGAATGGATTTTGTTGAAGTACCAAATTGATAGGGGAGCCTTGACAAGACAAGGATAAAGGACACAAGGATGAGATGTGGTGATAAGTATGTCTAATGACCTCCATAGATTAAACTTAAGTAAAGACACATATTACACATATTATTTAAATTTAACATATGAAAAAGAAGTGACACACGTCCATTGTTCAATAATAGAGACAAGGATTTGTATTAGACAGAAATTTTGAAGTACAAATGCCAATATTACGATGAACATAGAGCAATGTGTTCCTTAAACAATAGACCCCATGGTCAAGAGAAAAATATTACAATGAAGCTTAATATGGACCTTCCTAATAGGATTCTTGTGGCACTTGACTCCTTCAACCACTTCAAGGGTGAGAACATTGTTGGAGCACATTTCCACCCTACCATGAAGTGATTCACTTCCTTGAAATTCTTCTGAAAGGAAAATACCTGACCCACCATGAGGAAGACTAGCAAAGAAAAATCTAATTGGAGTAATAGAATTGTGAAGCAATACATGACCACATATGATGACGACATGATATTCAAGACAAGGAAAATCACTCACAAACAAGAATATATTGAAACATATGTAGAGATAAACCACATTGAGAAATGTAACAATTCATCTTCAATGTTAATTGGGCCATAATTCCTTATAAGAACTAAGGAATAATCTTTGCAATCAAGAATAACACTAATATGATTATTTTTCTATATGCATGCAGGCACACAAAATGTAATTAAATTCATGCTTCTATTGTCATAGAAATAAGGATAATTCAACAAGTAAGAATATATAAGTAATAATTTAAGAAGGTATATCACATGTATGTATATATAATATACATATATGGTCATATTATATATTTATGTGTATACATTCTTATAAAAACATGCACACACATACAATCTAGTATAATTTGTACTTTAAAAATGCAATCATACATGCATAATCAATTGCAACATATTCAAGGAAAAAGAGAAGGTTTGCACTTGAGCATCATAACACCTTCCCATCAAGTCATTCATATCTATAATCAATCATCTTTCTTCTTGATATTCCATCTAACTTAGGATAATACTCATTGCCATCTATTTATAATTTGAACAAAACCTTCAATTACTCTTTCATTGAGATGGTCTAATACATATCTCAAAAGAAGGGTAGGTTAACTCAAAACATAACTTTGCATTTTTCTTAATGAATAATTAAAACAATGCATTTATATTTACTTGTTTCAAAACAACTCATGAAGCACTTTTTATCGTATTAAGTAATACTCTAAGATCATTTCCATGTCATCATGTACTTCGAGTCATTATATAATTCATATTATTAATGACATAATTACATGCATATGTATACACCCACCACATATAGACATATATGTATATTTATATATATTTTAAATCATAACTCGTGTATATGAGCATATTAACAACCTGAGCACAGGGGAAGACCATAACTATATAAGAATAGTGCGTGTTAACATTTTTATCAAGCACTGAGATTCCCAACCCAAATCACTGATTCACTAGACTGTTTGATTTATTGCAAAGAGAATGAAACTTATTCTGAGTTTTTCTATTACACAATAAGACATTGAAAATAATGGTTGTTAGGCGATAGAATTTTAAATCCAACTCTTCTGGTTTCCATATTTTGAGACTAATAGACTAGAGTGAAGAGAAATAAATCAGTGAGTACAAGAAATCCGATTAGTCGATGAACAAATAAAATAGTGTGGGATGGGTCAATGGACTTCGAAGGTTGAGAACTACTTAACAAACAATGAATACAGTTGATTTTCTCATATGAGAACAATTCAGAATTACTACACATCTATTTCCATTTCTTACAGTAGCAACTCATTTTATCAAAGCTAGAGCAATGCAACTACATATTAGAATGTGAAACCAAACCTAATGCATAAGGAAGATCATTCCATGTTAACGACATGCGTTGGCAAAGAGATCATTTCAACTGCCCAAGACTACTACTTGCTTTGAGAAACCTACTTGCTCATGACTTAAGGAGATGGAAAGTTGCTAAATGACCAATGCGCCTTATCTTCATGGTTTGATAATGGTTAACTTAGTTAAATTCTTGGCCAAAATATTTGAAAGCTTGTATTTATGGAATCATAAAAACAAAACTAATATTACAGTAAAACTTGAGCCAAAGGTTGCATAAAACACATTCCAACCACTAATGATGTTAACCATTTTATATTACTTGTATAAATCTGTAGTTGAAGGATTTTAATTTGAAAAGATATGGTTTCTCAAGATCACGATTCATAAACGTTATAGGAAATAGAAGATTACGAGTAAAGATTGAGCTTATGGATACAGACCTGTTTTAGGCTCCATTCACGTTACCTGACTTCTCCAGGAACCTCTCAAATTGCCTCACCGCCACTAATAATGTAAGTCTTTCGTTGTCCAAAGTGAATGAAGACCAAGTTATTGATTAGCTGGAGGACATGCGTGATCACACCCATTTGCTTCTCACTGCATATTACTCTTACTATTTCTCCTGCTCATGGATTGCCCTCTGAATAGACTTGGGGCACTTTTTGGGCTTTAGTAGCAATATTGAGGCCTTTATTGCTAAAAAAAAATCCTCCTTAATCCGGCCAAGAGACAGGGTCAAACAAACTTTTGGCCAAATCAAATGTTAAAACTGTGGAACAGCAGAAGCAAAAGAAAAAAGAGAACAGCAAACTATATGCAATCACATAAGACAAGTTGATTTATGTGGTTCACCATAAATTGGCTATATCCACAGGAGCAGGGGAAAATTATATTATCTCTGTATGAAGTTACAAGACAATACGTATCAGCAGCAATACACATATAATCAATCTAATATCTATAATGGATAAGGAAGACCAAGAGACAAATGTTTTGGCGGGAGGGTCTTTGATGACCTTTGGACTTCATAATCCAACAATCTCCCACTTGAAGTCCAATGATTGCTGCTCAGAGATGTTCCCCTACTCCAGTCTCAATGTCACATCTTGACAATGTCGAGAGAAGCCCTACAGAATTCAAACTTCTCTCTTGGTACAACCTTGGTCAATGCATCAACTGGATTGATCTTTGTATCAATCTTTTCAACTTGTAACTTCCCTTCTTCAATCATGCTACGGATGAAGTGATACCTCAGTTCAATGTGTTTGGTTCTGTTATGAAATGCCACATTCTTGGCCAAATGGATAGCGCTGTTGCTGTCACAAAAAAGTGTGAAGCTTTGCTGTTTGGATCCCAACTCAGTTAACAAACGTTGCAACCGAACCATTTCTTTCGCACCTTCGGTGAGGGCAATGTACTCAGCCTCAGTAGTGGAAAGAGCAACTATTTGTTGCAGCCTTGAGACCCAGCTGATAGCTGCCCAGGAAAAAGTGAAAACATAACCTGATGTAGACCTTCTTTTATCCAAGTCTCTTGGCACATCGGAGTCAACGAAGCCATGTAGCTGTGCAACTTTTCCACCAAAACATAAGACATAATCAGAAGTGCCTTTTAGATACCTCAATATCCACTTCACAGCTTCCCAATGAGTTTTACTGGGATTACTCATGAACCGGCTCACAACTCCCACTGCATGGGAAATATCAGGATGGGTGCACACCATTTCATACATGAGACTTTCCACAGCTGAAGAATATGGAATGTGTTTCATGTAGCCTTGGTCTTCTTGTGTTTTAGGACACAATGCGGAAGACAAGCGAAAATGATCAGCAAGTGGAGTACTAACCGGCTTAAGACCTCTCATATTGAATCTATCCAAAACTTTTTCAATATACTTTTGCTGAGATAATCTGATTTCTTTCTTCTTTGTATCCCAAATTATGGTCATACCAAGAATCTTCTTTGCTACCCCTAAGTCCTTCATTGCAAATTTGTTACCCAAAAGTTGCTTCAAATCACCAATAACTCTCATGTTTGTGCCGGTTATGAGCATGTCGTCAACATAGAGCTGCAATAAAAAAATTTCACCGTTTGCCAACACCTTGTAGTATAGACATGGATCAGATTCGCAACGTATAAACTGATTTTCAATCATGAAATTATCAAATTTGATGTACCACTGCCTTGGGGCTTGTTTCAGCCCATACAAGCTCCTCCTTAATCTACAATATAGATTTTCATGCCCTTGTTTAACAAAACCTTTGGGCTGATGCATATACAATTCCTCTATGTCACTGTGGAGAAAAGCAGTTTTAACATCTAGTTGCTCAAGCTCAAGGTCATAAACGGCTGCCAAGCCCAAGACAGCTCAAATTGTGTTCATCTTCACGACTGGTGAAAATATCTCATTAGAGTCTACTCCTTTTTGTTGATCATACCCTTTCACTACTAGTCTAGCCTTGTAGCGTTGTTTGCCTCCTTCTTCCTCTTTCAGTCTATACACCCACCGATCCTTCAATGCTTTTCGATTGGGTGGAAGTTGTACCAAGTCCCAAGTGTGATTGGTCATGAGGGACTCCATTTCCTCTTTCATTGTAGCCATCCACTTTTCACTATCCTTACCATTGTAGGCCTCTCGGAATGTAGTTGGATCTGATTGATCAGATATGAGCAACTGATAATCATCCAATTTGGAAAGAGGTTTCCTCTTCCAAGTAGACCTCCTTAATGGAGAAATTTGTCCCTGTAGACTACCCTGTTCATGAGAAGTGGCATGTTCATTAGATGCTGTAGCTGGAACATTCCTCTGTTGTTCAACATACTTTCCAACATCACTGCCCTCTATTTCTATATTGTCCCTTTGTATTTCTTGCATGGTAGATGAATTTCTTAGTAATACTTGTGGCTCCCTTGCTGCTGGTGTGGGAGAATTTTGATGCTATCAATCCATGTGTGATGACTGTGGCATGAACAGTAAAGACAGTGAAAGAGATGCATTTGGCCTCACCGCACCATAATCATAAAGGTAAACTTGTTTATGGGCTCGCGTTGTCCCATAGTAGAAGGCTCTGCCTCTTGAGCCAGCGTGGAAACATTTAAATGCTGTGTGTCAAAGTTTATTGACTGCGTTTCATGTTGAAAGGGCAGATTAAAAAGGTCTTGAATGGCGTTTGACTTATGTGCACCAAGGTCATGACAAGACACTCGCTTATTGGATATCCCAGAGCGTAGAAGCATATTGGAACACATTTCATCCTCAGCTCGCATGGGAGTAACTCCCACTGAATGTTGTGAATAGGGCGGTGGATGTGAGCCTAAGCGCTCACCAACACCAAAGTCTTCAGAAGTGGAAGCAGTGTGGAGGGGTGGTAGAATAATTTGCTTACCTTGTTCCAAACTTCCATCCAAGCTAGACCGTGAAGTCATGACTGAAGGATTTCCCTATGCATTTCTGTTTAGGCTAAGTGACTGAATAGGTGCCAATGCTGGATTTGAATTTCCATCTAAATTTGATGCCACATTTGGATGTGAAAACTGCATATCTCTTCGAAAAAGTCATATGCATTCCTAATATCATCAATTGGTATATACTTCTTTGCTTGTGTTTGTTGATTTTGTAGGGCTGGGAACACTTTTTCATTGAAGACCACATTGCGACTGCGAACAATTTGCTTTGCAAAAGGATCCTACAACCTGAAACCGTATTGCTTTTCCCCATAACCGATGAAGATGCATCGTTTGGATTTGAAATCCAATTTCATTCGCTGCTCCTTGGGAATGTGAGCAAACACTTCACAGCTAAAGATTCGAAGGTGATTGCAAGAGATCTTTTTTTCAAACTAGACTCTTCTTCTAGAATATCAAAATTTAGTTTTGTAGAGGGACTTCTATTGATCAAATATACTACCGTATTAACTACCTCAGCCCAAAATTCTTTGCTGAAACCAGCATTAGAGAGCATACTTCGAGCCCTCTTCGTAATCGTACGATTCAACCTGTCAGCTGCACCATTTTTTTGAGGTGTGAATGGTACAACTTTGATGCGTTGGATGCCATTATCTGCACAATAAGTATCAAAATCCAAGGAACAAAACTCCCCCCATTGTCAGTTTTTAGACATTTAATTTTTCTCCCAATTTAATTTTCAACAACTTTAAAAATTTTGAATTTTGCAAAAACTTCTGATTTTCTATTGAGCATATAGACCCAAAATTTACAGGTGCAATCATCTAGAAAAGTTACAAAATAGTTTGCTCCTCCAATGGAGGTTACCTTCGTGGGACCAAACACATCCGAATGCACAAGTTCCAAGGGTCTTGACTTCTTCTCATGTCCCGTTTTGGAGAAGCGAACATGTCTTTGTTTTCCATATAGGAAATGCTCACATAGCTCTAAATCTACTGATTGTAAACCTAAAAGTCAACCTCTTTTGAGCAAAATTTACATTCCCTTCTTGCTCATATGCCCAAGCCTCTTATGCCACAATTCTGTCCCACTGTCCACTACCACCATCGCAACTCCCACTTCAGCGTGACACTCTAGCACATAAGGAGATCTTGATTTGCTACCTTTTGCAACAAGTAAGGCTCCTTTGGTCACTTTTCAAATATTAGAAAAGAAGGTGATGCTACACCCTTGAGCATCAAGTTGTCCCGCAGAAATCAAGTTCCTCTTTAGCTTAGGAACATGTCTTACATCACTCAATATCCACTTGTTTCCATTCTTTAGTTGTAATATTATGTCACCTTGGCCAACTATCTCACATGGCTCATTGTCACCGAGATAAACTTTGCCAAATTTTCCTTCTTGATAGTTTTTGAAGGCATCCTAATTTGAGGTTGCATGAAAGGAGGCACCGAAGTCTAATATCCATGAGTTAGCTATAGTTTCACTTGTTGTCAAGACTAAAGCTCTCTATCATCTTCATATGTTGCTTTAACCTCATTTTCTTTCAACTATTTTTGTGCTTTCTTGTAACACCAACAATCCTTCTTGACATGTCCATCTTTTCCACAAAACCAAAAACCTTCTTTCCGTCCCCTTGGCTTAGATCTCTTGGCAGATATATATCTTCTCCTATTGTGTTTTCCTCAATCTTGGGTTCTTCCCCTATTGTCTAAGACTAAGGCTTCTCTGGATATTTTATTTTGTCCTCTTCTCATGTCTTCATTGAGAAGTGTCTAGTAGCAACATCATCAAATCTTAACATTGCTTCCTTTTTCTTGTCCTTGTCATTAGATCCTCTTCTTCCAGATACCGAATTACAAATAGTCATCACCACACTATCCCAACTATCGGGAAGAGAGCACAAGAGCAACATAGCTCTCATTTCATCTTCAAAATTGATTTCTACGGAAGCTAGTTGGCTGATCATAGTGTTGAATTCATTCAAATGATTTGAAAGATCTTTTCCTTCTTTCATCTTCAAATTGAATAACTTCTTCAACAAGAGAACGCAATTGGTTGATGAAGCCATCTCATACATGTCACAAAGCTTGTCCCATATTTGTTTTTCCAAAGTTTCTGAGGCAACATTAAAGAGGAAATTACTGGATAGTGAAAAAATAATTTTAGCAGCTGCTTTTTGATCCATGACATCCTATTCATCATCTATCATTTTCTTCAGTTTTGTTATCTTTTCTATCAGCGTGATAGCTAAGTCTTTTTGAATCAACAGGGCACAAATTTAAAGCTTCCATAGCCCAAAGTTCTACCCTGATAATTTCTCTATTCTCCATTTGTCGACTTCTTCCATCTCTTCGGAAATTCATCACGAATTCCCCAATCAGCTCCTTCACCGTGCTCTGATACCAATTGTTAAAACTATGGAACAACAAAAGCAAAAGAAAAAAGAGAACAACAAACTATATGAAATCACATAAGACAAGTCGATTTATGTGGTTCACCATAAATTGGCTACATCCATAGGAGCAGGGGAAAATTATATTATCTTTGTATGAAGTTACAATACAATACGTATCATCAACAATACACATATAATCAATACATTATCCATAATGGATAAGGAAGACCAAGAGACAAATGTTTTGGTGGGAGAGTCTTCGATGCCATTTGGAATTCATAATCCAACATCAAAGGCTTCAAATTCAAGGGCTTGTTATATTGCATTATGTTGGTTTGGTCTGTATAATTGTTGCTCTTGGTGCACATAATATTATTTATTGGATGATGTAATGAGAACTATTGTTGCAGGGCACCAATTCTTTTTAAATATCAATGGCCAATTTCACTTGATAGTGATGTTCTTGATTGGAGATTGTTAACTCAACAACATATTCTTTATTCGCTCCGAAAACATGTTTTTCCATAGGAATAGCAAACTTCTTATCTGAAATGGCCTCGACCTACTTATCCTGTGGCTTGACACAACTCATTCGCTTGAAAATTCCCCATTTTGGTAAAAAAAATCTCTAGAAGGAATTAGATTTTTCTAGTTTTGCTACCATATCCATTTTAACAAAACACTACAATCCTTTAGATTTGAGTCACAAAGTGAGAAAAATACTCTCAAGTATGTGGATTTGGAGCAAAACCACAAAAAGTTATGACAAAAGTCTTGAATCCTTCAACTTAAAGTAGAAACAAAAAAAATTATATAGGTTACAAAAAAATGACAACCCACCTTGCTCCCCCCCGTAAAAAAAAAAATCCTCCATCCTCTCTAAAAAAGACCCCAAAGCATAACTTCCTATAGAATTCCCTGATTAAAATCCTACATCCTCTCTAAAACAAGACCCCGAAGCATGAACTCCTATAGAATTTTGTGATTAATGGTATCCATGGGGTATCTAGTAGGTTAACCATTTAACAATTTTTTTAAAGGATATGGCACAAACTAGAGAGTTGTATGAACAATATGGAAGGGTGAATAAGAGTGCGGTGTGGAAAAATGGTTTGAAAAAGTTTCTTTCAATAGTGATGTTGCATGCAATGTACTGATTGTAGAGTTTAAGATGATTCTAAATTAGAATGCATAATGAGTGGTTGTGTAGTGGAAGGCATATGAGCCTCCCCTAAAATGTAAAGGTGAAGGGTAGATAACATGGTTTAAAGTATTTAGATTATATGTGAAACAACGAAAAATAGGTTTGGTGTAAGGTGGGGAAGCCCAATGTGGGATGATGGACAATGCATCTATTTCTCACTATTACATTAGGAAATGAAATCCCCACAAAGAATTGATTAACAAACCTTAGGTTAATCAACTCAATGTGACTATCTTTAGATTTCCTTATGCTTTGAGGATGGGGGTCAAGTTCAAACAACGCTTTGGGAGAAAAACTAAAAATAGGAAATCAACCTAATTATGCCAACTCAAACTTGAAACAACAATATGAAACTCAATATTAATGAAACAAAAAACTAATTGCAAATATGAGAATGACAGAAAGGTGTTTAATAGTCACCAAAAGTCACTTTTTGGAAGCTTTGTGGGACTCTTTCACCCATGGGTGAATGGGTCTTTTGTTAGGGTTTTAAAAAATCTATCGAGAGCCTCTGATGTTGATCTATAGCTTCCGATTTGTTCAGGTTTTAGTGTTGGAAAGTCAAAAAATTGATTTGTAGATTAGATTCCATAATTTGACAACTTTGACAACTTTTCCAATCTTCCACTTCAAGAGGTTTTCAATTCATTTTCAACCTAAATCTGCAACACAAACACAAGAAAGAAAAAAATGTTTCTTTTTGGTGAATGGGGGTTTGTCTTGGTTAAACCCTGTTTGGGTAATTGAATTGAAATGATGAAAGTATGAAAGGAAGGAATGATGAATGAACAATTCTATGTTACCACTCAAAGAACCTTGGATGAATCTTTGAATGCAAATCTTAGAGGGTTTGCAACTTGCATGAAATGGCTTCAATAGATGTGGATCTTGATGCTTGAAATAATGCTTTGAATGCTTGAATTTGAATCTTGAAACCTACATCACAATGTAAGCTCCAAAAACATGTATGATGCAAGAAGACTTTGACATGATGATTAGATCTTGAATTCTGCAATAAATCTTTGATAATTCTACATTTGAATGCCCTTGATCATAAACTTTTCTCTTGTAAACTTGAATTATGCTCTCATGAATTTCCTAAGTGTTGAAATGATAAAAAGACCTTGTATTTATAGGTATGTATCCTTAATTATTACAAGCCAACATTGAAATATGAATTTGGGAACCTTAAAATACTACCAAAAACATATTTTAAATTTAGGTTCAAAGGCCTAGGGAGGACCCATTCACCCATGGGCGAATGGGTCCCAGGTCCCTATTCCTGGGACACACATTGCTCAAGGTAAAGTGTTCTGTGTTGGAATTAATTATTTTTGGGTTTCCCCTTTGGAAAATGTAATTTATTAGGTTTGTAGATGTAAAAATAGGGCTTATTAAGGCATTATTAAGTCCAATTTAATTAACAGGGCCCAAACATGTGTGAAAATATAAAGGCATACATTTTTCCACACTAAATTAAGGCATTATTAAGTCCATTTAATTAGGAGGGCCCAAACAAGTGTGAAAATGTAAAGGGATACATGTTTTTATACACTACATTTAGCCCCCACTTTATTACACTACAATAGATTGAATGCAAGAGTATAGAAGGAAAAAATAGTGTTTTTGATACTCAAAAATTCAAAAGAATCTTGATCAGGGACTCATTCACCCATGGGCCAATGGGTCTCACTTTGAAGGGTTTTTAAAAATAATTTACAGATTTTTGAGGTGATTTTTATGCTTTCAAATTTTGGGGTCAAATAGTTGGTTATAGTTTCATATTTTTGGAAAATCAAGTCTAAATACAAGTGTAAAATGATGTTAAATGACAAGCAAAAATATCTAATTTGAGATGCAATTTTGATTCAATTTTTTGATGCAAATGACTAATCATGCAATGCTATGTAAACACTATGCAAAATGATTGACATTTTTGAATTTTTTAGATTTTAAAGAATGTAAAAATGTAAACCTAAAACCCTAAATGAGATGTGTTGATGGTGTTTTTATGCACTTCTCAACACAGGCAGTGCATAGGCGCACTACCTCTCTTGAAAGACAATTTCCCACAATCGAATTGCAGAACACTATCCCAAGGTCTCTTGGATGTCAGGTCATCACGATGCTTAGATACCTCAGTAGTTTGATGTGATTTGCTAGAATCACAAGGCGGCCTTACAGAAATACAAAGTGTGGATGCGAAGCATGAAGTTGGATCTTCGAAAATGAGTTCTTAGTATGAAAGCAGTTATGTGTTGGCTGTAGGTTCAAACAGCAGTCTCAAACTCCATCTGGTTGTTAGATTTGGCTTTATAATGTGCAATGAACCTTGGTATTGTTCAGTTTCTAAAGAAAGTGAAAAAAGAGAGAAGGAGAGGAAAAGTTCCTAAGCCTAAAGCTTGCTGCGAATAGTGATAATGGAGTTCCTGCAATGGACAATTCCTTAAAACAATATCCCACTTAACCAGGGATTTCATAGTATCATGGAAATTGTGCTATCTTCTAAGGGGCTGCAGATTTTTATCTTTCATCCACCACATACATGCATGAACTAAAGATAAGTGTTTGGGGCAGATTTAATCAAGTCCAGGCTAACTTTGCACAGCTATCTACCTTTAGCAAACAGCAAAAAGTATGGACTAAGGGATCATCAACAGTGCAGGAATTTTCATAAACACCAAACAGCATTCCTAAAATTTACCCAAATTACATGAACAGCTAACTAAACAGCAAAGAGATCTAAGCTAAACATCTAATATTGGAGAAGTGAATCAAATGACATGAGAGAAAATAAGGAAATGCACCAAATCAATGCTATTTCTTATAAATTTCTACAGCATGTCTTTACAACAATTCAACTCTCACTTTTGCAAATGAGGGGAGTGCTCTATTTATAGTTTTCCAAAATTCAAATGAATGGCCAAGATTCATTACAAAATAGGGTTTCACCTACCCCCAAATAGATTTACAATTAAAAAACATTCTTTGTCTTTTCCCTATTTCGTCACCTAGTGGATGACACTATTGTTTTTTCATCCTGTAGCTAATTGTTGTTTCTTTGGTTGTAGCTACTCTTCTGGGAGGTCCTTTTCCTTGGTTGGGCTGTCTTGTTGCTCCTCGGAGGCTGCGTGTTCAATATGCTTGAGGATTACGGCCTGGAGCTTGTCTACCTTGAGGATTTTGCATCTCAACGCCTGGTAGCTCCATTCCTTGGCATTCTCTTCCAGCCGCTTCCAGTCCTCATCATACTTTGAGCCCTGATCTCTGAATAGCTCTGATCTATCGAAGGCACGGGCAGTGAAACTCAAGAAGTCTGTTGTGATATCTCCGGCTGTCCCGTCCTTCATCTTTTCCTCGAAGTATGGCCTGACCTTTTCTGCATCCAATTGCACTGTGGGAATATCATGGCCCGTTATCAGCTTAAGGTACTCGGCGCATTCTGCCCAGATTTCTTTCATCCATGCGATATCGGGGTCCACCCTACTCTGGATTTGTTCCATCCTCTCCTTTCGGTTGATGAGGTCTCTGCACCACACGTCCACCAACCAGTGATCTTCATTCTTCAGCTCCAGCTTTTCTTCCCACGTACTTTTTGGCATTTGAAGGATGGCCTCAACCCTTGGGAAGGCAGAGTCGTAGATCGCAAGGAAGCCGGCGCAGAGTTTTTTTATGCCTTCCAGGGATTGGATTAGGCTCAGGAACTTGTTGGCTATTTGCATAGCCAAGCCGATCCCTACATTTCCAATGTTTATGATCTGCTGGAACCAATCCTTAGTGGTCCTCTCCAAGTTTTTCCTCCTCTCCAGCTTATCTATCTATTCCTTGGAGAGCAGTTGTGGTGCGGCCGTGGAGGTAGTGGGGAGGTCGTCCATTGAAGACCACTGCTGGATGTAGTCATTCAGGGTAGCAACCTACGCCTTTAGCTCGTCTTTGGTGACCTTGTCCTATTTAATCAGATGCACCACCGTGGCCACTGACTCCTCCAGATGTCCGACCTTCTGTTCCCTGGTGGCTATCCCTAGGTCGATGGTGGAGATATTGTAACTAACTCCGGCCTGGCCAACAGTTGGCGTCGCTACTTGTGCTGTCCGGGAGCCAGAAGCGTCCATGGTTATCTTGGAACGGACCTTAGGCTTCTTCTCCTTCTTTGTGGTGGCTAGAGATCAAGCCAAGATGGCTTCCAATCTTGACCTCGGGTCCGTCGGAACTGGGGTAGTCTTTTCAAGCTGCTTTTCCAGCCAATCGGGCATGACAGATTTGTCTTTGGGTGCCTCATGGCTGCCTTCACCCTTCTCCGTTAACTGTAAGATCTCTGCGTCTTCTTCCTTTTGGGCTTCTCCCTTTCCTTTGGCAACATCCTCCTCTTCTTCGTCAGAGTCACGATAAAACACGAGGCTTTTGATGGGCAGCTTGGTGGATAATATCTGAGTGGGATCTTCTTCTTTTGTTGCCTCTTCTTCTTTCTTCTCCTTAGCAGCTTCGGGTTCGGGGCTCTTCACAATGTGGGTCTCCGCCTTAGATAAACCCTTTTCAGGCTGCTCCCCTGGCGGCTGCCCCTTCTCACCACTCGGCGACCGTTCTGCCTCCTCCCCGACATCCCTTGGCTGCTGAGCCGATTCTTCCTCGATATCCTCATCAAATGTCTGAACAATCTCCTTATCACTCGAGCCACCCTCTTTATCCCTGCCCTCGGAGGAGCCAGTCTCTTCTTCCTCGTAGGCAACCTTGTCGATGGTTCTATGCTCATATTCAGGTTGCTCATAATAATCATCGGCCTCCTCCTCAATAGGCTTTGAAGCCTCCTGTTCCAACTCTTCCAACTCTTTGGAAATTTGCATCGTGTCCTCCATGGCTGGCGGCCCTGTTGGCGATTGCGAAGGCTGAGATGGTGCGAGGGCCTGGGCCAAGGCTGCTTGGAGAGCAGGGTCCATTAAAGTCTGCAAGAGCTCAGGAGGAAGACTCTGGAGGTGTCGTGTAATAGACTCGGGCACAGTGGAGAGGGGAATAGGCGATGCTATCATTGCCAGAGGCAGGGAGGTGATGGGTGACATGGCAGCAGCAGAGGAAGGGGAAGTGGTCATGCTCGAGGAAGAGTCGATATTGATTATGGACCCGGCTGGGGGCGAAGAGGCAAGGTGAATAGAAATGTTCACCGCTTGTGGAGATGAGGTGGTTGTGGCCTGAGAGGCAGGCAGCGCACCAGTTGGGGGAGGAAGGAGCAAGGGAGGCTACGCCTCTATTGTGATCACTGTCCTTTTAAGCTTCTTGGGAGATGAGCCTCCCGTATCCTTTGTTGCTTGTTCTTTTGGGTCCGCAGACTATGTCATTTCTGCTTCTTTTCTCTTCTGGGACCTGGTGATGGAAGTAGACTTGGAAGTCTCACCAGCTGATGGAGAGGCGACCACGTCCTCCATGGCGCTTGGCTCGCTCTTAAGCACTTCATATGTTAGAGCCACCCCTTGTTGCTTCAGTTGTGCTACCTACCCATTGACCCACTCCCTAGTGCGAGCTATGATAGGCTGGGTGATGGTATCCAGGTCATCGACCTCTTGCTCATCCCAGTCGATGGAGGGGATTGCCAGGTCGACAACCGCAGGGTACCTCAGGTGCACAAGGGTGGACTCATCCTCCTCAAACTGATCAGGCACCGGAAACAGCTGCACCCTCCTCAAAAACTGTATTGTCATTCACATGTAGTGTCTCTTGCAGACCTCCTTATCATCTTTACAATCCGCCCAGAAATCTTCAACATGGTACTGGTGGGTGTATGCTGGTCCTAGCGCCTTCCTGACGTGGCCATGGGGGTCCATCCGTGGGCGAGCTGTGTACCATTCAAAGTTATATTCTTTGAGTTCTTTCTCTGAGTTGGCGGCGCATTGGGATGTTTGCAGTTGATACAGGCCCTGGCCGAGGGTCATAGGATAAGGGATCCCTGCTATGTGCTTGCTGCCGAAGACCGCCTGAATATGTTGGAGCTGTCGGGAAAGCTCTAGGAGGATGATCCGGTCGTTCGGGTACCTTGGCAACTTGTTCGGCCGTTCCATGAATCCCTGGGCATGGATGTAAGTGAACTTGGGGAATTGAATATATAAGAAGGCATACTCCTTCAGGAGTGCCTGAGCATTGTGGGATACCCTTCTCTCGAAGTCCCCAGCTATTAATCTGATAATCTGGCCTAAAGGCATCATTGACACGGCAATACTCTTTCTTGAAGTGGCGGTATTATAGTTGAGGGTACCGGTCAAAAGGCTTGAGCCCTCGTTTGTGATCCCCATCCAGCGCTATGAAGAGTCCACTATATTGTCTCTGACCTGCCAAGGAGTAGACCAGGTACGAGGTCATGTAGAACTTGTTGCTTTTCTTGACATTCACGAACTACTCGTGGAAGCAGTTACTGATGATGCCTCCCCAGTCGAATGAGATCTTGTTTTTCACGTCCTCATTCCCTCGTATGATTTGTTCAATGTAGTAAGCCATCCACTCTTAGAAGTAGGCGGCTGCCGGGAGACCCATGACCCTACTTAGCATAGTCACCAAGTCGTGATAATCCTCGTGGAAGTCACTCTGAAACAGCTCTTGGGGAACCTTTGCAGCGCTACCCCATTTCTCCTTAAGCGAGTAAATGTTAATTGACTTCTTGTAGCCCAATGGATTGGCATCCCATGCCGCCTGACATTGCTCCAAAGTGGGGATATCCATGTGTGGGAACGTGGGAATGTGGAATGTTTTTGTGATTCTTGGCGGAGACATGTCAGCAAGGATATTCCCCTCCTTGTCCACGATTGTTCTGGTATATGTTTGGTAGGCTTCTCGGCAAGCCATTACCAGTTTAGGTGCTATCAGAGAGGGAGGGAAGCCGACAGCTTTGGCAATCCCGCTTTGGCGTATTAATCGGGCATTCTTTGTTTAGGGTCGACCTTGACCCTCTGGGTGAACTCATCTATGTCCACCTGGCCGATATTGGTGTCTGAGTTCTCTCTCCAGTCAGTCAAGACCTTTGACTGGAGCGGTTCACCTTGGAATTGAAACTTCATTTGGTCTTTATCGTCCTTTCCATGAGCGGCCCTCCCAGATTTCTTACCCTTGTCCTTTTCGGTAGAGGCCCCTGAAGTTCCTGCAGCTGATTCCATATATCCTGCAAGCAAAGGGCGAAGTCAGCACAACAAAACATCAATAACGTTAATGTTAGTCCGCATTGTGAGTATATCATCTAAATAACCATTCAAATACATCACAAATTTTATCCTTAGACGATATCGATTTCCTTTTTAGAGCATTTGGACAATCCGGGCCCGGAGGGCTGGACTTCCCTGGCAGGAATGCTTTCAAAGAGGGAAAACACGACCGAAAGTTCCCGAAGACCCCCGTTGGCCAAATTTTGATATCTTAAGGGGCCCATGATGGAGAACGGCATGATTTAGGACGTGGGTCGAAGTCAGATTCTCAATTTGAATTGGTTTGGATTGATTTAAGGAGCTTCGAAGGTTTCAGGCCGGAAGGAAGCTGGTAGCAGTGGACATCGGATGGAAGTCCGGTTGAGGAAGTCCGACAGCAGAAGTCCGAAGGCCAGAGCCTGGGAGGCAAAAGACAACTGAAATGAGGTTTGGTTAAATAGTTTAAACTGGATGGCATTCGGAGAACCGGGCCCCGGAGGCCAACAGGCCGTGTCGCGAAGGCCGCCGCATAATCTTAGATCATTTTGAAAGGCAGCGGCGAGGAGAAGACCGGAGCCCGGAGGGTGGGGAGCTAACGGAGGTTCGCTGCCGAAGGATTCTGCAATGTGTCTCAGCGCCGACTGTGAGGAGAACTCCGGGATCCAGCCCACAGGAGGATGCAAGACGACGGCCATCGGGAAGTTATGGCAACCCATCGTCGACGGAGGCTAAAGCCGTCCTGGGACTCGGGAGGCAGAACGATGCGGGGTACAGGCCGCCGCATGGTTATGGCAATGATATGAATGGCGGCGGCGAAGGATGGACCAAGACCCGGGAGGTGGGACGACGCGCTCCCACAGCCGCCACGAGATATATGCAGTAATCGGGCGACGGCGGCGACAAAGGTATCTCCGGGGCCCGGCGAAGGTCAGGCAGCCGATGGCGCCTCGCCGGGAGATTTCGACATTACAACGGCGGAAAATTTGATGCGGAGGCCAGGGAGAGGAAACCCAGAGGCCCAGGCCCGGCAAGACGGACTTTCGTTAGGAGTTTTGTGGTTCCGGATGCCGACGGCGATGGAGGGTTTCGGGCCCGAGAAGGACCTTTGCACTGTGCAAAGAACACCCAGGACGCGAATGAGTCCCGAGCCGGCGGTGAGGGCAATTCCGATGGGTTCCAAAAATTTGAGGACATGGGTTATGGACGCGACGGGGTGTTGTTTAATTTTATGCCATTTAATTATTGTTCAATTCATTTTAAATCCCTGAAATGACGAAAAAAAAAAGGAGGGCAAACGATGATGGCCTACCTCGGATACGCCAAGCGAGGAGGTGTGCAAACCACTGTGAATTGACGGAACGAACTTTGGTGATGACGACCGAGATGCTACAGAAGGCAGTGGGCTCCAATTTGATCGCTGCTCCAATTTGCTTGAATTCTCAAAGTGAGAATGACATTGGGGACCATGCATTATATACCCCCTTCGCCACTAATGCTCGCATTAAATGCACGTACGATCGCGCCAAAAGTTGGTGAAATTCAAATTTAGGTCGGCAGCGACAGCGAGGGCTTTGGCATCCGACAGGTGGGAAGCCGCGCAATGATGGCCGCCGCGAGAATTTAAGATGACTTTGACGACGACGGCGACAAAATGCTCGGGGCCCGGAGGGCGGGGTGCGGTGGGGAGTTCGCCGCTGAAAGATTTCGCTTTTTATCTGAACGACGGCGACGAGCAACACTCGGGGGCCCGAAGGGCGGGCGGCCGCCACAGGGTCACCGTCGGGGACGGCGATCCCGGGACGGAAGTCCGGACGCGGACTTCCAGAGCCCGGGGCCCGAAGGAGCAGGGGCCGCCCAGGAAATCCCTGAAGACCTCTGAACGACAACTGGCAAGGCGAGCTCCGGAGGGCAGAAAGACCCCCGAGGAACACCGCCGAGGCGGCGAATGAAAGGGGAAAGCCTGATAAGGGAACCCCGAAGGCCCGGGCCAGGAGGGGCCCAGGGCTGCCCTAAAGCCCGAAAGGCCCAAGGAACCCACGAGGCCCTAGAGGGTAGCAAAAACCAAAAGGGAGGCACAGTCAATTTTTAGGATGAAACCTTGGAGCAGTATCGACCACGCAGAACGTCAAAAAAGAGGGGCACGCAAAATGAGGCAGCCCTGAAAGACCCGATGAGGTGAAAGAAAAGAGGGTCCCTGTTCCGAATGGGGCGTGTGTGCTGAGGGCACAACAAATGGCGACTCCTTTGGAGAACGCTCCGGAGCGTTCTAGGGATAAATATTCATTCAGGACCCAGAATCTCTGGTTTCGTAGACCAGGAGCGGCTTCCGAGGATGAATCCAGGAGAACGAGATCCTTAATTGGGTCAGCTTACATGACATCTCGAAAGTGTGTGTGGAGTGAGTTCATTCCTTTCCTAGGGATAGTAACCAGGGTTATTACTTTAACCAAGTGAGCTACATAAGTTGTCTAACACCAAAAGTAACCTGGATATTGCCCCGCTGCCAGTCAGGCGTCCATAGCCCCGGTGAAGTTGTCACTACAATCTCATGGATATTGCTCTACTGCCGGCCAGGCGTCCATAGCCCCGATAGAGTTATCCGAACACGCATACGGTCGTTTATTTTCTTTTTCAGAGTTTTTTTTCTCTTTTTCTTTGATATTTCAATTCTTTTTTACCATTTAGCTCGACCGGGTAAGCATTGAAGCCTACAATGGGTTTGAGACTGCAGTGGTCACTAGAGTAGACTTAATATTTTTCACTCACTTAGGTGTCGTGACAACCATAGCACGGTCCTTCAGAATTTATTATTATGTAATTTGTGCGAGATCCGAGATGTGGGTAAGAAGATCTGGCGAAGGGTCAAGTTCTGAGCAAAATTCAGACAGGGAAATCATTCGCAGACAGCTTTGCAAAGACCAATAGTCTAGAGTGAATGTTTAGCCAAAGAACATGAAGAATGGATAGCAAAGTGAACCGCTTGTCAGGCAAGCACGGCCACCAAAAAGGAGTAGGAAACATCTTTCAAAACAAAACTGCCGGGAGGGAGAAAGCAAAAAACAATGTGAACAAAATGCAAACAAGCATGAAAGCAACTACTCTAACCTATGCACAGGTATTTACAGCAAAGAGCTCGAAGGAGCTCAAGCCTGGAAGTAATGCTTCAGGTGTTTCCTGTTGACTGGCAATGGGACGTTTTCACCGGTTAAGTTCTTTAAGCGGAAGGCATTATCTCCCAAAATCTCAGCTATCTGAAAGGGGCCAAGCAAGAGCTTGTCGAATTTATTGTGTCCCCCTTTCTTTTCATGAGCCTTGTCCCAATATAGGACCAAATCTGCAATCCTAAAGGCCTTGATTTTGGCTTGACGGTCAAACCATCTCTTGACTACGCCCTGATGTTTGGAAAAATTTTCTATTGCGTGGTTTCGAACTTCCTCTAAATGTAAAAGTTCAGCTAAACGAGCTTCCCTATGATCTCCTCCTTCATAAAAATTGTTGATGAACTGAAGAGTAGGAATTTTTAGGTGGATGGGGAATATAGGCTCAAGACCATAGATAAGGTGGAATGGAGAATCACCAAGGGTAGCCTTATGGCGAGTGCGATCAGCCCAAAGGGTGAAACAGAGCTGGGTATGCCAGTCCTTGGGGTTCCTATCTAGCAGTTTTTTGATCACGGTAATCAAATTCTTGTTTGTGGACTCGGCAAGGCCATTGACCTGAGGGTAGTAATTGGATGAGAATTTGAGGGAAATCCCATAGTCAAACACCCAGCTAGCAAATTTTAATGAGGCGAAGGCAGGTCCATTATCACATACCGAAGCATATGGACAACCAAAGCGATTTAAAATGAAACTTTCTAAGAAATCAGTAACTACTTCAGTTGTACAATGCTTACAAACTATTGCTTCCATCCATCTAGTACAATAATCAGTAGTGATTAGAATGTACCTGTGTCCCGCAGATGATGCAGGGCTTATCGGACCGATGAAGTCGAGACCCTATTGCGCAAAAGGCCTTACCTCCAGCACGGGCTGCAGTGGGACAGCAGCATTTCTCTCCCTGGTGGCAGCGGTCTGGCATGTATGACAGGAACGAACATGGCAATGGGAATCCTTGAAGACAGTTGGCCAATAGTACCCTGCCCTTAATATCTGATGTGTCGTAGAAGAACCCGAGCCATGGCCCATACCAAACTTATTGTGAAACTCCCTCAGAATGCATTCTACTTCCTCCTTGCCGAGGCATCTTAAATAAACTCCCTCATGATTCTTCTTATAAAGAATGGAACCCTGTAACATATAACCGTTGCTTTTCAATTTGAGGGCCCTCTTCTGGACTCCTTGCAGATGCGGCAGACACTTCTGATTGAGCAGATAATAAACGACATCTTAGTACCACTCTCCCGGGGAGACATCTTCAAGCTGATATTGTTGTACCGTGAGTTCAAGTCCGGCCTCTGCTACTGTTTCGGCCATTGTACGGGTGAGTGCCTGCCCTCTTACCAACTTCATTGGTTGGATCTCCATATCATATTCTTGAAGTAGGGTGACCCACTTAGCCCTCCGTTCACCCAACTCGTTTTGCATGAGTAGCGTTTTGACTGCTAGATTGGGGACGAGTGCGAACACCTTATTGCCTAGAATGTAGTGTCTAAATTTCTTTACTCCCCTAATGAGAGCGTACGCCTACTTTTCTATGTTGTGGTAACATAATTCAGCATCTTTGAGGGGTGCACTCATGAAGGTGATCGGATGCTCATTTCCTTCGTCATCCTTTTGGGTCAACATACTGGCACAAGAATGCTCTAAAGCAAATGAATAGATATAGAACAGCTTCAGATAATCTGGACTGACCAACACAGGGGCCTCAGCAATGGCTCATTTGATCTCCTCAAAGGATTGTTTGGCATCTGGCGTCCATTCAACTTTAGCATCCTACTTGAGCATGGCATTGAGAGGTTTGACAATTTTTGCGAAACCTGTGATGAATTTCTGGACAAAATTGATCTTTCCAAAGAAAGACTTTAATTCCTTCTTGCTGCCTGGGGGCTGAATCTTGAGTAACGACTCAATGCGCTCAGGATTAATGGAAATTCCTTGCTCTGAGATGATGTGCCCGAGTAATCTGCCTTCGGTCACTCCAAAAATGCACTTCTTGGGGTTGAGAGAAACCCCAAATTCTCGGCATCTCTGGAATACTTTGCATAGGTTGGAGACATGATCACCTCGCTTCTTGGAGAATACGGTCAAATCATCCATATAGATGATTATACATTTTCCAATCAAGTCCTTGAAGGCGATATCCATAACGCGTTGGAAAGTGGCACTGGCGTTGATGAGCCCGAATGGCATTCTTCTGTACGCAAATGTCCCCCACTTAGTAGTGAACATAGTCTTGTGGTGATCCTCGTATTGTACCATTACTTGATTATACCCAGAGTATCCGTCGAGGAACGACATCATCTAGGAGCCGTTGACGATTTGCAGCACTTCATCCAGTGAAGGCACCAGATAGTTGTCCTTTTCTGAGGCACGATTGAGATTGCGGAAATCCACGCACAATCTAATCTCTCCATTCTTTTTCCTGACTGGGACCAAATTAGCCACCCACGTAGAGTGCCTAACGGGAAAGATGATTCTTGCTGAAAGTAATTTCTGCACCTCCTTATAAACAATAGGTTCTAGCAAGGCATTAATAGGGTGCTGCTGCTGACAGAATGGCCTCACCTCAGTCTTCAGAGGGATGGTGTGTGTGATGACAGAGGTGTCGTATGTTTTCAAATCTTCGTAACTCCATGCCACCACGTCATGATATCTCTTCAATGCATCTGTGATTCCCCTCTTTTTCTCGGGCGTGCATACCTTTCCAATAAAGACATTCTTGGTATCCTCGGTCGTTCCAAAGTTGTGAGCATTTCACTAGTTGCTTATAGTCTCCTTCTTTGTTTGCCAATCCTGATCCCTAATCTGATCCAGGTCGAATACACGCTCCAACTGAACCATACCTCTGGGGATCGTGTTGGTTTTCAGATTGATAACCCCCTCTATGTCTAACTCAGCTTCCTGTGGATCAGCTTCATCAATTATTTGGGCAGCAAAAACGTCGAAACTTGTGATGAACTGGAGGATATGCTTATCATCATTAAAGACCTGCAAGTGGGTGATATTGTCTAGGACCGATGGCGTAGATGTTAGCTCAACAGTGAACTTCTTGAGCCCAGACAAAGAGAGGGGCTGTAGGGTGCTAGCTGCTTGAGCTAAAGCATCAGCTGTGTGGTTCTGAGCATGAGGGATCAATTGTATGTTGAGTACATCTAGGCCCTCTAGGAGATCCCAAACCCTGTGCCTGTAATTGGTGAGTCTCCAGTCCTGGCAGGAGTACAATTTTCTGACCTGCTTAACTACAAGTGCGGAATCCCTGAAGACTTGCAGCATTTTCACGTTTTTCCTTAAGGCCATAAGAAGGCCAAGGACTAAGGCCTCATATTCTGCTACGTTATTGGTGCAATAAAACTACAATCGATGGGCAGTGAGAAATGTCTTACCCGTTGGACTGATGAGTTCGATCCCCGCTCCAGCTCCTTGTCTTGACTTTGATCCATCAAACTGGAGCGTCCAGCACTCAGAGGATTCCTTATTTTCAGGTCTGACTGAGCCTCCACTCCCTTTTGGCTGGACAGTGGGCCTTGTGATCTTAGAAAGGCTTTCCGGGTTGAGGCAATGATCAGCAGGTGGTTCTGGTGGTGTCTCCTTTGGTGTTCCTGTCGGAGGAGCAGTTCCTTTCTTAACATGCTCGACTGCTGCTTGACACAAGCAACAGTCAAATTCAGAGTGAGCAGCATTGTGTACCCTACACCAGTTTGGCAATAATAGGTCTTGGAAATTCATTCTAGCTCCTAGGCTGAGCTGATCTCTTGCGCATCTTTCCATGAACTCCTAGAAGCCATTGAACAATCCCCAGTTGTTATCTTTATCCGGCTCATCATCAGCTTCTGCCAACACTTCTATGTCTGGGGGCACTTGTACGAAATTTTTTGAGGGACTGCACAACACCAACAATACCTTATTTGCCCGTTCTTCCTAAAGCTCAAGCTCATTTTGGTAAGCAAAAGGGCGATAATTCCCCAAGTCGGTCTCGGCGAATAGCACCTCGTTGAGATTATTGTATTCCGTGATCATATACTTCATGCAGGGTTCACGGTCAATACAGATCTGATTTGGCAGCCCCTTCCACGGCAGCCACATGTGAGAAAGGTTGGTGGTGGTGTATCCGTTCAGCACTTTGGTGAACTCCCTCCCCAGAATAATTCCATAAGCATCAAGAATGTCCGCCACTTGGATATCAACAACCTACTATATTCGGGGGTCCACAGTGATTTGCATGGGGATGCAGTTTATTTCGCCTACAATGTTAATCTCTGTTTTGTCTAGTTGGGTGACCTTTCTCTTTGAAGGCATGGGGGTGATTCCAAGAGCTTTACATACAGCCAAGGGCATGACGTTGGCAGACGCGTCTGAATCGAGCAGGCAGTTATGCAAGTTCTTGCCAAAGACCCTAATAGTAGTTAGGAACGGGGGAGTTTCCGGTCTCCCTTGGAGGATGCCCACAGGTGTGTCTATTTGAGCTATTTGGCCTTTGTTCCTATCACTGCCTGTATCCTTGGTTTGCTTAAATTGCTGGTCCTTGGGAGGCTATCTACTAGCCCTTTCTGGCTCCTTTTCAATGTATCTACTTGCCGACTGATTCATGGGCATACTGTTCCTTCTCCTGGTATTGTCTTATATTTCTTGTTCTTTTTTGGGCTCCTCGAAGGTTACCCTCTTGGTCGGGGTCTCTTGTGTCATGCTAAATGGGGTAGTCCCATTCAGAACCCTAAAGAAGGCGTGCCTTACGGCAGGAACCTTGAGTAATTCGAAGGCCGACAAACTAATTTTGACCTTCCTGAACTCTTCCACCACATATTCACCCATTTGCTCGATTTCAGAGCTAAAGGCTTGGCCTATGGGAGAACTAGGGGTTTGAATCTTGGTTTGCCTAGATAGATTTTGGGGTTGGCTCTGAGGCTGACCTTGCGGTTGGTTTTGGGATTGGTTTTTGTTGATATATTAGGCAGGTATATGAGGGAGCCCCAGGTTATTGCTAGCATTTGGATCAGGCAGGGTGGCGAAGTTGTTTGGTGGGATAGAAGTTGTGAAGGGTCCCCCGGCTTGTCTATTCCTACGGAAATAGGGACTTGACCGATGATGGAACATGTGGACCTCATCCACAAATGGCTCTTCTTCATCCATCGAACCATTATCTATCGAATCAAAAAGCTGAGCCAGAGCTGATTCATTACTTACCTCTTGCGCTTTCTCATCCTCAATAGGGGTGGGCTCGGCTTTGAGCTCGTTGCGGTTGCCTCGCGAAAATGGTGCCTGATTGACCACCAGACATGAGGAATCGTAGGGCTCTGATGGGATAATGTCCTGGAAGTTGGCATTGTCAACGGCATTTTGTACCTCCACCTAGAAGATTTCAGCCGCTGTTTGGAACTCGGGACAGTCCAGCTCAGAATGCCTGCTGGTTTTGTGAAGTCAGCACCATCCGGACAAAGCTGCCTCAGCTAGATACACACCACTGGATGTTTTATCATTGCTTGCTGGTTGATCAAATGGCATGGGGACACCACCATTGTTGGGCTTGGTATTCCATGTGCGGTTTTGCCTCTGAGAAGGTCTTCTTTTTGTATTTTGATTGGAGTTCTGCCCGGAGGAGGTGCCCACTTTCCGATTATCTCTGTTATCTCTATTGTCTAGAGACTCTCGACTGTCCCTGTTGAGATTGGCCTAGAAGTTGCGTTGGGAGGCTTGCAGCTGATTATTCTGGTTCTTCAGATGTGTCATCTCTGTGGACATCTTCTTAATCATTTCGGTCAACTCCTCTAGCTTGTCCTTCTCGGCCGCACCTCCAGGCAACAGGGCCGGGTTTTGGAGAAAAGCGGGTGGGGCCGCCGGCTGATTTTGATAGGCTGGAGGAAATTCTGGTCCTGACAAGTACAACGGCGCCTAGGGCTGTTGGGAATATGCTTGCTGCTGCGGAGCTATCTGGGAATAGCTGTACTGCTACTGGGGCTGCAAATAAGACGTCGCGGGAGGCGCATAATTCAGCGGCTGCCCCGGATGCGGCACCATAGGTAATTGTGGCGCCTGGTTTATGAGAGGAGTTTGGTGAGCAAACGCCTGATTGAGCCCCTGAATTTGCATTGGGTGGGCGACGGGCCCCAAAGAGGGCAGCGGGCCAAAGATATTTTGTCCCAAGTCTACACTTGCAATGACGGCTTCTGCATAGGCGGTCAGTAAGGTAGCAGGCGGCGGGCGCATCCTTTTTACTAGTGCCGCTGTGAGGTTATCCAGAGTCGCGTAGTAGACTGGTAGAGCAGCCGCATCATTATGGAGGTACGGGTCCTGAAGCCTCATGTGAGCCTGATGGAACTGATCATTGAAGGAGCCAATAGGTTTGTTGACCTCCCTTCTGATGGACATGAACTGCTGGTAAAGGTCCGCGGGGTTGACGGGGATCTTGTACTTTTGTAGGAAGGCATTCTTCATTAGGTTCCATGAGGTGATTGATCCCTGTGGTAGATTGATGTACCAGTAGAAGGCCTCTTCTCCCAATGAATGCAGAAAGAGGCGACACGCCACGTCCTCGTGACCCACCTGCATTTCGGTAATTGTCGTTTCGAATATCTTGATATGCTCTTCGGCTGTTCTTTACATGTCGCGGGGATGGAACTTCAAACAAAAGCCCTTCGGATTCTTGGGCATATCATTGTAAACAGCAAAGTGTATCGGCGAAGGGTTATGCGCAAGCCAGGCCATGGGGGGAGGCGGAGGTGGCACTTGTTGTTGGAGAACAGGGATTTGGGGCTGTATGGGCAATACAACCACAATATGGGGCTGCCCTTGAGCTATGGCTGCTTGGACTATGCTTTAGGCTGAAAGGGCCAGGAGAGGAATGAACCCCTGGCTGCCGGATGGAAGATGTGCAAATGTTGTTTGAGATGGTTGGGTGGAAGATGAAGGCCAGCCAAATGAAGGTGGGGGTTAAATGGAGGTGGATGAAGAAGAGGAAGAGATGAAGCTGCTTCCTTGTGCTCGTTTTTCCCTCGTGAGAGGCTGCAATTCTTCAAATTCTCCCTTATTTGGTGCTGATCGTAGAATCCTTTGAAACCTTTCCGGAGAGAATGATCCGATCCAATCCAACTTCACTTGATCCCGTAGCTTAGTATTCCGATCGTGGCCCTCCTTCTAGCGCCAGTTCTATTGATAGTGTTTTATCCACTTCTCAACACAGGCAGTGCATAGGCACACTACCTCTCTTGAAAGATAATTTCCCACAATCGAATTGTAGAACACTATCCCAAGGTCTCTCAGATGTCACGATGCTTAGATACCTCAGTAGTTTGATGTGATTTGTTGGAATCACAAGGCGGCCTTAGAGAAATACAAAGTGTGTATGTGAAGCATGAAGTTGGATCTTCGAAAATGAGTTCTTAGTATGAAAGCAGTTATGTGTTGGCTATAGGTTCAAACAGCAGTCTCAAACTCCATCTGGTTGTTAGATTTGGCTTTATAATGTGCAATGAACCTTGGTATTATTCAGTTTCTAAAGAAAGTGAAAAAAGAGCGAAGGAGAGGAAAAGTTCCTAAGCCTAAAGCTTGCTGCAAACAGTGATAATGGAGTTCCTGCAATGGACAATTCCTTAAAACAATATCCCACTTAACCAGGGATTTCACAGTATCATGAAAATTGTGCTATCTTCTAAGGGGCTGCAGATTTTTATCTTTCATCCACCACATACATGCATGAACTAAAGATAAGTGTTTGGGGTAGCTTTAGTCAAGTTCAGGCTAACTTTGCACAGCTATCTACCTTCAGCAAACAACAAAAAGTATGGACTAAGGGATCATCAACAGTGCAGGAATTTTCATAAACACCAAACAGCATTCTTAAAATTTACCCAAATTACATGAATAGCTAACTAAACAGCAAAGAGATCTAAGCTAAACATCTAATATTGAAGAAGTGAATCAAATGACATGAGAGAAAATAAGGAAATGCACCAAATCAATGCTATTTCTTATAAATTTCTGCAGCATGTCTTTACAACAACTCAACTCTCACTTTTGCAAACGAGGGGAGTGCTCTATTTATAGTTTTCCAAAATTCAAATGAATCGCCAAGATTCATTACAATTGTGTGGCCAAGATTCATTACAAAATAGAGTTTCACCTACCCCCAAATAGATTTACAATTAGAAAACATTCTTTGTCTTTTCCCTATTTCGTCACCTAGTGGATGACACTATTGCTTTTTCGTCCTGTAGCTAATTGTTGTTTCTTTGGCTGTAGCTACTCTTCTGGGAGGTCATTTTCCTTGGCTGGGCTGTCTTGTTGCTCCTCAGAGGCTGCGTGTTCAATATGCTTGAGGATTACGGCCTGGAGCTTGTCTACCTTGAGGATTTCGCATCTCAATGCCTGGTAGCTCCATTCCTTGGCATTCTCTTCCAGCCGCTTCTAGTCCTCATCATACTTTGAGCCCTGATCTCTGAATAGCTCTGATCTATCGAAGGCACGGGTAGGGAAACTCAAGAAGTCCATTGTGATATCTCCGGTTGTCACGTCCTTCATCTTTTCCTCAATGTATGGCCTGACCTTTTCTGCATCCAATTGCACTATGGGCATATCATGGCCCGTTATCAGCTTAAGGTACTCGGCGCATTCTGCCTGAATTTCTTTGATCCATGTGATATCTAGGTCCACCCTACTTTGGATCTGTTCCATCCTCTCCTTTCGGTTGATGAAGTCTCTGCGCCACACGTCCACCAACCAGTGATCTTCCTTCTTCAGCTCCAGCTTTTCTTCCCACGTACTTTCTGGCATTTGAAGGATGGCCTCAACCCTTAGGAAGGCAGAGTCGTAGATCGCAGGGAAGCTGGCGTAGAGTTTCTTTGTACCTTCTAGGGATTGGATCAGGCTCAGGAACTTGTTAGCTATTTGCATAGCCAAGCCGATCCCTACGTTTCCAATGTTTATGATCTGTTGGAACCAATCCTCAGTGGTCCTCTCCAAGTTGTTCCTCCTCTCTAGCTTATCTATCTATTCCTTGGAGAGCAGTTGTGGTGCGACCGTGGAGGTAGTGGGGAGGTCGTCCATTAAAGACCACTGCTGGATGTAGTCGGTCAGGGTAGCAACCTGCGCCTTTAGCTCATCTTTGGTGACCTTGTCCTGTTTAATCAGATGCACCACCATGGCCACTGACTCCTCTAGATGTCTGACCTTCTGTTCCCTGGTGGCTATCCCTAGGTCGATGGTGGAGATATTGTAACTAACTCTGACAGGGCCAACAGTTGGCGTTGCTACTTATGCTGCCCGAGAGCCAGAAGCGTCCATGGTTATCTTGGAACGGACCTTAGGCTTCTTCTCCTTCTTTGTGGTGGCTAGAGATCGAGCCAAGATGGCTTCCAATCTTGACCTCGGGTCCGTCGGAATTGGGGTAGTCTTTTCAAGCTACTTTTCTAGCCAATCGGGCATGACAGATTTGTCTTTGGGTGCCTCATGGCTTCCTTCACCCTTCTCCGTTAACTGTAAGATCTCTGCCTCTTCTTCCTTTTGGGCTTCTCCCTTTCCTTTGGCAGCATCCTCCTCTTCTTCATCGGAGTCATGATAAAACACGAGGATTTTGACGGGCAGCTTGGTGGATAATATCTGAGTGGGATCTTCTTCTTTTGCTGCCCCTTCTTCTTTCTTCTCCTTAGTAGCCTCAGGTTCGGGGCTCTTCACAATGTGGGTCTCCACCTCAGATAAATCCTTTTCAGACTGCTCCCCTAGCGGCTACCCCTTCTCACCACATGGCAACCATTCTACCTCCTCCCTGACATCCCTTGGTTGGTGAGCCGATTCTTCCTTGATATCCTCATCAAATGTCTGAACAATCTCCTTATCACCCGAGCCACCCTCTTCATCCCTGCCCTCGGAGGAGCCAGTCTCTTCTTCCTCGTAGGCAACCTTGTCGATGGTTCTATGCTCATATTTAGGTTGCTCATAATAATCATTGGCCTCCTCCTCAATAGGCTTTGAAGCCTCATGTTCTAGCTCTTCCAACTCTTTGGAAATTTGCATTGTGGCCTCCATGGCTGGTAGCCCTGTTGGCGGTTGCGAAGGCTGAGATGTTGCGAGGGCCTGGGCCAGGGCTGCTTGGAGAGTAGGGTCCATTAAAATCTATGAGAGCTTAGGAGGAAGACTCTGCAGGTGCCGTGTAATAGCCTCGAGCATAGTGGAGAGGGGAACAGGCGATGCTATCATTGCCAGAGGCAGGGAGGTGATGGGTGACATGGCAGCAGTAGAGGAAGGGGAAGTGGTCATGCTCGAGGAAGAGTCCATATTGATTATGGACCCGGCCGGGGGCGAAGAGGCAAGGTGAATAGGAATGTCCACCGCTTGTGGAGATGAGGCGGCTGCGGCCTGAGAGGTGGGCAACACACCAGTTGGGGGAGGAAGGAGCAAGGGAGGCTGTGCCCCTGTTGTGATCACTGTCCTTTTAAGCTTCTTGGGAGATGAGCCTCCCATATCCTTTGTTGCTTGTTCTTTTGGGTCCGCAGACTGTGTCGTTTCTGCTTCTTTTCTCTTCTGGGACCTGGTGATGGGGGGAGACTTGAAAGTCTCACCAAATAATGGAGAGGCGGCCACGTCCTCCGTGGCTCTTAGCTCGCTCTTAAGCGCTTCATATGTTAGAGCCACCCCTTGTTGCTTCAGTTGTGCTACCTGCCCATCGACCCACTCCCTAGTGCGAGCTATGATAGGCTGGGTGATGGTATCCAGGTCATCGACCTCTTGCTCATCCCAGTCGATGGTGGGGATTGCCAGGTCAGCAACCGCAGGGTACCTCAGGTGCACAAGGGTGGAATCGTCCTTAAGCTGATCAAACACCGGAAATAGCTGCACCCTCCTCAAAAACTGTATTGTCATTCGCATGTAGTGTCTCTTGCGGACCTCCTTATCATATTTACAATCCACCCAGAAATCTTCAACATGGTATTGGTGGGCGTATGCTGGTCCTAGCAGCTTCCTGACATGGTCGTGGGGGTCCATCCGTGGGTGAGCCGTGTACCATTCAAAGTTATATTCTTTGAGTTCTTTCTCTGAGTTGGCAGTGCATTGGGATGTTTGCAGTCGATACAGGCCCTGGCTGAGGGTCATGGGATAAGGGATCCCTGCTACATGCTTGCTGCCGAAGACTGCCTGAATATGTTGGAGCTGCCGGGAAAGCTCTAGAAGGATGATCCGGTCGTTCGGGTACCTTGGCAACTTGTTCGGCCGTTCCGTGAATCCCTGGGCACGGATGTAGGTGAACTTGGGGAATTGAATATATAAGAAGGCATACTCCTTCAGGAGTGCCCAGGCGCAGTGGGATACCCTTATCTCGAAGTCCACGGCTATTAATCTGGTAATTTGGCCTATGAAGGCATCATTGACACGACAATACTCTTTCTTGAAGTGGCGGTATTGTAGTTGAGGGTACCGGTCAAAAGGTTTGAGCCCTCGTTTGTGATCCCCATCCTGCACTATGAAGAGTCCACTATATTGTCTCTGACCTGCCAAGGAGTACACCAGGTATGAGGTCATGTAGAACTTGTTGCTTTTCTTGACATTCACGAACTGCTCATGGAAGCAGTTACTGATGATGCCTCCCCAGTCAAATGAGATCTTGGTTTTCATGTCCTCATTCCCTCGTATGATCTGTTCAATGTAGTAAGCCATCCACTCTTGGAAGTAGGCGGCTGCCGGGAGACCCATGACCCTGCTTAGCATAGTCACCAAGTCGTGATAATCCTTATGGAAGTCACTCCGAAATAGCTCCTGGGGAACCTTTGCAGCGCTGCCCCATTTCTCCTTAAGCCAATAAATGTTAATTGACTTCTTATAGCCCAATGGATTGGCATCCCATGCCGCCTGACACTGCTCCAAAGTGGGGATCGGCATGTGCGGGAACGTGGAACATTTTTGTGATTCCTACCGGAGACATGTCGGCAAGGATATTCCCCTCCTTGTCCACGATTGTTCTGGTATCTGTTTGGTAGGCTTCTCGGCAAGCCATTACCAGTTCAGGTGCTATTAGAGAGGGAGGGAAGCCAGCAGCTTTGGCAATCCCGCTTTGGCGTATTAATCAGGCATTCTTTGTTTTAGGGTTGACCTTGACCCTCTAGGTGAACTCATCTATGTCCACCTGGCCGATATTGGTGTCTGAGATCTCTCTCCAGTCAGTCAAGACCTTTGACTGGAGTGGTTCACCTTGGAATTGAAACATCATTTGGTCTTTATCATCCTTTCCACGAGCAGCCCTCCTAGATTTCTTACCCTTGTCCTTTTCAGTAGAGGCCCCTGAAGTTCCTGCAGCTGATTCCATATATCCTGCAAGCAAAGGGTGAAGTCAGCACAACAAAACATTAATAACGTTAATGTTAGTCCGCATTGTGAGTATATCATCTAAATAACCATTCAAATACATCACAAATTTTATCCTCAAACGATATCGATTTCCTTTTAGAGCATTTGGACAATCTGGGCCCGAAGGGCCGGACTTCCCTGGCAGGAATGCTGTCAGGGAGGGAAAACATGACTAAAAGTTCCCGGAGATCCCCGTTGGCCAAATTTTGATATCTTAAGGGGGCCATGATGGAGAATGGCATGATTTAGGACGTGGGTCGAAGTCAGATTCTCAATTTGAATTGGTTTGGATTGATTTAAGGAGCTTCAGAGGTTTCAGGCCGGAAGGAAGCTGGCGGCGGTGGACATCGGATGGAAGTCCGACTGAGGAAGTCCGGCAGCGGAAGTCCGAAGGCCAGAGCCCGGGAGGCAAAAGAAAACCGAAATGAGGTTTGGTTAAACAGTTTAAACCGGACGGCATTCGGAGCACCGGGCCCCGGAGACCGGGAGGCCGCGTCGCGAAGGCCGCCGCATAATCTTAGATCATTTTGAAAGGCGGTGGCAAGGAGAAGACCGGAGCCCGGAGGGTGGGGAGCTGACGGAGGTTCGCCGTCAAAGGATTCTGTAATGTGTCTCAGCGCCGACGGCGAGAACTCTGGGATCCGGCCCACGGGAGGACGCAAGACGACGGCAGCCGGGAAGTTATGGCAACCCATCGTCGACGGAGGCGAAAGCCATCCCGGGACCCGGGAGGCGGAACGACGCGGGGTACAGGCCGCCGCATGGTTATGGCAATGATATGAATGGCGGCGGTGAAGGATGGACCGGGACCCAGGAGGCGGGACGATGTGCTCCCATGGCCACCGCGAGATATATGCAATGATCGGGAGACGGCGGCAGCGAAGGATGGACCGGGACCCGGGAGGCGAGACGACACGCTCCCATGGCCACCGCGAGATATATGCAGTGATCAGGCGATGGCGGCGACGAAGGTATCTCCGGGGCCCGGCAAAGGTCGGGCAGCTGATGGCGCCTCGCCGGGAGATTTCGACATTACAACGGCGGCAAATTTGATGCGGAGGCCAAGGAGAGGAAACCCGGAGGCCCGGGCCCGGTAGGGCGGACTTCCGTTAGGAGTTTTGTGGTTCTGGATGCCGACGTCAATGGAGGGTTTTGGGCCCAGGAAGGACCTTTGCACTATGCAAAGAACACCCACGACGCGGACGAGTCCCGAGTCGGTGGCGAGGGCAATTCCGATGGGTTCCGAAAATTTGAGGACATGGGTTATGGACGCGACAGGGTGTTGTTTAATTTTATGCCATTTAATTATTGTTCAATTCATTTTAAATCCCCAAAATGACGAAAAAAAAAAGGAGGGCAAACGATGATGGCCTACCTCAGATACACCAAGTGGGGAGGTGTGCAAACCACTGTGAATTGACGGAACGAACTTTGGTGATGACGACCGAGATGCTACAGAAGGCGGTGGGCTCCAATTTGATCACTGCTCCAATTTACTCGAGTTCTCAAAGTGAAAATGACATTGGGGACCATGCATTATATACCCCCTTCGCCATTAATGCTCGCATTAAATGCATGTACGACTGTGCCAAAAGTTGGTGAAATTCAAATTTAGGTCGGCGGCAGCGGCGAGGGCTTTGGCATCCGGTAGGCGGGAAGCCGTGCAATGACGACCGCCGCGAGAATTTAAGATGACTTTGAGGACAGCGACGACAGAACGCTCGGGGCCCAGAGGGCGGGGTGCGGTGGGGAGTTCGCCGCTGAAAGATTTCGCTTTTCATCTGAACGGCGGCGACGAGCAACACCCGGGGGCCCGAAGGGTGGGCGGCCGCCACAGGGTCACCGTCACAGACGGCGATCCCGAGACGGAAGTCCAGACGCGGACTTCCGGAGCCCGGGGCCCGAAGGAGCAGTGGCCGCCCAGGAAATCCCTGAAGACCTCCGAACGGCAACTGCAGGGCGGGCTCTGGAGGGCGGAAAGACGCCCAGGGAACGCCGCCGAGGCGGTGAACAAAAGGGGGAAGCTCGATAAGGGAACCCCAGAGGCCCGGGCCCGGAGGGGCCCAGGGCCGCCCCAGAGCCCGAAAGGCCCAAGGCACCCACGAGGCCCCGGAGCGCAGCAAAAACCAAAAGGGAGGCACGATCAATTTTTAGGATGAAACCTTGGAGCAGTATCGACCATGCAGAACATCAAAAAAGAGGGGCATACAAAATGAGGCAGCCCCGAAAGACCCGACGAGGCGAAAGAAAAGAGGGTCCCTATTCTAAACGGGGCGTGTGTGTTTAGCGCACAACAAGATGCAAACCAATGCAAGTAAAACAACCCTAAATGAGATGTAAATCAATGCAATGCAATACAAAGTAATGTAAATCTTAGATCTAGGGTTGCAATGTACTCCAAAATCAGAAAGTGATGATGTTGAAAAGTTAGGTTCACCAAAATGAAACAACAAAAATAGGTTTGGTGTAAGGTGGGGAACAACAATGTGGGATGATGAACAATGCACCTATTTCTCATTATTTCATTAGGAAATGAGAGCCCCATAAAGAATTGATTAACAACCGTTAGGTGAATCAACTAAATTCGAGAATCTTCATATTTCCTTATGCTTTGAAGATGGGGGTCAAGTTCAAACAACACTTTTGGGAAAAAACTAAAAATAGCAAATCAACCTAATTATGCCAACTCAAACTTGAAACAACAATATGAAACTCAATATTAGTATAAACAAAAAAAATTAATTGCAGATCTGAGAAGGGAAAATAATTGTTTACCAGACACCAAAAATCATTTCCTAGAAGTTTTCTAAGACTAATTCACCCATGGGGGAATGGGTCTTTTGACTGAGTTTTCAGAAATATTTCAGGAGCATCTGATGCTAATCTATAGCTTCTAATTTGTCTAGGTTTCAATGTCAAAAAATCAAAAATAAGATATATAGGTTAGATTTTGTGATTTGACAACAACTTTGACAAATTTTTCCAATATTGCACTTAAAGAGGTCTTCAATTCCTCTTCAACCTAAATCCGCAATACAAACACAAGAGAGAAAAATTGTTTGTTTTTGGTGAATGGGGGTTTGCCTTGGTCAAACGTTGTTTGGGTAATTAAACCTTGAATTGAAATGAAGGAATGATGAATGAACAATGTTATGTTTCCACTCAACAAACCCTTGGATGAATCTTTAATGTAGATCTTAGAAGGTCTACAACTTGCATGAAATGACTTCAATGGATGTGGATCTTAATGCTTGAAATAATGTTTTGAATGCTTGAACTTGAATCTTGAAACTGTAGAGAAGGGGGATTCACTACTCACGAGTTCTCTTCATTCAGAGAGCCTCATGGGGAAAACTACCCTAAACTTCCTCAAGGAACAATGAGAGTTTTAGAATTAGGAAGAGTAAGTCACGAAGATTTTAGGATAGACTAACGAGCTCTCGACCAAAGGACGACAACACAAAATATGAATGACAATGCAGTGCGTTGGCATCCTAGAGGCACGTTGGTGTCTCATATGGACCAAAAAGTGAATTTATCACAAAAAATAGCTAAATGACTACTTATACTCTAATTATTAAGAATTTACAGAATGCGATAAAGTAATAGAAATTGATAGAAATGAAAATAAATAAAGGTAAATGATAATGATAAAGCATGCAGTGAAAGCAAAACCCACGTAGGAGTAGAACCCGCACCACCAAGTAAGAGTGATATAAGAAAACCTCGCTCAAGGAGAACCCATATCACAAAAGAGGTGATAAAAGCAATCCCCGCTTGAGGAGGAGAACCTATATCACATAGTGAAGATGCAATAGGAAGGGATATGGAATCCCAGGATGCTCACAAGCATGAAGCAAGGGAGATGAAGCTGCAAGAGCCAAAGGAGCTACAAGAGGGATAACAAGATAGCTGCAAGAGCCAAGACTGTTGCAAAAGGAGTTGTGAAAGCTTCAAGGAGAATGCTATTGTAGCAAGCAATGAAGTTGTGCAAGCAAGAGCAAGATGGTAGAGGAAACTAGAAGTAGAAGAGAGTTAGGCTAGAAGAAATTAGAGGCTAGAATGAAGCTAGAAGCAGAGGAAAGATGCAAATGAAGTGAAAAGATGACTTTTAAGGAGAGAAAAGAAGCTTCTTGAGCCATTTCAGGGCATCTTGAACTGTTACCATTGACCAAAGAAGGTGACAAGTGGAAAACATGTACGATTTTTTTTTTTTATCATTGAAATGTTGCAGAATGCTAACACAACATGCAAACATCTGTGCAGTGTGCTAATGTCTACACACGTCATGCTATAAAACAACACAAACCAAAAAGGCACAAAGTCTGATGCAAAGCTGACATGCAAGGGTGGCTATTGAAAAGGGGTGATGGAGCATCTTGAGAGGGGGAAAGGTTGATGTAGGGGCTAAAATGAGTCTACACAAGATGCTAAGGAAGTGGACACTAAATCAAATGTAAGAATGTATGTGAAATTGCAAGGGGTACAATTTTACAACTATACATTTTCCCCCCACTTTAGCGGGCATATGAGTCTATATTAATATTCGTGCTAAAGGAAATCTATCAAACATAAATAACATCATATGCCAAAAGGATATTGTAGAGGAAGTAGACAACTCTTTGAACCATGGAAGCAAGCCCCTAGTCTAAAGACCTACAAAACAAACACATTAGACAAGAAAAACCTACAGTAGAAAACAATGTTAGTGCATAAAAAACTAAAGAATTTGAGTCAATAAAGTAAAGAGACCTCGATGTAGAAGGTTGTTTCAGTATTATGTGTCATCCCCAAATTAAGAAATAACACATAAAAATTCTAGAATGAAGAGAGGAAGGGTACATACACAGGATGAAGAAGATGCACATCTTTGATCTGATATATACAAAAGAGAAGAGAAGCGAGAATAGAAAGAATGTAAGCACCCCACAGGCCTGCAGACCTGAAAGTAAGGTATCCTCCAAGATCTCTCACATGAAGGAAACCAACAAAAGCACATTACTGACCCGCAGACCTACAAGGAGGCGTCCCCCAAGATCTTTCAAATGAGGGAAACCTAGAAAAGTTCCTTACAAACTTGTAGACTTGCAAGGAGGTGTCTCCCAAGATCACTCACATGAGGGAAACCATAAAAGGAACCTTACAGACCCACAGACCTACAAGGAGGCATCCCCCAAGATCTCTCACATGAGGGAAACCCTGAAAAGTGGACTTTGTAGAGTCAAAAAGTAGCTTCACAGGTGCACCCGCAAAGCAAAAGCAGCCATGCATGCAAGTAAGTGGTCAGTCACATAGACTGTCGAAAATTTGAAAGGATTTCAAAGGGGTCCCTCGGGAAACCTTCAAAAGAAGAGGGGTCTACTCAAGTGACACACTATTTGGAAAGCAAGGTCTAGTTAGGCTGCCCCCAAGCTAGACACCAATGAATTTATTTGAGAGAAAAGATTTCAAAGAGGTCCCTTGGGAACCCTTCCAAAGAAGAGGGGGTCCATCCAAGGGATGCTTCATTTGAAAGACAGAGAGAAGAGAGGGGTCCTTAAAAGGATGCACACATCTCTGGAATAAGTTATCACTACCCCCAACATACAGGGGAGGAGAACCGTGTAGGATACTTTGAGCATGTAGGATAGAGGTAAACCTCGATATCACTTGTCATGCGAATAAAAGGAAAGTGCATCAATCAGATGGGAGTTTGATGGCACCAAAATCACAAATTTGTTGTATCTTATCCTTCAAGGCCTTACATTCACTATTGGAATGGCCAGGCACTTGATGGTATGCATAGAAAGAATATTTTTCTTTATCATGCTTATGAAATTTATTACGTGTAGGAGAAGGAAGAGTGATCAAGTGGGTTTTTAGAAGCCACAACAAAATATTCTCTTGCTAAGATAAAGGATGAGGAGAAGGAAGCAACCCTTTCTCTTGTGGAGAAAAGTTTGACTTCTCACAAGAAGAGGATATCAAGATAGAAGAAAAAGGAGGAGGATCCCCATAGAGAGAGTTATTCGAGCAAGGGGGATCACACTCTTCTATGGAATCACCATCAACCTTCTTGATAGGACTACCAACATTAACCTTCTTAACATAAGTGTAATCATCTTCCTTAGAAGGAGGATCAACACCAAGAACATTACAATTTGCATTCACCTTACCCTACGATACAAAAGAGTGATCATTTTCAATAACAGGTTTGGAAAATGTTATCATAGGGTCTAAGGGGATTGGGTCGACTTTATGTTCTCCAAAAAAGGAATCTGTAAACTCTAAGGAACCCCAACCATCACCAAGACATGCATTCTCTTGAGAAGAGGTAGAAGGAGCATACTTAAGAGTTTTTGCTTTAGAAGGATCTTCCTTAGGGGCATTTATCTCGAGAGTATCCTTTGTAGTAGGTACTACTGGAGTAAACATTGACAGACTGGAAGACACTGAAGGAATAAGAGTAGGCACAACCAAAGCTCGACCAACAACTACCATTTCACATAAGTGCATAGCCTTAGGGTCAGCCTTGATTGTGAGTAATTTATTATTAGCAATGAACAGTTTAATAGATTTATGCAAGGTAGATGGGACTACACCCATAGCATGAATCCATGATCTACCAAGCAGAAGGTTATAAGGTAACTTTTCCGCCATAACATATACAAGGGTGGGTACAGTAATGGGTCGAAGTTGCAAAGGTAATACTATTGTACCTAGAGCTTGTCACCCAACAATATCAAACCCATGAATAACAACAAAAGAATCATTAAAAGAAGATGGGTCATCCCACAATAATGGGTTACACTTTTTAGCCAAACTTGACATTGAAATCAACATTTTCAGAGAAAACTTCACTTTCTGACACTTATAGTAGGTAAACTATTAGGAATTTGAAAATGATGTAAACTAGTGATTTGTGAGATTTTTCCTATAGATTTTAAATGTTTTTTTTTTTTTTAAAGTTGAAATTAAATTGTAATTTTTTTCTGTCTCCCTTGATAACTAGTTTTTGATAGTAAACAACATTTTTAAAAAGTGGTGTGTACTTCGGCTCGCATAAAATTTTTTCTACAAAGGATAAAACTCTAATTCTTTTTAATTTAGGTTGGTAACACAAGTATCTAGGGCTTTCATTTTGTTTCATAGCATTTTGTTGAATATATTTTTTTTAATTAAGTTTTGAAGTCAAAACATTTATAATTTAGACATAGGTGCACTTCGGCTCGCATAACTTTATTGGTATGTATTAAAATTCAATTTATTTTTTTGTTAGAAAGAGGACATCAATACCTGTTGGATATAGATTTTTCAAAAAAAAATTCCTCAAATTTACTATTTTCCCATGATGATTTTTCATCGAACTTGACGTTCGGTGAAAAACCTATGTACAGTAAAACTAAAAAATAAAATAAAAAATAAAAAATATATATATTAAATTTATAGTTGTTGGAAAGCACGTTTCGATCACTACAATCATCCAACTTGGTTTATCAAATTACTCCATTGACCTCCTTCCCAAGCTTCAATAGTAAAAAAAGTGCATAAATTTTGAAATGGTGGAGGGAAGGTGAAAATTCATTCAAACCCCTTCATTAGAAGGTTCATTCAAACTCCACTATATGGTGCAGCAAAAGGGGGTTCATTAGAAGGGGGGGGGTTGATTAGAAGGGGGGTGGTTCATTTGAACCCCCTTCATTAGAAGGGGTAAACCATTTTAATTTTTTTGATGAGAATTTCTAATTATTCTTCGTTCGAAAAATTGTAACCAACTATTGTGGGTTTACCCAGATGAATCAATATTAATCTTATGTAATAGATCAATCCTACATACATTGAGTGTCGAACCAACATCAAAAAGAGTACATATAATGCCATTATTATTAATGTTAACTATGATCATTAAAGGATCTACTTGCTTGTGTACTTTCAGAGATGAGAGCTCTTGCAGATAGAATGTAATATTCAAAAAATCTGCATGAATATATGCCATCAACGCATTAGCCTCCGTCGGCCTAGCAAAAGAAGGAAAGAGGATATTTTGCAATGCTTCATGAAGCATACCTTGATAAATGGGGACAGACTAAAGCAAGTCCCATAGTGAGATCTTAGCTGGAGTAACGTGGAGTTGCTTGATAGGATCGTAATCACTCGGTGCTTTAGTCATAGGTTTAGGTGCTTGAGTAAGGATTGGTTCCCTATTCATACTATTCTCATAAGTATGGGCTACCACTCCATAAGAGGGAGCCTTAGAAAGACCAAGAGAGTCACTATCAAATGGAACACCATTAATAGAACAAACCCTTTTAGGAAAAGGACTAGCTGGAGTCACATAAATGATCGGTCTCTTAGGCCTTTGAGGGGCAGCAGAGACATAGACTACATTCACAAAATCATCAAAGCTAGTAGAACAATTATTTGAATACATATTCTCAACATCAATCCAAACAGGATCAAATGTGGAAGGAGATTTATCATTCGCTAATGTATCATCTCTAGAGGAGAGTGCATTGGAATATATAAGAAGTTCATCATTAAAAAATGCAATGTCTCTAGAAGAGAGTGCATCAGAAGGTATAAGAGATTCATCATTCACAAATGCATCATGTGTAGAAGAGAGTGCATCAAATGAAGAGAAGATTCATCATTCACGAATGCATCATCTCTAGAAGAGAGTGCATTGGAATGAATAGTAGATTCATCATTCACGAATGCATCATCTCTAGAAGAGAGTGCATTGGAATGAAAAGAAGGTAGAGTAATGTTAAGAAAGGTATCGATGATTTCATCTTCTTGCAACAAAATATCCTTTGAAGGAAGAGGACTTTTGTGAGAAGGATCAAAGATACCAAGTGACATGGGAAAAGACAAGTCACCATCACATGCATGAAATGGAATATTATTAACATTTTGAAAAAAATCAGATACTAAACTAATAAAAGAAGATATTAAATTCATTAATATTTTCAATATTTTCTATGTTCTATAGTAATTTATGTTTTCAGAGGTCTTCGGGGAAAAATTTTGGTTTAAAACTTGCATCAGTCCCTAAAATTCAACTATCAAAGGAACCTTTATTTTAGGGACTGAACTAGTTCTCTAGGAGACCTTTCCAACGGTGCAAACGGTTCTAAATTCTAAGCACCGAGTCAAAAGTTATGACCCCGCCAATTAGGGGTAAATAAATTCCTAGTTTTTTTAAAAAGTGCCCTCTTCACGTTGGGTTCACCAAAATGTAGAGAAGGGGGATTCACTACTCATGAGTTCTCTTCATTCAGAGAGCCTCATGGGATGAACTACCCTAAACTACCTCAAGGAACAACAACGAGAGATTTAGAATCAGGAAGAGCAAGTCACAATATTTTCTAGATAGACTGATGAGCTCTCAGCCAAAGGATGACAGTGCAGAATACGGATGACAGTGTGGTGCATTGGTGTCCCAGAGGCACGCTGGCATCTCGTACATACCATAAAGCAAATTTATCATAGAAAATAGCTAAATGACTATTTCTACTTTGATTATTAAGAATTTACAGAATGTGATAAAGTAATAGAAAGTGTTAGAAATGAAAATAAAGCAAGGAAAATGATAAAGATAAAGAGGTGAAAGAAAATGCTCATGACCATGCAAACAATGAAGCCTCTAGCAAGATGAATGTGTTCAAAACCTACATCTGTACATAAGATATTTGGAGAAAGTGTTGGGGCTATATAGGGGTTTTCCTCAGTCAAACCCCCGTTTTGGTGTTCCCAACTCCACGAACAACCAAATAGATAGAGAGAAAGAGATAAAAGAAACGAAGTGGACAAAACTCATGGTGAAAGAAAAAATTTCCTAGGAGTAGAACCCACACCACCAAGTAAGAGTGATAAAAGAAAACCCTGCTCAAGGGGGAGAACCTGTATCACAAAAGAGGTGATAAAAGCAATCCTCGCTTGAGGAGGAGAACCTATATCACGTAGTGAAGATGCAATAGGAAGGGATATGGAATCTTAGGATGCTCAGAAGCATGAAGCAAGGGAGATGAAGCTGCAAGAGCCAAAGGAGTTGCAAGAGGGATAGTAAGATAGCTACAAGAGCCAAGAGTGTTGCAAAAGGAGTTGTGAAAGCTTTGGAGAATGTTGTTGTAGCAAGCAATGGAGCTGTGGAAGCAAGAGAAAGATGGTAGAAGAAACTACAAGTAGAAGAGAGTTAAGCTAGAAGAAGTTAGAGGCCATAATGAAGCTAGAAGCAGAGGAGAGATGCAAATGAAGTGAAAAGATGACTTTTAAGGAGAGAAAATAAGCTTCCCAAGTTGTTTCAGGACATCTCGAGCCGTTACCATCAACCAAAGGAGGTGACAAGTAGAAAAAATGTACGAAAAATAGTTGTTTAAGCATTGAAATGTAGCAGGACACTAGCGCGATGCGTAGATGTCTATGTAGCATGCTAATGTCTAGATATTTCATGCTACAAAACAACGCAAATTGAAAAGGCACAAAATCTTATGCAAAGTTGACATGCAAGGGTAGCTACTGAAAAGGGGTGTTGGAGCATCCTGCTCGAGGGGGAAAGGTTGATGCAAGGGCTAAAATGAGCCTACACAAGATGCTAAGAGAGTGGACACTAAAGCAGATGCAAGAATGTATGCAAAATTGCAAGGGGTGCAATTTTACAACTATACAGAAACCTACATCATAATGTTAGCTCCAAAACCATGGATGATGCAAGAAGACTTCGGCATGATGATTAGATCTTGAATGATGCAATAAATCTCTAATAATTTTTCTCTTGAATGCCCTTGATCATAAAATTTTCTCTTGTAAACTTGAATTACGCTCTCATGAATTTCCTAGGTGTTGAAATGATAAAAAGACTATGTATTTTTGGGTATGTATCCTTAATTTCTCAAAATTCAAATATATGAATTTGGGGACCGTAAAATAATACCAAAAACATATTTTTAATTTAGGCTCAAAGGCCTAGGGAGGACCCATTCGTCCTTGAGCGAATGGGTCCTAGGTCCCTATTCCTAGAACACACATTGCTCAAGGTAAAGTGTTACGAGTTTACATTAATTATTATTGGGTTTCCCCTTCGGAAAATGTAATTTATTAGGCTTGTAGATGTAAGAATAAGGCTTATTAAGGTATAATTAAGTCCAATTTAATTAAGAGGGCTCAAATAAGTGTGAAAATTTAAAGGGATACATTTTTCTATACTAAATTAAGGTATTATTAAGTCCATTTAATTAAGAGGTCCCAAACAAGTGCGAAAATGTAAAAGGATACATTTTTCTACACTACAATATACAGTAGTACCAAAGAAATCAATGGTCTAATAGAAACAACATGGAACCACAGTCCCCACCTTCATTGCCTCTTAATTACCTTTGCACATGCCGACTTTGTTTTCCCTATTTACGAAGTCTGTTAAAATCCTTAATTTCTCCATGGCAGAATTTTCCATGGATTAGTTACACATAAGAAAATGAACTCCCTTAAATGCACTTGAATTAAATAATTTATCTACTCTAAATATAAAAAATCCTTTGATTTGAACTAATTCATATTTCATTTTGTTTCTTTTTCCACATTTGCTTATTTAAACTTAAAAATGGCTTGGATTTTGATCGGTTTTACCTACATAAAGTGGACTTTCAACCAAAATGAGGGAGAAGATGGACGTTCATAGCTATGGTGTGATGTTGCTAGAATTGATAATGAGAAAAAAAGGCGCGGGATCTACCCATGTAAATGGGATGGGAGCCATAGCTTATGTTTATATAGCTTCATCTCATGGCTCTGCACATGCGAAGAATAAAAACAAGTCTTATCGCTCAATTTTTTCTTTTCCTTTTTAAGTCAGTCCATTGTCTGGGCTATGATCATATTCAGCAGGGGTATTTGTGCTTTAGCCAAATTATTTCTCTTTGCTTATAACCTAAACAATTAAAAAATATTCATTTATTGATTGCAGATGAAGGCATTGTTCTATAGAGTTATTGATTGTCGCAACCATTCACATTCCTTGTTTTACTTTAAATTTAACCTGGAATCTTAAACCGTGAACTCGAAGTTGTGTCATAAATGGTTGTATGTTCAAAAACACCTCATATATTATTTGTTGAATGGGACTGCATTTGTACTTCTAATGAAGAGCACACTGCTTACACTTGTTTTTAGCGATTTTAATGAGGTACAATTATTTGATTAGAAATAATTTATTGTATGGTAGAAGACCTGTAAAATTAAGAACAACCAGATTTTGTCTCTAAATTAGCAGAATGCCATCCACTGTAAATAAAAAGGAAGAAAAGATCAGGAAAATCCACAGGCAAATATTTCTACATATAAAAAAGAATATTAATAAGCCAACACATATTGAAATTTTATTAGTAATGTTTACTTATATGTCATGGCAGTGATCAGTACAATCTAAGAAAATGTATATTTGGGTTTTCATACTTTTCTCTTTGATAGAGCCACCACCTTTGAAAAAGACGTTGAGTTTGAATAAGAAAGAACATCAAAAGCTTTACTCATTCCATATTAGTGTTTATACTAATATATGATCATCTCTTAGCACAGACAAGAAGGAAATTAACTATACATGCCCTGTTTTGAGGATTTTAGATTGTCGTTCGCACGTAAAAGTTTTAACAGGCATTATATTTTGACGGGTTGGATTTGTATCTACAAAATGGTTGCCTTTGAAGACAAAATGGTTGTCCTTGTAGACAAAAATTCTTTCAAATTTTGATATGAACTCGACAAAGAAAGTTACAAAATTAAAACACTGCTCATGTGCTACTCTCACATATTTATGCCACTGCTGGCAAATGGGATGATGTAGGAAAAGGGTTAGAAGATCAATGAGAAATGAGAGTTTGCAATCAAGGTCAGGAATGAGAGATTCGTTCATTTGTTCTAAAAGATAGATGAAACCCAAGATGTCAAGATGTGCACACTATTGGTTATATTGAGTTGGCAAATAGAGGAGCAGAATACCTCCTCACAAGAATTTTGTTGGCACAACAATGACAAATTGACTATTTCCTTTAGATTTTACACAGTTGAAGATAGAAATTAGGATCATCAAACATCATTTTGTGTCATGATGGACGCACCATTAAGTGCATCTCAAGATTGAAACACGAAGATTTACAATTGTAAGCAAAAAACCATTTAAATTCTAAGAATTAAAGGCTAGCACTAGAGTTCTGTTTATTTTTATGGGGGGGTTGATAGGATTTTGATGGTCCAATTTTGTGTGAATAACTCAAAGTATGTATTTTCTGGCCTTTTTGGTCTCATGTATTGATACCATGAATATATCTTTGTAGTGCATTTGATTGTTCCCTTAAGAATGTGATTATCTTTTACCATTGCAGCATACACGAGTTGGGCTGGAGAAATAGAGGTCTAACAAAAGATGAAGGTTGGGATAAGTTTCAGATTGAGTTTTAAACAACTATTTCATCTTCCATCTTCTTAAATTCTACTTCTCATGGAATTAATTTTTAAAATGATATCTCTATAATGCTCAATTTATACTTAAAATTTGATCAGTGATTGATAAGACCATGTTATGTTGTTGTTTACAATTTTTTTAAAAAGAATCTAATAGCAAATGATGTGGGTCAGTCTAGTCTACGACACCAAATCTTGGGCATTAGCACGAGTGCTAGGACTTCTTGAAGAAGACATATCAACTACGGTTGAATCAATAGTCATCATTAGTAATCAAATGCCTATTGCCTGCATTTGTATACAATTGAGTTTATTACAAGAACAATCACCAATCTATTGGTTGAACTTTAGAAAAAAACATTATCCGGGGAAGACTTTATGTTTATACAGAACTTTAGATCCTCAACGTTTTGGTTATATTTTTCCTTCAATTGGGGAAAGCTATTGAGCAGGGGAAATCACTAATTGTCGGAGTATATCTTACCATAATCTAAAACTTCTACTCATAAGTAGAGACAATTTGTGAAGAATGCGGAGTCAAATATTTGTGTGTTTATGTATGTAACTTTGAAATATAAATCTCAAAAACATCGAGTTATCCATGAAAACTAGTCCAGATTCAAGATAAACTTAATTGAGAGGAGTTTTAGTCATAAATGAATTTCTAACAATCAGAAATTGGATGTTACCTATTTTTGGCCGATGTTAAGCTAGATGTCTTTGTATGTAACATAACAATTATACAAGATTCTTATATATTTTTGCTCTATTTTGTTTGATACAAAGGCACCATTCAACTTTAAAATGTTATCCTTGTTAGAATATTAATTAATCTCCAGTCAGAACCCCACGTCAAATTGAAGACTAGTAAGTTGCCCCTAACATATACCTGCAGTAATTAATATGTTTGGTAATTTTGAATTCAAATTATAAGCACTAATGTTTGATTGAGCTTGAAATAGCTGTTGTTACCTGACAACATTAAATGAGGTTGGTGAATTTGAATTTTGAATTGAAGCACTCATTCTCATGAGCTGAAAACAAGAAAAGACAAAAGGAATGAATGCAACCATTAGAGTTTGTAGAAGTACATTTTTGGGATTGGTTGAACCTATAGTAGCAGAAGAATATTTTAGCAGAAGACAAGAAGACAACAACAACAACAACAACACAAAAACGAATGTTATCAGGTGCAACATAGTGGTATTGTCAGCTACAACATTGTAGTCAGTTATAGTTGTTGAGGAGTGAGTGTAGCACCCTTATATTAGATATCTATCCCAATAGATTAAGTCTTATTTTGTTGTGTAAAATAGAGCATGTACTCTATGTTTTTGTAACTTTGAAAAAAGAAGAAGGAATATATGAAAAGTTAATTTATGTGTGTCATAGTTTCTTCAATGTTGTCTTTGTGCATTATCTATGTGTTATTTTCTATTTTGTCCATTGTACAGTCACATTGCTGTTTATGTATTGTTGCACCCATACCTGCTAACAAGTGGTATCAGAGCCCTATTTTTCTAGGTAGTTAGTTTATTATGGATGTTGTAAAAAAAGCTCTAGATTATCTAGGAATTGTTTAGTCTTCTCAAATTTGAGAAAAAATGGCAAGAGGTGAGAGAAAAAGTTCATAGCAACCACAAAACTTTGATGAAAAAAAATAAAATATTTGGGCTAAGAAAATGAGAACAATATTGGTTGCTAATGACCTATTGGAGTTGTTCATAAATGGGTTCAATAATATCACAGACCCAGTAGCCTATGCAACCCTCTCAAATCCTCAAAAGAATTAGTTGAAAGAAACCCATGATATGAAGGATGCAAAAACCCTCAGTTTGATTGAGATAGCCTTGAATGAGGCTATTTTGCCATGTATTGCAACAAAAAAATTATGCAAAGCAAGCTTGGGAAATATTGCAAAATAGAACTTATAAGGGGATTAAAAAAGTGAGGTTAGTGAAGCTACAACTCCTAAGAAGAGACTTTGAGACTTTTCAAATGAAAGATAGTGAGTCCATTTTAGACTTTCACACCAAAGTGTCTACTTTGATAAATCAACTAAGATTCAATGGGGAAACGATGTAAGAACAAAGGATTATTGAGAAAATCCTAAGATTTTTTCCCTCTAGATTTGATCCTATAGTCATTTCCATTGAAGGAGAAAAAGATTTATCTAAAATGACTGTAGATGAGTTGATGGATTCATTACAAACCCATGAGCAGTATTTGAACAGATATGTTCCTTCCCTAGAGCAAGCCTTTAAGGCTTAGACCAATGCAAGAGGTCAGGGAAGAGAAAGAAACAATAGAGGTAAAGGTCAAAGAGGTAGAGCAATTCTGGAAGAGGAGGTTCTGATAGCATAGAGTAGTCGAGTAGCTCATAGTCAACAAACTAGAAATAGAAGAAGAACAACAATTCAAATCAAAGGTATGCTGAAAGCAATGTCCAATGTTATTACTGTCACAAGTATGGTCATTATGCTAGTGAGTGTAGAAATAAGTAACATGACAATGGGAGCCAAAATGCAAATGTAAAATGAGAACAAGGCTGAAAAATAAGAAATAGTCCAATGTATTCACTGTTTACAATCTTGTGAGCACAACAATGATGAAGTTTGGTACTTGGATAGCGAATGCAACAACCAAATGAGTGGTAACAAGAATTTCTTCGCCTCCATAGATAGCAATATAAAAATAGAAATCAAAATGGGAAATGATGAGAAAGTCCCTGCTATTGGAAAAGGTGTAGTCATCATCCAAACCAAGATGTCTATTATGCCCTTGGCATAAAACACAACCTATTGAACATTGGATAAATGGTTCAAAATGACTACAAAATTCAAATGGAGAATGGTGATTGCAAGATATTTGATAAAGGAGGTAGCAAGAAAGTGATGGTTGCAATGCAAATAACGAGAAACAAAATGTTTCCTCTTGGGATGCACATAGTATCCACAACAAATACATCAGATGCACAACAACAACACTGTTCACCAACACTGATAGCAGTCGCACAACATTTGGTGGTAGAACAACAGTCTGCATTAATCAAGATAGTCATCAAAGACCCATCCAAACTTTGGAATTTAATATATGGGAACTTAAGCTTTTCTAGTTTCATATTATTGTCTAGGAAATGAATCGTTAGGGGTTTACCATCTGTTGTAGAACTTGATGGCAAATGTGAGGCTCACATTTTAGGAAAAAAGCATAGGCAACCATTTCAATCTGGGTATTCTAGGAGAGCAAGAGCACCTCTTGAATTAGTGCCTTCAGACCCGTGTGGACCTATTAAAACCCCTATCTTAGTTGAAAATGCATATTTCATGACTTTCATAGACGATTATAGCAACAGAAAAATGGGTCTATTTCTTGAAGAACAAATCAGCAGCTTTTGAGAAATTTAGGTGGTTTAAGGTAGTAGTTGAAAAAGAGAGTGGTCATTATATCAAAGCCCTTAGAACAAATAGAGGGGGAAATTACATCTCCAAATAATTCTTATTTTTTTTTAGGAATGATGGAATTCACAAAAAAATCACAACTAGGTATACTCCACATCAAAATAGAGTTGTAGAGAGGAAAACTAGGACCATTCAAGATATGGCAACAAGTATGCTAAAAGCAAAAGTGTTGTCACACTTTTTTGGGGTGAAACTGTAGCAACAACAATCTATATACTGAATAGGTGCTCCACAAAGGTTGTCAGTGATAGGATTCCATAAGAGGCCTAGACAAATAGTAAATGGAGTGTTGAATATTTGAGAATTTTTGGGTGTGTGGCATATGCATTTGTGCCAAAAGAGAAGACCTATAAAAATTTGATGATAAGAGTGAAAAATGCATCTTCATAGGCTATAGTGAAGAATCAAAAGCCTAGAAACTTTACAATCACATCACTAAGAAGATTGTGGTCAGTAGAGATGTTGTGTTCATTAAAAATGAAGCATGGGATGGAATAGTGGATGACATTGTGTGGGTATTTCAGTTACAATACCATTTTATGATGATGAAGCTCTGAATGCCAACATTTTAGGGGGATCTCAAGAGAGTAGTAGCTTAGGAAAAAACTACCATAGAGCATTAGAAAACAACAGCTTCAATGATGTGCAACAAAATAGTAACTCTGACAGTGTTCAATAGAACAACAACTCTGAATAAAGGCAGAAAAATAACAGCTCCAAAATTCAATAGAGCAGTAGCTCTAACAATCATTAGTACAATAGCTCTAGAGGTCAGAGTGGCAATAACTCAAAAGCTAATTTGAATCCCACACTTGCATCATAAATGCCACGAAAGACAAAGAGTGTGAGGGAGATTTATGAAAACACATAACATGTTGATTTTGATGAGAATTTAGATTTTCCATTATTCTCCTATAGTGATCCAACACATTTTGAGGAAGTAATGAAAGAGAAGTGGTGTAAGGCCAAGTGATGAAGAGTTGGATGTTATAGAGAGGAAACAAACATGGGAGCTTACCGATTTACCCAATGGTAAACAAGTGATTGGAGTCAAGTGGGCCTACAAGACCAAGTGTATAGCTGAAGGAAAAATTGAAAGACACAAAGGAAGGCTATTTGTGAAAGGATACAAACATTAGCCAAGAATAGACTATGACAAGACATACATGCACTAGTTGCAAGGCTGGAAATAGTGCGAACAATCATAGAAATTGCAACACAACATCAGTGGAAGGTGCTTAAGATGGATGTCAAGTTAGCCTTCTTAAATGAAGTGTTGAAGGACGAAGTGTATGTGGAGCAGACGACTGGCTATGAAGTTCTAGGGTAAGAGGATAAAGAATATAGGCTCTGAAAAAGCTCTTTATGAGCTGAAATAAGCACCTTGAGTGTGGTACAATATAATAGATTCATATTTGTTGAGCAATGGCTTTAGCAAAAGCAACAATGAGCCCACACTCTACATCAAAGCAGCTCAAGGTGACATTTTAATTATTGTTTTGTATGTAGATGATATGATTTTTACTGGTAATAGTGATAGTTGAATCACTAATTAAAAGAGGTGATGAAAAATGAGTTTGAGATGATGGATCTAGGTTTGTTGAAGTATTTTTTTGGGATAGAAGTTCAATAAATAGAGCATGGAATATTCATTTCGCAAACTAACTATAACAAACAAATTTTAAGAAGGTTTTTAAAAATGCATAACAACAAACCTCCCCCCACACCAACAAAAATAGGTCTAAAACTACACAAGGATGATAGCAATAATGAAGTGAATCCAACCATCCACAAGAGTATGGTTGGAAGTTTGATGTACTTGACATCAACTAGGCTTGATTTGATATATGCAGTAAGTTTGATATCTAGGTTCATGGAGAAACCTAGGGACATACATTGACAATCAGGGAAGAGGATTTTGAGGTATGTTAATGGAACAATATGTTATGGAATTTGTATGCTGCATCAAATGAATTTAAGTTAGATGGTTTCACAGATAGTGATTGGGCAGGAAATATGGATGATAGAAAAATCACATCCAGATATTTCTTCAACATGGGATTGGGTGAAATCTCATCGGCATCCAAGAAGCAACCTATTATCTCTCTTAACACAATAGAGGTTGAGTACATAATAGAAAATGTAGCAACATGTCAAGCTATTTGGTTGAGGAGGATCCTTGCAGATTTATAGCAACAACAACAAGATAGCACAGTCATTCATTGTGACAATGTGTCCTCAATAGCTTTGACGAAGAATCCAATCTTAAATAGACGAAGCAAACAAATTGAGATCCAATATCATTGTATAAGGGATTTGGTAGAATAAGGTGAGATTGAATTACAGTATTGCAAATTCGAGCAACAGCTCGCTGATATCTTCACCAAAGCATTACCGAAAGACAACTTTGAATGACTAAGAGATAGGCTTGGAATTGTTGATAGCTTCAGATATCAACCCCAGAAGGAAGTTGCAGATTAGCAATTGACTTGCAAATTAAGGGGGAGTGTTAGAATATTAATTAATCTCCAGTCAAAACCCCATGTTAGATTGAAGACTATCAAGTTACCCCCAATGTATACCTACAATAATTAATATTTTTGATAATTTTGAATTTAAATTATAAGCACTCATGTTTGAGCTTGAAATAGTTGTTGTTATCTACAAGCATTAAATGAGGTTGGTAAATTTTAATTTTGAATTGAAGTGCTCATTCTCATGAGCTAAAAACAAGAAAAGACAAAAGGAATGAATGCAAATGTTAGAGTTTGTAGAAGTAAGTTTTTAGGATTGGTTGAACCTACAACAACAGAAGAATGTTTTAGCAAAATACAAGGAGACAATAACAACATGAAACAGATGCAGTGCAGTGACAACATTAGCTACGACATTGTATCCAGTTACAGTTATTGAGGTGTGAGTGTAGCACCCTTGTATTGGACATCTGTCCAAATATTAAGTCTTATTTTGTTGTGTAAAACAAAGCATATACTTTGTGTTTTTGTAACTTTGAAAAGTAAAGAAGGAATATATGAAAAGATAATTTATGTGTGTCATAGTTTCCTCGGTATTGTCTCTATGCATTCTCTATCTGTTATTTTATGTTTTTCCCATCATATAGTCATAGCACTGTTTCTATATTATTGCACCCCTACCCGCCAACAGTCCCTACCTTGGTATGATTAAAAAATTTCTTTAAATTTGGATCATTAGAAACAATATTCAAAACAATGAAATATATATTGATGGTTCATACAAACCAATTTGGGTTGAAGGTTGCTAAAATTCATGTCATTTTATCTTTGAAGCATGCATGATCAACTACATAAGTCAATTCTAGTTCACCAACCAACATCATTAGTTTATAATTTTTTTTATGCATAGTAAAATAGCGTGTGTAGTTATAGGAAGCATAGTTTCTTAGTTTCATTATTGCTTAATAAACTATTGTATGAGCATTATTTTTAGTGATAAGATTAGTTTAGGATAGTTTTATTTTCAACTTGTTCTGCATGATCATTGCACGTCAATTTGGATGATCAATGACTCTTTTTTAATTAGTGATTTTTAAAGCTTTAGCCATATTTGAACTATTTTATATACAGTATGTTGTAGCAAAATTTTAATAATTTCTCAGTGCTATTGTTCACTCAAGCTTTGAGCAAATTTGTTAAGCTTTTTATTATTGATTTTTTTTTTAGTGTTGTGATTCTTAATCCAATTTCTTAGTATATTATAAACACTCTAGAATTTAGTTTATTTAATTGGTATCAAAGTAGGTTGTAGGAGTAATTCTTTTGTTGCAAGTAGAAAGGTAATAATTTTCTCCAAGAATTATCAAAATGGCAACTAGTGACAATTTTCCATTCAAGCCTCTGCTTTTAACTAAAGAAAACTATGAGCATTGGAGTATAAAGATGAAGACCCTACTTTTATCCCAAGATCTCTGGGAATTAGTAGGAGTATACACAGAACCTACAAATCTGAATGTGTTAAATGCTTTATCACATTAGTAATATTTCAAAAACATTTATGTTATTAGAGGATACATAGAACCTATAGATTGGTAAGATTGATAATGAGATATCTTATATAAACATTGGTGTTATTTATTAGTGGTCATGATTTTATTTTACCTTACAAGAACAAGTATATTATTAATTAATCAACCAGGCAACAATAGTGTTATTACTTAATCATGTATTAAACATAATAAGAGAGTGTTATTAATTGAGCATCCACTATTCATCAACAATGATATCCTCATTAAATTAATAAACTTCTACTAATATTACTATCTGATCCCTAACTAAGCATGATTAATAGTTTCATTAACTAATTAATGCTTAGGCTTCAATAGTGATGTTGCCATTCAATGGATAAACTATTAACATTAATACTTTTGATTAATTAAAAAATAAATGTTAGAAAGTATTATTTTCAAGTGAAGCAACACTAGATAATATCATTATTTATTGAAAATATTTGACCTAGATAAATTATTATTAGTTAGTCACACCTATTTTTCATTAGTAGCCATATGAATGCTATTAATATGGTTAATTGGATCCTCTTTTAATATTTACATTATCTTTTAATAAAATCCATATAACTCAAAATAGTAATATTAAAATTAATGTTGCAATCATACACAATTCTTAACATTAATGAGGCTAGATATTATATCAATACTAATACTATTCTTAATTTCAATGTTAATAATGAAGGAAATTAAAATTATGAACCATATTAATATTGATAATAGCATTCCATTATTTATATTTGCAAGTATGTTAATATTAATTATAAAGAGTATTGATTATTAAGAACAATATAATTGCTTTTGCCATTAATGATAATATTGGTAATATTATCTGTAATACTAGTATCATGAATGATTGAAATAATTTTATAGTCTGTGATTCACAACTACCCATGGGAAAACACCTTAAATCTTGAATTTAAAATCTTTTTGATAATAGTATAGTAACTTGGTAAGCGGAATCGATGGCTTGAACCATTTCTTGACTCGTGATTTCTAATTTATATTACTAGATAATTTCATCATGTATATACCTTCCAACACCTCTTAATAGTTAATAATAGGGTATTTGGCACATCCACTGTTATATTGTTTAAACATGGATCAATTATTAACAATTCCTATTCTACGAAATATGTTGGGCAATGGATAAATCCATTTAAGAACGGTTATTAGAAGTTGTTGTCTAACTAGAACAAAAATATCAAGGGCAACCTTAATGCTTCAAGACTTATTTAATTGCATGGTCTTAGAGATGATCGGCACATCCATTGCAATTGTTTTCTGGCACATATCTTACCTATAGCTGAACCATATCTAACACCACATTTAAGTGATTAACATTAGTTCGAGGAGAAGAACAAGGTAAATATGGTATGTATGAAGAAATTATTATTAAATGGAAAGTGAGGAATATTGTATGATAGTATTATTAATTATTTTTGTTAGCATTTGGAACAATATATAATTATATCAGAAATCAATTCTCTCGCGGGCTTACTCTAGAGAGCTTCCATATACCGAATAGAAAAGGGTTTGTTCAGTCGGTATTCATTTTATCACTGTTAGTATTTAAGTTGACCTAAACAAATCTATGGCTAATTTCAGTACCAGCAATGATGTCTAGATGGTTGGCAGTTTTATGGTTATTGTGAACGTTGGCAATACATTTGACCCAGAGTAGGGAAGTGTTTATTGCGCAGGCCGACATTATGCTTGTCCTTGACATGTTTGTGTATCGAATCCTCCAAGGTTTGAGTGTTGTTAAGCTAACAACCATACTAATACACGTTGAAGGTTAGAAGCATTAAATCAGCATTGTCATCTGGTCGTCCTTAATTTATTGTGCTACGTCCAACCTCTTCCTGTCGTCGGTCTAGTGCTTTGTTCCGATCACGATATATCAAATCTGTCTTGCGCATAATATCAGGGGGGGAAAGAAGTCAGGGAATTATCATATCCAGGTCAGATCATGTTAGGGGCATTTTGCAAATTTCGTATTGTTCTATAAGTTCGAGCTGGTGGAGGAGACAGGAGGACATTATGGCTACACTAACCTCATGCAATTACAGGATACAGGGGTATGTAAGGCTTAGGACGAGAAAAAGATAGAGGATGGGTAGACTTAATAGCTCAATTTAAGGCCTTTATGGAGTTTATGGGGGGATCGATATTTTTCTGGGGTGCATTTCTTGCAATTGAGGGATTCGATGAGACCACTTTTCTGGGAGACCTTCTCTGAAATAGTTCACGTGCCTTTTTCAAGCTTCTAGTTTTTGAAAACAGATCTATGTTTGATGGCGCAAGAAAAAACCAAAAGGGAAAGCCCTTTCAGGATTCACGAAGAGCCTTACTGCTATGGAGTTTTGTATACATTTCCTTGAAATTATCAGGGATGATATTAGGGATTTGAAAACCGAACTGTTTAGTATTTTATGCAAGTCATGCCTCTGATTGGGTATGCTAACTGGCACCTACCCTTGAGAACGATTATGTTGATGGCGGTTTTCCTTGTTCAGTATGGAAAAAAAAAATGTCATTGCTGCGTTTTACATTCGATGAGGTATCCTGTCATTCCATGGAAGAGCAATACAATTTTTGCAGAACCTTGAGCTAAGTCTCATGCCATTATTTTAATTAAAAATAAATGAAAGCAATGGTTCTGTGGTCTTATATTTGGCAAGTGTAATATGTACCTAATACTGGTATAGCGATGTTTACAAATGAAGAAACAACATATAGTATAAAACCAGCAAGACTGGTGCTTCAACGTTCTAGTGCTTCCATATTTCTAAGTGCATAAGATTTGTTGTCGGATTTAAGAGTGAAATATTTTCCTTACATTTGGTCACAAGCTGAAAAGCTTCTAGTTTAATTTAAGCTTAAAAATACATTGATCTAAATACCCAAGATTTGAATGTGAAAATGAGTACTTTGTAGAAATGTTCAAATTGTTGGGTTCAGTGAAGCTCAAATTAGAAAGTTTCCTTTTTAATTTGAAATGTTTTTTGACTTTGTAATTACTTCTATTGGCATGTGTTGGCCAATTCATAAGTTATCTATTTTGAATAGTTTTTTCCATTTAATTGGTTGGAGACTTGATTTATAAATATGTTGCTGTTGAATATATAATTAATTCAGAACTTGATAATAATAAGAGATAATCTTTGAGTGTGGACGTAGCCATTAAATTAATGGTGAACCACGATAAATCTGGTGTTCATATTTTGTGATTGATTTTTATCTTTTATTTTCTGCAATTTATTCACTTAATTTTGCAAATTATATTCAACAATTGATATCAGAGCAGATTGGAGAAATTTGGTGTAGGAAATTGTGAAGAACTTCTGCAGCCATGGAAGATGTAGATAAGTGGAAAATAGAAAAGTTTGCAAGACAAAATTTCAGCCTTTCGAAAGTACAGATAGAATCCCTTCTCATCAAATAAGACCTTTCGAATGCATTGGTTGGCAAAGCCAAAGGGAAAGGATCTCTATCTAATGAAGAATGGGAGAAGCTAGAAAAAAAAAAAAAAGAGCTACAATTTTCTTGTCATTGTCCAGGAATGTTTTATTTAATGTCTCTACAGAGAACACTACACAGGAACTGTGGGACAAATTGTCTTCAATGTATGAGATAGCTTCTACTTCCAATAAGGTATTTATTATAAAAAAGCTGTATAATTTAAAAATGAGAGAAGGAGGGGTTATGTCAAATCATTTGAATGAATTTAATACATTAGTTACCTAGCTAATTTCTATAAACATAAATTTGGATGATGAGATAAAAGTCATTTTACTACTGTGTTCTTTACTAAATAGCTGGGAAGGTGTTGTGATGGCAGTGAGCACTTTGGTGATTTCCAAAAGCAAGCTAAAATTCGATGATGTTGTAGTCACTCTTCTGAGTGAAGATATGTGAAGAAAAAATCAGGAACCCTCAATTGGTGAGGCATTAACCGCTGTAGGTATTGGTAATAGAGGTAGAAGTAGAGAAAGAGACAAACATAATAATAGAAGAAGATCAAAATCTACACATAGATCGCAGTCAAGAGGAAGGATAGGTGTATGTTGGTTTTCTGGCAAATCAAGCCACACAAAAAAAAATTGCTGGAATTATAAAAAGGAACACAACAAAGTCATTAACAATGAAGCAAACACTGTAGCTAAAAAGGATGATGATATTTTGTTCTTGGCTACTGGAGATACAACTACAAACTCTTGGGTACTTGATTCTAGGGCTTCTTTCCATGCTACTTCATGCAAGCAAGCTTTTACAAATTTCAAAGAAGGTGTTTTCAGTAAGGTTTTTTTTTGTGACAATAAGGAATGTGAAATTGTTGGTAAGGGTGATATAATTTTAAATTTAAAAAATGGCAATCAATGGATTTTAAAGGATGTGAGATATGTTCTTTTATTAAAAAGAAATTTTATTTCTGTAAGTCAATTAATTACTTTTGGGTGTGATGTTAAATTCTCTTTAGAAAATTGGCAAGTAACAAAGGGAGTTTTAGTGCTTGCAAAAGGCAAGAAGTTAAAAAATATTTATATTTTAAAATGCCATGATGAAGTGGGAGCTGCCATGATAGTCATGGACAACAATTCAGAAATTTGGCATAAGAGGCTCGGTCACATAAGCAAGAAAGGGCTTGAAGTAATACTTCAATGAGATCAACTTCCCAGCTTGCAATCGGTGGATTTTGGGTTTTGCGAACATTGCCTCTATGGCAAACAAAGCCAGGCCAACTTCTTGAGGATAGACCATGATCAGAAAATCGCTCCATTGGAACTCATGCATTCAAATGTTTTTGGTCCCACGGAGGTAACTTCATTTGGAGGGGAAAATTACTTTGTTACTTTCTTGGATGATTACACTAGAAAAGTTTGCATTTACATGTTGAATAAAAAATTAAAGTTTTTTCAAAATTTAAAATTTTCAAGGCTCTTGTTGAAAATCAAATAGGGCATAAAATTAAATGTCTGAAAACTGATAATGGAGGAGAGTTTTGTTCCTTAGAGTTTGATAATTTCTATGCAGACAACGACATTCGTAGAATCAATGTGGTCCCATTCACCCCTCAAGAAAATGGAGGAGATGAGCGATTGAATCAGACAATTTTAGAGAGAGCTCATTGTATGCTCTTCAATGCCCATTTGGGAAAAAAGTTTTGGGCAGAGGCATGCAACTAAAATCTATTTGATAAATCATGCCCCGTCATCTCATTTGGATTTTGACATTCCTGAGGAGAGATGGCTTGGGAAGAGAATTTCATATCATTATTTTCGGGTGTTTGGTTGTGAAGCATTCATGCCTATTCCCAAAGAACAGCGAACGAAGCTTGATTTCAAATCGAAGAGGTGTATTTTTTTGGGCTATGGAGAAGATCAATTTGGTTTTAGGCTGTGGGAACTCATTGCTAAAAATATTGTTCACAGTTAGGATATTGTCTTCAATGAGAAAAAAATTCCAAGTTTGCAGCGTCTAGAAAAATCTTCTGATTAATATTTTGAGGTTGATTTATTTGACAATGGTCATGTCAAGAAAACTTCAGTTTCCTTCTCCTAGCCTCTAGTCATTTCTTCAAATACTAGCACCCCTATTTGTTCGCAATCTTGTGTTAATTTGCAACCTTCCCCTATTTCTATGCCTTCCTTATCTAATTCGCAGTCTCTGTTTAATATGTTGCCTTCACAAGTAACAACACTACCTTCTCTATACTTAGCACATCCTTCCCTACATAATCCACTACCCTTGCCATCCAATATGCAGCCTCTAGTCAATGAGGCACAGTCTTCAACTTGTTTGCAACCCTTACAAATGAATTTGTTGCCTTCATTAGCCAATTCACAGCCTTCATTGTTTCAAGCGCTGCCTATTAAGGATGATATGCTTCCTTTGAAAGTCCATTCGTAGTCTTCCATGTCTATTAATGCTCCATCAATGCCTTTGAATGTGCATTCGTTGCCCCCATTTAGCACACAACCCCTAATTTTCCAAACGTTGCCCTCACACAATAAAACATGGCCTACATCAGCAACGCCCCCTTCACTTGATTCTCACCATCCTAATATGTCAATGCAACCTTTAGAAATTCAATCGTTGTCTCCATTAACCTATGTGCAACCATTCATACTACCTACACGGCTTGATCAATGTCATTCACTATGTGTAGTATGTGATTCACAGTCTTTACAAAAGAAAATGCTACCTTCTTTACTTAGTTTGCAGCGTCAACCAATGACCTCATTAATGCAAAATCAGGGGCAGAGCATTAGGGGTAAACAGGGGCAGAAATTTAGAGAAAGTAATGAACAGGGGAATGTAGGAAATTTACAACATAATGAGAACAATGTAGAGCAACAGGGAAATTTGCAATCTGAAGTTGGTCATCAATTATGGAAATCAACCCAAAAGAGAAAGCTCCCAAAGAAATTTGATGATTTTTAGTTGTTTTTATTAGATGATTATAATTATGAATTGTTGCTTTGTGGTGAGGCAGAGCCGACAACTTTCAAACAAGCTTGCAAAGATGCAAATTTGGTCAAATAAATGGAGGCAATGAATAAATAAATGGAGTCTTTGTGTGCCAATGACAATTGGGATTTGGTTCCTCTTCCACCAAATCGGAAACCTCTCAAGAATAAATGGGTGTATCGTGTGAAAGAGGAAGAGGAAGGTCATCAACGTTATAGGGCCAAATTAGTTGTCAAAGGTTTTTCTCAAGAAAAAGGCATTGATTTCAATGAGATATTTACACCAGTTGTGAGAATGACCACCATTCTAGTAGTGTTAGGCTTGGCAGCCATTTGGGATCTTGAACTTGAGCAATTAGATGTCAAAACTACTTTTCTTCATAGAGATGTTGAAGAGGAATTATACAAGGAGTAGCTTGAAGGTTTTGCAAAACTGGGTCAAGAGCATTTATATTGCAGATTGAAGCAGAGTTTGTATGGGCTCAAGCAAGCCCCCAAGTAGTGGTATTTAAAATTTGACAGCTTCATGACTCAGCAACAATTTATTTGTTGTGCTTCAGACCCATATATTTATTACAAGAAGTTTCCAAATGGCGAGTTTGTCATTTTATTTCTTTATGTTGATGATATGTTGGTTGTTGGAAATAGTGTGAGGATAGTTCGTGAGTTAAAACAACATTTATCTCAAAGATTATGCATGAAGTATTTAGGGGTAGCAAAGAGAATTCTTGGGATGAATATAATTAGATATAGGAAAAAGAGAGAACTTAGATTATCTCAAGAAAAATATATTCTCAAAATATTAGATAGATTCAATATGAAGAATGCCAAATCCATGAGTACTCCTTTGGCTAATCATTTTTTGTTATCTTCAGCTATGTGTCCTAAAATAAAAGAAGAAAAAAAACACATGAAGCGTATTTCATATTCATCAACACTTAGCAGTTTAATGTATACCATGACTTGTACTCGTCCGGATATTGCTCAAGCATTGGCAGTTGTGAGTTGATTTATTAGTAATTTGCGTAAACAACATTGGTAGACAATATAGTGGATATTTAGGTATTTGAAAGGTACTTCTGATTGCGATTTATGTTTTGGTGGTAAGGACATTCATCTAAGAGGATTTGTTGATTTAGATATGGCTGGAGATCTGGATAAACAGTGTTCTACCACTGGTTATGTGTTCACTTTTGTCAGGGCAGTGATTAGTTGGGTTTCTTGGTTGCAACAGGTGGTTGCACTTTCTTCTACAGAAGTAGAATATATTGCTCTTTCTGAAGGGGCAAAGGAAATGATTTGGTTGCAGAGATTAATAGGTGATTTATGATTTCAGCAATCAGTTTTCACTCTTTTTTGTGGTAGCAATAGTGCTATTCACTTGTCAAAAAATTTAGTCTTTCACAATCAGATGAAGCACATAGAGTTGCGATATCACTTCATTTGCCATTGTATTGAAGAGGGGAAGCTCCAGGTGGAGAAAATTGACACAAAGTTGAATCCAGCTGACATGTTCACGAAAGTATTCAAAAGGAGAAGTTCAAATTATGTAAAGCTTCTCTCGGACTTGTGCAACTCTGACATTAACTCTGCAGTGGTAGGATATCTTTGAGCAGCAATTTGGTTTTCAAGTGGGAGATTGTTGGGTTTAGTGAAGCCCAAATTGGAAAATTTCTCCTTTAATTTGAAGTGCTTTATCACTTTGTAATTACTTCTATTGGCATGTATTGGCCAATTTAGAAGTTATCTATTTCGAATGGTTTTTTCTATTTAATTGGTTGGAGACTTGATTTATAAATATGATGATGTTGACTATGTAATTAATTCAAAACTTGATAATAATAAGAAATAATCTCTGAGTGTGGATGTAGCCATTAAATTAATGGTGAACCACAATAAATCTGATGTTCATATTTTGTGATTGATTTTTATCTTTTATTTTCTACAATTTATTTTCTACAATTCATTTTCACTTAATTCTGCAAATTGTATTCAACACAAATGGTTACAGTTCACCTGCCTTGTCTATGCGCTGCATTTTGCATACATATCTACTGATAGCTATTGCGAAATTTGGGTTGACACCTGCCAATTTCATTTTCTTGAAAATTTCTGAATATTCTCCAATAAATCCATTTTACGCATATCATTCATTCAACCTCTTGAGTCATTCTATCAAACAATTCATGAGCCTTGTCAGTGCTTTCGCATTTTGCAGACATGTCTAAATTTTGTGGGGTTTTCCTTTACACCCGACAATTACATTTGCTTTAAAGTTTCCAAAGCCTCTATGATTAAACCGTTTTGGTCATATCCTGAAATCCTTACAATCCATGGGACCCCAATTCCTTGAGGCATTTTGTCAAATAGTTCGCACGCCCTGTCTATGCTTTTGCATTATTTTCATGCTTGTCTACCTGTGTATTAGTGAAAGCACCGATTTCGGGGTAGGGAGTTAGGATGCTGGTGAAAGGTTGTAGATTTTGGTTTTTACGCCTACCATAATATTTTGCTTGGAAGTTTACAAAATCTATCCCTAACAGATGTTATTTGTGGATATCGTGCCCTGTCTATGTTGTCGTGTTTTGCTTACAGCATCTTGTCAAACAATTTACGTGCCTTGTCAGTGCTACTGCATTTTGCATACATCTTTACCAGGGCATTACAAATTACCAAGCCATTCTTTGAACACCTTCATAAATTTGTGAGAAAAGTTAGAAAAAAATGGTAAAAGAGATTCGTGATAACGACTGCTTATAATACTAAGTTGCAAGTTAATTTTTCTATTTAATGTGTATGTCTATAATTATGTATATATCTCGTGCCATTTCCTTATACTCGAGTTGTCATGTCTTGTTTAATTTGTATCCTAGATTAAGGAGTTGGTCGATGCCCTTTTCATTTCGGTCCTAGCAAGACAAACCCCATATTTGGGTAGATAATACAACCATCAGGCTATATTTTAATTGTCGAGTATCTAGAGTATTGCCAAATGAAATCCTTACACGTAAACTAAGAAAATAAAATAAAATAAAAGAATTAAGAACGAGTGAAAACACATGGCTACTGAACTATGTACCAGAAGGTTGTTAATCATTATTCCATGTTGCCGTTTTAATTTATTAAGCTGCACAATAACATACAATATGATAGAAGTGCTTGCTATCATGCAATTAGAGAGAGAGGGAATGATATGTTAAAGAGGTATCCGGGCTTTTACAAAATGGATTCTTTTTGTCAACTGAAATGCTTGCATATGTCTTAGACGTCTCTGGTCTTTGTTGGTGCATGTAAATTTAATCAATAGATTCACAGTTGGTTAGAGTTAGATAAACTGCCTTGCTGATTTTTCATTTCCATACAAAATTTTGTCTTTTTCCCTTTATGTTTGATGTATACATATAATTTGATTTTAATTGTTTTTTTAATTATTTTCAATGTGGAATGATTTCAAGTTTTATCTATCTCTTAATGCACTTGAACAAGTATAATATAGACAATGTTATATTAAGGACTGATATTTTATAGAGAGTGTTAATCATGCATAGGTATATAAGAAGTTAAGAATATTAATTTAGGGGATAAGGTGGTTGTAGATTTATGGAATTGATCTTAATATTCAGATTAAAATTTATTATGAAGGTAATATGGGAGTAATTTTATTGGATCTTGGATTTGAAAAAAGAAAATCTAATAATATTAAGGGTTCAATAGACAAAATCTATGTTTGAGAAGATCTTGAATTCAATATTTGAAAAGAGTCATAGAAAGGAAGGGGATTGATGAAAAGTATTGAATTAGCTAGGGTTTTGGTTAACTATTTTTATAATCCAAATAGAAAGTATGTTCCATGGAAGCAATAGGGTCTTGAATTTCATTAGTAACTCATGCTAGAGTGAATTAACTTGATAAGTATAATATGTTTAGCATGCATTTTAAACAATTCTAGATTTACTCTTTAATAAAATATTACTCAAAGCATGGGATCTTTATATTAAGCCAATTGGAAATTATCTTGATGATATAAGTCCAACAATTAAAATTAGGGGACCTTTTGATTTTGAGTTCGTCATCTAAATTATCAACATTATCATTGTTGTGTGGATTAGTGTTATGATTCAAATGGTTTTAGGTATCAAGATTAATATTTGGTTGACTATCAATAGTACATGTATAAGATTTAGATGGCACCTCCTTAAAGTATTAGTGTCAAACAAGCTTATTCAACTCATTTAGATCATAATAAGTACAAACTTGGGAAGTTTAATGTGAGACCAAACAATTTCCACAATGAAATTGATTCAATGGAGTACTTTTCAATGTCAAATAGAACCAACAGAGATAACTTGATTTAATCAATTATTTAGTATGAATAAAACTCATTTGGGATGGTCTATTGATGGTTAGTTACTAGAGAACAGTTGAAATTAAATTATATGTATCAAATCTTGTATCAAACCTAGATTATATGGGCCATATTTGTCTACTTCATTATTTTCATTATAAGGCAAGGATAACAATCATAATTAAATCATTATGGTCCATTGCATTTATTAACCTAGTGACCAAACCTAGCCGATTATGTTTATCAATCGTCAATCGATTTCAAATTTGATCAAATCCAAGTTTTTCGATCCTTGGCTTCACCTAAATGGGTCGTAGCCAGCTATGAAAGTATCTGGGGTAATGGACCCTAGAAAGGGTTGCATACCCACTCTTATAGTATGTAATGTGTATGGGATACATGATTCTTTTGAATAAAGAATTGAGTTTAGCATACTTTAGTGGTATTGTGTTATTATTTGTCAACTGAATGAGTTGTGAGAACTCATGTTGGTGAACTACGGTGCCTCTACAAAATATATAGGTAGGCAAGGCCATCAAGCGATGAGCACCTGAGGCATTAGGTCAGGCCCCTAGGACTGCTCTTCTGAGTCTTGTTATGAAATTGTCATTTTATCCCTCAATGTGAAAACTACCATTTGATTTTTATAGATTTTCTTGGTGATCATGTCCTAACTACCCATTGACCTCATGTTTGTGCCAAGTCATGTAGACCTTGCAAGTACAAGTATTGGGAGTGAGAAGTTCTTGAAACAATGAAATCTAAGGGGTACATTTTGTCAACCCAAAATGAGTAGACTCGATTGTTAAAATAGTAAATCATTTCTATCTTTACTTTCAACTAGAGAGATCATTGTCTATAGTCATAAGTAGTGAATTATGTTGTCATTTTCTTTTAAAAAAAAAAAAAATATTTGCAAATTTAGTAAAGTCATTGTGGATTTGTTAGGTTTTTTTAGTGTGTAAAATATGGGCATGACAATTGGTATTAGAGCCTAGGTTTTTACCCTAGGAACTTTGGAAAAATATGTGGGTCCTAATCAGTTAGTGATATGTGTTGTGCTAATCACTGGATGTATGTTAGAAGGAAGTGAAAAGTCTTAAGTGAATGATATAGGTAATGGCATTTAGTGCATTTAATTTACAACTTTAAGGAGTGAAGCTTCATTAAATGAATAGTTTGCTTTGGGTTGAACCAATGATGACTGTTAGATTGTATGGGAGATCTAGCTATGTACTAAGAAGAAATAAATGAATTTGAATGTTTGGACAAATTGTCATTGTGTTGAGTATTGGGTAGCCTTGTTGAAAAGGTGTCATATCAATGTTACGTATGCCACTGGGTAGAATAGAATAATTTATTTTTTAAACATGTGTAAGGAAATGATTTTTGTTGCTTTAAAAGTTGGAAATTTAAAAATGTAGTTGTTTTGTATCCTTTGTGGATGTGAATACCCCGTAATAGTGCTTATGTTGTGTATTGTAGTAATTGTTGTCGATATAACTAGTTGTAAGAGTAGGTGTATGTTGTGCATGTTTGACTCATATGGAATGGAGTTGTAAAATCGTTTGATCTATCAAATATTTCTATGCAGAGGTTCCTTTGGGAGGACCTAATGGAAATTATTTATATGATATACAATTCTCAAAGGACAATTTTTGGCACTAGGAATCCTCATACCTATGTGTGAGCCTCATGTTTGAGTCAAGTGAGTCCTTTTTGTGATCATTTGTGTGTTGGTTATATGTTGTTTTGGTTGTACAAATGAGAAAACAATAGTAAGAGGATAATAGTTAAAGAGGAAGATTAAATAATTGCTTGAGCATTATGAATATGATATGTGATGTCATGAGGTGAAATATGATTTTATATTAAGGGAAAATTTTGATTGGAACTTTTGAAAACTAGTGTTGTTTGATTACTTAGAGATTTATCAATAATAACATGTTGATTGTGTAGTTAAAACTGTATTGGGTGTATAATATAAGTATTTGCAAGTATATTTGGATATCAATGATCTTGTCTTAAATGTGGTGTGTATTAAAACCTATACCTAATCCAATGTTTCTCTTAATTGTAGGGAAGTAATTTTGGTGGATACTTATGTAATTATGACATACTAGTTGGTTGTGTTGTGAATGCACTTACTGCTTGCCAAGAAATATTTTGACTCTATCATCATTTCAATTTAGGGTGGGCCCCCTACCACCTTATCAACTTCCAAGAGGAAGTTTATTCATAGGTGGGAGGATGTGAGGCCTTGCTTCCAGATGGGAATGGAAAGTCGTATATAGCTAATGGATTGCAAGTCATGGTGTAAATAATCTTATTTCTCAATCATATTTAAGTTGTGTCTCGTTAATTATAAGATTTCAACATTGCTATTGACTATCAATATTACTAACATGATTGATAATGAAATATCTTATATAAACACTTGTGTTATTTATTAGTGGTCATGATTTTATTTTACCTTACAAGAAAGTATATTATTAATTAATCAACTAGGAAAAAATAGTGTTATTGCTTAATCATGTATTAAACATAATAAAAAATTGTTATTAGTTGAGCATCCACTATTAATCAATGATGAAATCTTTATTAAATCAATAAAATTATACTAATATTATTATTTGATCCCCAACTAAGCATGATTAATAGTTTCATTAATTTATTAATGCTTAGGCTTCAGTAGTAATGTTGTCATTCAATGGATAAACTATTAACATTAATATTGGGGTATGTGTAGGATCATGATGGGCCAAAAAGTCACAATATGATGGGTATGTGGCTGACGACTTTTTTTGTACCCAAAATTGATGAAACAAAAAGGGTTTTTAAAGGATATTCTCATCTTTTCACCAATATAAATTATGCTTTAATTTGAATTTAATAAGTAATTATTATTCATTTTCTATTCAAATTATGACTAAAGTCCTGATTGATAGATTGATTGAAAAACATCTATAGCTTTCAAACGGTATCAAAAAATTTGAATCCAAAACATGTGTCACATTCTATGCTTTGCATACTATAGGATTAAAAAAAATAAAAAATTGATTTTCATGAAGTTTTGACCAAGTTAAGGTGGTCAGAAATTTGGGTTTTTTATATTTTTTAAAAGTTGTAAAAAAAAATTCATAATTAATTATTTACTTGGAAAAAAATTACAAAAAATATGCATCACATTGGGGCATGAGTCATCTACTTATATCTAAAATCTTATAAAAAATATTATCATTTTATTGTGGTTAGGGTGGTCAGATAGACACCTACTTCTGATTTTTTCCCTGAAATTTAAGTACTATTGCATTTAAATTTAAATTTTTCACCAAATAGAGTTCTTTTTTAAAAAACAAACCTAGTAGTTTGGAAACTACATTCAATTTTCTACAAGTTCTATTCTTGCATATTTTTGAAATAATATAGATAAATTATTCAAATTTTTATGTCAAGTTGTCTAACTCTAATTTTTTTGATTTTTTTGCCACTTAACGGCCTGTTTTTTCCATGATCATCCTGCACATACCCATTGTTGATTAATTAAAAATTAACATTAGAAAGTATTATTTTCAAGCGAAGCAACACTAGATAATCCCATTATTTATTGAAAATATTTGACCTTAATAATTTCTAGATATTATTGTTAATTAGTCACACCTATATTTTATTAGTAGCCATATCAATGCTATTAATATGGTTAATCGGATTCTCTTTTAATATTTACATTATCTTCTAATAAAATCCATATTACTCAAAATAGTAATATTAAAATTAATGTTGAAATCATACACGATTCTTAACATTAATGAGGCTAGATATTAATATATCAATACTAATACTACTCTTAATTTCAATGTTAATAACAAAGGAAATTAAAATTATGAACCATATTAATATTGATAATAACATTCCATTATTTATATTAGCAAGTATGTTAATATTAATTATAAATAGTATCGATTATTAATAACAATATAATTGCTTTTCCCATTAATGATATTATTTGTAATATTATCCGTAATACTAGTATCATAAATGATTTAAATAATTTTATAGTCTGTGATTCACAACTACCCATGAGAAAACACCTTAAATCTTGAATTTAAAATATTTTTGATAATAGTATAGTAACTTGGTAAGCAAAATCAATGGCCTCAACCATTTCTTGACTCGTGATTTCTAATTCATAGTACTAGATAATTTCATCATGGATATACCTTCCAACACCTCTTAATAGTTAATAATAGGGTATTTGACACATCCACTATTATATTGTTTAAACATGGATCAATTATTAACAATTCCTATTCTACAAAGTATGTTGGGAAATAGATAAATCCCTTTAAGAAAGGTTATTATAAGTTGTCTAACTAGAACAAAAATATCAAGGGCAACCTTAATGCTTCAAGACTTATTTAATTGCATGGTCTTAGAGATGATCGACACGTCTATTGCAACTGTTGTCTGGCACATATCTTACGTATAGATGAACCATATCTAATGCCACATTTAAGTGATTAATATTGGTTCAAGGAGAAGAAAAAGGTAAATATGGTATGCATTGAAGAAATTATTATTAAATGGAAAGTGAGGAATATTGTATGATAACATTATTAATTAATTATTTTGTTCGCATTTAGAAAAATATATAATTATATCAGAAATCAATTCTCATGGGATTACTCTAGAGAGCTTCCATATACAGAATAGAAAAGGGTTTGTTCAGTTAGTATTCATTTTGTAACTATTAGTATTTAAGTTGACCTAAACACATCTATGGCTATTTTGAGTACTAGCAATGATGTTTAAATGGTTGGTAGTTTTATGGTTATTGTGAATGTTGGCAATACATTTGACTTGGAGTAGGGAAGTATTTATTACAAAATTTGTCATTATGCTTGACCTTGACATGTTTGTGTATCAAATTCCTCCAAGGTTTGATTGTTTGGTAATCTAACAACCATACTAATACATGTTGAAGGTTAGAAGCATTAAATCAATATTGTAGATGGGCATTTGGTCATCCTTAATTTATTGTGTTACCAACCTCTTCCTATCATCAGTCTAGTGCTTTGTTCTGATCATATTCTATCAAATATGTCTTGTGCATAATATCAGGGGGAAAAATTAGGAAATTATCATATCTTGATCAGAACATGTCAAGTGCATTTTGTGAATTTCATATTGTTCTATAAGTTTTAGGTGGTGGAAGAGATAGGAGAACATTATGGCTACACCAACCTCATTCAGTTACAAGACGCATGGGTATGTAAGCCTTAGGATGAGAAAGGGATAGAGGGTAGGTAGACTTAATAGCTCAATTTAAGGCCTTCATGGAGTTTATGGGGGGGATCGATATATTTTTGCCTTGCATATCTTGCAATTGAGGGATTCGATGAAACCACTTTTTTGGGAGACCTCTCAAATAGTTCATGTTCCTATTTCAAGCTTCTAGTTTTTGAAAATTAATCTATGTTTGACGGCGCAAGCAAAAACCCCAAAGGAAAATCCCTTTCAAGAGTCACGAATATCCTTACTACTATGGAGTCTTGTATATATTTTCTTGAAATTATGAGGGATGATATTAGGCATTGGAAGCTGAAATCTTTAGTAATTTTTTCAACTCATGCCTCTAATTGGGTATCCTAACTGGCACCTACACTTGAGATCGATTATGTTGATGGTGGTTTTCCTTGTTCAACTCTTATTTGTATGGAAAAAAAAATGTCCTTGTTAGGTTTTACATTCGATGAGGTATCTTGTCATTCCATGGAAGATCAACACAATTTGTGCAAAACCTTGAGGTAAGTCTCATGTCCTTATTTCATTAAAAATAAATGAAAGCAATGGTTATGTTGTCTTATATGTGGCAAGTGTAACATACCTAATATGAGTATAGTGATGTTTACAAATGAAGAAACAACATATAGGTAAAACCAACAAGACTCCTGCTTCAACCTTCTAGTGCTTCCATCTTTCCAAGTTCATTAGATTTGTTGTCAGATTTAAGAGCGATTAAAAACATTTTCCTTACATTTGGTAAGAAGGTGAAACACTTCTAGTTTAATTTAAGTTTCAAAATACATTAAACTAACTACCTAGGATTTTAATGTGAAAATAAGTTCTTTGTAGAAATGTTCAAAAGGTTACAGTTCACCTACCTTGTCTATGCACTCCATTTTGCATACATATCTAGTAATAGCTATTGTGAATTTGGCTTGACACCTACCAATTTCATTTGCTAGAAAAGTTCTGAATATTCTTCAATAAATCTCTTTCGTGCATATCTTCCATTCAACCTCTTGAGTCATTCTATCAAAAAATTCATGAGCCTTGTTGATGTTGGAGCATCCAACAATGTAGGGCAATCTTGCATCACCCAAAAAAAAATGTTTTCTTTATTTTCTTTAGTTGTTTTGAATCCCATGATGGCACTTAAGGAGTGTAAGACAGTTAGGCATCAAAATAGAGAAAAATAGGCACATACTATTTTTAGTAAGTTGGCCTAAATGGGCTTGTATGGATGTGAAAATTTCCCCAAGGAGCAAAACTAAAAAACATTTCTGGTTGCTAAAGAATCACCTCGATAACCTACACAGTTTGAGAGAAATTCAAGTTTCCATCTCGAGAAATTTCTCCAATGCAGCTTCAAATTTGGATATAAAACTTTAGAGGCCCCGAAATAGCTCAAAAAATGGCTAAACCGACCTATGGTGAGTTTGCACATTGTAGAGCTCATCAAGAGCTTTCCAACGATATGCAATAATAGAAAATTAGACAACTAGATCAAAAGTTATGGCACCACAAAGTTGATCCTCTAAAAAGTGAATTTCATTAAAAATTTTGTCCTAGGCCAAAAATCAAATGATGGGACTTTTGGCACAAAAACAAAAGGGGAAATTTGAACTTTCTAGAACATTCTAGGGTAGTTATTGGGGAAAATAAAAAGGGTTAAGCGGGGGTTGTAGGAGGTGGCCCCAATAGTGCATATTGTGGCTCCGAATAGTGGATTTTCTTTATAGAGTTGATTTTGTTGTAATGAATCAAGCCCATGAGGTTGTAGCATGTAAGCTTTGAATCTGTAATTTCATTTTCTAAAAATAATTGAAAGTGAGTTATTTTTCTATCTTGCATCTTCTATATTGGTATTTGTTGTTGTGATTTTTGTGGGTTTTGGACGGTATGGCCCTCATCAAGTGGTATGAGAGCAGGAGTTCTTGAGCCTGTAACAGAGTGTCGAACATGAGGCAGTTGCAGCAGGACTTGTGAGTGTGGGTTGAGTTAAAGATGCCTCCAAGACTTTCCTAGTATGGCAGAGGTAGAGGTCAAGGTGGTGGAGGAAGAGATCTACCTAGATATGAAATCAAAGCCCTTAGAAGGAAATTAGAAACCTTGTAGTTTAGGAGGTTTGAAAAAGAGATGTGCAACAAGACAAAGATGAGAGTGAAGATGAAATGAAAGAGGAAACAAAAGAGGAAGAGCAGGATCCAATGGATCCTAGAGAAAGAAGATTGTTGCAAGTGATCTCAAGCATTGGGAAGAGACTTAAGTTTCAACTTTTAGTGGAAATCTGAATCCTGAAGAATTGGTTGATTGGATCAATGACATAAAATAATTTTTTGAGTTTGAGGAGATTAAAGATCCTCACAAAGTGAGGTTTACAAAGAAAAAATTGAAAGGTCATGCCAATATATGGTGGAAAGAGGTCTAGTTAGAAAGAGGAAGACAAGGGAAAGATAAAATTTCCAGATGGGACATAATGGTGTCAAAATTGAAGAAACAATTTATTCTAGTTGATTACGAATTGGAGCTACTCAAGAAGATGTAGAGCTTGAGGAAAGGAACAAGGAGAAAGTTGCTCATTATATTAACAGGTTGAAGCCTTGATTATACAGAAATAATTTGCACTGGTAAGAATGACCACCATTGATGATGCTTATTAGTTTTCTCCAAACATTGAATAACAGTTGAATAAGAGGTTTGAGAACAAACAACGAGGTGGAGGTTGTGGAGGAAAGAGTTGTGGATGGTCATAGGGAGGTTGAAATGAAGATCAAAATAAGGGTGAAGGTTCCAGTAGCAACCAAAACCAAAAAGGTGATAACACCTACCATGCTCGTGATCGAAACAATGGAGACCAAAGAGGAAAAGGAAAATCTGGATGAGGACAAGGAAGAGGAGTCTTTCATGGAACCTGTTTCCAGTGCATAGAAGAATAAAATAGAGCCTATGAGTGTCCTCAACATCAAGGAAAGAGAAATAGAAGACCTGAGGGTAATGCACGAGTTGCACATGTAGATGAAGATGTTGAGTCTTTCCATTTAGAGGATGCAAAAAGAGGAGAGGATCTTGTTACTAGAAGAGCCTTGCTGAATGAGGAAAAGGAATAAAATCAAAGGAAGAATTTGTTTCGTACCAGATGTAAGTGTGAATGTAAAGTTTTCAATGTTATTATTGATGGAGGTAGTACTGATAACCTTGTTTTAGAATAAATGGTTAGTAAGTTGCAGTTGGAGAGAAGAAGACATTTAAACCCATACCAGATTGCTTAGTTGCAAAAGGACCATAAAGCCTTGGTAAACAAACAATTTATGGTAAAGTTCGAGATTGGAAATTACCATGATGAGGTATTATGTGATATTATGCCAATGGATGTTTTTCATTTGTTGTTAGGAAGACCGTGGCGGTTTCATTGGCAAGCAATAAGTGATGGACATGCCAACACCTGTTCTTTGACAAAGGATGGGTTTCATCATAAGTTGAAGCCCTTGAAAGAGGTAGAGGAAAAGGTATGCAGTAATACAAGAATTTTTTTGGTTGATGGAAGAAAGTTCCTGGAAGGTATATGAGGCATGAGAATTTGTGTTTTGCATTGATCCCTAGAATTGATAAAGAAGATACTACTAAGGTACTTGTAGAGGTTGAATATATTTGTTGAATGAGTTTCAAGCTATTATTTCTGAAAAGATACTTGAAGGTTTGCCTCCATGAGAAAGATAAGTCATCAGATGAACTTGATTCCTAGAGCCAGTTTTCCAAATAAGGTAGCTCATTGTATGACTCCAGAAGAGAGTGGAGTTGAATTGAAAAGTGAAAGAGTTGTTGTAGAAGGGATTGATTAGAGAGACTTTGAGTGCATATGCAGTACCTGCAGTATTAGAACCAAAAAAGGATGGGGAATGGCGGATGTGTACATATTCTAGAGCTATCAACAAGATCACCATAAAGTATAGATTTTCCTTGCCAAGAATGGATGACATTATGGATTGTTTGAGTGAAGCTGAGTACTTCACAAAGATAGATTTGAAGAGTGGATATCACTAGATCTAGATTAGAGAAGGATATGAAAGGAAGACAACCTTTAAAACCAAGGAGGGCTTGTATGAATGGTTAGTCACACCTTTCGGGAAAACCAATGCACTGAGCACATTTATGCAGCTTATGAATGAGGTATTGAAAGAGTTTTTAGGAAATTTTGTTATTGTTTATTTGGATGATATTTTTATTTCCAATAAGACATTAGAGGAGCACTTGGTGCATATCCAACTTTTTTTGAGAAGCTAAGGGAGGAGAAGCTATTGATTAATTTTAAGAAATGTAATTTTGTGAAGAGAGAGTTGGTGTATCTAGGACTTGTTGTCTCAAAAGACGGTCTTAAAATGGATCTAGAGAAGGTGAAAGCTAGAATTGAATGGCCTACCCCAAGGAATGTTACAGAGGTAAGATCATTTAATGGTCTAGCAAGTTTTCATAGAAATTTTATTAAGAATTTTAGTAGTATTTGTGCACCTCTAACTGAAATGATGAGAGGGGATTAAAAAAGAGTTTAAGTTGACTATAGGAGCAGCCAAAAGTTTTGATATGTTGAGAAGAAAGTTATAGAGAAACCTATTTTGGCACTTCCAGATTTCAATAAGGTCTTTCAGGTAGATTGTGATGCTAGTGGCACTGCCATAGGATATGTTTTGAGTCAAGAAGGTAAGCCTATTGCCTATTTTAGTGAGAAGTTAAATGATGCTAAGAAGAAATATTCTATCTATGATCAAGAGTTCTATGCTATAGTTCAAGCTTTGAAGTAATGGAGACACTATTTGTTGCCAAAAGAATTTTCTTTATATACTAATCACTATGCTTTGCAGTATCTCAATTGTCAAGGAAAGTTGAATCAAAGGCACTTAAAATGGGTTGATTTTTTGCAAAGTTATACCTTTGTTTTGAAGCACAGGAGTGGAAGGTCAAACAGAGCTCTAGATGCCTTGGGTATAAGGAAAAATTTGTTGATAGGAATGAATATAGAGGTTGTTGGGTTCAATGAACTCAAGACTTTGTAGAATCTTGGAAGGCTTGTTTGGAACCTGTTACATTGGATAGGATGAGATGGTTGGATTTCTTAATCCAAGATGGGATGTTTTTTAGAGGAAGCCAATTGTGCATTCTAAGGAGTTCTATGAGAGAGAATCTAATCAAGGAGAAGCATAGTGGAGGATTGGCTAGATATTTTGGTTGAGATAAGACCATTTCTCTTATTAGTGAGAATTATTATAATTGACCACAGTTACAACAAGATCTGAAAATTTTTGTACAAAGTTGCAGAGTATGTTAGATGGTGAAAGGAACAAGTCAGAATACTGAATTGTATCAACCATTACCTATACCTAAGAGGCCATGGGAGGATATTAGCATGGATTTTATTCTTGGATTTCCAAGGACACGGAGAGGAAATGATTCTATATTTTTGGTGGTGAATATATTTTCAAAGATGAAACTTTTCATTCCGTGTCATAAGACTAGTGATGCTATTCATGTTGTAGAGTTGTTTTTCAGAGAGGTGGTGAGACTACATGGTCTACCAAAGAGTATAGTTTCAGAAAGAGATACCAAATTTGTTGGTTATTTCTAGAGGACATTATGGAAGAAGTTGAAGATAGATTTGAAGTTCCATTTTGCACACCATCCATAGATTAATGGAAAAACAAAGGTGGTGAATAGGAGTTTGGGTAACCTGCTAAGATACTTAGTAGGAGATAAGCCTAAGGGATGGGATTTGATTATAGAATAGGCATAATTTTCTTATAATAATTTTTTCAACAAGAGCACTAGTAAATAACCATTCCAAATTGTGTATGGGAGTAGTCCAAGAACTACTTTTGAACTGAGAAAGATTGATAAGGGGGAGAAGAGTAGTGCTGAGGCTAAAGATTTTGTTGAGCACCTAAAGAATTTGCACGAAGAGGTGAATAAACATATCAATAAGATGAACTCACAATATATGGCTTAGGAAGATCAAAAAAGGAGGTCTAAGGAGTTCCATGTAGGAGATGAAGTCATGGTTCATTTGCGAAAGGAAAGGTTTCCAGTTGGTACATACAACAAGTTAAAGGTGAAGAAGTTTGGACAATGTAAGATCTTGAAGAAGCATGATTCAGGAAATGCTCATGAGGTAGAGTTTCCTAGTGGAATGAACAATTATCCTGTGTTCAATATTGTTGATTTGCCAGAGTATCATGAAGGTGATATAGAGTAGAAGTTGATAAATGAACAGGTTAAAATTCTAGCACCTACTTCAGGGAAGGAAGAGATAGAAGAAATCTTTGATAGTCATGTGGGTAGAGGCACAAGAAACATGCAATATGCAAAGTACTTGGTGAAATGGAGAGGAAGGCCTATCGAAGATTCATCATGGTTGTCTAAGGCTGATGTTAACTATCTTGGTTTCCCTCTAACTTCTAAGAAGTGATAGGGTCACTTTTCAAATTGCCCTAGGCGTCTAATGCAGGAGCATCCAACGGTGTAGGGAAATCTTGCATCACCCAAAAAAAATGTTTTCTTTATTTTCTTTAGTTGTTTTGAGTTGCATGATGACATTTAAGGGGTGTAAGGTAGTCAAGCATTACAAATAGAAAAAAAGGGAACTTTACTATTTTTAGTAAGTTTACCTAAATGGGCTTGTATGGATGTGAAAATTTACCCCAAGGAGCAGAACTAAAAAACATTTATGGTCGCGAAAGAATCACCTCAATACCCTGCATGGCTTGGGAGAAATTAAAGTTTTTGTCCTGAGAAATTTCTCCAATGCGGCTTCAAATTTAGATATAAAACTTTAGAGGCCCCAAAACAACTCAAAAAGTAGTTGAACCAACTATGCTCAATTCACACATTGTATAGCTCATCAAGAGCTTTCCAATGATATGAAAAAATATCAAATCAGACACCCAGATCAAAAGTTATGGCCCCACAAAGTTGGTCCTCTAAAAAGTGAATTTCATTAAAAAATTTGTCCTAAGCTAGAAATCAAATGGTGGGACTTTTGGCACCAAAACAAAAGGATAAATTTGAACTTTCTAGAACATTCTAGGGCGGTTATTGGGGAAAATAAAAAGGGTTAAGTTGGGGTTGTACAAGGTGGCCCTGATAATGTAGAGTGTGGCTCCAAATAGCATATTTTCTTTTCAGAGTTGATTTTGTTGTAATGAATCAAGCCCATGAGGTTGTAGCATGTAAGCTTTAAATCTGTAATTTCATTTTTTGAAAATAACTGAAAGTGAGTCATTTTTCAGTCTCACATATTTTGAGTTTGTATCTGTTATTGTTATTTATGTTGGTTTTGGGAAGTGTGGCCTTCATCACTTGTCAATGCTTTCACATTTTGAAAACGTGTCTATATTTTTTGGGGCTTTCCTTTACACCCAAATATTATATTTGCTTGAAAGTTTCCAAATCCTCTACGATTAAACTATTTTGGTCATATCCTAAAATTCTTACAATCCATGGGACCCCACATCTTTGAGGCATTTTGTCAAATAGTTTGCACACCCTATCTATGATTTTGCATTCTTATTTATGCTTGTCTCCCTGTGCATTATTGAAAGCACTAATTTTAGGGTAGGTAGGTAGGATGATGGTGAAAGGTTGTGGATTTTTTTTTTACACCTACCATAATATTTTGCTTGGAAGTTTACAAAATCTATCCTTAATAAATGTAATTTTTCAATATCATGCCCTATCGAAGATATCATGTTTTTCTTACAACAACCGATCAAACAATGTATATAAATTTGTAGTGCTGCTACATTTTGCATACATCTTTACTAGGGCATTACAAATTACCAATCGATTCTTTGAACACCTTCATAAATTTGTGAAAAAAGTTAAAAAAAAATGGTGAAAGAGATTCATGATAGAGACCGCTTATAATGCTAAGTTGTAAGTTAATTTTTCTATTTCATGTGCATGTCTATAATTTTGTGTATATCTCGTACCATTTCCTTATACTTGAGTTGTCATTTCTTGTTTAATTTGTATCCTAGATTAAGGATTTGGTTGATGCACTTCTCATGTCTTGTTTATTTGATTTTAATTATTTTTTTCATCCTTCCCAATATCAAATTATTTCAAGTTTTATCTATTTCTTAATGCACTTGAATAAGTATAATATAGACAATGTAATATTAAGTACTGATAATTTATAGAGAGTGTTAATCATGCATAGGTATACAAGAAGTTAAGAATATTAATTTAGGGGATATAGATTTATGGAATTGATCTTAATATTCAGATTAAAAATTTATTATGAAAGTAATATGGTAGTAATTTTATTGGATCTTAGCTTTGAAAAAAGAAAAAATAATAATATTAAGGGTTCAACAAACAAAATCTATGTTTGGGAAGATCTTGAATTCAATATTTGAAAAGATTCATAGAAAGGAAGGAGATTGATGAAGAGTATTGAATTAGCTAGGGTTTTTGTTAACTATTTTTATAATCCAAATAGAAAGTATGTTCCATGGAAGCAATAGGGTCTTGAATTTCATTAGTAACTCATGCTAGAGTGAATTAATTTGATAAGTATCATATGTTTAGCATGCATTTTCAACTATTTTAGATTTTTTATTTAAAGAAATATTACTTATAGCATGGGATCTTTATATTAAGGCAATTGGAAATTATCTCGATGATATAAGTCCATTAATTAAAATTAGGGGACCTTTTGATTTTGAGTTTGTCAACTAAATTATCAACATTATCATTGTTGTGTGGATTAGTGTTATGATTCAAATGGTTTTAGGTATCAAGATTAATATTTGTTTGGCTATCAATATTACATGTATAAGATTTAGATAGAACCTCCTTAAAGTATTACTGTTAAACAAGCTTATTCAGCTCATTTAGATCATAATAAATATAGATTTGGGAAGTGTAATGTGTGACCAAACAATTTCCACATATAAATTGATTCAATGGAGTACTTTTCAACATTGAGTAGAACCAACATAGATATCCTGAGATAATAAATTATTTACTGTGAATAAAAATAATTTGGGATAGTCTAGTGATGGTTAGTTACTAGAGAAGGATTGAAATTAAATTATATGTATAATATCTCGTATGAAACCTAGATTATATGGGCCATATATGTCTACTTCGATAGTTTCATTATAAGGAAAGGATAACAATCATAATCTAATCATTATGGTACATTGCATTTATTAATGTAGTGACCAAACCTAGTCAATTATGTTTATCAATGGTCAACGATTTCAAATTTGATCAAATCCAAGCTTTTTGATCCTTGGCTTCACCTAAATAGGTAGCAGGCGACTGTGAAACTGTCTAGGGTAATGGACCCTAGAAAAGGTTGCATACCCACTCTTATAGTATGTAACAGTGTATGGGATACATGATTCTTTTGAATAAAGAATTGATTTTAGCATACTTTAGTGTTATTGTGTTATTGTTTGTCAACTGAATGAGTTGGGAGAACTCAGGTTGGAAAACTATGGTGCCTTTACGACATATATACATGGGCAAGGCCATCAAGCGATGAGCCCCTGAGGCATTAGGTTAGGCCCCTAGGACTGTTCTTCTGAGTTTTGTTTGGGAATTGTCATTTTCTCTCTCAATGTGTAAACTACCATTTGATATGTATAGCTTGTTGTGGTGATCATGTACTAACTACCCATTGACCTCATGTGTGTGCCAAGTCATGTAGAACTTGCAATTACAAGTATTGGGAGTGAGAAGTTTTTGGCATGATGGAATGAAAGGGGTATGTTTAGTCAAACCAAAATGAGTAGAATTTATTGTTAAAATAGTAAATCATTTCTATCGTTGCTTTCAACTAGAGAGATCATTTTCTATAGTCATAAGTAGTGAATTATTTTGTCATTGTCTTTTAAACAAAAATATATATTTACAAAATTAGTAGTCATTGTAGATTTGTTAGGTTGTTTTAGTGTGTAAAATATGGGCATGATAGTATGCATAATAAAATAGCTAAACTGCTTGTGTAGTTATATAGGAAGTGTAGTTTTTTAGTTTATGTTATTGCTTGATAAATTGTTGTATGAGTTGTATTTTCAGTGATAGGATTTTTTTTATTTTCATTTTTTTTAATGATCATTGTATGTTAATTCACATGATTGATGACTCTTTTTTTTAGGTAGTGTTGTAAGATTCAAAAATGGAAAATAGCTAAGACCAAGTAGCAACCACTCTACCTAATATCTAAGCCCGAATCCCAAATCTAAACAAGAGAGTACAAATGATAAAAGAGAGCAATGGGAATAAAAACATAAGAAAAACTCCCCTATAAAATTTGCTTCATCTCCCTTACTTCTCTTCCATTCTTCTTCAAGTTGCAAATCTTTTCCCTCAGATTTTGAAGAGCTTGAATACCTACAAATGAAAATGATATGACAACAAGAACTTTGCAGAATGTGGTTGTAAGGAAAAAATGGAAGAGACTTGACCTTTTATAGAAAAGATTTTGAGTGTATGGACAAGATCGATCTTTTAGAAAGATGCAAAGATCAACGATGGAGGATTCATGCACCAAAAAGTAGTTGGCTAGGGACAGCTAAGGATAAATGATCAAGATTGAAAGAAGACCAGAGAGAATCAATGGTCAAGATTTGAAATGAAAAAGTGGAGGGAAAGTAGAGGAAATAAACAATAATATTATTTAATTTATGAGAAGAGCATCTTTGACCATATTTTAAATTTGGTAAAAGATAATGAAGGAAAAAATAATCATTTTAGATTATTTATTTATGGAGGAAGGGAAAACTAATATTTAATTTAAATGATTATGCAACCAATTAAATTAAATATAGAAGCAATTGGAAAAAGGGAATTAAATAATTAAGTTAGATTAATTATTTAACCATAGAAGGACGAAAAGGATTAATGAATAGACAAATAACTAAAACTAATTATTTAACTATAGACAACAAGAAAAGAAAAGAGATCATGATCCATCGTCACTCCTCTAAATCCTTAATGGGACATCCTCAAGGTGCATAGTAACATGACCAAAAATAAAGCAAAAAGATAGGAAAAACTTAGACCAACAAAGCCAACTGCCATTTAGATCATTTTACAAAGAGATAACATTTGTTGATAGGATTGAAAGGGTTGACTGATTGATTGATTGTTTGACCAAAGTTTATTGACGAGGTTGATTAATTGATTTGATTGATTATGCTTGGTTTCAAGAAAGTCACATCCTGTATAAGGCAAGATTAATTGACCAAGATGACAAGATTGATTGACCAAGTGAATAACTTGAGTTGATTTGATAAGGTATGATTGAAATGATTGATCAACGTGATGATGCTTGGTTTCAAGAAAGACATATCCTATTTAAGGAAAATAACACATCTTATAATATTGACCAATTGACCATTTTGATGACCACCTAGTTTCAGGAAAGACATATCCTGCTTAAGGCGAATGACAAGGTTGACCAATGAGGATGTCTAACCTCAAGGAGGACGCATCCTGATGTAGGACAAATGATAACACTAAATGCAGGATAAAGACATAATTCCACATTCTGAGATAAGACCAATGACCTAGATGGTAGAGATGACTAGGCAATTGATTGATTCAAGATTAAAGATTTGTTGGATATGCTTGTCTATTGATTCATGATTTGGTTAAGATTCAAATTTTTTCTTGTGTTTGATTGAAGTGTCAAACTTATTGACTGACTTTACAAACCCTAAGGAAGGACTGACCTAGGGCCTTGGGGGATCATTCATTAATGGCCTTGCCTATGTTATACACGTAGAGACCTCGTAGTTTGACTAGCGCTGACAAAAATTGATATGACCAAAAAAAAACCCTAAGGATATACCTAATGTCTTGTGGACCCATCGAGTGATGGCCTTGCCTATGTAGAAATGCACAGAAACAACATAGTTCAACTAAATTGACACAAACTGACCCTAACTTTGACTCTATTTTTTGTTTCAAGAAGTTTTATGATTTTTTTGGATTTTGATGATTTTTTTATTTAATTTAATTTTATTTGTTTTTTTATGTTTTATGTTTTTATTTTTATTTTTATGTTTTAAAAGGCTGATACCATGTGTAGGATCCCATGAAAATGTAACTCAAGGAATTGCCCCAAGTCAGGTATAGGACCAACTTATTATGTGTGAGGGGATTGATGGATGCAAATGATGGTAATGAAAGAAATGGATGCTAAATGTCAATGGTTCTTAGACCATGGGGAGGATGATGAAGTTTTATTATGGATGAATGATATGTCCAAATGGATGGACAAAAGGTGGAAAACTAAGTAGAGTGATAATAGACAAAGGAGCATACACTAACTACACATGGCACCTATTTACCAGTTTCCCACCATGGTACTTATCCAAAGTGCCACCGAAGTGGTTTTCACTTTTCGAAAAATTATTTCTCTATACTATTTTTTTTATTTTTCCCATTTTTATTTCTTTTGTGTTGTCACCAAGACACCTATTTTCTAGGTTTTCATCAGGGTGATCTTTTTTTGAATTTTTTGATCTTTTTGTATTTTTTTGATTTTTTGATGGGATACCCTAAGAATTAGGTGTAATATCTAGGAAGGTCTATATTGTTGATGGGATTAGTCAATGGATCACCTTTATGAGTAAAGAGCTGATAAGCATTGGACCCATATATTGTTGTGATGATGTAGGAAACCAACCAATTGGGCTCATATCTATATGACCATGTTGGACAAAAGGATCTGATTTGAATGAAGGGTGGGAATGATGGATATGGAATATGATTGATACAATGGATGGAAGGAGATAGGGCATGATTCCTAATGTAAACACTACATGGGATGTCAAGCTTCACATGAAAAGGATTTAGGGAAACCAATGAGTTATAGTACGTGAAGGGATCGTCATCTAAGGTCCATCAAAGAAAATCACCAAGGGAGATGGAATGATATGATAAATTCAGTATATATGGAAGGATGTGGAAGAGTGTATGGATTTTGTGAAAAGGATGAAAATGGAGACATTGAATCAACAAGCTCTTCTTTTGACATTATGCTTTGATAGATGCCCCCTATTATTTTTGATGAAGAGGCATAATTTTTCTTTCTTTCATTCTTGATTTTTATTTTTATCTTTGACTTATCTAATAGCTTTTAATTTTGACTAGAGGAATTTTCTTGATCTTTTTTTATTTACATTCTTTCTTTTGATTTTGTATCTCCATTTGTAAAAGGAACTTTCACCTTTAATTCTTGATCTATATCTTTGTTATTTCTTTATTGATCCATATCTATGAAGTGGATGGATGTGGGTGGTATGGATGAGTTAGATGAGATGGATGAGACAGATGAAATGGTAGGAATGTGTGATTCATAAAAAGGCTTGGAAATGCACTCAATAGATTCTTCGGGACTATCCTTTTTGGTATTGTTAACATCAAAGGAAGCATGGACATCCTTAATGAGTCGGTAAGAAGACTCAATAGAGGCAACAATAGGGGATGCATATCCTAAACTAGGATGGTTGAAATGGAGGGGTGATGGGAAAGAATAATCAAATGGAGAGGGATGATCATGAAAATTCTCAATAGGATCATGAGTAGATATGGTGAAGACAGAGGTATCATTAGGATCCCAAAAGGTTTTGATCCAAGCACAGCCATTTGAAGTTGATGCAACATCATTCTTAAGAGTCTAGATATCCTTAGCGACATTAACGTTTTCTCCTGCAAATGACTTCTCAGCACAAAATGAACTATCCATACAATACTCTCCAAACCCCATATAATGGATCTAGAAATTGGTTTTGGAAGGTGGAGTGAATGATTTGACGAGGTCAAACAGATCAATGTAGTGGGATGAGATGGAAGATGGGGCCTCTCGATTTATGGGAACTTGGTGCTCAACAAATCCTCTCAAGTTAGTGCAATACTGAAAAGGATTAGGATCATTGGGAATAGTAATTTTGGTGCCATTATGTGGAAACTTGAGGTATTGGTGGTATGTGAATGGTATGGCCCTCATGGCATGAATCCATGGGCAGCCAATGAGAAGGTTGTAGTTTAAATCCAGATCCAAGACATGAAACATTGTGTTTTGCATAGCTGGACCAACTCTTATGAGAAGTGAAATTACTCCTTCAGATGAGCGCTCAACATCATTATAAGCCTTGATAAAAAAATTCTTAGTTTGATGAATGCAATTCTTAGAGTATCCTAATGCTTTTACCAATTTTAGAGTGCAAATTTTTAGACCTGCTCCATCGTCTACCAAGACTCGTCTAATCTTATTTTTATTAATGTAGACTTCAAGGTGTAGGGGATCATTATGATTTGAATTTTGTGAGGAAAATTATTATTTAGAGAAGGTGACATGATGTGGAATAGCTACGTATCCAACCATGGCCTGAAACTCATTGACATTTAAGTTGGAAAGTATGGATGCTTCTTGCAAGGATTTATCAAGGATAGCTCTTTGTTGAGGGGATATGTGAAGGAGTTTCATAATATATATTTGTGTAGGAGTATTCTCTATCTGTTCTAGGAGATTGTACTGGCTTTTCGGTTGCGGATTGGAAGCAACCCCTTGTAGAGTTACCTTGGCTCTGGGAGTAGTGAAAGATTCTCTGAACTTTTTTTATTAAATGGTAATGGTGACAACATGATCATCAAAGCTTCTTTTGTGGTGAATGATAGTTTTGTAATCATGTTTGATGCAAGTATAATTGGCATTATTGTTATTCCTTGAACTAGAGGCTTTTCCTTTGCCATGATCTTGCAAGGGAGTTTTAAATATGATATGATCAACATTTCTCCTACCTTGTGAATTTTCTACTAAAATGTCTCCTCATTCAATGTGATTTTGAATGATATTTTTGAGTGTCTAGCATGAAGATGTCTTATGTCCTTTTCCATGGTGATATCAGAATATTCATTTTCATTTCAATAGTTAGGTTTGACCAATGTAGGTTTATAGCTCTTGATTTCTACAAGTTGAATGATATTGGATTATAAAATGTACTTTAGAACTGATTCAATGGGTTCACCCAATGGGGTATATGTTCTCTTAGTGTGTGGATTTTCTCTGCATTGTTGGTTGTTTTGCATTGCATTCAATGTTTGATCTTGGCCTTGTGTTTGGGTATTTGATATGTTTGATGTGTTTGACATGGAAGGACCTTTGAGGTGAATGGTGGGGAATTTACTTATCAATTTAACTTCAACAACTCTATCATTAGTGACATTCTTGTTTTGGGACCAAAACTTGCTTTTGTCATTATTAGCCTTTGGGGTCTCTTTGTGCACTTTAACTAGTCCCTCTACCACAAGAGCATTTTCAATAAAGACACCTTTCTCAATTATATCATCAAAAGTTGTGCAACATTGGATTTGGAGACCAGTCACCAATTTTGCATTAAGGTTTTCCAAAAACATGGGGACTAGTTATTTCTCAAGGATGTGGCAAGGACACTTGCTCTTAATGATATCTTCAAAATTTGTACAACATTATATTTGGAGACCAATCATCAATTTTTCATTAAGGTTTTCTAGAAACATGGTGACTAGTTATTTCTCAGGGATGTGGCAAGGACACTTGCTAGCCATACTTTGCCATCATTGGTAAAATGAGGTAAGTGTCTCCCCTTTGAACTTCTTGTTTAGTTTTGCATATTTTTATGAGGGTCACATCACTTTCAAAATTAAAGGAAAAGTGATTAATTAATCTATTAGTCAACTCAACCTATATCCTAATACATGGAGGAAGGTGTGTGAACCAATCTAGAGCATGCCTTGTAAGACTTCATGGAAATAGTCTCACCAAATAAGTAGACTCATATGAGATTTCCATACATGTATTAAATTCGTGTACGTGCTCAACCAGATCTCCTTTCCCTTTGTACTTGGATAAACTTGGAACTATGAAGTGAGGGGGAAAGGTTGGAATGTATAGACTTCTATCAAATGGATAGGGGCACAATTCCTCCATGGAATAAGTTTTCTTGTTCTTCCATAATTGCATGTTTGCCATTTTTTCTTGTATGCATTGTATTTGTTGCATCAAGGTTTCTGCAAGAGATGGTGTTGTGTTGGTTTGATTTTACATGATGGCATTGGTGTTGTGGTCAAATGTTGGATTTGGATTACATTTTGTGGCATGGGACCTTGGTTACCTTGTTGATATTTATGTGTAAATGTTTCATTGGTGTTGGTTTGAATTGGAATGAGATTAGTATTTAGATTTGTCCCAAAAGTCATGTTGGTGTTTGGTATGGCATTTTGAAATTGTGGAGTTGGACCTTGATTGGAATTTTGTGATTGAAATTGGCTTGTATTTTGAAATGATGGTGTAGGACCTTGATTGTTATTTTGGAATGTACGTGTAGGTCCTTGAATTTTTTTTTGGAATGTAGGTCTAGGTCCTTGACTCATGTTCCGATTTGGCATTTTGCATGGGAAAATATGAATCCTCCTTGATTTGTTTGGTTGATTTTGATTTCATGGGGTAGTTTTTTGAAATTGAAATGTGGGACCTTTATTTGTGCTTTGAAATGAAGGTTTGGTACCTTGAGATGTAGGACCTTTGCTTGTGTTTTGAAAAGAGGATTTGTGAATGTCATACCCATGGATCTTGATGAAGCAAAAGATTTACCAAATGTAAAAAAAATTATTTTTGTTGTAGCATGGGTTCCTTTGTTTCCAAATGGTGAAATATTGGGGATATATGTAGATGTTTACATTGTTGCTATCCCAAGTGGTAACATAGTAGAAATTTGTTGCAAAGATGGCATCCCTAGTGTAAATGTGTTTTGAGTGAAACCTTGACTTAGTGTTGGGGTAGCTCCTTCCATAATGGTGGAAACATCAAAGCCTTGAGGAATTTTAGCACCTTTTTTAGCTAGTGCATAAAAGAATATCTTTGGATCAACACTAACAAGTTCATCTACAATACGCAAAAAACTTGGATCTTGGTAAGCTTTTTCAACTTCTTCTGGTGTTAATCATTTTTCAACCTCAGCTAGACTAAGATTGTCAAATAGATTTGATTTGTCTCCTTGTGGTGTTCCTCTTTGTGGTGTTGGAGAGTGATTTGAATTTGTCCCAAAATATGTTTCATGATTTCGACTAGAGAAGGGGTCACTTGAAGAGTCCATGTCCTTTCTTTTAGTTCATGATCTTGTTTCAACCATGTTGTAAGGAAGCTAAGGTAGTAGAACAACTTCCTACACTAACCTTGAGAGGAGAATAATACAAAAAATTTACAAATATTTAATAGTTACAAAAACTTAAACATAAATAAACACAAAAATCATTCATACCACAACACAATGATTTTTGTGGAGAAAACCATTTTGGGAGAAAAAATGCACACTCTAAAAGCCACCTAATATATTATTCAAAAATTGAAAGATTACAATATACTTGCAGAGAAAGCTTCTCATAGGAGTAATACCACCAGAGATAAAGAGACAACATGATAGCTATTAGACTCTTAGAATACACCCCTATCTACATACAACCCAACCACTTATAACAAGCTTTTTGGAACATTCCAAAATTAGGGTTTTATAAGTTCATTTTTCATTTGATGTGTTAATGGAACAACCTTGACATGTCAGTGGGAGAAAACCTTGAAATTTCAATAGAAAAAAAGTTTGACATGTCAACGGGAAAAAACCTTGACCTGTTAACAAAAAAAAGTTTCAGGGTGATGCCCCGAACCCCATATCTTGCTATGAGTGTACAATATTTGCATGATCAGTCATCACATATCAACATACATCCTATTAATAATAAACTGTATATAATTGCAAGATTGAGACATTTTCCAATACATGTAAGACTTGCAAATTGGAAGATATGATAATGGGGGGGTGGTAATGCAAGATGATATGAAGTTAAACTATGTTTTTGTGATTTTTTGGATATAAGGATGCAAGATGACCATGAAAGGATAATGATGACCTTAAGAACAAAGGATGAAGCTAAATGATGCTAAATGAGATCAATGGATGTAAAATGATACCAAATGGAGACTAATTAATTATCAAAGATAAAGATGCAACTATGTCCAAGATGAGATTAAGATTTTTTTTGTGATTTTTGAGAAATATAAGGATGCAAAATGATAATACAATCTAAGTCCATGACCAAGGAATGATAGTATGATAAATGATGTTATGATGAAAGGATCTCGTATTCCAAAATGAAAATAAATGGGACCAATGGATGCTAAATGATACTAAAGGGGTGGACCTTAAAATTTAAGAAAAATGATGCTATCCAAGCTATGTAGATCCAAGGTAACAAACCAAATTATCATTGACCTTTTTGATGAATAATATTGAAAGATTGATAATTTTGACAAGGTGAGTCTAAAATAGGACATAAGTTTGAGACCTATGTTTTACAAAGACAAAGATGATGATGGTGATTGGAAAGTTGAAAGATAAAAGTCAGCGATGATATGAATAAGCAACCATGCATTTCCCAAAGGCTTGATAAGATTCCTATGTCTGAAATCTCAAAGGTAGATGCAACCTAAGCCAAACCTAAGATTAACTATGCAAGGAAAGGATGAAGAATTCAACCTAGATGTAATGCAATCCTAAATGAAAGTGGATAATGTGAAATGATCATTTATCACAAGTCTATTTTTTGGATAATAAGATCACTATCAAAATGATAAAGATTGAGATTGGACTGGTATTCTATGAATTCTAGTTTTCTAACTAATTTTGGTGTGATTTTTGTGAAATTAATTTTGGAAAACACAATGAGTAGTCTGAAAACATTTGTTTGGTCTGATCTGAGTGTGAAAATGTATAATTGTGATGTTTATGAAAGCACTTGTAAACATTGCATAAGCTAGGCTAGAAAGAGATACTACTTCTTGAGTCCATAATTGGATTGCTCCAAACACTTAAACAAAGCAAACAACTAGAGATTTTGGTGATACTAGCTCCCCCTTACATGGAAAGAGTATATAAAAATCTCCTACCCTCAAAGATCTGAAGATCTTTATGAGATGAGTATTTCCTATCTCTACATTGAATAGTGAATGTAGGGTGGCTTCAGAGGTTTGACCTTCTACATTAGCAAGTAAAAGGATTTATGGCCTATACAACAAGTGGTTCTTAATCCATGTTTTAGGGTAGTAATAGTGTCTATACATGTGGTAGTTCACTCAATTAAGAGGCCTCCTATCCCTTAGAAAGGGTTTTTACGTATCTCATAGAATCTGAGGGAAACTTCCATCAATATAGAATAGTTGCACTAGGTGATTGATTACTTTCCCAAAAATCATAATTATTTATATAGGAGATCAAAATAAAGTATTGCTTGGTTCTAGGAGGAAATCCCTCTAAGGGTTAAAAAAAAATAATTATATTGTTTTTTATCTCCAAGATCAAATGAAGTGCAAGGAGAGAGCATAGAAAACACCTTTCTCTCATGTAATAACAAAAATTGTATGACCTTGGAGATGGTACAATTTCATTTAATTTGGGAATAATTAATGATAAATTGGACTTAATGTCACCTTGATCTAGTGTTGTAATGTGTTTTACTCATTCACACAAGGTCTTGGGCCCCTTTTAAGCTAATTAAACCATACCTTGCCTTAATTTAATGTTGTAAAGTATATTTATTTACACTTTCACATTGATTTTTGAGCCATCTTGCATTTATGACCTTAATATGATCATTAATAGGCCCCTAAGGCCCTATATTGTGCATCTCGAGGCGTATTTTAACAAAAATTCTGATATAGACATCAAATAAACTTAATTTCTTAACACCCCAACACTTTTTCCACCTAAAAAGACCTTGTGGGACCCATATGCCACCCTAGGAATATGATTCCCACCCAGGTGGAAGTCATATTCCAGGTGTGGCATATGAGTCTCATGTGTCCCCTTTTTAGGGTTTTGAGTAGAAAATCTAGGTTTTAAGTTCAAATTTCATGAATGTCAGCCTATGGGATCTAATAAACAAGATATTAGATGGATTGCCTATATAAATGAGTTCTCAAATCATTATTTAATTAAGCATTCATGATATCAAGCCAAGAACTCAAGAGTTAAGCATACCAAGACTTTACAAGATCATCAAGAAATCATTCAAGATCATTTTGAAATCATTCAAGATCATTTTTAAGGCATTTAAGGGTAGAATTCTTCATCAATTATTGCAAAAATTCAAGATACATCATCATGTGTCAAGATTATCAAGCATCAAAAATGTTGTTGATCTATGTAGTATTGAAGATCCAATATTAAGCATTGTTCTACACTTATTTCAAGGACTAGATCTACATCCTTCAAGGCCATTTCATGCTAAATTGAAAATTTACATGACATAATTTACAAGACATCATTCATGGTATCATTGTTCCATGTTTCATGTTTCATGTCCCTATTTCATTATCTCATCATTTGGTTTAATTACCTCAAAGGGGTTTGACCAAAGCAAATCCCCATTCAATAACAATTGACAAGGTTTTTATCATCTTTACATGTGTGATTGTAGATCTAGGTTTTTTGGAGCATGAAGGATCTTTGAATATTAGGTTACAAGCTTGGAAGAAGTTCTTGGAGTTGTCCCCTCATTTGCAAGGTTGCTATCTTTAGAAGAAGTCATCTACAAGTTCAGATTTGGAAACAAGGTGTGGAAAAAAGAGAAGAGATTAGAGACTTGATTCATATCTTAACCCTCCAAAATGGACTAGTGGGATTGATATTCCACTTGTGTTGTTAGAGTCCCATTATAATGATTTACCTGATTTCAATGGCTTTAGATCAGACATTGTGAGATTCTTTTTTTGGCCCAAAACCCTAGTCTGGGACTGATATGCCCAGACTAGCGTATGAGTCCCAGTCAACATAAAATAAATGTTTTCAACATTTCTAGTCCTCATTTAGGCCTCTTCAAGTTTTTAGCTGCATGCCTCTAATTTTACGACTTTCTTTTTTGATTTATATGCATTTTTAGGTCATTCATTCAAGTTTCATGCATCACTAAGTTTGAACATTAGATATTGCATTTCATTAGTCTTTCCAAGCCCTACCTTGGTCGTCAACCCCTCTTTAGTTTATAATCATACCCTAGGACACCCTATTGCAGGATCTATTGCCCCTTTCTACCTTTGATTGAGATCTCTAAGGTTTCCTTGAATGTGGAGTATAGAAGATTGTTGTTCTTTGTCCTAAACCCTAGTGATGAAAATTTTCTATCCTACATTTTGGTGAACTTGCATTTAAAACATCATAATTCTAATTTGAAGTGCATTACCATCCTAGATCTTGCTTTCATTAACATTGCATTAAGGTTTACATTAGTTAATTGGCATTCTAGAGGATTTCTAAATCTTGCATTAGTGAAAGTGCGTATAGGTTGCATTTTTGCATCTTACATCATTGAATTTTATCTAAAATGTATATTTCCACTTAGCGTATACATCACTCAAAGAAAGAAGCATAAAAATCACTTAAAATTTGCTAAAAATTGTGCACAAAACCCTCACTAGGACTCATACGCCTCTTTGGGCGATTTAGTCCCAATGTAGATCAAAAACTCCCTTTTACAACATTAAAAAACTTATTTATGCATTTTTTTTTTCTTCCATTAGTTATCTATTTCAGTTGGTTGAGTTTTTGTTACATGCATTTCACTAAATCTAGCTCAATTTGGTTCATTTAATACATTGCTTAATTCCAAATTCGCATTACTACATTTCATTTTCAAATTGTCGCATAGTGTAATCAATAAATTACCTTGTTTGAAATCTAAAAATTGCATTTACACATTTCATTCTAGGTCTTTACATTGTATTTTAAGTCTTTCCATTTTAACTTTGCATAGATTACTTTTAACAAATGTTAGTATCCATCTTTTCCAAGTTTGCAAAGAAAAAGATAGTCAATAAGCATGTTAGTCATTCATTCAATACATTCCCTAGTTATGATAGTCTCTTAGTACAAGAGAGTGAAAATTTTGATGCTTTCCTTAAACCTACCCCCCTCTTATCTCTCCTATTTGTTCGAATGATGTGATAGAAGAAGATGAAAATATAGACAATCATGATGATCATAGTTGCTCTTCTCCTAATACCTCTCCTATATGTGACAAAGGTATTTCGATGTTAGAAGAAGCACTCCTTGAGAATCATGACATTGTTTAAATCTCCTCTTTTATAAACTCTCCTACATTGGAAGCTATTATAGCACAAGAGAATGAGATCATAGACACATTTCTAAACATCAAGTTACCTAATTTCCATTCTCCCTTTTCTTGTGAGAATGATTTAGTGGAAGAGGATGATATTGTAAATGATGAGTATAAGTTGGTGTTAGATGATAAAATCTTTAAGGTCTATAAGAACCCTCTTTATGATCCTTCCCTTATCCCATCTTGGAAGGCATTATGGGATAAAGGAAATAAATTGCGGACAATCTTGACAATCATAGTTGCTCTTCTTCTAGTATCTCTCCTAGTTGTGAAGAAGATCCTTTGATGTTAGAAAATATAATTAATGAAAGTCATGAGAATCACTTGTGTCTCTCTTCTCCTAGGGAAAATATTATTGATCAAGAGAACGCAATCATTGATAAACAATACAATTCAACCATTGATCATTCCCCTACTTGTGATGAAGTAATTTTTGGAAGAACCAATCCTTGAATGTCAAGAACATTTGGTTTGTAGTTCTCCTAAAAATTCTCCTCCTAGGAAGGATATCATGGTGCAAGAAAATGACAACAATAGTGATGTGACTTCCTTGGATCATGGTGAAAATATGATAGTATATTTCCCTTTATTAGAAATACATCAAACCAAGATCACTGAGGTTATGAATGCACAAGTGTCTAGTTAATCCTCCTTAACTATTGGACCTCCTGTATACCCTGTGGGACATCTTAAGAATCCTCTAATTCTTTGCCCGCCCTCACAATGACATAAAACTCAAAACAAGCCTAAACAAGTATCCTTTACCCACCTAAGAATAATGTTTTGCAACAACTAAGTCATAATACTGTTGCTCATACATATAACACTAGAAACAATCTGCAACCAAGACAAACACCTTCAACATCCCTCCCATTGCCTAATCCTATCCTGCTTAACCCTATCTTACTGAGTCCTCCTCGTGGAAAGGAGTATATGATCTTGTTGAACAACTAAAGAATACTCATGCTAAGATATCATTGTGGTACCTTATTCAAACCTCCCCTCACTATCATAACATGATTCAAAGTGCATTACAACAAGTTCCTATCCCTTCTAATGTGCAACCAAATAAATTAGCAGCCCTGATTCAAGGAATAAATGCTGAAGTTTTTTTCCACCAAAGTGAGCTCCCTTCTTTGGAAGTGCAAAAACAAAATGATGCTTTCATGATAATAGCTAACTATAATAGAATAGGGATAAATTGAACCCTTGTCAACAATGGCTCCACTCTCAATGTGTGTAGTGTGAAATTTTTGGATAGGCTTGGCATGGATGAGTAAAAAATTCATCCTGACTCTTTATCTATTAAGGGATTTGACAATGCAGGAAAATAACCACTTGGTGTGATCACTTTTCCTATTAATTACAGCTAGAATGACCACATTATAAACACCAATCCATGTTATGCCTTATAATCTTTCATACAACCTTCTTTTAGGTAGATTGTGGATTCATTCAATGAATGGGTTTCCTTCTATTCTTCATCATATAATGAAGTATGTCTACAAAAACAAAGTGTACATGCTCAAAGCTGATCCCAAACCAAATAGTTGTTTAAACATTGACACCAACTACACAAGTAGAACACATGCAACAAAAAGACCAAGAATTTTTTTTTGAGTAAGTCACAAAGCTATTATAATATGATTGGGGCTCCTTAGACTTTGAACAAACATTCATTAGAGAATACAAGATCTTAAATAAAGACTCTAAAAAGGGAAAAGAAAAAGAAGTAATTTCAACACAAAATTTAGAAGCATCCACCTCAACCACTTTAGAAGAAAAAGAAAATTACACAACAAACTTTGATGAACTTAATTACAAGCAACTACCAAATCTTAAGGAAATACAAAAGCTTTGCAAAATAGGTTACAGACTTATGAGACAACTTGGTTATAGTGGAAAAGGATGTGGTGTTAGAGAACAAGGTATTCATGTCCCTATAGAGCCTCACACACAAGAAAAAAATAGTGGTCTTGGTTATTTCCCCTCAAAAGAAACAAGAAATCCTTCACTTAATATCAAATCTATTACAAAACATCCTTCTAAGCCCACTTTAACATTAGTGCATCCTAAACTAATAGACACTAGTGATCTTGATTACCATCCTTTGAAGAAATGAAAGAAACAGATAAATCTTCACTTGAAATTAATATCATCACATAAAACACTTATGATTTGAATTTGATAAATTTTACCCCATCCTATAAAGGAGAGTAAAAAATATCACAATCCAAAGAGTCTTGTGTAAGTATGACATCGTGTCCTAAGCAAGAGATGTCTTTGTCACAAAATAATGAAACATCTCCTACTTTTGATCAAGAGAGTATCTTGTCAAGACTCATCCAAGATCATTTGATGTCTCTCCCTCCAAGAACATGAAATAAATGTTACTACAAGAGTTCATTTTGTGCATATCATAGTTTTCATGGTCCTTCTACTAGTGAATATAAGGCTTTAAGTAACAAAATTCAACATCTTAGGGACTGTGGTGCTCTTCCTTATGTTGAAGCACCTACTTCATCTAATTGAAAATTATTTTCATCCTATTCATATCATCCTTGTCTTGCACTAATTGGGGGCAAGGATTTAAGTAGCCTTGTCCTCATATGTCACTTGTCATTGTATCTTTTCGCTTGTTGGCTACCTCACATGTACATATAAGAGAAATATTGAGATGTGGATGACATGCCTTAAGTTGACTCACATATGACGTATTGAGCTATAATTTTTTGGCGCAACCCATTCCCTTTTCAATGACATAGCTTGTCAAAACATATTACTTGGCATAGGGATTTCTGAACAAGCTCTCATTTCTTTTGGGTATGTGTAGGATCATCATGGAAAAAACAGGCCCTTAAGTGGCAATGAAAATTCAGAAAAATCAAAGTTAGGCAACTTGACATAAGAATTTGAATAAGTTATCTATATTATTTCAAAAATATGTAAGAATAGAATTTGTGTAAAATTGAATGTAGTTTCTAAAATACTAAGTTTATTTTATTTTTTTAAAAGTCTATTTGGTGAAAATTTGAAATTTCAATGCAGTAGTACTTAAATTTTAGGGAAAAGAATAAGAAGTAGGTGTCTGTCTGACCACCCTAACCATAATAAAATGATAATATTTTTTTTTTATAATATTTTAGATATAAGTAGAGGACTCGTGTAATGGGATGTGATGCATATTTTTTGTAATTTATTTCCAAGTAAATGATTAATTATGAATTTTTTATTACAACTTTTAAAAATATCATTATGTCAATTACCTTAACTTGGTCAAAAATTCATGAAATTCAATTTTTTTAAAAATCCTATAGTATACAAAGCATAGAATGTGACATATTTTGGATTCAAAAAATATGATACCATTTGAAAGTTATAGATATTTTCAATTAGCCTATCAATTAGGACTTTAGTCATAATTCTAATAGAAAATGAATAATAATAATTTATTAAATTCAAAGTAAAGAATAATTTATATTGGTAGAAAGCTAGAGTCTTATCTACAAACCCTTTTCATTTTATCATTTTTTTCTAAAAATAAAGTCATCAGCCACATGGACGAAGTCTAGAAAAACAAGGTGAGTTGTCAAACAAGTTTTTTGCGTTGACTCCTTAGGATTGGCATGTCCAAGCAAAATACCAAAGCAAGCCCGAGGCTAATCCCTAGGCAATAAATTATTTGTTAGAAATATCGGATATCTGTTTCAAATCGGATATCCGATTTGGTTTATATATGATTTTAAAAAATGTTTTATACTTTATAATAAATGATTTAGAAAATGCAATAAATATTTTATAGTTTATTTTAATATATCTAGTTTAGAATATACAATATAGTTTATAATTTAATATATAATATATTATATTATTATGTATAATATTTAAATATTATTTCTATAGTTTAGTTAATGTATATATATTACTAATATATAAAATATTCTATAACTAATTAATATTACTAACATATAAAATATTTATATATTGCTCCTCT
>VDFB02281492.1:714504100-714515248 GCA_007258455.2 Sequoia sempervirens
AGGTTTTTGTAGATGGTCCCAACACAATCCCATAGCCTCAGACGGAGATTCTATAAGCATCACGGTCTCTGAGAAATATTCCTTCAAATATTGTTGCTTTTTAGCACTTTGGACTCTTAAGGGAAAGCACTAGTCCAATGTAGTTCAGAGTGATTCAGCGTATTTGGGAGCAAGAGAGGACCATCCCTAGCATAAAACGCATCTATCCTGGTGATGTTGGAATACTGTAGATGGTCCCAACATGATCCCATAGCCTTAGATAGAGAGTTCCAGAAGCATCACGCCTCAATAAATAGCCCTTCAAAGATTGCTACCTTTTAGTACTTTGGACTCTTACGGGAAACTAGTGGGAAACATAGTTAACTTCTTCACAAACTTGGTTTGAAGTAATTTCATTCTTTTTTGTGCATTTAAAATGGATTTTTAAGCCTTCCACCCTAAAAGTGACCTCTAAATAACTTCAAACACCTTAACTACCTCATTCTTATTCATTTGTTTTGCAAACAAGCATTTTCATTCCAAGAGGCTAAGCTTTCATTTTTGCTTGTTGGATTGAATGGAGACTGTGACACAACTTTCTTTTTTTCAAAAATTGTTCAACATCATTGAACTAAGAATTTATCACACATCTACTAAGAAAAAAAGGAGTACCACAAACTAAAACACATTACACTTCGGTTCTCACTGAGTTGATGTACTCTTCAACATCTCTCTTCTCTAAAAGTGACCTCTAAATCACTTCAAACACCTTAACTACCCTAAAAGCGACCTCTAAATCACTTCAAATACCTTAACTGTCTCATTCTTATTCATTTGTTTTGCAAACAAGCATTTTCATTCCAAGAGGTTGGGCTTTCATTTTTGCTTTCAACTCTACTGTAGGAAGGTGATGAGAGATTGGTTAGCGATGAAAAGCTTGAGGCATCTTATGAGGAAGTCATGCCAACCAAAGAAATGATCAAGAGTGCAGTCACAACTTGCAGCCATGGAACTGAACTTACCGAACCTGAAGAAGATGGTTGTGTTGCTGACTAGAAGAGCACCTTTGGATGGTTGTGTTGCTGACTAGAAGAGTACTTGAAGATTCAGAGAGAGCCTATTGAACCTAAAGAAGATGGTTGTGTTGCTGACCACAAGAGCACCTCTGGATATTGTTTCAGTTGAGGTCTGTGATGAACACTTGTACACACCATAGTATAGTTGTAGCCATTATGGTTGATATTGTGTTGAGGTGATATCTAATATCATGATGAGATGATATTATTCTTTTCACTTATGGTTGTAGCCATAGTACTAGGCATCACGATGAGGTGATTTTCCTTGTGTAGCTAGAAGTATCCTCCCTAGTTGAGAGGGAGTGTTGATGATTATTGCAGCATCAGTCATATCCTTCCAGTGATCTCCTCTACATAAGAATAAATTAAATATAGCCAAAGCTATTTAATTTATATATATCAATTTTTGATTAATGCTAATTCATCAAGAGATATGAGTTAATGAAGAGGTGCATTTATGAAGAGGCCAACATGCTTGAGGCACAATTTATGTCAAATAATATTTATTATTTTATGAAGGCTGACTTCTATCTTGGAGGTGCAATCTTTGAGGAGGCACATTCTTTTTGGAGGCCGACCTATATTGTGAAGAGTCGCATCTCTCTCAGCTTGTATATATATTAGATACATTTCATTGTTTTGAGATATACATTTTTCATACATTCCATTTCATAACAAGTGCGAGTTAGTGAGAAACTCTTCAAGTGCAAATCGAGTTATTGTGAGAAGGCTGAGGATTATCATTTGAGAATTACATCATTGTATTGTTGTGTTGGCATCAGTCTGTGGTGCACATTATTAGGCATCATTATTGGCCTTCATTGTAAAGGAGTTTCTATTGTGATTCAGTAATATAAGTGATATTATTGTCTTGTTTTTCCTCCCTCAAGAGGAGGGTTTTCCTAGGGTATCTGTTGTGTTATTGTGTTTGATTTAGAATTAATTTTTTGTGCATTAAATCTAATCATAAAACTAACACAAGTAAATGGCTGCATAACGTGTGGAATGAGGGGGCAGTAGGCCTGAGACCCCTTTAAAGTTTGTTTGAGTGATTTTTTTCATTTTTTGTGAGTTTTGTGCCAAGTTTCCTCAAAGAAATGTGGTCTCATAGAATTCCATGACAAGTTAATGCAATTGATAGCTGCTCCTAGTTATTAGTTATGTAATGTGAAGTAATTGCATAACTGCTTAGGTTGACTTTGTAAAAACTATATTGTTATTGAAATTTTTTCATCTATCAGCATCTAGTTGTTACTTATGCAATGTGAAGTAATTCTTTGAGTTTGAAAGATGTGCAATGCAATGTAATCAAAAATATGAATATAAACTACATAATATTTAACCATTCTTTTTATGCTATTGTACATTGACATTTAACCATTGCTCACTTGATTAAATTTTCAAAGAGTTTAATCATACACATGAGGAGGAAATTAAATTTCAATTGTCAAATTCTATATATATCAAATTATCCAATAATCAAGTTTATGTCCATATACAAAAATGGCATCAACGCCAACTCAAACAAAGTTTTACAATATGTGGCATATGCCATCTCGATATCTATTCAATATTTACATGCCAAAATTTCTATCTCATCCTAAACTACCAGTGGATAATCAAAATGGAGCCTCTTTGAAGCACTCATTGGCTCTGAAGGTAGCCGCACAAGAAAAAGTCAAACCACAATTGAGATTAGTTATACTATATAATTTAAAATAAAATAATTAGCATAAAAATCAATACAAATTGAATTATAATTGAACTCTAAAATTGAAATCTTGATTACCTAAAATATACATCTCTTCAAAGGGTCAAGAGTCCTAGAATATACCCCTCTCAAAGAACTAACCAAACCAACTTTTGTAACATCAATCTATATATGTGAACAAAAACATGAAATTGATCCAAGTTAGCATAGAATTTTTAGTAATAAGAATATATTTACCAAGTACAAAATAAAATAAACACATACCTCTTTACGCTAATCTTTTTATATATCTCCTTTAGGTGTTTCAACAACTCCTCCTTGAGGTGTTCGAATACCTACTCCTTTAGGTGTTGTGGCACTTATCAACAATGATGTATAGCTCACAACCGCTTGTACATAAAAATGAGCTCACAACCGCTTGTACATAAAAATGACAAGTACATATGAAACTATAAATCTATGTCAATGTATGCATAATCAATAAAATATCTTATAAATCTTAATTCAATCAAATTTGAGTTCAATTACCTTTCCCTTATCTAACATTGTGTGTCCATAGTCTAGACAGTGTCGCACCTCACTTGCACTAGGTGTTTCCTACAAGCAGAGAATAAAATAAACATACAAGTTAATATATAATTTCATTAATGACAAGCAAGTATACAGTAAAAAAATGTAAATGAGTGAGTGTGAAAATACATACTATGTGCGTCTCAAGGCCAAATGAAATGGCCCTAAGGGTGCTATCAGTCCCCCATGTGAGTTCCTCCTCATACCTTAACTGTTAAATAGACCATGTAAATAAATATTAGTACTTGATACTATCTCTTATTAATATTCATTTTAAAAACAATGCAAATTATGAATTTACACCTTAAATGTTACTTGTGTATTTACTCCAATGTCCAACTCTCTAGCAGGACAGGACTCTGCAGGGTGTGCTCCACTCCCTTGCATGTGATCTACTATAATCTCCACATCCTGTATGTCATAATTATAAGTATCTAATGGATGCTCAGGTGGCTGTACAATAGGACCCAAACATATTTGCTGGCACGTATTGCAAATATGGCACACAAATATGTGGACTCGAGGATGATGATGCAGTAGCACTGGATCCATCACCAAGATCACCAGACTGTGGCTGAGCTACTAAAGAAGCATGGGAAACCAAAAGAACACTCGAAGAGTGAATGGCCTGGATCGTTTGTGTGGTTGCATCCTTCGTAATATATGGATGTTGTACTAGAGGTGGCAGAGGAAGGGGAGGACAAGGAACATGTGGGTGCCTAACTACTCTAGTTGCCCCTAGCCTATCTTGGGGCATACCTCCACCAACGCCCTGGAAGGGTTTAATGTTAAAGTAATTGACATGATGCCCTAACAAAAGCTCAGCATATAATTTTTTAATAAAGTAAAAAGGTATATCAAGATTATTGTTGAGTGGTTTATCAAAAACCATAGACTAACGATCCCAAAAATTATCTACTATGCCCCTATGCATGCACCGTTTTATATAAAGTTTTGGTTTGTTAACATTAACTAGAAAACCAATGCTGGGGTTAATAAATAAAGAGGCTATTTGGGCTTTTGTTATTTGGAGATCTTTCACATCATCATAAGACAATCCACATGCATAATATTTTACTCATGGTTTCTCCCCATGAATGAAATGCATTATGTTGGGTGGAGAGGGTTTCTACATTTGTAATTATTCTTGTCAATGCACAGTTGACATAGGATAATCAAGGGATTTTCCTATAAACATCACAAATTCCCCTCAATTGCTCCAATTTTTCATGAATTAAGTCTTCAATTTATGGCTATGGAGGTGGTGGAGCATTTGGCATTTCTACATTTTAATTCTTAGCTGGTGGATTTTCATTCTCAACTAGTGGAATTTATGCATTCTCATTTTCGGCAGCCATAATGCCTGATTAAAGTTAAAAAATAATTAATCTAAAATTAGACAATATAAATGAAACACTATTTTAAAATCAAAATCCATTAAAAACATTCTTTTTTTTTTATCAAAATCCATTCTAAACTCAATTGTTTCAAAAAATTCATTGAAAACCCCTATTTTGAAAAAAACTACAAAAATACTCCATTTTTATCAAAATCCATTCTAAATTCACTTTTTCTATGCACCACCAAAACCCTATTGTGAAAAAAAATCCACAAAACATTTTTTTTTTTTTTTATCAAAATCCATTCTAAACTCAATTTTTTCATAAAAATTCAATCAAAAGCCCTAGTTTTTTTAAAAATCCACAAAAAACCATATGAAATTATTCAAATCTATATTAAAATTGAATCAAATCAAATAAAAATAAAAGAACTTACCTTTCCAAATCGGATATTTCCCAAATCGGATATCTGTTACGTGAAGAAGCAATGCACTGTGCGCCCACGAGTTCTTCACTATCAAATGACTTCAAAACAACGACTGACTTTCTTTATATATGCTTTTTGCAAATCAGATATCTGATTTATAAAAATAGGTTTTGTGTTTGGTATGGTGACACCCAAGCCTAAAAAAATTCAACACGTTCTTTTCGCATTTTTCAGTCGGTGAAAGACGTGTTTTTTTCCTCATTGCCACTTTTTGGCCCACCATGATCCTACACATACCCTTCTTCTAATTTAAAGAAATTGCTCATAGTAATGGTGTTAGAAACTACTTTCAAGTGGTGGCATACATTGACACTCATGTTTCATTGAGTGATTTTCTTTCTTCTTGTGATGCATCCTTTTCTTGGTGGTGTTATTGGGCTTGATTTCCTTTGAGAGCATGATATTTCTTTGAATTATCGTCTCTTGGAGACATTATGTGCAATTTTCCTTGAGAAGAGACCTTACATGAACTTTAGCAAAATCCCTTTGAACATACCTTGCAATATTTTGCATTTACAACAATTTTTATATGGCCACCTTGCATAATACACTTTGCATGCCTATGGTGCCCTCTAGTTTGTTCATGAGTTCCAAGCATATGAAGTTTTACTTGCCTCATGAAGATTGAAGATCATTATTGTGTGGCACCTTATCAAAGTTATCAGGAGGTATAGCTTTGGTCTAGTTATGCAGGAGCCAAACATAGGCATGACTTCCCTTAGAAAATTGTGTTTGTGAGTACATACCAGTCATGTGTCTCACCCTTTTGGATACTCGCCTAGTGGACAACCTAAAGTTTCTTTTCCTCAGAGTGAGTGTGTGTTTTTGGAAAAAAATCTTATATATGATCCACATCGTGTTGGACAAACAGTCGAAGCTTGATACACCTTTTCTTTCTTTTCCTTTTGTCTTCATATCTTTAGCATTATATGTTTGTGTATATTATTTTTCTACATATCATATACCTTGTGCATGTCATTTTTTCCTTATGTTGATTTCACGTAGGATCTTGGATCTCAAGGGCTTGGCCGCCTCCTTTAATCTTTTTCATCCTCTTTCATCCACATTGGTATGCTTGGAACTCTCTTGAATGTCTACTTTAGTGTGAGTTTGAAGCAAGTTCATCCTCTCACTAAAGTGGGGGCTAAATATAACAAAAGAAATTGTATACACTTGAAGATTGTACAATTTCATTTAATTTGGGAATAATTAATGATAAATTGGACTTAATGTCACCTTGATCTAGTGTTGTAATGTCTTGTACTCATTCACATTAGGTCTTGGGCCCCTTTTAAGCTAAATAAACCTAATTTTTCCTTAATTTAATGTTTTAAAGTATATTTATTTACACTTTCACTTTGAGTTTTGAGACTTATTGTATTTATGACCTTAATTTCATCATTAATAGGCCCCTAAGACCCTACATTGTGCATCTCGAGGCATATTTTAACCAAAATCCTAACATAGACCTCAAATAAAATTAATTTCTTAACACCTCGACAATTTTTCCACATAAAAAGGCCCTTGGGAACCCATATGCCACCCCAGACATATGAGTCCCACCTAGGTGGGACCCATAAGCCAAGTGTGGTGTATGAGTCCCATTTGGCCCCTTTCTAGGGTTTTAAGTGGGAAATCTACGTTTTAAGTTCAAATTTCATGAATTTTGGCCTGTGGGATCTAATAAACAAGATATTAGGGGCTGATGCAAGAAGTTGGGTACACAAAAAGCTCAAAAAGTGGAAATGTTTTTGTTGTTTTTCAGAATTTGTCACACTTGGACTAAAAATTTGAGGCACTTACACAATGAATATTAGAAAAAGTCGGTACTATGAAATATTTAATTTTGAATCTAGTTTCCAAATATGTAAATTATTAAAATACCTAGATTATAGAAATTAAATTTTGATAGGGATCTATAAAAACCACTTTTTAAAAGTCCCTATTTTTTTGCCATACCAAGTAGGTTTACGGACAACACTTTTTGACCCAAATAAAATTATTTTTCTAATTCCTTTTGGGAAATGATAGCTAACAACATGAAGTTTGATGTGGAATTTTTTTTTGTAAATTTTGGTTGAATAACATTTGTTTTTTATTAATTTTTAATATCTAATTATGCTTTTAAAATCAACGCAGGGCTGCATAAATACAATTGGACCTAAACAAAAACATTTGACTCTTTTTTTTTCATTGTGTAGAGAATTGTCTGAAGTTTGATGCCATATAATTTTTTTACAAGAAACTTAACCAATAAAAATTATTAAAAAACCAAAAAAACCTGATATTTCAAGTTTAAGGACTAGTTTGCTTAGAAATTAATTAAAAAATAGAAAACATAATCCAATCTTAACAAAATTTATATATTTAGAAAGTAGACATTGTTTTCTCTAATGGGTTTTAATTTTATAGATTCATTCATAAACAAAGTCCATCAGCTATGCTATCAAAGTTGGACATTCTTCTTCAATTTGCCTTAGTTTTTTAGTTGCAGGTCAAAGGCTAAGGCTCAGATTGCCAAGCCTTTCCCAACCCTAAAACCAAGGCTGGATGTGGTGTGGAAATTCAATTTTAAATAACGCGATATTATTATAGAATGTACATCGTTATTCAATGAAACGATAATGATTTTAACGCTTCTTTACTTGTTACCCATTGACCTCAGGTTGGAAAATAATGCATAAAAACGTATATACGCTTTGAACATAACGCTGCATACCTCTAATACTATAGCCGCTTTTTCCTAATTTAGAAAAAATTTTGGTAAACATACCTTTCCCCCGCAATACCCTTCTTTCTATAGTATGGTCCTAAAGTGTCATTTTTGTGATTTTTATTGCAAATTTATCTTGTGCAGGGCATATTGTATTCAAATTGTTGGAAGAGACAAAGTGCAGGTTGAATTTTTTGAAGTGGAATCAAGTGCAAGTACTTTTTACAACAAGATTTGGAAAAAGTGAATTTTTGGATGTACTCATGATGTTTTTGTACTTCAGAGTTTATAGAAAAAATGATCTTCATAGTACATAGTTTAATTTGAATATTCGAAGGAGGTGGAAATTTGAAAATAAGTTTCTTGAATTATTGTTTTTGTCATCAAAGAGGGTTTGGTAACCATGGGTGATAAGCAAAGACAAAAAAAAAGATGTAGAAAGTTAATGACACCTGAAGAAGTTCAAGAAAATAAAGATAAGGAGACAAAAAGACAAAGGAAAAGGAGAGAAAGGAATCATCAAATGAGAGATTTGGAAGCATCTAGTTCCAATAATGTTAAAGAGAAAGCCATGAATGAGTAAATGAATGTAGATGATGCAAATGTGGAGATGGTGAATATAGAAGAAAACGTAGTTATGAGACAAACTCAATCAAAAGCCTTCTAACTTCAACTTTGAATGATATGCAAACAACTTTGGGTGTGTCTTCAAATCCACCTCCCAGTGATATGGAAAATGCATCTATTCAAAAAATCTATCCAGGTATGTGTTCAAACCCAAGTTTTCATAATAATGATATTGCTTGTTTAGATGAAGCTGCACCATCGAGCAAGATCAATATGGGTTGGAAACAATGTGAAATAAGAAAATGATGAATAAGGATCTTTATGAGAATGTAAAATGAGAAATGAAATCCCTCATATTGATGAAAATGACAATGGAAACCTTTACATTTGAAAATGAAAATGAAACCCCTTTGTGTGAATGAAAATGAAACCCTTTGTATGGATGAAGGTGAAAATGTTTTTTTTGCAATTGAAAAAGATGTGCTAGATAACCTTCATGGTAAAGTTTCTTGGAGACAAATTAGAACTTATGGAAATAGAATATATAAAAAAAAAATTATAGAAATAAATTAGGATTCCAATGTCAACTCAAGGTGCAATTGATGAGAATGTCGAAAATGAGAAAAGTGATGAAAAATTAATTAGGTGTTTGTAAAATCAAAAGATGATTCAAAAGAGGGAACAAGCTCATGACCCATTGTTGCTACTGTTATCACAAGCACTGCAAGGTCGGACGAAGACAAGAATGGCTCATCGCAATAACAACTGCCTGAAGCTGATAAAACAAATTCAAATAAAAGAATGTTAAGTAAGATTAGTAAAATGTGTAAAAGTAAAATCCCAGAACTTTGATAAGAGAGCTGCTAAAGAAGAAAGTATTGAAAGGATCCTATTAATCAATGTTGTTTTAGTGGTAGACTCCTAAGATCAAACATGAAACAACTAATGAAATTAAATATTTGATCCATAAAATTTTGGTACGATAATACAAGAGTATCACCTAACATTAGAGATGTCTTTAAAATTAAGGGATGGGTTCCAAAATCTCAGGGAACCTCATCCAAGAAGCAAAGTATCTCTTAGATATGACTCAAATTGAATTATATAAAAAAAAATTAGATGCTTCAATCTTATCATTGAATATTAATATAAGTCAAAGATCATTCAAAAATTGTAAACCTTGGTATGTTAGAATTAATAAGCAATGAATCTCTTGTTGTTGTAAGACTCATGTACAATTTCATTATTATTATGATATATTTCGATATATATGATGCACTTTGCATGCTAACCAAATTATGCAGGACATTTGTGGCATTTCATTTCATGCCACCTAAAAAGAATCAAAGATTTTGCAGTAGGTTTGTTTCTATGGATCCCTCTTTTAAAATGGAAATTCATTTTAAAAGCATGTATTTCCTCGAGAATGCTATAGATGTGGTAACTTTCTACTATTAGGAGAATGTATGGCTGAAAGTAGTTTGATGAATTTACAACAATTATTGATGTAAAAAAATTTTAAATGTTGAGTATCTCTTAGTAAGATGGAAAACCAGGCAACATGTTGAGCCAATTGTGGAAAAGTTAGCGTGTGCATTATATTAATGAATTTAAAGATAAGTTTGTACCTAAATATGTTCAACACTCTTTTAATGCTCATTGGCTTGATAATCAATTTCATTTATGTAAAACCACTTTCCCAATTGGAGGTATATTGTCAGTTGTTGATTTTGCTGAAAATTATACTCTTGCTCCACAAGAAGAAATTCAATCACAGTATTATAATTCAATGCAAGTAGCTATATTTGTTCACATTGTTTATAGACATGCAAAAGATAGTACAAAATATAATAGAAATTTTTTGAGAGAGTACCATTTTTATGTAAGTGATAATTGATTACATTCATCTGAGTTTGTACTATATTGTTTTGATATATTTTATAAAAATTTAAAAGAGAGAGGAATTCAAATGCTAGAACATCTCATATGGTCAGATAATTGCACGAATCAATTCAAAAATGCTAGAATTTTTTATTGGTTATGTAGAGTTCATAAGGAAAATAATATCCAACACATATGGAGCTTTTTTAAAGTTGGTCATGGTAAGGGAGAACACGATAGAGCAGGTGCATGTGTGAAAAGAGCTCTTGCTAGAGAGCAACTAAAATTTGAGGATGCTACGAAATTTAGAGATGCATGTGCAATTATAGATTGGTGCAATACCAAACTATCTACAAGAACAAGTGAGAGCTTAATAATTTGAGGCTTCTTTTGGTTAGTTGAATAAAATGATATTTTTTCTCGACAAGATTGTGAAACAATTAATGGATTTGCAAAATGGCATTCATTTAAGAGTTCAAATGCAAACACATGGACAATATGGACAAGAGAGTTGGCATGTTTTTGTCAATTTTGTATTGTAGGTGATTGGGAGGCATGTGAAAATACGAAATGTGTCAAACAATGACAACAAAGATCCTTAACACCTACATCGACAAATGTTCAACATGGAATGATAATTGAAGATAATCAAGTTTTTGCATTAGATGATTATGATCGTGTTTTGGATCTTGTACAAGAAGGTACATTATTTATTGAGTTGAATTTTGTATGTATGGATGTTTATATGTGAATTAAATATAGGTCACTTTTTATTGAATTTTGTATTTATTTTTGCAGGACATGTGTATGCTATTGTTGCACCT